>CM077091.1:127475344-128075344 GCA_039513925.1 Platanthera zijinensis
GGGTTACCACATGTCCACGGTTGTCTGACCTGCCGGACTCACACAGGTAGAAGGGAAAAATCGGGATTTAATAGCCCCCCACCCCGGTCTTGAACCCGTGACCCCCTCTAATACCAAATGTAGTATCAAGCGCATGCCCAACTGTTCCAAAAGCCCGGACTGTTGGAAAGGGCGCTAATTAATTTCTTAAATAAGTAGCAGAGTGCAACAGGTCAAGTGAAGGAATGCCGAACCCAACAAAAACATAAATCGAGAGATTGATGACAATTTCTAATCTTCCAAGATCTAGTCGTATACATTGCGACGAGAAAATAATCCGGCAACAAGATAGAAGTTGACGGCCGAGAGCAGAGCACGATATAGTGAGCAGGAAGCCTGACAGAAAGGCTGCAGCAAGAAAGAAGCTGAAAGTATCTAGTTGTATACCTAAATCACCTAGAGGGGGTGAATAAGTGAGTTCTACATCTTTTGTGGAATAAAAAATAATGAAAAACGAGCACACAGACGCACACAAGGATTTATAGTGGTTCCTTAGAATGGGTACGTCAATTGTCCCGCCTCGTCTATCTAGCACTTTGGGCTAGAGTCAACTACTTCACCAAAAATTAGATTTTATAAATCTTATACCTCAGAGCCTCAACTCCTACAACTCGAAGAACAACCTCTCCAACAACTCGGATAACAAACTCTCCTATAACTCGATCCAAAAGCACAGATCTACAAACTCGGAAATAGAAACTTCCTATAATAAGAAATTTTATTTTGTACAACTTTATAGATTAAGAACAATCTTCTTCTTCTGATCAGAATGGATTCAATCTTTTTCCTTCTCAGAGTTAGATCTTGAAATATGGTTGAAGGAGTAGATTTCAAATCTTGAAAACCTTGATCTGAAAACTTGGAATCAGACTAGATCAAAAACCCCTTTGAGGAATCTAAAAGCAGTGATCTTGTCGAACCTCTTCTTGTAAGGAATAGTTGATCGTGAACTTTGAAGTCCTCGGGTTGCGTTTCCGAGAACAAAAGATTAGAAGAGAAGTTTGGCCATTCACGATTTAGGTTAAGAAATTTTTTGATTCCTTGTAAAGATTAATTATTAAAATATAATACTTGGTATTTATATAGAATCCATCTCCAACAGCAAGAAATAATCTTCTAAAATGAGCTTCCACATGTAATATACTTGACCGTCATTTGAAATAGAACCCGTCAGAAAAGTTGAACTAGAAAAATCGTTAAGTCCATTCATCGAGAAGACTTGTGTAATACCCAAAACACTCGATAATTTACTTAGTTTACACGGGAACACTCGACGAATTACACGAGAGAACTCAATGAATTACTTAGGCCATTCAGCGAATTTTACTTAGACGGAAATGAAACCAGAAGAAAATTTCCTGTTAATAGTCACTGGACTACTCGAGTATATCCGACGAATTCCACGAGTATTCACATGACATCTCGATGAATGACACGGGACTTCACGTGTATACTCGATGAATTTAACTTAGCCGTTTCTAAAGGATTTTTGGGAAACTATCAAAAAGTTCTCGAGTAAACTCGACGAATTCCACGAGTATTCACGTGATGTCTCAACGAATGACATGAGATTTCACGTGTATACTCGATGAATTTTACTTAGGAAATTTTTTGATACATCCTGAACTCAGCAACCTTCTTTTCCTTGATTCTTATGCACTTGAAGATGAAGTACACCCCAATAAAGAGATTACACATGAGTCAACAACATGAACTACACAATGAGGGATTATATTGCATAGTCTTGTGTTTGATAACCCATTGTAATCTAACATTGGTGTGTATTTGTCAATTAAATCCTGTAAGTACATAACTCAAAACTAATGTCAAATACAAACTCAATTCATCTTAGTTCAAGGGAGACTTCTTCAAATCATGGTTATTGTGGAAGCAATACCCAACAATCTCCCCCTATTTGAATAAGTTAGAACTCTATACACTAAGGTGAATTGCACATAAAATAATCTTAAATAAAGATATATAAGGAAATGAAATAAAGTAAAACTAGCAGAAATCTCAACAAAACAATAATGTTATATAAACAGTTCTTAATGGCATTCCAGAATTCACACACAATCATAGACATAGAATATGAAAATTAAGCAGTCTTTCCCTTAGTCTTCTTATATTGTTTATCAAAGTATGCTTTTGGTGTTGGGTCCATTGCTCACAATGTCCTAGATTTATAGAATTCAAACAAGTCAATGGTATACACATAGTTGTATTTGATGTATGTTCAAGTTCATGCATACAGATTGGCACTTGTCACATTGATCAGATAGGTATTCCAAGTGGTTGTGATAGGTGGTCACAAGGTAGAGATATGGAGAGACAGAAATCTGTCTAAGTTCACAGGCATTGAGTGAAGCCAGTTCACTCAATGCTAGATATCAAAGAAGGATGCTTGAAAGGCTGAAAATTGCCTAAGTCCACATGCATTGAGTGAAGCTAGTTCACTCAACGCTAGATGCCAAAAAGCACCGAGTAAGGTATGGACAGTCAAATACCAACAGTCTACAAAACAATATGCGGCTAAGTCCACATGCGTTAAGTGAAGGCAGTTCACTCAACACCATATAATAAGAAGCATCGAGTAAATCTGAGTCTGTCAAAGCCTCAGTATTGGCAAGCTGAAAAAAATGACTAAGTCCATAGGCGTTGAGTGAAGCCAGTTCACTCAACGCCATATCCCAAGAAGCGTTGATACAAGCTCAAGCAGTTGAAGATTCTCTCAATAAATCTGGCTAAGTCCAGAGTTGTTGAGTGAGGACTACTCACTCAATGCCAAAGCAGAAGGCGTAGACAGAGGAACAATCAGTCAAAGCCTAAGGAAAGAGATAAATAGAAAAATCTGTCTAAGTCCAAAAGCATTTTGTGAGGACAGCTCACTCAATGAACCCAATGCCCTAGCAAGTTGGTAGACTTCAAAGAAGTGACTAAGGGCAAAAGTGTTGATTGATGAAGGCTCATTCAATGTCTCTCAACGCCTAGTAGATAAACAAAGTTACAGCTAAGTCCAGGGGCATTGAGTGATGAAGATTCACTGAACGCACTCAACTCCTGGTAGTGCAAGAGAATTTGGCCAAGTCCAGAAGTGTTGAGTGAAGTTAGTTCACTCAAAGAACTAGATGCCTAAGCAAGACAGAAGAATTGGCTAAGTCTAGAGACGTTGAGTGAAGCCATTTCACTCAACGCTCTCATTGCCTAATGGTGTAAATAATTTGACTAAGTCCAGATTCGTTGAGTGAAGGTCATTCACTCAACGCACTCAATGCATGGAGTTAAATTTGAGAATTTGGCTCAGTCCATAAATGTTGACGTCAGCCAAAGTCAACAGAGTTAAAATTAGTTACGGGAAAGCTACAGAACACGACAAATAGCGTCGGAGGTCTACTGTACGTATTCTTCCGTTAAAGTAAGGTGCAGCTAACAACCACAGGTGGGCCCCACTGCTTCTTGGAGCCGTTAATTGGCAGAAGATAAAGGGGATAAGATGAACAGAAGGAACTTTAACTTTTAGGATTTTTTCATTTTGAACAGTTGAGGCTGAACTTCTTCTTCCTCGCCATTATTGTCGAGCTTGAAGCTTAAAGTTGAATCAGCTGATCTAAAAGTTCTTTCAAGTTAGCTGTAGTGATTCTCATCTGCTACAATAAGTTCAAATAAGATTCTGATTACAAAGGAGCAAAGCCATCTGGTCTATGCATTCCAAGTTAGCTGATTGAAGAGTCTTCTTCAGCAAGTATAAAACAAAATTCTGAGATACTTCTAGCACAAGCTCAAACTCATTGAAGATAATTCTCCTCCTACTAAGAAGAAGATAGTGCTGAGGTAATCTCAGTTCAAAAGGCAGGCACAAATAAATTCCTTTGGTGTCATTTCAACCACACTAACCAACTACTCTTCCTGTAGGATCTTTTTGGATCTGAGTTGTAAGCCTGATTTATAAAGGTTGAGGTAGGATCCCTGTATGGATCTGAGTGTAGGGCTAGTTGCCTGAGTGTAGGGCAGTTTTGCCTTAGGTAGGAGAGTCATTCTCTCTGAGGTAGTGCTGTTGAGTATGAGTTTGTTGGATCCAGTTTTAGATCTGAGGTAGGGAATTGTGCCAGAGTTGTAGGAGAGTCACCCTCTCTGAGTTGTAGGGCTAACCTCCATAGCCTGAGCTGTAGGACTTGTGTTCAAGTCTGAGGTAGGTAGTCTTTTGATCACTAAGCTATATGAGAAGTTTGCTCTGAGGTAGGGTTATGTTCCTGAGTTGCAAGTCTTGGAGGAGACTGAGAGATCCTGAGGGATTTGTGATAAAAGCTCTAAGGAGCTGAGTTTTGGAGAAGGGGACTTGTCTAACAAGCTATTAGAAAGGCGAGGGATAGTGGACGTACCCATAATCTGGGGAACCACTATAAACTTTTTGTGTGCTTTGTATAATTGTCTTGGAAGCATTATATAACTCACCCACAATACAATAAGTAGAGGGAAAATAATAAAAGACCAAAAACCTATTCACCCCCCTCTAGGTGATTAGCTACCTTGGAATTAATGACTTTCATTTGGCTTTGGGAAATACTTTGGAGGAGTAGGAGGAGCATCTGGATCATCTCTCCTATACTTCCTGAAGTGAATTCTCCTCTTCGCATTAGCTACATCGTGCTTTTTCCATCCCTCTCTGCTATAGTGCAACCATCTATCTTCATTTGCTAGATCTACTAAAGTAAATGTATCCAGTACGATCCCTTTTGAAATTGGGCTCCGTACTTCAACTGGTTCCTGGTTTGGGGTAGACCCGAGAGCAGAGGGGCCTTCTCCATATCTTCTTCTCTTAAGAGCTGGTTGAGATGATTTATCAACAAATTCTACCTCAGCTTCAACAACAGTTTCAGCAGTCTCTTTCTAATCATGATTATCTGTCCATTCCTGAGTGTCTGCCCAGTATTGAGTGTAGTCTTGAGGAGGTTGAACCGCATCATATGCTAGTTCTAGCATTCTCGCTTAAACATTTACCTGTGCTCCAAAGAACTCTCTATACAGCCACTTAAAATATTAATAGCAGAAAGTGTTGACACCACGGATCTCTTAAAGCATTGTAGCTTTTAGAGCATTCACCTTGCTCTGAATTTTATCCTCCCCCTTTCTGACTTCTGCAGTGAGGGCATTTACAATTGTATTTCTGAAGTAGACCATTTTGTCATCAAAATGGTGTATCCCGATGTTTTGCGCATCAATAATAGTTTTTGTTGTTTCATGCGCATGCCTTGTCTCATCAAGGTTGTTGCTTAGTCCTTTCATTATGTGAACAATTTCTTTGCAACCTTGAATAAGCCAGTTATCCAAGTTGGATTCCAGCTTCTCAAAATTTTCCTTGACCTCAGCAAGTCCATTATTCATGTCTCTTTAAACCACTTCTACCTTGTTAAGTAATTTCTTCAGAGAATGATCAAAGTATGCTCTTTGTTTAGCAAGCATTGCTTCAATGGATTTAGATATAGAATTAACAGAACTGGAACTGGGAATATCCTCGGCCTGAGGTCTTGGAGGTGAAGGAAGTTTTGCAACATTCTCAGAGTCACTAGAAGGGTGTGCCACCAAAGATATATGGGATTTTCGCAGAAGAGCAGGATCTATAGCCTCTAAGATAGGAGGAAGCACCTCTGCTTCTCCTTCCTCATCAGAAATCTCAAGGATGTTCTCCCTCTCAACTGGAGGCCCATCTGGGATCTGAGCAATCCTTTTCTGGAGGTCATGTATAAACTTATCAATTTGTTCTTGAAGCAGATTAGATGGTCGGTACTACTCCCCCTCAGCCATAGCTTGAAGATCTTTCGAGAAACTAACTACCAAATCAGCAGTAGGAGTAAGTTCATCGTCAACATCATCATGTTCCTCAGCATCACCATCAAAATCAGCATCATCAACATCATTGACCTCAACATCAATAATATTCTCTACAACAACATCATCATTAAGAACAACTGTCTCTGCAACCAAAGGCTCTGTAATCCCTATCACTGTAAGCTCTGGAATCTCTATAATCTTTATAATGACTTGAGCTGGCTCAGACAAAATGGGAACATCTTCAATATCCACTGAAGGTAGTGCCTCCCCCTAAACAACTGCACCAGAACTCTCGGGTGCTTCATAAGGGGTAGGTGTTGGAATTCTCTACTCCTCAAAGAGAGTTCCTCTTTCTCTATGACATCTCTTATCCCTCCTTCCCTAGAAATCCTCCTCTCCTATCTACTAAAGATAGAGGAGTCAATCTTCTTTAGGTGATGAATTGGCACTCCCGAAGACATATCAAAATGGTTTTTGTCCATTTAATTAAGATATGTTTGAGAATACTTTCGAAATTAGGTGCATTTAGACATTCCTTAATCCTCTTAAACAAAATTTTTCCCCAGTCAATCCTCTTCCTGCAGATCACATCTACAAGTAGCTTGAAAATTTCACCAGACACATAATCATGGGATCCAACTTTGCACACCAAGACCTTTCCCATGATATCTGTCAACAACTTTCCTTCCTCGTTCATCCCTTTCCTTCGAATAGAGGAAGTCCTTCTTGGTAGACCATAGAAAAGAAAAGCTCGATGAAAATCTGACTCTTCATGTAATTCTTCCTCCTCAACAGATGGTAGCCGCAAGTATCTATTCAAGGGACTTGCCTTCACTTTAACAGAGGTATTTCTCACCTTGCTTTTGATCACCATCCCTTCATGTCGAAGCTTGACATTTTGATAGAATTCTAGGATGTCTCTGTTCAGAACTTGGCAAGGGTGTTCCAGAAGAAAGGTCAGGCTTGTTGTCTTGAGTAGTAAGATGATATTTTTGAATTCATCGGAGGCTGTTGCGAACCTTGTACGCACTAGTTCACCACCAACCTAGAGATTTCCACCGCCTATTGGTGCCATCTCTGAGAACTATCGGGAACTGTCGGAAGAGGTCGAGAACTTTTCCGGAGATGAGAAGCATTGAGAGTTGTCAGAGATGAGGTCGACGAACCTGTCGGAGACGACACCGACAATGAAGTTCTTCACTAATGGAGGCGAATTGGCGACAAAGTCTTCTCTATCGGGAGTTGAATCGGTGGAAGGTCTTGAGAAATCTTTATGAAGTCTGTGAAGACCAAATGCCTCTAAGTCCTATTTATATAGTATTACAGTTTTGAAGAGAGAGAGAGAGAGAGAGAGGTGTGTACCTGTTTGGAAATGGCTCTTCGGATCAAATACATATGACTTAGAAAAAAATCCAGATCTTTACCGATTCGTTGAAATGACTAGAGAAAGCATGATAAATTCGTCGAAATGTCTCGTGAATACTTGGGTAATCTGTCAAAATGACTTGTAAAGAAGTCATGATTTCACGAGATGTCTCGACGAATTCATCAAAATTACACGAGTATACTGGACGAATATTTCTTAAAATTTCCAAGATGATAAATTCCTATACTTTTGGATGATTTCTTGAATATTTATGACTCCTTGTTGAGCATACCAAGTTCCATCTTAAAGAAATTGAACTTGGCCTCATCCAACGGCTTCGTGAATATATCAGTAACTTGCTTATCCATCGGGACATAATTGAGATTGATGTCCCTGTTCTCTACATGCTCTAAGATGAAATGGTACTTTATCTTGATGTCCTTTGTCTGGCTATGAGAGACTGGATTATGAGCAATTGCAATGGCACTGGATGAGTTACAGAACATCAGAATCTTCTTCAACTTCAGGTTGTAGTCTTCAAGCTGAGTCCTTATCCATAGAAGCTATACGCAACAACAGCCTGCAGAGATATACTCTGACTCAGTAGTTGAGATTGCAACACAATTTGGCTTCTTACTGCTCCATGAGATAAGCCTCCTTCTTAGGAAGTGGCATGTCCCAGAAGTGATTTTCCTATCATCCCTACTTCCTGCAAAGTCATCATCGAAAAAAGCAATCAGTTCATAGTCATTACTTCTTGGGTACCATAAGCTAAGATTTGGTGTACCTTTAAGGTATTTCAAAATCCTCTTTGTTGCGACATAATAAGATTCCTTAGAGTTCACTTGGAATCTAGCACATACACATATGGAAAATATTATGTCTGGTCTACTAGTAGTAAGGTAGAGCAAGGATCCAATTATGCTTCTATATTTGATTTCATCAAAAGGTTTTCCTTTATCATCCTTGTCTAGAGTCATAGTTGAACTCATTGGAGTTCTCATAGAGGTTGCGTTCTCCATTCCGAATTTCTTAATTAACTCCTTGGTGAACTTTGTCTGAGAGATGAAAATTCCATATTCAAATTGCTTCACCTGAAGTCCTAGGAAATACTTCAGATCTCCCATGCTGCTCATTTCAAACTTCCCTTGTATCAAGTTAGAAAACTTTTTGCAAAGGTTGTCATCCGTAGATCCAAAAATAATGTAATCTACATAGATTTGCACTAGCAAAAACTTGCATTTAACTTCCCTAAGAAATAATGTCTTATCTATGTTTTTCCTTGTGAACTTATTCTCAAGAAGAAAACTAGGCAGCGTCTTATACCAAGCTCGAGGAGCTTGTTTTAGACCATATAAAGCTTTATGAAGAAAATTAACATAATCAAGGAATGATGAATCCACAAAACCTAGGGGTTATTCCACATATACTTCTTCTTTTAAATTACCATAAAGGAAGACTGACTTCACATACATTTGATAAACCTTGAACCCTTTGTGAACAGCGTATGCAAGAAACAACCTGATCGCTTCGAGTTGAGCCACTGGAGCAAATTTTTGATCGAAGTCGATCCCTTCTTCTTGTTTGTACCTTTTGCTACAAGTCTGGCTTTGTTCTTTATAATTATACCATCTTCATCGAGCTTGTTTCTGAAGACCCATTTCTTCCTGATCACACTGTGTCCTTTGGGTCTTGGTACTAGCTCCCAAACTTTGCACCTCTTGAATTTATTGAGTTCTTCTTCCATTACAATGATCCATGAAGCGTATCTATTTGCTTCTTCAAATTTCTTTGGCTCAATCTGCGAGAGAAAGCTTAAGTGCTAAATTACATTTGTTGTACCTCTTCTTGTTCTTACTCCATTATGAGGGTCTCTAATGTTATGATCAACTAGATGATATTTTGAGTGTCTGATCACTAGATTCCTCGCATCCTCTATGATACTAGAAAGTTCTGCTACTTCTGGTGCATCTTCTAAAATTTGATGGAGTTTTCTATCTTGAAGGTCTTCTTCCACTAGGCTTAGAGTGTTGACTTTGATTGTGATTAGAGCATCTTCCTTTTCATTTTCTTCTATTCTTAGCTCTTTTAACTTTGCACATGTATCTACAACAAATATATTAGGGGAGCTGAAATGTAGCATGCTCATCTCATCAAATACAACGTTAAAAGTTTCTTCTACCACCAGGGTTTCTTATTGAAAATTCTATAAGCTTTATTATGGCTACTATAGCCTACAAAAATACCTTCAAATATTTTTCACTAAACTTAGTTTTATAATATTTCATATTATTAAATACAAAGCATTTGCTACCAAAGATTCTAAAATAAGACACAGTTTGTTTCTTGCCCTTTAATAGTTCATAAGGTGTCTTATGGTGGTTCTTGTTTATGAGTGCTCTATTTTGCACGTGACAAGCAGTGTTAATGGCTTACGCCCAAAAATACTCTGGTAATGAAGAATCATTCAATATAGTTCTGCAAGCCTCTATGAGAGTTCTATTCTTTCCCTCAGCAACTCCATTTTGCTATGGAGTGTGAGGAGAGAAAAATTCATCAAAGATACCTAGACTTTCATAAAATTTTGTCATGGAACCAGATTCAAATTCTATTCCATGTTCACTTCTGATTTTGACCACAGAGCAGTTCAATTCGTTCTGAATTTGCTTAAAAAAATTTGTGAAGGAGTCATATGTATCTGACCAGTGTTTCAGAAATAACACCCATGCAAACCGTGAGTAATCATCAATAATAACCAACATGTAAGCTTTATATCCTAAACTATGAATTTGTAAGGGACCAAATAAATATATATGGAGAATATATAAGCATCTGGTAGAATATTTGCCAACGAAGCTTTTAAAGATAGCCCTTATCTATTTACCTATTTGGCATGAGTGACAAGGTCTTTCTTTAGCGTACTTAATAGTTGGAACATCATGCACTAAGTTTTGAGAAAATACCATAAAATAGTTTTGAAATTAATATGTGTTAATCTCTTGTCACATTGGTCACAAAGAGACGCACTATCTTTTGCTAAAAAGTACATTGGTGTAGAAGAGTCTAAATAAAGAAAATTCAAACAGAAAATATTCTACTCTGAGTGTCTGTTAAAATAGATTCTGAGCTATCAGATAACTTTATCAGGCACTTATCCTTATAGAACTCTACTATATCGCCATTGTCAAATAATCGACTTATGTTGTAATTTCTTAACATTATATGACTTACTATGGCTACTATAGCCTACGAAAATACCTTCAGAATATTTTTCACTAAACTTAGTTTTGTAATATTTTTCATTATTAAGTAAAATCATTTGCTACCAAAGATTCTAAAATAAGACGAAGTTGGTTTCTTGCCCTTCAATAGTTCATACGGTGTCTTACTTTGGTTCTTGTTTATGAGCCATCTGTTTTGCACGTGACAAGCAGTATTGACGGCCTTTGCCCAAAAATACTCTGGTAATGAAGAATCATTCAACATGGGTCTGCATGCCTCTATGAGAGTTCTATTCTTTCTCTTATCTACTCCATTTTGCTGTAGAGTGCGAGGATAAGAAATTTTATGAAAGATACCTAGGCTTTCACACAATTTGTCATGAGACTAGATTAAAATTCTATTCTATGGTAGCTTCTGATTTTTACTATAGAGTAATTCAATTTATTCTGAATTTGTCAAACAAAATTTGTGAATGAGTCATATGTATCTGACTTGTGTTTCAGAAAGAACACCCATGCAAACCTTGAGTAATCATCAACAATAACTAATGTGTAAGTTTTACCTCCTAACTACAAATCTACAAGGGACTAAATAAGTCCATATGGAGCAGATATAAGCATCTTGTAAAATCTTTGCCAACGATGCTCTTAATGGTAGCCCTTGTTGTTTGCCCATTTGGAATAAGTTACAAGATCTCTCTTTAACATACTTTATAGTGGGGGAATCACACACTAGGTTATGGGAAAATAATACATTAATAGGTTTGAAATTATTATGGGCTAATCTCTTATGCCATTGGTCGCAGAGAGACGCACAATATTTTGCTAAAAAAACACACTGGTGTAGAAGAGTCTAAACAAAGAAAATTTAAACAGAAAATGTTTCTACACCGAGTGCATGTTAAAATAGTTTCTGAGCTATCAGACGACTTTATCGGGCACTTATCCTTGTAGAACTCTACCATATAGCTTTTGTCACATAATTGACTTATGTTAATAAGATTATGTTGTAAGTGACTATACCATTAGTGATCATACGGTAGCCTTTTGTGATTCCCTTGTCTGAACCGTCAAAAATAACTTTTGGACCATCCTCAAGTAGGGTATACTCTTAAAGTAGGCTTCTTTGAGAGGACTTAGCGCAACCACTCGCACCAAAAGCTCGGGCTGTTGGAGGACGGCGCCACTAATCTTTATATCAAAGGTCCTCGGGAGGATCCACGGGGCAGCCAGTTAAGCCATTACCGCATAGCACCGCAGCGTGGGGGCGATTCCGGACCGCAGCCCCAACAATCCCCCCCCCCCCGGAAACGACCCCGGGGTTTCGAACCCGCGACCCCCTCTGATACCAATTGAGAGGACTTAGCGCAACCACTCGCACCAAAAGCCCGGACTGTTGGAGGACGGCGCCACTAATCTTTATATCAAAGGTCCTCGGGCGGATCCACGGGGCAGCCAGTTAAGCCATTACCGCATAGCACCGCAGCGCGGGGGCGATTCCGGACCGCAGCCCCTTCATTGAAAGTGAAGGGATAGATACTACTCTAGAGGGGGGGTGAATAGAGTTATCAAATTTTGCACAGACAAAACTTAATATTCTACCCAACTCCCTTGGAGTGAAGTGCGGAAAGAAAAGATTATAGATATTGATTTAACCTTAAAGCCTAACACAAGTGATGTGTACAAACACAAGCTAACTGTAATTACAGTTAAGCTTGGAAAAACCTAATCAGCAACTAGCAACCTAGTTATATCTAATCACAGCCACAATGCAGGAATTAAACAGTGGAATCCAGACGACACAAGGAAATTTATAGTGGTTCCCCAAACAACTTGGGTACGTCCACTCTTCTACCCACACGGTAGGAATCCACTCAGGTTTTTGATCAGGTGCCCTGCCACCAACAGGATTTGTTTCAGGTAGATCCAGAAACCCTTTAGACTTTTGATCAGGTGTCTAAAAACCAAGCACAGGTTTTTGATCAGGTGCCCTGCCACCAAGGGATACTTTTGAAGGGAGTAATAACCCTGTACAGGAGGGGGAAGAAGGTTAAGATGTCTTCTCTATTTTACAATAGATTAGAGAAGCACAAAAGCTTGCACTGAGCTAGAATGCTCTAAAGAATCAAGGCTCCCCCTGGCTCAAAAATGTCCAGGTGAAGTCTTGCTTCAGTGCAGAGAAACTCTTCAGAAAGTTCTGAAGGAAAGAGCTACAGGAAGAAAGTAAATAATAAAATCAAAGTTCTTCAAGCAGCTATCTTCTTCTTCTTCTTCAAAGGAACTCTGAGTTGAACTTCCTGAAAGCAGGAGAACTCAGGTGAAGAAGAGATGAAGATCTTAACACTTCTCAGTTAGATGGAGATTGCTGAGAGCAGGAAGCTTGAGCTTGATGAAGGCTTGAGAATGAACAACTGGATAGCTATTAGCTTTTGTCAACTAGCTTGAATCCTTCTTCAAAGGGTTCTTTATATAATCATCAGCAAGCAACGGCTCTCTTCCATTTGAATTATTTGTCTTCTTGTAAGCCTTGAGACCTGGGCTGTAAATATCAAGAAGACAGAAATATCTCTGCAGCAAAACATTCTATAAAGGGAATAAATCACTTTCTAAGAAGCTGCAGGCTTAAATCAGATAACAGAAGGACTAAATAAAGTCACATCAGAAATAATCTCTTTATAGCAAAAGAAGACTTTTCAGTCTAACGGCTATAAAGGGCTGATAATAGATAAAGTAAATTAAAATGACAGCTAATAAGACAAACAACTTTATCTTAAAAAGATTTGACTCAGGCAAAAGAGATGGAGCAAATATTGCCTGGTTATATTATCATACAGCTTAAAATACTGTGCCAGAAAATGTATTAATTAATTAAATATAATAAATAAATACAAAATACAAAGGCAGACAGAAAACGTCGAACGACCTTCGAAGATCGTCGAATGGCGCACGGAGATCGTCGAGCTATCGGGCAGATAGTCGAACGATCCAGATAGTCGAACTATCGAAAAAGATAGTCGAACTACCCCGGCAGATAGTCGAGCTATCAGGACAGATAGTCGAACTATCAGATAGTCGATCTATCTAGGACAGATAGTCGAGCTATCAAGCGCACAGAGATAGTCGAGCTATCGAGCAGATAGTCGACCTACCTCAGAAAACAGATAGTCGAACTATTAGAAGATAGTCGAACTATCAGAACAAACCAGATAGTCGATCTATCAGCAGATAGTCAAACTATCAGATAGTCAACCTATCAGGACAGATAGTCGAACTATCAAAGGCAACAGATAGTCGAACTATCAAAAGATAGTCGAACTATCAAGACGAAACAGATAGTCGATCTATCAACAGATAGTCGAACTATCAAGGCGGAACAGATAGTTGACCTATCAACAGATAGTCGAACTATCAGATAGTCGATCTATCAGGACAGATAGTCGAACTATCAACGCAGACAAAGCGTCGACCAACTGATAGACGATCGTCGATCAGCCGATAGACGATAGTCGAGCGGCGTTCGACTATCGTCGAACGAAAAACCTACTTAACCAAATTCTCAATTTGGAAAAGCGAGGACCCTACAGCTAGACTTCTAACCATTGACCATAGATATTTCTTGGGTCAAGGGGCACAAAGGAGAGGGCAAAACTCAAATCAAACTAGGGTACCAACAATCTCCCCCTATTTGAGTTAAGTCACTCAAAATCTAAAACAGCTAGCAATAAAACACAAAAAAAATAAATTCAGCAAATAGTTAACAATAAACTGGCAGATTATCAATCAGATAGACAAATGTAGCACAGCAGTTAATTAAACTATTAAGAATCTTTAGAGTCTGGTAAAGGATCAGAAGAACTAGAAACAAAGGAAATTTTTCTTAGAGGGTCATCTGATTCTTTCTTTGACATCTTCAGGTCCTGAGCACCAATGATCTTCAGCTCTGTAGCTCTGGGGACAATAGCTTTAGGATGTTTTTCCATGTACTTTGACGGATCAAAAATCTCTGGATTTACCTGGAACTTTTCAAATTCTTTCTTTCTGTAGGCTGACATGGTAGTAAAACCAGTCGTATCTTTACCTTCGGCTCTTGCTTTTCTTATTTGGGCTGCTCCTACAAGTTCTTGAAAGCGAGCCATCCTAAAGTTAGGATCGAGCTCAGGATTTTCATATACGGGCTCAGGAGAAGCAGCATCAGCTATTATATCTAGATAAGACATTAGAGTATACTTAGCAAAAGGGACTTGCTAGAAGGTTTTAAAACACAGTAAACTATTTACCTTTTGATACAGTTTCCTCAGTCTGAACTGGAGAAGGAGAAGGAATTCTTTTCTTTGGAGAAGGAGGTGGGGAAAAGGTTGGTCTTTGAACCACAACCTCCTTCATTTGTCTTTGAGAACCATAAAATGATTTGCCTTGAGAGCTTTGATAACCTTGTCTTGGTTGGGGCTGAACAGACGCAGATTTTCCAGAGAAGGCAGTAGGATGAGCTGAAAGGTTCCCAGAGGCTCCTGCACCAGGAGGTGGAGGAGGACCTCTGGGAGTCCATCTTGAGACAGGAGTATCATACCTCTTGGTTCTTTTTCTTTCTTTTTGCTGATTCTTCGAAAACCACATCCAATGCTTAAAATCCTTGGATTTGGGGTCAATGCCCTTCAAAATGTAATAGGGAGTGTCATTATCCTTATTTGGAGGAGGAGGAGGAGCAGCTTTTCTCTTCTTTGATGCAGCTTTCTTTCTCTTTGATTTTTCAGAAATATCAGAATCATCATCATCATCAGAATGGGATGATGGAGGGTTCTCATAAGGATCATAGGCTTCTGAGACAGCCTTTTCTTTAAGCTTTAGAGCAGATTTTTCTCTTTCCTCTTCCATGGCATCCAGAGCCAGAAGGGAGTCTAAATCCAAACCTGGAGAGTCATCCCAGATGGATGACTTTTCAAATTGCAAATCTTTCTCTTTCTCTTTTAAAGATTGAACTCTTAAATTCCATGCTGCTCTTGCTTGAGCTTCTTCCAAACTCAGAACAGGAGAGTCAACTTTGACTTCCTCTTTCTCAGACTCATCTTCTTTATTATCTAAGAAGGATTCCAATTCAGGGTCTACTTGAGTAGCAGAAACACTTGGGTCAGCTTCAACAACAACTGCTATGATCTGAGCAGTTAAATCTTCTTTAATAATATCTGTAAAATTATGAATACATATCTGCTAAATAAGCTTGAATCATTCCTTCAAGGTATTCACAAACTATCAAATTAATCGACTCATCAACAAAACGAATGAAAGAGTTACCTTCATACTTAACCATCTCCCATGATTCATTCAGATAAGAAGTTATAATTCCTTCCAGGAATCTAACAATCACAGGAGAGGTAAGATCTTCTAAGCAGACCTTAACTGCAATCTCAGATAGCAGGATTCCATCTGCTATTTCCTTCTCAGACAAAACTGGAGCTAAGACTTTCTCAACATGAGCTGTTTCTTCCTGGGCTGGAGCTATTTCTTCCTCAGCTGGATCTATCTCTTTCTCAGCTGACATGACAACATCTGGAACTATTTCTTCCTGAGCAGACATGACTGAATCTTTTAAAGCTGGAGGAGAGGCAGGATGATCTGAGGCATCTTCATTGAACATCTCCCCCAGCCTGATTTCAGTGGATACTGAAACCAGGCCCCTAGAGGAAGATGGCTCAGCAGATTTAGTAAGGGATTTGATGGAGGCAGACAAAAGATCAATGGAGGCTGCAAGTGGAGCGATTGCCTCGTCAATCATGGTTTTGATTGACGGGGTAATCAGCTCCACAATGCGGGAGATAAGCTCTGGAGAGATTTCAAAAGATGAAGGATGAGAGGTGGATGGAGCTGCAGCAGATATGGTAGTGGTGCTGGGATGAGAAATGGTGTGGACAGGGGATCGAGCAGGAGATGGAGCAGGAGAGTTTATTGGGGAATGAATTGGAGAATGAATTGGAGATACAGGAGGAGTAAGAATTCTCTCTGATCCTAACAAATCAAAGCTAGGAGCAGATATCCTAGCCAGATGAGCAGGTAGAGGAGAGGCAGGAGGAGACAGAGGAACAACCGTAGTTGTTTCAGGAGCAGCAGAGGAAGAAGGTCGTACCTCAGCAGAAGTTGATGGTACTTCAACTGAGGCAGACGGCAATGCAGAGGAGGAGGAAAGGAGAGCTGAGCCAGCTTCAACAGGTTGAGGAGCGACTGATACAGTCCTTGTGTCCTCAGATGTTGCTGGAGCAGATTTCACAAACGTCCTCTTCCACTTAGAGAACAAGTGGGGATCCATCTTCTTGCTGGCGTTGATTGTTGTTGCAGTTGAACTTAGCAGCTGGGGGTATTTCTCCTTAAGGAAGATTCCAATGACCCTTCCTAGGGTGACTTCCTTCTTACCAGTCTTCTTCCTGATTAAATCAAACAAAACAGCTGCCCAATCTATCCTTTTTCGATTAACAATCGCACACATGAGTGCGAATTGCTGCCTTGTTATATTGTCGTGGGCAGAGTGCTTACCCAGGAGCACTTTTCCGACTACCTCAGCGAGGAACTTGATCTTGAAGGGGAAGTTTACTTTGAGCAGCTTGGTGGGAATGCCCTCAGCATGTCCCAGCTCAACCAGCATTCTTCCAAATTCCTGAGCGTCTTGCTCATAATCCTCATCACCAATAACTAATCCAAAAAGATCAGATAAGACGGCCGGAGTCAGGATAACTTCTTCTCCGCCTATGGTACCAGTCATTGATTCGTCTGTGGAAGACGACGTGAAAGCCCATTCTTTGATTTCTGGAATATTGATCTTAATCCTTTCAGACATCAGCTTCTCTAAACCCTGATCCCTGCAGAGCTGGAGAACTTCCATGATTCCGGCATCGCAACTGCTGAATGCTTCGAAATCCACACTGAATCCTGCATCAAACTTCACGACGGCTAAAACTGCTGGAGAGACCGCCATGGATTCGCCGGAGAAAGCACGAGAAAGCTGCAGAGAACGAAGAAGACGAAACGCCCGGAAATCGCAAGCGGGAAAGCAGAATGCGAAAGGGCACGCTCCGTCGACGATAAAGCAAAAGATCTTTTAACCTAGGTCGACTATCGGCTTTATATTAGACCGGAAATAGTCGATCTATTAAAAAGATACTTGACCCGATAGTCGAACGGACGTTCGACGATCGGCTCAGAAGCAGAGTAGTCGAACCATCGTTCGGCTATTTCTGGCTTCACACGCAACAAGCTGTCGTCGTTCAGAGATCGACGATGAGCTCAACCTGTTCGACGATGGTCGAACGTCGATCGACGATCTTCAAACAGATAAGCTATCATTAACCAGAGGTCGACGACATGCTCAATCCGTTCGACGATCTTCGATCATCGTTCGACGATCTTCAAGCAGATTTCAACAAAGGCAGATATAGTCACACTTAGTCTCGTCCATTAATCATGCCTAGTTGAACTAAAAAGAACAGATGCTTCTGTTCATCTAAAGGCTTGGTGAATATATCACCTCTCTGAAACTCAGTGGATATGAACTCAAGACAGATCTTATTCTTTTCCACACAATCTCTCAGGAAATGGTGCCTAATCTCAATGTGCTTGGTTCTAGAGTGGTGCACTGGATTTTGTGCAATAGAAATAGCACTGGTACTATCACACATGATCTTGGTGTTCTTGTGTGAGTAACCATAATCCACAAGCTGGTTTTGAATCCACAGGATCTGTGAACAACAACTGGCAGCTGCTATATATTCAGCCTCAGCAGTTGAAGTTGAGACAGAAGCCTGCTTCTTACAGAACCAAGAGACCAATCTCTCTCCCAGGAACTGGCAAGTTCCTGAGGTGCTCTTCCTATCAACTCTGCAACCAGCATAGTCTGAATCAGAATATCCAATTAATTCAAACTCTGACTCAGCTGGGTACCAAAGTCCTAGATTTGGATATCCTTTTAGGTATCTCAGGATTCTCTTTAGAAGAGTCAGATGAGATTCCTTGGGGTTGACCTGGAATCTAGCACAAAGGCATGTAGCAAACATTATATCTTGCCTACTTGCAGTTAGATATAATAGGGAACCAACAATAGCCCTATAATTCTTTTGATCAACTGGCTTTCCGTGATCATCAGAATCAATAACTACATTAGTAGCCATGGGTGTAGGCATTGCTGAAGCATCAACCATCCCAAATTTCTT
Organism: Platanthera zijinensis; assembly: GCA_039513925.1. Taxonomy (NCBI): domain Eukaryota; kingdom Viridiplantae; phylum Streptophyta; class Magnoliopsida; order Asparagales; family Orchidaceae; genus Platanthera; species Platanthera zijinensis. Next base: position 127,493,992 of record CM077091.1, read on the forward strand.
TACCAATTCCTTGGCATATTTGGATTGGGAGATGAAGATACCATCAGCATCTTGCTTAACTTGGAGACCAAGAAAGTAAGACAGCACACCCATGCTACTCATCTCAAACTTAGAATGCATCAAGTTGGAAAACTTTTTGCACAGTTTGGGATCAGTGGAGCCAAAAATAATATCATCTACATACACCTGAACTAACAGGATTGTGTCCTTGTGATGCTTGACGAAAAGGGTTCTATCAACTACTCCCCTAGTGAAGTTGTGCTCTAACAGGAAACTAGCTAAGGTCTCATACCAGGCCCTAGGAGCTTGCTTTAGTCCATAAAGAGCTTTTTGCAACTTAAAAACATGAGAAGGCTGAGTTGAAGAAACAAACCCTGGTGGTTGTTCAACAAACACCTCTTCCTTAAGCTCACCATTTAGGAATGCACTTTTGACATCCATTTGGAACACCTTAAACTTCATGAAGGCTGCATAGGCCAAGAAGATCCTTATTGCTTCTAGCCTTGCAACAGGAGCAAAGGTTTGGTCATAGTCTATACCTTCCTCCTGTCTGTAGCCCTGAGCTACAAGCCTAGCTTTATTCCTTACTATTATTCCATTTGCATCTAACTTGTTTCTATACACCCACTTGGTGCCTATGATCAGTTGGCCTTTAGGTCTTGGAACCAAAGTCCAAACTTTACATCTCTCAAACTGATTGAGCTCCTCTTGCATTGCAATGATCCAGTGGGGATCTAGCTCTGCATCTTTAAAGGTGAGGGGCTCAACCTGTGAGAGGAAACAAGCATGCATCACATCCTGTCTTAATTGGTGTCTTGTTTGTACACTAGCTGATATGTCTCCAATCACTTGAGATGTGGGGTGATCTCTAAGTGTGACAATGTCAGCAGGTGGGATGTGATCTTCAGCAACAGTTGGGATTAATTCCTCAGGAGGAATTTGAACTACTGTTGGTGGTACAACAGCAGCTTCAACAGCTTCAGCAATGTCTTCATCACTGTCTGATTCAGTGATCTGAAGAGTTGATAGTTGAAGAATTTCTTGAGGGGCATCAGGTACCTGCAAAGAACTGGAGGAAGAAGAATTTTCCTTCTCCTTGTAAAACATCTGAGACTCATCAAAAGTCACATGCACAGATTCTTCTATCTTACAGGTAGATTTGTTATAAACCCTATAAGCTTTGCTTACTTGGGAATATCCAAGCATAATTCCCATTGAAGCTTTTGCTTCAAATTTTCTAATATATTCTTTATTATTATTATGAATATAAACAATACAGCCAAAAACTCTAAAGTAATTAATTTTTGGTTTCTTTCATTTAAGCAACTCATAAGGAGTTTTACACTTAAGTTTGTGTATCAAACTTCTATTCAAGACATAGTTGGATGTACTAACAGCTTCTGCCCAATAGGATAGAGGCATGTTAGCATCTGCCAACAATGTACTAGCAGCTTCAATTAGTGTTCTATTCTTCCTTTCAACTACCCCATTTTGTTGGGGAGTTCTAGGAGCTGAGAAGCTATGTTTGATTCCTTCTCTCTCACAGAATTCTTGCATGAGAAGAGAGTCAAACTCAGTACCATGATCACTTCTGATCAAGGCCACATGAGTAGAGTACTCAGTCTGCACACAAAGTAGAAAGTCTGTAAGGGCTTTGAAGTTATCAGACTTAGTTCTCAAAAAGAAAACCCAACTGAACCTAGAGAAGTCATCTACAATTACTAAAGTGTAATACTTCCCTCCTAAACTCTGTACATTTATTGGGCCAAAAAGGTCCAAATGTAATAAATACAGGATTCTAGGAGAGTCACTTTTATTTACAGATTTAAATGAATTCTTGGTTTGCTTGCCTAGCTGACAAGCCTTGCATAGGCTCTCCCTCTTGTAGGGGCAAGAAGGTAAACCTCTAACAAGGTTGTGCTTAGATAACCTAGATATATTTTTAAGGTTTACATGACTAAGCCTTTTATGTCATAGGGAATTATTATTAAGGGTTACTTCATTAAACAGGCAGATTTCAGATTGAGATGAATTAAAATCTACTAAATAAATATTACCTATTCTAATACCTACTAAAACAATATTATTATTCAAAGTAATATTGCAAGATGAGTTGGAAAATGAAACCTGGTAGCCAGCATCACATAGCTGGCTGACTGAAATCAGGTTATGCTTTAGTCCATTTACATATGCAACTCTCTTGAATGTAACTGCTCCAATTGTGATCTTGCCATAGCCTTCTGTCTGACCACAGCTGGAGTCTCCAAAGATAACCTTTGGGCCGAGCTTAGCTTTGAATTTTGACAGTAGATCTTTATTTCCTGTCATATGCTTAGAGCATCCACTATCCAAATACCACTTATTTTGAGTGATTGGATAGGCCTTCACCTACAAGACAATTATTTAGACAGAGTGGACCCAGGTAACCTTGGGTCCCTTGTTTTTCACATAAGAAAAACTGGAAATATAAGAGAATGCAGGCTGAGGGTGATAACCTAGTGGGTGAGATCTCCTAGGTGGGATTCTCCATGCTGATGATGGGTCAACAAACCTAGGGTTTCTATTCTCATTTAGGTTTCTATGGAATGGATTATGATTTTAAAAATCATATTGAAATCATCGATCGACGTTCGACGATGGGCGCTCAGATCGTCGAGCTTCGTTCGACCATGGAGCATCCGATCGTCGAGCGGCGTTCGACGCTCTTTGCATTTCTTTGAAAAACTTCTTTCTCTTTTCTCTCTTAGCTTTATTTAGGGTTTTATTTACAAGGTTTACTTGCTCAGTGTTCTTCTTTCCACTAGCTGAAATGAAGTTCACTGGAGTTGAAAGATTATTTTTAAGAAGGACTGGGGGTTCACTGGGAGAAGCTCCTAAGCCTAGTTTATCATTACCTGACCTAGTGTTAGTCATGCTGGTAATTTCTAACAGCTTAAGGCTTCTACCATTAAGGGATTCTTCTAATCTCTTAGACTTAGCTAATTCTATTTTAAGAAATTTAATTTCTTCACTACAAGTAGTGAGATCTTCCTTTAACCTAATGTTTTCAGAGGCTATTGATTCTGAGTCAGCTAACCTATTTCTAAGTTCTTTTATTTCTTTTTCTGAACTAATTAAATCTAAACATAAAGATTTAAATTCTAACTTAAACTCTTCTGAAGTAAAATCATAAGATGAAAGTACCTCATCTTCAGTAGGCATCTCTTCATCAGAATCAGAACTCTCTGCAGCAGAGTGGTTGCTGCAGGCATCTATTGCCATTAGGCAAACTTCTTTTGCCTTCTTCTCTTCCTCATCTTCACTGGAGCTTGATGAGGATGATTCTTCATCAGAATCACTCTAGGTTTCAGCAATGAAACCTCTCTCCTTCTTCTTGTTTTTGTAGGAGGATGGCTTGGAGTGCTTCCTGTGTTGTTCTTTGTCTTTTCTCTTTTCCTTATTCTTCTCCTCTGGACACTCTGGCAAAATGTGTCCAGGCTTCCTGCAACCATAACAGATGATTTCTTTAGCAGGAGAGCGATCATACCTTGGTTTGTCTTCATAGCGTGAAGACTTCTTTCTGAACTCTTTTCTTCCCATCTTGAGAAACCTTTTGGCAAACAATGCCATAAGTTCCTCATTAGATTGGCTGCCTTCAGACACATCTGCAGCCTTAAGAGCTAGAGATTGCTCTTTTCTTGTTGGAGTGGGGGTCTTGGCTTCAGCTTTTGCTTCTCTAGTCTTCAGCACTTGCTCAAAAGACTTGAGCTTGCCGAGGAGGGCTTCAGTTGAGATCTCATTAGTGCTTCTGGCTTCTTTGATGGGCCAGATTCTTAGATCCCATGTGCTAGGGAAGCACATAAGAATCTTATCATTGACCTCTGTCAATGATATGTCCTTGTCCAGGGTCCTCAGCTCATTGATGATTGAGCTGAGCCTGGTGTACATAGCTTCAACTGATTCAGCATCAGTTTTCTTGAAGTTCTCATACTGTGAGATAAGGTTGGACCTTCTGTCCTTCCTTTCATCAGCTGAACCAGCTACAATCTGGTTCAGTGTGTCCCACATGGCCTTTGCTGAGGAGCAGTCAGCCACCTTCTGGAACACCTCATCAGACATTGTCTGAGCCAGTATGTTCATTGCCTTGGCATCAACAATTTTGGCCTTCTTGTATTCATCATTATAATCTGGAGGAGGCACTGCACTCATATCAGATGATGAGGCAGTGGCAGCAGCAGGTGCTCTTGGGGGACCTGACAAAATAGAAGCAAAAATGCTTTCATCAATAGAGTTCATATATAATTTAATCCTTGCCTTCCAGATGCCAAACTTTGCCAAGTTGCATGCTGGAGGTCTGGTGCTGGAATAATCCTTAGACTGGGCCATGATAGTGAATATCTATAAGCTCTTGGTATCTATCAGGATCTTGTGACTTAGGTGTTAGCCTATACAGTCAGTCAACCTCCCTCTGATACCAATTGAAAGTGAAGGAATAGATACTACTCTAGAGGGGGGGGGGGTGAATAGAGTTATCAAATTTTGCACAGACAAAACTTAATATTCTACCCAACTCCCTTGGAGTGAAGTGCGGAAAGAAAAGATTATAGATATTGATTTAACCTTAAAGCCTAACACAAGTGATGTGTACAAACACAAGCTAACTGTAATTACAGTTAAGCTTGGAAAAACCTAATCAGCAACTAGCAACCTAGTTATATCTAATCACAGCCACAATGCAGGAATTAAACAGTGGAATCCAGACGACACAAGGAAATTTATAGTGGTTCCCCAAACAACTTGGGTACGTCCACTCTTCTACCCACACGGTAGGAATCCACTCAGGTTTTTGATCAGGTGCCCTGCCACCAACAGGATTTGTTTCAGGTAGATCCAGAAACCCTTTAGACTTTTGATCAGGTGTATAAAAACCAAGCACATGTTTTTGATCAGGTGCCCTGCCACCAAGGGATACTTTTGAAGGGAGTAATAACCCTGTACAGGAGGGGGAAGAAGGTTAAGATGTCTTCTCTATTTTACAATAGATTAGAGAAGCACAAAAGCTTGCACTGAGCTAGAATGCTCTAAAGAATCAAGGCACCCCCTGGCTCAAAAATGCCCAGGTGAAGTCTTGCTTCAGTGCAGAGAAACTCTTCAGAAAGTTCTGAAGGAAAGAGCTACAGGAAGAAAGTAAATAATAAAATCAAAGTTCTTCAAGCAGCTATCTTCTTCTTCTTCTTCTTCAAAGGAACTCTGAGTTGAACTTCCTGAAAGCAGGAGAACTCAGGTGAAGAAGAGATAAAGATCTTAACACTTCTCAGTTAGATGGAGATTGCTGAGAGCAGGAAGCTTGAGCTTGATGAAGGCTTGAGAATGAACAACTGGATAGCTATTAGCTTCTGTTAACTAGCTTGAATCCTTCTTCAAAGGGTTCTTTATATAATCATCAGCAAGCAACGGCTCTCTTCCATTTGAATTATTTGTCTTCTTGTAAGCCTTGAGACCTGGGCTGTAAATATCAAGAAGACAGAAATATCTCTGCAGCAAAACATTCTATAAAGGGAATAAATCACTTTCTAAGAAGCTGCAGGCTTAAATCAGATAATAGAAGGACTAAATAAAGTCACATCAGAAATAATCTCTTTATAGCAAAAGAAGACTTTTCAGTCTAACGGCTATAAAGGGCTGACAATAGATAAAGTAAATTAAAATGACAGCTAATAAGACAAACAACTTTATCTTAAAAAGATTTGACTCAGGCAAAAGAGATGGAGCAAATATTGCCTGGTTATATTATCATACAGCTTAAAATACTGTGCCAGAAAATGTATTAATTAATTAAATATAATAAATAAATACAAAATACAAAGGCAGACAGAAAACGTCGAACGACCTTCGAAGATCGTCGAACGGCGCACGGAGATCGTCGAGCTATCGGGCAGATAGTCGAACGATCCAGATAGTCGAACTATCGAAAAAGATAGTCGAACTACCCCGGCAGATAGTCGAGCTATCAGGACAGATAGTCGAACTATCAGATAGTCGATCTATCTAGGACAGATAGTCGAGCTATCAAGCGCACAGAGATAGTCGAGCTATCGAGCAGATAGTCGACCTACCTCAGAAAACAGATAGTCGAACTATTAGAAGATAGTCGAACTATCAGAACAAACCAGATAGTCGATCTATCAGCAGATAGTCGAACTATCAGATAGTCGACCTATCAGGACAGATAGTCGAACTATCAAAGGCAACAGATAGTCGAACTATCAAAAGATAGTCGAACTATCAAGACGAAACAGATAGTCGATCTATCAACAGATAGTCGAACTATCAAGGCGGAACAGATAGTTGACCTATCAACAGATAGTCGAACTATCAGATAGTCGATCTATCAGGACAGATAGTCGAACTATCAACGCAGACAAAGCGTCGACCAACTGATAGACGATCGTCGATCAGCCGATAGACGATAGTCGAGCGGCGTTCGACTATCGTCGAACGAAAAACCTACTTAACCAAATTCTCAATTTGGAAAAGCGAGGACCCTACAGCTAGACTTCTAACCATTGACCATAGATATTTCTTGGGTCAAGGGGCACAAAGGAGAGGGCAAAACTCAAATCAAACTAGGGTACCAACATTCTTGTCCCGGTCATGTGTCGAGAGCATCTGCTATCCAAATGCCAAATAGACATTTTGTTGGCCTTTGGACATACCTGTACTTACAAACTAATTTCCCTTAGGAACCCAAACAGATTTGGGTCCTTGGCTCCAGGTTAACTTGACACCACTGGGCGTGTTAACATTGCGAATAGTCATTCTTGTAGTGTTAACTCATTGAGACTTATAATTCATAGGTTTGAGCTAGCAATCGATGGCAAAGTGACCAACCTTGCCATAACACCAACAGTCAAAACTGTTATATCTTCTTTTATTTTCCTGCTTTACCCTTTGAACGGGAAGTCTAGCAGGAGCTATTGACTTCAAAGTCGAAGCCTCATGAGAGCAGCAAACACATGGCTTCTTTTTCTCAAGTTTCTTTTCAATAATAGGTTTCGCCTTTGGTGCTTTCTTAGCACACGATCCATGAACATAAGGACCATAATCCTTAAGAATGATTTCATCATGAGGAGTTTTTAGAGCACTCATTCCGAAATCTCTAGGGCGGCTCCATCCTCGATAGTTTTTGTTAGGTTCAACATATGTTGGCCTAGCAAAGTGGCTATAGGATGCCTCAAATTCATAGTTATTTATAGGGATTATGACTTTCTTGAAAGTGGTTTGACTTTGAGGGACCTTCCCTTTACCCTTAACGGATTTGTATTCCACTCCACTACCCTTTTTAGGAGCAGAAAATCCATCGATAAGAGGAAGGACAGTGTTGGGCTTGGAGAAGCTTGCTACAAGCTTCTTCTCAGCTAACAACTTATCTTCTAATTCATAGATGACTTTCTATTTCACCCTTATTAGTGAAAGTTAATCCTATGGGTAGATAATCACCTAGAGGGGGGATAGGTGTCTTTTAAAATACTTTGTCAATTCTTTGTGTAACACCCAAAAATCCCAAAATGGGGTTCAGGCTGGGTGACACGGCCTGGGACACAGGCGTGTCCAAGGGCGTGTATAGTGCACATGGCCTGGGACACGGGCGTGTCCCAGGGCGTGTCATGCTCTGTTTTCTCGGGTGTGATTTTGGTCTCGAGAGAGCGTTGAGTGAGGCACATGGCCTGGGACACTGTCGTTATATTTGGGCTGACACAGACTGTGACACGCCCGTATCACAGGTCGTGTACTTTAAGCGGTACACGAACCGACTCACCCAGACCATAACACGAGCTTAGATACGCCTGTGTCAATCACCTGACATGCCCGTATCACTTATTACATGCCCGTGTCGAGGGGTGTGTCCCTTAATTGACACAGGATCAGCATTCCCGAAAAGAACATGGCTGGGGCGCACGCTCGTGTCCTTGGTCATGTGCCAAACTCGCCCCTATGACACGCTCGTGTCACAGGCCGTGCGCTACACTCAACGTCGCTCGGTTACCCACCCGAGCAAGACACGGTCTCGAAAATTCCCATGTCCCTGGCCGTGTCACCTCTCGATGATCGTCGACTGCATGTCGTTGAGTGCTCGAGACGACATAGAGAAGGACACGCCCTGGGACACGCCCGTGTCCCAGGCTGTGTGCCTCACTCAATGCTCTCTCGATACCAAACTCACACCTTAGAAAACAGAGCATGACACGCCCTGGGACACGCCCGTGTCCCAGTCTGTGTGCACTTGACACGCCCGTGTCCCAGGCTGTGTCACCCAGCCTAAACCCCATTTTGGGATTTTTTGGATTTTGGGGTGTTACAACCCTCCCCTCCTTACAATAAATTTTGTCCCAAAATTTTATCGCAGCAAGGAAACCCAGCAATCATAATGCTATAACTTTAAAATGATTGTTATAACAAAAGACGTAATTTACAACAGTTAAAACAAACAACTCGGGAAAATCAGCTCGCATGGTTTGCTCCCGCTCCCATATTAGCTCTTCACGGCCACAATTGTCCCATCGGACTTTGACCATCCCGATCTTCTTGTTCCACAACTGTTTATCGGCTCGATCCTCGATTAGATTGGGCCACATTTTGTTACCAACAATTGATGGATTAGCCTCCAGTCATTTGACGTGAATCGCCCATCACGGTCACTGACGATGCTCCGGAGAACACCGTGCAATCGGACAATCTGCTCCACATAGATCTTTGCCAAGGTTTCCACTGAATCGTCCCTCTTATTCGGTAGAAAGTGAGCCAATTTTTTCAATCGGTCTACAATCACCCAGATTGAATCATTCCAGCATTGAGATCTCGGCAATCCATGCACGAAATCCATTGAGATATCATCAAACTTCCACTCCGGAATAGGTAACGACTTCAGGAAATCGCCAGGCTTCTGACATTTCGCTTTTACCAACGCACAAGTTTGACACTTAGCCACATAACGTACTATGTCTTTCTTTAGTCCTAGCCACCAGAACAATTTCTTCATATCCTTGTACATCTTTATGCTCGCAGGGTGAATTGAGTACTTTGCAAAGTGAGCTTCATACATCAACTCTTCTCTCAACTTACCTGCACTTGGGATGCACAATCGGCCATCTTTTTGTAACAAGCCGTCATCCCAGGAGAATTGGCCATCTGACCCATCCTTTGCATAGCGTTGGAGACTTTCACCAAACTCTGTCTCTCGCCGAACCCTGTCCGCAAGGTCATACTATACCTCCGTCCAGTTCAAACATGCATCGGCTATGGAATTCTTGTCAACACAAGAAATCTCTAATGCTTCCATCTCCTGGATCAGACGCTCATCATGCATCTGCAACCAACTTGCCCGTACCGGAGTACTACGACTCAATGCATCATTGACCACATTTCCCTTCCCGGGAGTATAGTGAATATCAAAGGTGTAGTCCCCAAGGAACTCCATCCACCTTCGTTGTTGCATATTCAGATCTTTTTGATCCAACAGATACTTTAGGCTCTTATGATCTGTATAGATATCCACCTTTACGGCATATAGATAGTGCCGCCATAATTTCAATGCAAAGATCACCGCCGCCAACTCCAAGTCGTGGACGGGATAATTCCGTTCGTGCACTTTCAACTAGCATGAGCCATAAGCAATCACTTTACCAAACTATAGCAGAACGCAGCCTAAGATGCTCCCTGAAGCATCACTATAGATCTCATAGCCGTCTGTACCACATGGCGATGTCAACACAGGAGCCGTAGTCAAATGACTCTTTAGCTCTTTAAAAGCTCACGCGCACTCCGGCATCAAAACGAACTTCTGATCCTTTCTCATCAACGTGGTCAGAGGCAAAGCAATCCGTGAGAAGTTTTCCACAAACAGTCTATAGTAGCCTGCCAGTCCAAGGAAACTCCTGACCTCGGCCACTGAAGACATCACTGGAAACTCTCAGATGACACTTATCTTTGACGGATCCACTGCTATCCCTCTCCACTTACCACATGGCCAAGAAAATCCACCGACGACAGCCAAAACTAACACTTTGAGAATTTGGAAAATAGCTTATTCCTCCGTAAGGTATGCAACACCAACTGTAAATGGTTTGCATGAACGGCTTCTGACTGCGAGTACACTAGGATATCATCGATGAAGACAATCACAAATAGATCCAAGTACTCTCGGAACGTTCGGTGCATTAGATCCATAAATACCGAAGGCGCATTACATAAGCCAAACGACATTACGGTGAACTCATAATGCCCATATCGTGTTCTAAATGTTGTCTTGGGAATGTCACCTTCCCGAATCCTCAGTTGGTAATATCCAGACTTTAAATCCAACTTAGAATAGACGGTTGAGCCCACTAGCTGATCAAGCGAGTCATCTATCCATGGAATCGGATACTTGTTTTTCTCCGTTAGCTTATTCAACTCATGATATTCCATACATAACCGTAAACTACCATCTTTTTTTTCACAAAAAAAACAGGCGCGCTCCAAGGTGACATATTTCGGGGTATGTATCCCTGTTCCAGCAACTCTTGTAGTTGGACTTTCAATTCAGCCATTTCTTTTGGTGCTACACGATATGGAGAGCGGGCCATAGGTTTCGTACTTGGAACCAACTCAATAGAGAAGTCGATCTCCCGCTGGGGCGATAACCCAGGAAGATCCTTAGGAAATACATCTGCAAACTCCGACACAATCAAAACATCGCTCACACTGGCCTTTGGCTCAACAGCATGAATAAGCGTGAAGAATAACTCCGCGCCTTTCCGAACAGCATTGACGACTTGGAGAGCAGACACCAAGATCTCACTCACTTCTCGCATACCAACGAACTTAGTCTCAAGCTCAGTATTCTGGCCCAGTGTAATCTCCTTTGAATTGCAATCAATAAAGGCACGCTGCTCCGAGAGCTAGTCCATGCCAAAGATCACATCAAACTCCGATATTGGTAGCACAGATGCACTCAAACCGAAATCCCAACTTCCTATTTGAACTTCAATATCACAAGCTCTATCCGCAAGCATCACACAACCATTCAGTAATAACACCTTTATATTATCTATCATCAAATGACTTGGTACTCCAATTCGAGCTACGAAGACCTTAGACAGAAATGAATGCGAAGCACCCGTATCAAATAGGGCTCTCGCTTGGTTATTCCAATTAGGACAAAGCTTATAACACACATATCATGCACAAGCTACATAGAAAGTATGCAATAAAAACAAAGCAAGGAATATCTTAAATAACATATAATAGAAGGTCCGGCCGGGGCCCCACACTATATGCCACAAAGAGACGGTGATGTCACATATTAATACCACAACACCATCGCATCCTAACTCAGAGCATGCTAGCGAAAGATTTTAACAATAAAGTTGAACTCATACCAGGAATGTCCACTATATATAAACCGCAGTTATATATACAACCACTAGAAGGAATGTCCAGCAAATACAACCAAAGTTGGCCTTAAGGCCTTACAGTTCCTCTTTTCATAGTATGGATTACATACATTGACGCGCAGGCCGGCCATACATGAATAAAAGACAACACATTTCGCTTAGCTTTAAAGGGCTAGCAGCAGTAGTGGCAACAGCAGTAGCAGGGACTTCAGCACTTCATTTTCCGCTCGGCTCTCCAACACCTGCACAGGGACAATCAACCCAGAAGGTGGTAAACAAGGCAACGGTCAGCATTCAGATGACTAATTTAAACAATCCTACTCCTTTCCCGGGGGAGCGATATTCCTTCCCTGGAGAGCATTGCATTAATAGATATAACATATCATGTGCTCTTACGCATAAACAATCCATCACAATCGTCAGCCACCCGGCCCGACGATCTGTTCACTCAGGCACACTTTTGGGTACACCGGCGAATCGGGATGAACACGATTGAGCATTTAGTCTTGATGGCGCGCAAGCCTAAGACTCTCATTATGCTACTAACAAAAACCCAATTCCTTGGCACTCTCTTGTACAGACAACATAATGCAGGTACAGATCCACCACCCCCCATTGTTCAAATCGCCTTGCTATCACCAAGCACATCGTACTCACAGCTACAATTAAAGGTGCGGGTTGGCTTCAACTTTCCTGTTTGGCAATAAGCCTTTAAAGAGCTTGCAGCTCACAATAGCCAAAATATCCACCAAGGACTGGCTTCACAATCCAAAAGGGGAGTTAATGCAGGTGTCCTTCGCGTTTGCTTGGCGGGTTCAGCAGAACTCTCTATCTGCACCCAAACTCAACCCAAACCCTGCAGTTCCTGTAGTGCTAGAAATTTGGTCTTTTATAGCATACAACACAAGCATTACAAGGATGTTTTCCTGGAATTCCTCATTCTAGTACTTCCTACTACTTCCCTTCACAAGCACAACCCATTGACTCCACAAACTACACATTTATACGTAGAGTCTTCTCCGGTGCATAATATGCAACATCACCAATCCAGACCAATCTGTGCAGATGGGCTTCACACAGCATGCCTATCCCATACTACACATTTCCGGGTCTAAATGCAGACTCTATTGGGGATAACAACTATCAACCCACGGTGATCACTTACTCTTCCACCTTTTGGTGGAGGATCCCATGCTCGTGCATAAAGGAGGAATTTACTTATCTTCTAGTCGGTTGAAGAGCACCGCAGTAGCTTTGCCTCCACAGAACTGGCCTTGGATCTCGAATCGGAACTCGGGAGCTCCACCTGTGGCTGGATCTTCTCCTCCTTCTCTTTCCTCCTCTCCCTTCTCTATTCTCTTTTTTGAAAGAGAATGGCCAAATGAAGAATGGCCTCTTCATTCCAATCTTTTTTTTAACCCAGCAAGAACTCATCTGAGTCCTTGGATCCAGGATGAAGAAAACAGACAACCACAAATCGGCCTAAAAGTCCAATACTTGGGCTGACACGGCCCGTGACACGCCCGTGTCACAGGCCATGTACTTTAAGCGTTACACGAACCGACTCACCCAGACTAGAACACGAGCTTAGACACGCCCGTATCAGTCACCTGACACACCCGTGTCACTTATTACACGGCCGTATCGAGGGGTGTGTCCCTCATTGACACAGGATCAGCATTCTCGAAAAGAACACGGCTGGGGCACATGCCCGTGTCCGTGGTCGTGTTGCAAACACGCCCCTGTGACATGCCCGTATCACAGGCCGTTTTACACACTCAATGCTGCCCGGTTACCCACCCGAGCAGGATACAACCTCAGACACGCCCGTGTCCCTGGCCGTGTCCCAGGGCATTGAGTGTTCGAGACGATACAGAGAAGGACACGCCCTAGGACACGCCCATGTCCCAGGCCATGTGCCTCACTCAACGCTCTCTCGAGACCAAACTCACACCCAAGAAAACAGAGCATGACACGCCCTAGGACATGCCCGTGTCCTAGGCCGTATGCACTTGATATGCCTTGGGACACGCCCGTGTCCCAGGCTGTGTCACCCAGCCTGATCCCCAATTTGGGATTTTTGGGATTTTGGGGTGTTACATCTTTGTTACTTAAATGTTCAGCAGATAATATACTTGAGAAATAAACATCACATTAACTTAACACAATTGAACCACAGAACATAACAAATGCAAATCTCAGAACACAACACACAGAATTTATAGTGGTTCCCCTATCTAGGGTAAATCCAATTTCCCCTTCTTCCTCACTAGCAATGTACTAGATAAGGTTATAGCTCCTCCTCTTCAACTCAGATCCAAAGATCTTACAAACTCAGTTTAAGTTAAGAAACCTACACTCAGACCAGCAGGTCCTACCTCAGAGATTCACCCAATCTCCTACCTCAGGTCCCACATGAACTCTACCCCAGCCTTTATAATACAGGCTTACACCTCAGTGATCACACTCAAATCACCTATCTCAGGTCCCTCAAGAACCCTACCTCAGCCTTTATAAAGTAGGCATACAACTCAAAGATAAACTCTCCTACCCACTCAGATCTCAGGGAGATCTTACAAAATTAAGAGGTAAAAATATTCAGAAAACAAATTTGTAATCTGACTTATCTGAATAAATTAAGATTCTTCAATTCACTGACTCCCCCTCAATTCCTAAAACTGAAGCTGAAATCACTATAGTCGTCACTTAGTCTGGAATCACTAACTCCCCCACAATTCCTGCACTCATACTATCAGGAATCTCACTAGGGTGTGGAGAAGGGGTTCCTATCATCAGGAGCATGACCTTTCTCCTCCACTGGGGGCACTGGGGCTCCCCTCGCTGGATAAACCGCCTATTTAACCTCGAGAAGATTGTAAAATCTATCTTCTTTAGGTGACAGATAGGAACTCCTTTGGTCATGTCAAACCTATCACCATCGAGCTGATTCAGGTGTAGGGTGATAATCCTCCCAAAGTTGGGAGTGCATAGGCTGTACTTAATCTTGGCGAACAGCAGAGCACTCCAGTCCAGCTTTTTCCTATAGATTATTGCAACTAGTATCTTGAACATATCTGTGGATAGATAGTCGAGCGAGCCCGTCTTGCAAATGAGCACCTTGCCAATTATGTCTGAGAGGAGTTTTCTCTCCTCACTCATTCCTTTATGCTTTATGGCCTTGGTGCCTCGGGGTAAACCACAGAATGATAACGTTCTGGAAAAACTTGCCTCCTTTAGATAGTCAGCCTGATCACAGATGGGTAGCCGCAAGTACCTAGAGAGTCGGGAGGCATTCACCTTCACTTTAATTTTCTAAACATGTCTTTTTTATCACAGAGTTCTCATGACATAATTTGGCGTTATTGAAGAACTCCAAGACTTCCCTGTCGAGCACCTTGCAGGGGTGTTCGAGGACGAAGGAAAGTCTAGCAGTCACCAACATCAGAATTACGTTCTTGAATTCGTCGGAGGCTTGAGCAAATCTTGTGCGGACTAACTCACCTCCCCTAAGCAGACTAGATGTCATTCTAGGAGCCATTGAGGAAATAGAAACACGGAAATCTTGAAATCAAGAATCTGGAAAGTGGGTTGAATCGATGTAGAATAAGTTTTCTGAACACTGAGGCTTCTGAATTCTCAACTGCTGCCCTGTAGAATGTCAGGAATGGCAACACATTATACTGGACTAAGGAAGTGTCGATAGTCAGCGATCGAGAAATTTCACTGTGTGGGATCAGCGAGAGTGTCGGTGTGACTATCGGCTAGGGCTTGGGGAAGATGCACGATCCTTGTCGCACACACTGTAGGAGATCTTCGACGGGAATGAGGAGGTGGATTCGGTGAAATCCGGAAGCCGAAGGGGCGGACTTGCAGCAGTTCGGCGAGCCAGCAAATCGGCGTATTTCAGCAGATTCCGAGAATTTGCCCTCCCTTCTCTATTTATGACTATATATATCTGATTTAAATTGTACTAATGTTGAAGCATGAGACCGGGCGGTCTGCGGTTTGGACCTGGCGGATTGTTGACTGTGCGGTCTAGCGGTTTGGATCTGGCGAGTTGTTGACCGTGCGGTCTAGCGGCTTCTCTCCAGCAGTTGCATATCCAGGTGGTTGCTGCTATGGTTCGGCGGTCTAGCGGTTTGTCTACAACGGCTTGGATATTTGGCGGTCTGGCGGTCTGGCAGTCTGGCCGTCTCCTTCTGCATCTCCCTCTGGTCTGTCCGGGCGGTTAGCCTGTTATCTAACCGCGCGGACTGTGCGGTCTGTACATATCAAACCGCCCAGTCTTTGTACATTTATTTAGTCCCACATTGTTAGTTTGTACTCTCCTCGATCTCCTCCATTCTATAAAAGGGAGGCCATACCTTTGTAAATGATATCTTTTTGGATAATAAAATTTTCATTATTCAAAGTTCCGGCTTGTTTTCTAGTCGTTTTCTCTCTACTTTTACATGGTATCAGAGCCTTCGATTTCTGGCTCCTGATTCTGTCCGCTCTTTCCGCGCGGCTTGTTCTGTCTGCCCGCGACCTGTCCTTTGCCGTGACCTGTTCTAGTCGCTCTGCTCTTCTTCTCTTCTTTAGTCGCCGCGACCTGCCTTATCGCCTTTCCCGTCTGTTCGCGCGGTCTGCTCTCTTACCGCCCGACCTCTCTCCCTCTGCTTGTCCTGCGGCTTGGTCGTGGCCTCTCTGGCCGCTGGTGTCTGACATCTTGACCGCTGCATCTCTTCTTCCCGTGGCTTGTTTCTTAACCGCGCGGCTTCCCTTTGTTTTCCTCTATGGCTCACTCTGAGACTTCTACTGCCACCACTCCTGTTGCCAATCCGGCTCCCCCCCTCCTCCTACTCTTTCCGGAAATCTTGGCACTGTTTCTAAACTTGTTGGCTCCAATTATCCGGATTGGAGCGTGTCTTTCACCTTTCTCCTTCGCTCTCAGCGCAAACGTCATCACCTTACCGATGACCCTCCCCCTCCAGATTCTGCTCAATTTGACGAATGGGATGCGAGTGATGCTCTTGTCCGCACTTGGCTGGCTAACAGCCTCTCTGATGAATGCCTTCCTGTCATCCGCCATGATGAGACGGTCAAGGCCGCTTGGCTTCACCTTGCCGCTCTTTACTCTAAGGGGACCCAGACGTCCCGGATCTATACCCTTTATGCCGACCTCTTCGCCCGTCCTTCCATGACTCCTGCAGCAGCCTATCAGCAAGTTCAGGCTCTTGGCGCCGAGATTCTTCAAAATCGGCCCTTCTCCGCGGACGTGGCCACCCAACACAAACACTTCCAGGAACTCCTGGTTGTTTGTTATCTTCTGCGGCTTCCCGAGTCCTTTGATATGATCCGCCAGCAGATCTTGGGTGAAGCCGAATCTCCCACCTTGGATGCCACCGCGGCTCGCATCGCCGCCGTTACTTCGCTTCTCCAGCGCCCTCTGTTGGCCTCCCCTCCTCCACCAGAGACCCATGCTCTCCAAACTCAGCGGGGCGGCACTAGTGGCCGTAGTCACACCGGGCCGCGCGGACTGTCCAGGTTTCTTTGTTCTCATTGTGGTCGTACCGGCCACACTGTTGACCGCTGCTGGCAAAAACACCCTCACCTTCGCCCCTCTGCTGATTCTTCCTCTCGGCCCTCTGCCTCTGTGGCCACGACCTCAGGTAGTGCTCACGTCGTTACCCAAGGTAAATGGCTGATTGACTCTGGTGCTACAAATCACATGACCGGCAATCCTCAATGTTTCTCTCTTCTTGAAACACATGATCGGTTACCCCCAGTTCTTGTTGCGGATGGTTCTCCGTCCCCAGTTCATGGGACGGGCATGGTGCAAGTTACCCCGTCGCTTTGTTTAATGGACACTCTCTATGTCCCGAAATTTCCCTGCAACTTACTCTCTATTACTACCTTATGCAAGCAACTTCAGTGCTCCGTCTTATTCACTCCTTCTTCTTGTTGTTTTCAGGACCCGAGGACCCAGCGGACGATTGCTACTGGGACTGAGAGCGGCGGCCTCTACTTCCTCGACAATGTCTCTGCTCTGTCCGCCTTCTCTTCCTCGTCCACCGACCTGCTTTAATGGCATCTTCGCCTTGGCCATCCTCCAGCTCGGATTCTTCGTCAGCTTCTTCCCCACTTACCTTCCACGGGTCCTCCGCTCGACTGTGACGCATGTCAGTTGGGCAAA
Source organism: Platanthera zijinensis (assembly GCA_039513925.1). Taxonomy (NCBI): domain Eukaryota; kingdom Viridiplantae; phylum Streptophyta; class Magnoliopsida; order Asparagales; family Orchidaceae; genus Platanthera; species Platanthera zijinensis. The sequence continues at coordinate 127,511,581 of CM077091.1, forward strand.
CATCATCGTTCCCCCTTCCCACCAAAGCAAGGCCGTGGTTCCTCTCGCCCCTTTGATCTCATTCATTCTGATGTCTGGGGACCTGCTCCTACTCTCACCGTTGGTCGGGGTAGCTCTTATTTTGTAACTTTTATTGATGATTTCTCTCGATGTACTTGGGTGTATCTGTTAAAAGATCGCTCTGAACTCTTTTCTGTATGGCAAACTTTTTATAATATGATTAAAACTCAATTTGAGGTTTCTATTAAATTTCTTCGCTCTGACAATGCTAAAGAATACCTTAGTCATGAGTTTTCCTCCTTTTGTATGCAACATGGTCTTCTCCATCAGACCAGCTGTGTTTACACCTCCCAACAAAATGGGGTGGCGGAGCGTAAAAACCGTCATCTCCTCGACGTCTCTCGCACTATTATGACGCAGATGCATGTGCCTCGCTCCTATTGGGGCTATGCTGTTGTTCTTGCCTGCTATCTCATCAATCGTATTCCCTCTACTGTCCTTCATGGCAAGATTCCCTTCTCCATTCTCTACCCCGGCAAGGAACCCTTTCCTCTCCCCCTTCGTATCTTTGGGTGTACGGCATTTGTGCATGCTCCGTCCGCTACCCGGGATAAACTTTCCCCCCGCTCCACCAAATGTGTCTTTTTGGGTTACTCCACCACTCAAAAAGGCTATTGTTGCTTTGACCCCATTCTGCGAAAACAGTTTGTTTCCGCGGACGTCACCTTCTTTGAAAATGCTTCCTACTTCTCATCTCCATCTCCTCCTAACCTCTCTTCCTCTCCACCATTACCTTGTGTTCCTTCCACGCATATCGACGTCTCCCCTCCCATGTCTGCTCCGCCTCCTCTACCTGTTATACCCCTTTCCCCTTCTCCCGTTTCTCCACCGCCGTCTCTCTCAAGTCCCGGGCCAGCTTTCTCCGCCACGGACGCTCCGGTTCCTGAGGCTCCAGACGACCTCGATCTCCCTGTTGCTCTTCGCAAAGGGGTGCGGGCGTGCACCCAACATCCGCTTGTGGCTGTTGTTTCCTATGATCAGCTTACTCCTTCTCGCAGGCATTTTGCTTTGGCAATCTCGGCTACTACTACTCCTCGCACCTACCAGGAGGCTCTTGCTATTCCTCACTGGAAATCTGCCATGGATGAGGAAATCGCCACTCTTACTGAACGCGGTACCTGGACCCTTGTTTCTCCACCAGTGGGCACTGATGTGGTTGGCTGTCGCTGGGTGTTTGTTGTGAAATTTCGCCCCGATGGCTCTGTGGAACGCTACAAGGCCCGACTGGTGGCCAAAGGCTATACTCAGACTTATGGGGTTGACTACTTTGATACGTTTTCCCCAGTTGCTCGCCTCAGCACCATCCGTGTTCTTCTCTCTGTGGCCGTCAACCGGGATTGGCCTATTTCTCAGCTTGATGTCAAAAATGCTTTTCTATATGGGGATCTTCACGAGGATGTTTACATGGAGCAACCTCCGGGGTATGTTGCTCAGGGGGAGACACGTGTATGTCAGTTGAAGAAGGCCATCTATGGACTAAAACAGAGCCCTCGGGCATGGTTCGACAAGTTCAGTAGCATTGTGGCTGTTATTGGCTTTGAGAGAAGTTCAGCTGATCACTCTCTGTTTATTCGCAAAACCGCATCGGGCCTTGTGGTTTTGGCAGTTTATGTAGACGATATTCTTCTGACCGGCGATGACCAAGCTGGGGTGGACTTAACAAAGAAACACCTCCGTCAACACCTTGTTACGAAGGACATGGGCTCCCCAAAGTACTTTTTGGGGATAGAAATCTCTCGGAAGCCTGACTCGCTGGTCCTCTCTCAACGGAAGTATGCTCTTGATCTTCTACAAGATGCAGGACTGACCGGTGCCAAACCAGCTCGGTATCCCATGACTACTGGAGAAGACAAGACATGGACAGATGACTCACCTCTTGTATCTGATGTCACGAGGTATAGACGTCTGGTAGGCAAACTCATTTATCTCACAGTGACCAGACCCGACATCTCATATGCTGTAGGCAAGGTTAGTCAGTTCATGCAGGCTCCCAGGGAATGTCATCTTCAATCTGCCTTAAAGATATTAGAGTATGTCAAAGCAGCACCAGGAAAAGGGTTACTCTTTCAGAAGCATGGTCATCTGAGAGTTGAAGCCTATTCAGACTCAAGCTATGCGGATGATAAAGGTGATCGGAAGTCTACATCTGGGTTTTGCACCTTTATTGGAGGTAATCTTGTGAGTTGGAAGAGCAAGAAGCAGTCTGTTGTCTCAAGGTCGAGTGCAGAAGCTGAATATCGGAGTATGGCGTCAACCACGTGTGAACTAAAATGGATGAGGGCTCTCATGTTTGACCTAGGAGAGGTCTACGACTATCCTCTTCCTATGTTCTGTGACAACAAGGCCGCTATATACATATCTCAAAATCCGGTCTTCCATGAGAGAACGAAGCATATAGAAGTTGACTGCCATTTCATCCGGGAAGAAGTCTTGAAGGGACAGATTTGCACTCCGTTCGTCACCTCTGATAAAGAGCTGGCGGATATCTTTACCAAGCCGGTTTCTACTTCATTCTTCCACATCTGTGACAAGCTGGGCATGATTGATATCTATGCTCCAGCTTGAGGGGGAGTGTTGAAGCATGAGACCGGGCGGTCTGCGGTTTGGACCTGGCGGATTGTTGACTGTGCGGTCTAGCGGTTTGGATCTGGCGAGTTGTTGACCGTGCGGTCTAGCGGCTTCTCTCCAGCAGTTGCATATCCAGGTGGTTGCTGCTATGGTTCGGCGGTCTAGCGGTTTGTCTACAACGGCTTGGATATTTGGCGGTCTGGCGGTCTGGCAGTCTGGCCGTCTCCTTCTGCATCTCCCTCTGGTCTGTCCGGGCGGTTAGCCTGTTATCTAACCGCGCGGACTGTGCGGTCTGTACATATCAAACCGCCCAGTCTTTGTACATTTATTTAGTCCCACATTGTTAGTTTGTACTCTCCTCGATCTCCTCCATTCTATAAAAGGGAGGCCATACCTTTGTAAATGATATCTTTTTGGATAATAAAATTTTCATTATTCAAAGTTCCGGCTTGTTTTCTAGTCGTTTTCTCTCTACTTTTACAACTAAGAAGGCGCGTACCTCGATTATGATCGTCGACTCTTCGGATCCAATATAGATAATTTGAAATATTTCCCCACATATACTTCTCCGAAATTAGCTATTGGAGGAGTACGATTTAACGAGTGTTGCATGAATATGCGATGTGTCGGTCGATATCCACGGAATTGAACTTGCAAAAAATGTTTGCTTCATTGAAATCGATCCCGAGACAATTTCTGCTACTTTGACCGTCTTCATGGTTCCTTGTTCAGCATACCCAGCTCCGTTTTGAAAAACGAGAACTTGGTCTTGTCCAACAGATTCGTAAAGATATCGGCAACCTGCTTGTCCATCGGGACATAACGGAGGGTTATTTCCCTGTTCTCGACATGTTTCCAGATGAAGTGGTAGTGCACCTCAATGTGCTTGGTCCGGCTGTGGGAGACTGGATTGTTTGTGATTGCAATAGCGTTGTAGGAGTCGCAGAACATCGAAATTTCTCTGAACTTCAAGTTATAATCTTCTTGTTGATTCCTTATCCATGAAGTTGTGCGCAACAGTTACCCATAGAGATATAATCTGACTCGGCAGTAGATGTTGCCACACAATTCTTCTATATACTGCTCCAAGAAATAAGCCGTCTTTTGAGGAATTGGCACGTCCCGGAAGTGCTTTTCTTCTCGTCTCTACTACCTGCAAAATCAGCATCTGAAAAGCCAATTAGCTCGACGTCATTACTTCTTGGGTACCATAAGCCAAGATTAGGTGTACCCTTAAGGTATCTTAAGATTCGCTTTACAGTGACGTAATTAGGTTCCTTAGTGTTCACCTGATATCTAGTGCAGACACATGTTGAAAACATTATATCTGGTCTACTATCAGTCAGGTAGAGCAAGGATCCAATTATGCTTTCGTACTTGGTTTCATCAAAAGGTTTTCCTTTCTTGTCCTTGTCCAGAGACACAGTTGAACCCATTGGAGTCCTCATGGAGTTCGTGCTCTCCATTCCGAATTTCTTAAGAAGCTCCTTGGTGAACTTTGTCTGAGAGATGAAAATTCCATCTTCAGATTGCTTCACCTGAAGTCCTAAGAAATACGTCAGCTCTCTCATACTGCTTATTTCAAACTTCCCTTGCATAAGTTTGGAAAACTTTTTGCAAAGGTTGTCTTCTGTAGAGACAAATATGATGTCGTTGACATAGATTTGCACTAACAAAATCTTGTCTTTAACTTCCCTAAGAAATAATGTCTTGTTTATCTTTCCTCTTGTGAACTTGTTCTCAAGAGAAAAGCTAGACAACGTCTCGTACCAATATCGGGGATCTTGCTTTAAACCATATAAGGCTTTATTTAAAAAGAAAACATGATCAGGGAATTTAGAGTTTGCAAAACCTGGGGGGTTGCGCTACGTATACTTCCTCTTTCAGATCCCTATTCAGTAATGCTGACTTAACATCCATTTGATAGACAGTGAAACCTTTGAGGGAAGCATACGCAAGAAATAACCTGATCGCTTAGAGCCTGGCCACTGGAGCAAAGGTCTAGTCAAAGTCGATCCCCTCTTCTTATCGGTACCCTTGAGCGACAAGCCGGGCTTTATTCTTGATGATTACTCCATTCTCATCCAGCTTGTTTCTGAATATCTACTTGGTGCCTATCACGTTCTATCCTTTGGGTCTAGGCAGTAGCTCCCAAACTTAGCATCATTCAAACTGGTTCAGCTCCTCTTGCATTACCATTATCCAAGAGGTATCTTTGTTCGCTTCCTCGAACTTCTTCGGTTCAACCTGAGACAGAAAACTTAAATGCAAAACTTCGTTAGTTGTACCTCTTTTGGTTCTCATACCTTCGTCTGGCTCTCCAATGATTAGATCAGCTGGGTGATCTCTTAAGTGTAAGAACCCTAGATTAGTTGATCTCTCTCCAACAGGATCTCCAACATCTTGTGTAACCTCTATGGGTTGAGGCACTTCTTCCTCTAGAGGTTCTTCACCCACGAAGCATGGATCAATGATCTTTATTGTGCTTGGACCGTCTTCCTTGACAGCTTCATCCAAGATTAGCTCCTTGAACCTGGTACCTACATATGCACCAATAAAACTAGACGAGTTGTTATGGAGTAGTCTTGTCTCATCAAATACAACATTTATAGACTCTTCTATCACTAGGGTTTTCTTATTAAAAATCCTATATGCCTTACTATGGCTACTATATCCTACGAAAATACCTTCAAAACATTTGTCACTTCTTTGTGCGGTAATACTTCTCATTATTAAGTACAAAGTATTTGCTTCCAAAGATTCTAAAGTAGGACACAGTCGGTTTTCTGCCCTTCAATAGCTCATAGGGGGTCTTACAATAGCTTTTGTTGATGAGTGCTCTATTTTGCACGTGACAAGCCGTGTTGACTACTTCAGTCTAGAAGTATTCCAGAAGTGAATCGTCGTTCAACATGGTTGTACATGCTTCAATTAGGGTTCTGTTCCTTCTCTCAGCAACTCCATTTTGCTGTGGAATTCGCGGGGAGTAAAACTCATGAAATATACCTTGACTTTCACATAATTCTTCCATGACACAAGACTCAAACTATGTTTCGTGGTCACTTCTAATTTTGACCACTGAGCAGTTAAGTTCATTCTGAATTTGCCGGACAAAATTGGTGAAAGACGCGAAGGTGTATGACTTGTGTTTCAGAAAGAACACCCAAGTGAAATGCGAGTAATCATCGATAATTACTAACGTATAGACCTTACCTCCTAAGCTGTGAATAGGAATAGGACCAAATAAATCGATGTGAAGCAAGTATAAACTTCGAGAAGAATCTTTCTCAGCAATACCCTTGAAGGTAGCCCGTGTCTGCTTTCCCATTTGACAGGAGTGACATGGACTATCTTTAAGGCACTTAATGCTGGGGGCATTGCGCACTAAGTTGTGAGAAAATAGCATATTTAAGGTTTTAAAATTAATATGTGCTAATCTTTTGTGCTATTGGTCACAGAGAGACCCACTACTTTTTTCCATAAAACACACTGGGGTAAAAGTGTCTAAGCAAAGAAAATTTAAACAAAAAATATTTCTGCTCCGAGTGCCTGTTAAGACCATTTCCAAATTTTCAGATGATTTTATCATACACTTGTCCTCTCAGAACTCAACGATGTAGCTTTTGTCATATAGTTGACTTATGCTTAAGAGATTATGGTGTAATCCTTCAACATAAGCAACATCTGTAAAAGAGACTACGTCATTGGAAATCATACCATAAAATTTTGTTGTTCCCTGGTCTGAACCTCCAAAGATGACTTTTGGATCATCTTCGATTGGGGTATAATCACGCAAAAGGCTTCTTGTCCCGGTCATGTGCCGAGAGCATCCACTGTCCAAATACCAGATCGGAGTTCTTTTGGCCTTTGGACATTCCTGCAAAAATAAATCAGTTTAACTTAGGAACCAAAATGTATTTGGGTCCTTGGTTCTTGGTCAGCATACTACCTCTAGGAACATTAGCCTTATGAGTGGTTGGTCTCTCATAGCTAACTCTAGGAGTTACAAGATTGGCAGGGTAATACCAACAATCTGCGCCAAAATGACCAATTTTTCACAGCACCAACAGTCGAATCTGTTGTACCTCCTTTTGTACTCCTGCTTTACCCTTTGAACGTGAGGTCTAGTAGGGGTAGAACTATTAGAGGTGGAGGCCTCCATGTTACAGCATACACAAGGGCTTCCCATCTCCTTAGCCTTAGGAACAACAGATGTGGATTTTCGTGCCTTCTTATTGTTATGGTCATGCACATATGGACCATAACTCTTCATCTGAATTTCCTTAAACGTTGCCTTGAACACGCTAGCACCAAAGTCACAGGGATGGGTCCATCCCTTGTATCTATTCTTGGGCTCTACATGAGTAGTCCTAACATGATGACCATAGGACGACTCAAGGTCAAACTTGTTCGTCGGAAAGATTACTTTCCTGAATGAAGGTTTATCTATAGGTGCCTTCCCCTTTTCTTTAGCGCTAGCCTTCTTGGCAGCCTTAACTTTTCCACCCTGTGTCCAAGACCACTACCCTTCTTTTGAGCGGAGAACTCATCTATGAGAGGAAGAATAATCTTCGGCTTGGAGTAACTCTCAACGACTTTTCTCTCCACTGCGAGCTTTTCTTCCAGCTCATCAAGATATTTTTCCTTCAGTTTTAACGTCTCAGCCAAGTCCTTGAGTTCCTCTTTCAAGGAGTGGACTTCATCTCTGAGAGGAAGTAATTGTGCAATTTCTTCCTTCAAATTTTTTTCCACTTCCTTGAGGGAGGCAATCACTTTAACTTGCTTTAGGACTACCTTTCGGCATTTGTCGAAAGCCTTTAACAAGTGCTCGTGTTGAGCCATCAACTCTGATTCATTCTCATTAGAGGAATAGTTTTCATGACCATTGGAGGAAGTATCAGATTCTGAAAGAATGGTGCGAGTTTACCTTCCCATGGTATTCAGAGTCGCCCATTTCTTTGTCAGATTGAGCCATAAGCCCAAAGTAAGCTTCTTCATTTTCAGAACTTGACTCGCTCGAGTCACTATCGCTGAGAGTATATGAATTCTTGGCGACGAAGCTCTTTTCTTCTTTCTTCTTCCCTTTGAAGGATCTCTTCTCGTCCTTCCTGGAGCTATCCTTCTTCTTATATGGACACTCCGCAATCATGTGTCCTGACTTATTGCAATAGTAGCAAACAACGTCAGAGGAAGAAAATTTATTAGGTTTTGATTTATACATATCCTCCTTGTTGTAGCTTTTCTTCATACGATCACCATCACAATGTGATCTTCTAAAGTCTGAAGAGGATGACTTATTCTTCATTTGTCTCCTCTTGCTTAGCAGCTTCTTGAACTGCTTGGAGATTAGGGAGAACTCTCCATCTGATAGCTAAGAACATGATGTGCTGAGCTCAGAGTCTTCAGGAGTGTTAGGAGCTCTTGTCCTTATAGGTGACACAGCTTTTGACTTCCTTGAACCTTCAACCTTTAGGGTTGTAGACTTCTCTTTGCTTGAAGATCGGTTGGCTTGTTCCTCCTTCTTTCTGCTGTTCATTTAGAGTTCGTAGGAGAGCAATTTGCCGAAAAGATTCTAAGGGTCAATCTCTGGCAACTTTCCGAATTCTCTGATGGCAAAAACTTTTGTATCCCAGTCCTTTGTCAAGGATCTGAGGAATTTGTCATTCAGTTCACCATGAGTGAATTTACGGCCATAGTTCTTGAGGTCGTTGACTATCTTGAAGAACTTCTCAAAACTGTCAGCTATGGAGTCATTGACACCTTGTTTGAAGGTTTCGTACTCCTGATTTAACAATGATCTGCGTTCGTCTCTCACTTCTTTAGTACCTTCCATAAGTATAACCAGGCAGTCCCACATCTCTTTGGTAGATATACAGTGGAATACGTTCTGGAGCTTTGAGTCGTCCACTGCACTAGCTATTATATTCTTCGCCTTCTTGTCCAGGGAGACTAGGGCAATCTCATCCTTAGTGAGATCCATCATCTTCATGGGAATCTGAATTGTTGGATTTATAGTTGAAGCCTAAGTAGGGATGTGTAGTCCTTCTTCCACAATCTGAAAAATTATCCGATCTGCAGCTTCCATGTAGAACCGTACTCTTTCTTTCCACAAGGGAAAGTTCTCTTTGGTGCACACTGGTAGCTTCATGGAAGACATATCTTTGCTTCGATCCATGGTGACTGTGCGGAATCTCTTAACGCTAGATCAGGGATCTTGATAAAGGTGTTAGCCTTATCGACCAAAACGCCCCTCTGATACCAATTGAAAGTACCTAGCGTCTATCTAAATAACCTAGAGGGGGTGAATAGGTTATGTTTGCATCTCTTTGCGGAATAAAAATAATCTTAAATAATAATCACACAAACACAGAGATTTTATAGTGGTTCCCCGAGTTGTGTACGTCCACTGTCCCGCCTCGCTTATCTCCCATTAAGGGCAGATTTAGCTACTTCACCAAACTCAGATTTCGTCAAATCTTACACCTTAGAGTCACAACTCCTTCACCTTGGAGACGAAGCTCCTACCACTCGGAGAATAAACTGTCATACAACTCGATCCGCAAACCGGATCTACAAACTCGATCCACAACCGGATCTACTCTCTCGATCCACAAACGGATCTACAAAACTCTGAGAAAAATATCCTATAATATTCAAAAGAAAATTACAAAAACAACACACGATTCCAATCCTAATCTGACGTTCTTTGAAGGTTGGAAGTTGAATCTTGGAGAACTCGGAGAACTTGAAATCTTTGAATCTTGAAATTTGAATCTTGAATCTTCAATCAACGAGGACTGGAGTAAATCAGATCTTAAACGAGGAAGAGATCCAGTCAAAGAAGTCATTGTCGAAGAAGATTGCTCGTTCTTGCGGCCGATCGGAAGAGTTTCGCAAAAACCTGAGTGTGCGGTCGACGATTGCTATTTTGGGAAGTTCTTGAAAATCAAAAGAGCGATTAGGTTTTAAGATCCGTGGTCATTTCAAAATTACTCTAGGTATTTATAGAGGGATTCGAAATTAAACGGCTATAAAAGATTTACAAAAATGAAACCTAGAAAAGTACTGTACATGACCATCAGTTTCGAACCAGGAAGAAAAATCGGAAAAACGACAAGTCTTTTTCGGCGAGTTTCGTCGAGTATCAGTATGATACTCGCCAAATATGAAGATTATATTCGCCGAAAATTCCTTAGACAGAATAGAACAAAAGTCGACACAAGGCCCAATAAACTCGATGAGTATCGCTTTGGATACTCGTCGAATTCGGCGAGTATCACATGGGATACTCGTCGAACTCGGCGAGTATCGCTAGTGATACTTGACGAATTCGGCAAGTATGACTAGTGATACTCGACGAATTTGCCTTGGTGATTTTTTTGCTTCTCTGCAAATTTTCCCTACGTATATACGATGAATTCGACGGGTATCGGGAAGTATACATGACGAATTCGGCGAGTATCAAAGGGATACTCGACGAATTTGATGTGTATGGTGCACTATACTCGCCGAATTTTACTTAGGTAAAATTCTACATTTCTTACTCCTGGTCTTTGGCCTTCCTTGATCCTTCTCCTGTACTTGGGATAGAAGTACACCCTAATAGAGAAATTACATGTGAGTCAACACATTAGCCTACACAATGAAGGATTACATTGTGCAGCCCTGTATTTACTGACTCACTGTAACCTGACATTTGTGTGTACTTGGCATTATAAACCTGTAAGTACATAACTAAAATGCAAATATCAAATACAGACTCAATTCATCTTAGCTTGACTGGACTCTTCTTCAAATCAGAGTTATTGTGGATACAATACCCAACACTGAGTGTCGAGACCTAGAATTCCTTTAGTCGACACATCTCATTTTCTATTTCTCTCAACTCCAATGGCTCCTAAGATCGACGACATCATCAATGAAGGTTATGAACTCGTGCGCAATTGATTTGTATTAGTGTAAAATGAAATTAGGAACGTCATTGACCTAATCACTGAGGCAAGTCTAGAATTTCTGCTCTCAGAACCATCAAAGATCTGGAAACGTGAAGTTCCAGAGTTCTTCTCAAATGCTATACTGGATTCAAAATCAGCAAAGAAAAAGTCAAAAGTAAATGGAGCTAAGGTTAAACTCACATCCAAAAGGCTGGCAAGATCTTTCAAATACAAAGAATTAATCAGGAAGATGAAATTGACACCACCAGGACTGCTGAAGCATTAGTGTGGTGTTGCTTAGCTCAAACCACTAAGATTGGAAGCACCCTGAACAGAAAAGGTATGAATTCTCAAGGAAAGTTCCTGTCAGAAATAATTGGGAAGGTGTAGCTGTGTAAAACAGGAGCACATGAAAGGATATTTGCTCAGATGCTTGAGCTTATGACAAGAGTAATTTTCAAACTCAAGACTAACTTGAGCAGAGTGGTGTTTGATTAAATAGCAGAAAGTATCAAGAAACCAAATATGTGGAGAACTCTTAGTCTATTTCTGATTCATGCCATTCCTGACAGCCTCAACCTAAAGATTGGATCTAAAATTAACCATATAAGAAGAATGGACATGAGGATATTAGTCAGGTAGGATAGATTCTTATCCAAAGAATTACTTGTAGTTGAGAAGGGGAAAGAGAAAAAGAAGAAAGTTGTGGTGGTGGAAGAAGATTCTTCCAGTAATTCTAAAGAACAAGTTAGTTTCAGTTCAGATAAAAATGATGATGGAGAACAAGAGAATTCTCCAAGGCCCTCACCTGGAAATGATGATCAGATGCAGGGGGAGACTGTAAAAGAAAATGATTCAATTGAGGGGGAAAACCTCAATGATCTGCCAGAAATTGAAATGGATAATGTAAATACAATAATAATGGAAGTTATACAAGAATTGGAACAAATAAAGATTCCTGAAAAGGAAATGCCTGTCAAAGAGATGGAGAATGAAATCCCTAAGGAAACTGAAGAAGAAACACTTCTGGATACAAATATGCATATCCAAGGGGAGATGACAGACCTTCCAAAGGAACCTGTTCCAAATGCTGAAGGTCTGCAAGGTGAGATCAACCTGGATACCACCATCATTAGTGAAGATGTTGCAATGGTTGAGGGGGAGTTACCAGATCTAGCCCCAAGTACTGAAGGTGGTGAGCAGCAAAAATCTGTTGAAATGGTAAGTACTCTTGACTCCGAGGAAGAATAAACCACTCTATTGAAGAAAAGAGAACTATCAGAACTAAAAAAGAGAAGTATGAGTTATAAAAGGATTATTCAGTCTGAAGCAACTCCAGCTCCTGCTGTGGATTCAAGTTCACTGCTAGTGCAACTACAGATTATGTTAGACGAGCATAGAACTCAACTGGAGGAGTATGTAGATGAAAGGAACAAGGAGCTGCAGTTTCAACTGGCTAAAACATTAAATCTATAAGATTTGAAGTAAATCTTCTTAAGATAGATATGATTGATTTCTTCTAAAGGGGAGAAAATGTTGTGGTTTACATTGCTAAACAGCAGCAAGTATCAAAGAACACTGAAGATGACATAGTTCAAAAATAAGGCTATATCATGGAAAATAAAACAAGGATGAATGAGAATATGATAATTATGCATGATATTACATTGGAAGAAATTAAGAAACAAACTACTGCTTTGGAGACTAAGATTGCTTCTGCAACAAAGGACATGGAAACTCAGCTAGCAACTCATTCAGCCTCATTGATCAAGGATATCAAGGCTTCTGACAAGGATTTGGATGACCATTTACTGAAAGTCAAAAACACTTTAACTTCTGGAATCAATCATCTAGATGGTCAAGTAAGATTTCACAAGAATGACCTCAGAGATAATATAGAAAGAGAAGTCATAAAGGGAGAGAGGGTAATGATAAAGGTTAGCTCTGAGCATGCTACTTGGATTTCAAATAACATCAGAGACACTCTTGGACATCCTCTCATATGGTATGATGGAGACCAAACTGCTGAGTCTTGTTGCCAGCCAGCAGCTTTTGAGGCTATTCATATTGGTGTGCAATTAGATATGTATAATCCTCTTGTACAAATTCTTATTGAAGCTATTTAGTCTATTGTCCAAACAATGTACATTCCTCCACCATAAGTTCACAATATAGTATGTGAAGAAGTGGAAATGTCTAATTCTTCTATGATTAAAGAAAAAGAAGCTCAGCTGTCAAAGAAAAGGTTCAGAGAACAAGATGAAGCTAGGCCAGACTTTAAACAGTGGAGCTCAACTTCCAGATCAATTATCCTCACTACATGGAAAGTAGTCAACTCTAATGCTACTGATAGGGGAAAATGGTATACAAAGCAAGAATGGGCAAAGCACTTAAAGCAGCAGGAAGTCATCCAAAAATTAAGACATGATCTGAAGGCAGGGAAGATTCAAGCTAATTTTATTGAGCCCAGTAAATACTTTCCCAAGTTATTTCACTATTTTGAAAGGCAAAGCTTAAGGAGGAAAAGATCACTAAGGCCAAGTTTGACAAAGGAAAAAAGATAGCTGATGACAAAGAGCCTGAAATTAAAGACAAGATACAATCAGGAAAAGGAATTGTCATCAGAGAGCCAGATCTTTCCTAGATTTTATTGTTGAACATTATTTAATTTTTGCTTTATAAGAATAGTATAACAAATCTGAAAAAATATAATCTTTTGACAATATATAATGAAAAGTTGGGTTACACTAAATTTTATCTGTGTTATCTATTATGTCACTTCATATTTTTGTTCAGCACTATTGAATTTGAAAGATTTGGTTTAAAGAGCCTAAACACCTAGAGGGGGGGGTGAAAAGGTTCTAATCCTTTTTAACAACTTAGGCAATTAACAAAGTTATACACATCACAATTATCACAACACAAAGAATAACAATCATAGAAAATTCACAGCATAGACAAGATGGTTTATAGTGGTTCCCCAATTTATGGGTACGTCCACTCTCCCCCTTCACCTATCTAGTAGAGAACTGGATTCAGCAAAACTTCCTTCCACTATCTCAGATCCTCAGATCTTACAATTCAGAACCCAACTGGTTCCTACAGCTCTGACTTCTTCAAGTCCTAAAACTCAGAATCTTCCCAAGACTCCTACCTCAGGCAACAGCCCTACCTCAGCCTTAACCATAAGGCCAACAACTCAGACTTCTTCAAGTCCTACACCTCAGATTCTTCCCAAGAATCTTAACTCAGGAAATAGCCCTACCTTAGCCTTTATCACCAGGCATAGAACTAAGACTTCTTCAAGTCCTACCTCGAGCTCTCAGCTCTACCATAGAGTTTATAAATTTAGGCTTACAACTCAGATCTATATAAGATCTTACAAGGAAATTAATTATTTAAAATAATAAAGTCTTCACCATGATAGAAAGAGAATAGGGTGAAAGCTTCTTGATCAGTTCTTGATTGAACTGATTACTTTAGATCCAACCTGTCTTAGCTTCTCCAAAGCTTATTGAATTTGTACCAAGTAAAGTTGATCTTCAATTTGAGTTGGAGTTGATCTTCAATCCAACTTCCTTCTAGAATTCAGAATTAGATCTGAATTTTTATTGCAGACTCTTCAGGATCTGCCTTCTTCTGGGTTTGTCTCTTATTCCCCCTCACTTTTTTTTATTACCGTTCTTCTGATTGTGATAGAATAGGTATATATATAGAATCCATCCAAGGTTACCGGCTGATCCGGTTTATAACGGCCTTCTAACAGCTCTGACAGATGTGTCAGTTTTGTTACCTATGACAGTTGTCAGGTCTTCAGTCTTGACAATTGACTCCTTCTTGAACTTCTATCATAGCAGAAAACTGTCAGCATAACACTTCAGATGTGTCGACACAAATAGACCGTGTGTTGACACAAATCTTGATGATGTCGACACAGCTCCTAATATGTCAACACAGTCATTCTTTAACTTCTCGACACAACTTCTGTTGGATGTGTCGACACAAGTCCTGTATGTTGACACAACTACTTCTAGTCTTGACACAGCTTCTGTTGACAGATTTCTTTGAGTTTGTGTTAACACAAGTCTTGTGTGTCGACACAAGCCTTCCAGTCTCAATATAGCTGTTGTTGACAGATTTCTTTGAGTGTGCTTCGACACAAGTTCTGTGTGTCGACACAAGCCTTCCAGTATAAGTATAGCTGTTATTGACAGATTTCTTTGAGTGTGTGTCGACACAAGCCTTCCAGTCTCAGTATAGTTATTGTTGACAGATTTCCTTAAGTGTGTGTCGACACAAGTCCTGTGTGTCGACACAACTTCTTCTGGTCTTCAACATAGCTGGTGTTGAGTGTGTGTCGACATAAGTCCTTTGTATCAACACAACTACTGCTGACAGAATTTTTGTGTATCGACACAAGTCCTGTGTGTTGACACAATCTTGCTTCTGGTGTCGACACATTTCCTTCACAAGTGTCGACACTTATACTTAGAAAATTTTCCTGCATTTCTTTAACTTGCACATTGAAACTCAACATCCCATTAAATACACATTGATGTATGTCATTGAGTTAAGTGAGGCTTCCCTAAATCTGGTACACAGTTTCCAGTGTACCCAACAATCTCCCCCTTTTTGGAGAAGTCATAACCCTTTGTCAATGATATACACCACTTATAATAAAACAAAGATTAAGATGTATAAAATCATTTCACAGGCAGGGTAACTTATAAACACAAATAACATTTAATATCATCACAGAATATGATAAAATTCATTAATCAGGAATAAGTGTTTGATTTACAAGATTGTTTAGAACAAAATTTACATAGTTCTAAGTCTAGCATATCTATCTTTAAGATTGATCAGGCTCCTTGATAACTATTCCTTTGCCAGGATGAATCTTAGCTTGTACTTTGGATTCTGTGTCATCAGTTGGCTTCTTCCCTTTCAGATCTTTCTTTTTGAGCTCTTCTGCCTTGATCTTCTGCCTTTCAAGGTAATAATAAGGCTTTGGAAAGTACTTGCTAGGCTCCACAGAGTTAGCAGGTAACTTCCCAGCTTTGATATCCCTTCTGAACCGATGTATGTCATCTTGCCTTCCCTGATACTTACTCCATTCTTGTTCAGAGTACCATTTGCCTTTATCATGCATATTGTCCTTCACAACTTTCAAGGCAGTAAGAATGATATTTCTGGAGGTTGGACTCCATTGCTCAAAATCAGGCTTTAATTCTGCCTGTTCTTTGAATCTTTTCTTAGAAAGTTGAGCCTCTTTCTGAGCATCCTTAGAAGCTTCAGACATTTCAACTTTTTCAATAATAACATTATGTGCCTCCTGTGGAAGGCTATATATTTTATGTACTTCCTGTTGTACTGCTTCAAAATCTGATGGAGGATAGATGACTTGTGCAACTTCCTGCTGAACCCCTTCAATATGAGCGGGTTAAATACCAGATTCAGCAGTGTTATCTTCATCACAAAGGGGTGGATATCCAAGAGTAGCTTTGATGGTATTAGATACCCATTTAGCATGATCAGAGCTAGCTTTGACTAACACTCTCTCCCCCTTTATGACTTCTCTGGCCACAAGATCTCTTAGATCATCTTTCTGAAACCTTACTTGATCAACCAGATAATATATTCCCTCTTTGTAGTAGAGTCTGAACTTTTCCAATTGATCTGAAATAGTCTTTTGGGATGTTGAAGTGTTGTTTGAACAGTAGCTAAATCTTCTTGTATTTGTCTGGATACTTCAGTTTTCAAATCAGTAGCAATACCTTCCAGTTTTGTGAGAATTTCATCATGTGAGTTCTTGAGATTTTCATTCGTTCTGAATTGATTTTCTAGAATATATCCTTGTTTTTCTGTTATGTCAACTATTGTAGTTTTCATTTCTTGTTGTTGGGTGGCCAGATATACTACAACATTATCTCTCTTATGGAAGCAATCTATCATCTCTTTCTTATTTAAATTGACTTCAAATCTGATAGATTTAATATCTTGAGCTAGCTGGAACTGCATTTCTTTATGTGACTCATCCACATATTTCTCCAGAGCAAGTCTTTGCTCATCCATTTTCACTTGCAGTTTCACCAAAAGTGGACTGAAGTCTATTCCTGGAGCAGATATTTGTGGGACAGTCTGCAAGGCATTCTTATAGCCTGTGCTCCTCTTCCTGAGTGCCACCAGCTTCCTTTTCTTGGCCCTGGTGGCTTCTTCATCTTCAGAAGAATTTGATGAATTATCTATAGCCACAATTTCCTTAGGACTTGAGGCATTTAGTGGCATCTCCCCCTCAATCCTTGCCATCTCCCCCTCAGTTTGAGCTCCTTGTAAATCAGGAAATAACTCCTCCAGAGTTACCTCCTGCTGCATCTAAACATAAGGTATAATGTTTTCTTTTTCAACAATTGGTTCTCCCTGGATATTAAGATCCATTTCCAGGGTTTTCTCCAAACTGGAGGAGTGGAGTTGCTCAGCTTGATCTTGGTCTGACACATGCACATCCTGTGCTATATTCTCAGTAATAATAGTTACAATATTATTGATTTCTTATACTATCTCCATAACAGTATCAGTTGCATTCACACTCTCCAGTGTAACTTCTATTATACCTCCCTCTTGGGCAGGCAGTTGTGATTGTTCAGGTTCTTGAACATTTATAATCTCTGTGTTGTCTCCCCCTAGAGTGGAGACCATCTGGTTTTCTGGTAGTTGAATGCTCTCCCCTTGGGCTTGAGCCTCTTTATCTGGTTGTGGTGTAGGTGATTTTCTTTGTTGTTCTGTTGAAAATTGTGAAGTGAAAGTGGCAGACAATTCGACCTGGGTTTTCTATCCGTGCAGCCTGTGCGGACTGGATAGGCGAATAGGCAGGTTGGCAAAGAGGAAACGGTTTGCTGATGGTCAGGCAACCAGGGCGATCTGTCCGCGCAGACTGTGCGGACAGGACTGGCGGTTAATCAAGTCAGCAGGATGTTCCCAGATGGTAACCAAGCGGATAGCTCCTCTATCCGCGGAGTCCGACAAGGTGCGGACTGGAAAGGAGCTCAGCACAAGCTCTTGTGGTGCGGCTGGTGATAGCTGCAGGATTCGCCGGTTAGAGCGGAGTAATACTGGAGTTCGCCGAGCTTGGCGGACTAGTACCAGTATCCGCCAGTAAGTGCGGACTGGCCCTGGTGGCCAGTGGTGTGGACTTGGTTGGTTCTGAACCAAGTCCATAGTTGGATCAGTCCGGGGATATCGCGCTGTAGTGCGCGGAATGCTTCTCAGTCTACCAAGGTCGGCAGGTGTTGCCCTATGGGGTGGCTGCATGCTTGGCGAATGTTCTCTGGAGAGGTGTCCGCCTCGGCGCGCGGACTGGAGCCTTGTCCGCTAAGTCTGGCAACTGTTAGCTTGGTGCTTAGCTGCGGACTCGGTGTTATGCGGACTACTACTATGTTCGCAAGGCGGATCAACCGTGTTCTTTCTCCGCCGAGTTTGACAGATGGCTTGGTGCCTTGGCTGTGAACTTGGGGGGAGCGGGTTGGGCGATCTCCACGAGATGGCGGACGCGTGTTGTTGATGCAGAGTCTTCGGGATGCCGACTGTCTGGCTTGGCCCTTTGGCGACAAGGCGGACTGGGAGTTTAGTCTGGTCTTGGTGATGCGGAGGAGGGATGGCTATCGCACAAGAACGCGGCGGACAGGGCGGACTGCTTGGTTCTCACCGCGGGGTGGTGGCGGTGATCCTATCGGTTAGGGCGGTGACAACACTCCTAATCGTGCTTATAAATATGACCCCTCCGTCACGTCAGATGTGAGCGAATGAACAGTAAGTGAGCCCGCAAACAATTGCTGCGGACTGGATTTTGGTATCCTCCCGGGTTGACAGAATTGACCTATTTGTGCTGTGCAGGTTGTGCGGATAGCGCTGGAAAGCCAGGACTTGGCTTTGACTGCAGTCAGGGATAGTGCGGACTCTGCGATTAAGCAATCGGTGGTAAACAGCAGGTTGCGGACGGCGATCAGGCGGTCTTCTCTTTGGCAACTTGTTTCGGGGTTCAATAAGTCGTCTGCTTCAGGCGGCCTGTTCAGTTCGGCATCAGCAGCTAGTCTGGTCTGGCAGCTAGGAAACCTCGCGGTTAGGCAGCTTGTAGATCAGCGGCTAGAGCTCAGCATTGGAATAAGGGACAGTCCGCTCAGTTTGGTTTGCGGTTTGGCGACCTGGCGGACTGTACGGTTTGTGCAGACTCCTTAGTGAAGTAGTAGAATCGGCGGCCTCTCCTTGAGTCCGCGCGGTTAGTTTGCCTTGTATTTTTTGCTCTGCTTGGTACATTGGCGAAATCATGTCTCGCCATGAATGTCTCGCCTTGTAAGAAGATTGTTGTGATCAATAAAGATTCTTGATTCTGCTTGTGTCTCTGGTTGTGTTTAGCATTCTAATTTGAGATAACCTCTGCTCATTCCAAGATCCAGGAAATTCAACATGGTATTAGAGGAGGTTGGAATTGATAAGCAGTGATCAAATAGAAGTTGCTATTGCTCTTGTGAAGAGGAAACCAGTGTTGGACCATGGAAGCAGGACTAGCAAGTAATATTGGTATTGATCTCCTAACTCAGACGAACTTTAAGAAGTGGATGTCTTGTGTGGAGAGCTTTCTTCTAGGTGAGGACCTCTGGGAGGTGGTTTGCGGAGCAGAAAGGCAAAGGTTTACTACTATCACTAGCAATGCTGAAGCGATGAGAGCTTGGGAGGAGAGAAACGCAAATGCAAAAAAGATTTTCAAGTAGTTGATCTCATCAGAGCTCTTGGACTACATCGACGGATGTCAGTCAGCTGCAGAAATGTGGACTTCTCTTGTTGGGTTGTTCAACAAGGAAGGGAAGGTGGCTGCGGAAGATGGTCCTTCTACTTCATATCAGCAAGAGAGGAGAGATTCTCCTAGGCGTGATGGGAAGAGGAAGGAAGGACCAAGGTGCTATAAGTGCAAGAAGCTAGGCCACATCAGGAAGGAGTGTAAGGTTATCCTTCACTCCGCGAACGTTGCTCTTTCTGGGAGTAAGGGGGAGAACTTGGTTGATACGTCAACAAGTTCTGATCGGATAAATGTCATTGATAGTGCAGCTATCTGGCATGAAATGCTTGGGCATGTGAGGATGGACAAGCTGAAAGCAATGGCGGTGAGAAGTCTTGTAGGAGGCTTGTCTAACTATTTATCCTTCAAGGACGGTCATAGTTGCACGGAATGTCAACTCGGAGAAGCTGATCACTTCAAGGTTGATAAGGCACAGACTAGTTGCAAGAGGCCATTGGAGATTATCCATTTGAGATTTCTAGGGCCGACCGTCACTTCCGGTCTTGGAGGCAGCAGGTATATGCTGTTATTGGTTGATGACTATACGAGGTATACTTGGGTATACTTCATGAAGGAGAAGTCGAACATGTTTCGCTTGTTTGTGGAGTTCAAGAAGCTTGTGGAGGGTCAGCTTGGTTTGCGGGTCAAGAAGTTAAGTGCAGGAATTAGAGGTGATTTCGGTTCTACTGAGTTCTTTAATTTCTGCAGAAAGCATGGCATCCGGAGAGAGCTCTCTTGTGAATACACTCCGCAACAAGGTCATGTTGCAGATCAGATGATCCGTTTGTTGACGGAGACCTGCAAGTGTTGGCTTCGATGTAAAGGCATTCCTAAGGCCTTTTGGGCGGAAGGGATGGCCTGCGCGGTTCATGTCATCAATCGGATGCCTCTAGATCCGATCAACGTGAAGACTCCATATGAGCTGATGTTTGAGGTGAAGCCCAGTGTAAAACACTTTCGAGTGTTTGGTTCTACCTGCTATGTACAATCTCCTGGTGCTCTCAAGACGAAGCTAGTCTTCGTTTGGTATGATGAGTGTAAGAGGAGATGGAGGTGCATGGATCCAGTAACGAAGAAGTTCATCGTGTCAAGAGATGTTGTCTTCGATGAGCTAACGTCATACTGGGATAGCTCACATGTTGAGCTAGAGATGAGCAGGTTAGATGGTGGGCATGAGGAGGCTGCTGCAAAGGTTCAGTTGAAGCTGCCTGAGTCACCAGGAGCTCAAGGTTGTTCTAGCTCTAGGGCAGAGTCTTCTGGTTCAGGAAGCGAGGGGAGTTCGACTCAAGGTGCCTGTGGTTCAAGAAGCAGGGGGAGCGATGCTCTAGGTGCTTCTAGTTCCAAGGCAGTGGCTTCTTGTTCAGATAGCAAGGGGAGCGATGCTCCAGGTTTGCCCAGGATTGGAGCGGGTTCAGGAGTTGCAGCGGAGGTGGTTAGCCATGATGAAGGTCTTCAGAGATCGAAGAGGATCACCAAACCACCAGCTCGATACAGTGAAGGAAACTCGGTGAGCTTTATCTCATGTTTCCTTGCAAGCCCTCAGATCGAGCAAGGTTCTTTTAGCTGCGAGGACACCACTTGAGTCAAGGAGGTGGTTGACACCAAGGTTGAGGATGTGACTATTCTCAAGGGTGGCGAGGCTTGGGATCTTATTCCCAAGGCCGTAGGTGATACTCCTGTGACGCATAAGTGGAGGTCAAAGCTAAAGAAGGCAGAGGGAAGCATGGCTCCTTTTGGTAGATGCTGGAGGGATCCCTTATGGTCCAGGATAGGCAAGGCGAGGACTATGTCTTGGACATCTTCTCGGAGGCTCTATCAGAGGGACCAGGTGCAAGGTTACGGGAACTGTTGGGGTTTCTTGCCACTTCTCACTTCAAGGGGGAGTGTTGAAAATTGTGAAGTGAAAGGGGCAGACTGTTCGACCTGGGTTTTCTATCCGCACGACCTGTGCAGACTGGATAGGCAAATAGGCAGGTTGGCAAAGAGGCAACGGTTTGCTGATGGTCAGGCAACCAGGGCGATCTGTCCGCGCAGACTGTGCAGACAAGACTGGCGGTTAATCAAGTCAGTAGGATGTTCCCAGATGGTAACCAAGCGGATAGCTCCTCTATCCGCGGAGTCCGGCAAGGTGCGGACTAGACAGGAGCTCGGCACAAGCTCTTGTGGTGCGGCTGGTGATAGCCGCAGGATTCGCCGGTTAGAGCGGAGTAATACTGGAGTTCGCCGAGCTTGGCAGACTGGTACCAGTATCCGCCAGTAAGTGCGGACTGGCCCTGGTGGCCAGTGGTGTGGACTTTGTTGGTTCTGAACCAAGTCCATGGTTGGCTCAGTCCGGGGATATCGCGCTGAAGTGCGCAGAATGCTTCTCAGTCCGCCAAGGTCTGCAGGTGTTGCCCTATGGGGTGGTTGCATGCTTGGCGAATATTCTCTGGAGAGGTGTCCGCCTCGGCGCGCGGACTGGAGCCTTGTCCGCTAAGTCCGACAGCTGTTAGCTTGGTGCTTAGCTGTAGACTCGGTGTTTTGCGGACTGCTGCTGCGTTCGCAAGGCGGATGGACCGTGTTCTTTCTCCGACGAGTTTTGAAGATGGCTTGGTGCCTTGGCTGTGAACTTGGGGGGAGCGGGTTGGGCGATCTCCGCGAGATGGCGGACGCGTGTTGTTGATGCAGAGTCTGCGGGATGCCGACTGTCTGGCTTGGCCCTTTGGCGACAAGGCAGACTGGGAGTTCAGTCTTGTCTTGGTGATGTTGAGGAGGGCTGGCTATCACACAAGGACGCGGCGGACTGGGCGGACAGCTTGATTCTTGTCGTGGGGTGGTGGCGGTGATCCTATCGATTAGGGCGGTGACCACACTCCTCATCGTGCCTATAAATAGGACCCCTCCATCACGTCATATGTGAGCGAATGAACAGTAAGTGAGCCCGCAAACAATTTCTGCGGACTGGATTTTGGTATCCGCCCGGGTTGACAGAGTTGACCGGTTTGTGTTGTGCAGGTTGTGCGGATAGCGCTGGAAAGCCAGGACTTGGCTTTGATTGCGGTCAAGGGCAGTGCGGACTCTGCGGTTAAGCAACCGGTGGTAAACAGCAGGTCGTGGACAGCGATCAGGCGGTCTTCTCTTTAGCAACTTGTTTCGGGGTTCAATAAGTCGTCTGCTTCAGGCGGCCTGTTCAGTTCGGCATCAGTAGCTAGTGCGGTCTTGATGCTAGGCGACCTCGCGGTTAGGCAGCTTGCAGATCGGCGGCTAGAGCTCAGCATTGGAATAAGGGGCGGTCCGCTCAGCTTGGTTTGCGGTCTGGCGACCTGGCGGACTGGGCGGTTTGTGCGGACTCCTTAGTGAAGTAGTAGAATCGGCGGCCTCTCCTTGAGTCCGCGCGGTTAGTTTGCCTTGTATTTTTTGCTCTGCTTGGTACATTGGCGAAATCATGTCTCGCCATGTATGTCTCTCCTTGTAAGAAGATTGTTGTGATCAATAAAGATTCTTGATTCTGCTTGTATCTCTAGTTGTGTTTAGCATTCTAAGTTGAGATAACCCCTGCTCATTCCAAGATCCGGGAAATTCAACATGTTCTTCATCTGAGCTGAAGACAACCTACTCTTCAGAATCACTTGAAGATTCTGCTTCCTGGGTAGTAGGCTTCTTTTTCTTATCTTTCTTTACTGGTTTCTATGGAGTAAAAACATCTTTGGTCAAAACTCTATCCCATCTAAATAGTATTCTCAAATCCATTCTTATCATGTGATTTATCTTGGTTTCTGAAGTTTGATTCATCACTTCTGGGATGGTGGAAGCTAGATAAAGGTTCAATATTCTACCCAGATTTGGCTTCTTGGCACTTTCTTTGATCTTGTCAAAAATTACAGCGAACCAGTCTGTTTTCACTTTGAAGATAACTCTTGTCATGAGTTTGAGCATGTAGGCAGAGATCCGATCATGTCCTCCTGTTTTGCTGAGAATAACTTTGTCCATTATCTCAGATAGAAACTTACCCTGGGAATTCATTCCCTTCCTGGTTAGTGAAAATCCAATCTTGGTATTAGGATCCAGCCCACACCATTGGAGTGCATCCCTTGTCATGGAGGATGCGATATCATCTTCTTCCGTAATCTTGGGTAGCTGAAGAGACTTTCGTATACTCTTTGGTGAGAGTTTTACTCGATTACCATTAATAAAGGACTTTATCTTCTTTCTTTGAGAATCCATTGTTGCGGAAGAGTAAAATTCAAGAACTTCTTTCTTCCATATCCTTGAAGGTTGAGAGACCAAGTATTCCAATCCATTTTCTGTGATTAGGGTAATCACGCCCTTGATTTTTAGCGAGGAAGTCTCGAACGCCTTGCGTACTAGTTCATATCCTTCATTGATCTTGTCTTCTTGTTGTGGCCCCATTAGTGAAAGAGAGAGAAGAGAGTCGACGGGAGAATTTCTCGTCGACACAAAGTCTAGAGTCGAGAGTTCTGAAAGCACAGTCGGTCAGATTTTGTCTTCTCCTATTTATAGTGTACTTGTAAAAGGTAGGTCAAAAGACGCGCCTAACTTAGGAATTTACTAGTCGACAAAATTTTAAATTTGTCAACATAGATGACCT
This sequence comes from Platanthera zijinensis, assembly GCA_039513925.1. NCBI lineage: Eukaryota > Viridiplantae > Streptophyta > Magnoliopsida > Asparagales > Orchidaceae > Platanthera > Platanthera zijinensis. The sequence continues at coordinate 127,535,564 of CM077091.1, forward strand.
AGGTCTCGACAAAACTTTGTTGAAGTCGACATGTCTATGTGTCGATATACTTTTGCCAGTGTCGACAAAATCTACTTAAGTCTCGACATAATTGTGTCGACAACGATTTTTGTGTGTCGACACAAAAAAAATCTTCTAAAACAAGGTCTCGACAGAGTTGTGTCGACACAACTTACTGAGAGTGTCGACACAGTTAGCTTGTGTCGACACAAACTTTCTAACTTAGACAAAATTTCTTAAGAAATTTTGTGCTGACCTAACATCTTATTCTAGGTTCAACATACCTAATTTAATTTTAAAATTATTGAATTTACTTTCATTCAAAGGTTTTGTAAATATATCAACAATTTGTTTGTTAGTGTTGACAAATTCCAGACTTATATCTTCTTTTTCAACATGTTCTCTAATGAAATGAAATTTGATTTCTATATGCTTAGTTCTGCTATGTGAAACAGGATTTATAACAATAGATATAGCACTAGTAGAATCACAATATAATGTAATTCTACTTACCTTGATGTCATAATCTCTTCAAACTTCTTAGGTTCCATCTGGGATAAGAAGCTTGAACATAAAACTGTGTTCATGCTCTTTCTTCTGGTCAGAACTCCATGAATTGCATCACCAATTATTTGGTGTGCTGGATGATCCTTTAAATGTCTTCTTGCTGGAGGAAATCTGTCCATCTCTTGGTCTTTTTCATTTTCTTCATCTGGATGCACTTCATTATCATCATCTTCATCCAGTGAGTCTTATACTCCCCCTAGATAGCATCCATTATTTTCTTCATTCTGTCTTGAAGGGTGGTCTTCACTAATTTTTAGCTTGTCCATCCTTTCCTTCAAACCTGTTGGACTAACAGAAGTGATAGACAGTTCACTGTTAATTAGCTTAGACTCATCAAAGACTACATGGATAGATTCTTCTACAACTTGTGTAGTCAAGTTGTAGATTCTGTATGCCCTACTTTTATTGATGTACCCAACAAATATCCCTTCTAGGGATTTGGCAGCAAACTTAGTTTGGTAGTGTTTGTCATTAATTAGGACATAAAATTTGCTACCAAAGATTTTAAAGTAGGATATGTTTGGTTTTCTGTTTTTCATAATCTCATAGAGAGTCTTCTTGTGACTTTTGTTGATGGATGCTCTATTGAGAACATGACATGCAGTAATTACTTCCTCAGCCCAAAAATATTCTGGGAGAGAAGTGTCACTTAGTAGTGTTCTACTTGCCTCAATAAGAGTCCTATTCTTTCTTTCAGCAACCCCATTTTGCTGGGGAGTTCTAGGTGAGGAGAACTCATGATGAATCCCAAGTTCTTCACAGAACTTTGTCATACATTCAGATTGAAATTCAGTTCCATGGTCACTTCTGATTTTGACCACTGAATTGTTAAGTTCATTCTGAATTTGCCTAAAAAAATTCTGAAAGACAGTAGGGGTTTCAAATTTCTGCCTCAAGAAGAAAACCCATGTGAATCTAGAATAGTCATCCACAATTACAAATGTATAAGCTTTCCTACCTAGACTGTTGGATCCCTAGTTGTATTTGGGCTAGGTTCACTAACTTAGGCTGAGTGTGACCCAACATTGTATAGCTAGGGTCATGAGTAGTAGTCCTAGATTTTAGGCTAAGTCCTGGTTATTGATACCTCCTTGGACAAGCCAGAAGTGGACTTCAGAGAATCAGCTTTAGCAGCTTTCAGAATACAGTGATCAGTTCAAAGTTCTTCAAACTAAGCTCGACGATCGTCGATCTCAGGTCGACGAACTCTGAGTTAATTCTCTGAGCTCGACATTCTCAGAGCTCAGGTCGACGCTTAGTTTTCTTATGTCAGTTTCTCAGCTCGACGATCTTAGAGTACAGATTTGGAAAGTTATTCTCAATTAGCAGATCGCAGAGCTCAGGTCAACGAACTTGAATTCTCTGGTTGACGATCTTTTATCTCAGGTCGACGAATTCTGTTTTGCGTTCGAAGTTTTCTATGTAGTTCCAGAATGAGTCCTTCCTTCTTCTGTTCCTTATTAGCAGTATTTTTCTGAGCATTTAATGCAAATATTCTTCTGAATATAGATGTTATTTGGCTGCATTAAATGTGGTATTCTTCAGAATAAATATTTGCTTATTCGATCAAGAACAGTTGGGAAACTCATTAATGTTATTATTCCAGCCATTTTCTATTCCAAGTAGCAGCTAGCATTTATGGAAAGAATTCAAAAATTCAAAGAAAATTTTTGAGTAGTGGAATAAAAGTAATTCTCTCCTCTTCGAGAAATACAACAACAGGCAAGCAAGACAGTCAGAGAAACAGAAAAGAGAAATCGAGAAGCACTGCACAGGAAATATTGAGCAAGCACTCGACGCTCTCAACGCTTTTTCATTCTCTGCCAACACTATAGTTTGAAGAAGAACAAATCATCAAGATCAAGAGTCTTCTTCAACTTATGTTCTAGAAATCCTCAGGTACATTTTATTCAACATCTATTACTGGATTTCCTGGATCTTGGAAGATCAAGCTGAAGACCTACTCACCCTTTAGCAAAGATATTTTCTTCCTGAAGCATTCATCTTCTCAGGGGGAGCTTTGATATCACAAGGATCCACACAGTCTTCTCAGTTGTATTGAGAAAATAGAATACTTCCATCAAAATCTTCCATCCCATTGTACAGGATTATAACTCCCTTCAAAAGTTAGTTTGGTTGACAAGATCCCTCCAAAAGACTTGAAGTTGGTTTTTGGGCACCTGATCAAAAGCCTGAAGGGTTTCCTGATCTACCTGAACCAGATCTTATGGTGGCAATCACCTGATCAAAACCTGTTAGTGGATTCCTATCAAGAGTGGTAGAAGAGTGGATGTACCCAGGTTTAGGGGAACCACTATAAACTTCTTGTGTCGATTGGTTGCTCCTTTTCATTTGTTTTTACTGTGCTTGTGATTGCTGAATTGTTAGCTTAGTTTTCCTATTCCTTAACTAATATAGGGTATCACTATATTTACTCTGATATAATCTAGAAAAAGAGCCAAAGTTTTAATGCTCTATTCACCCCCCCCCCCCTCTAGAGTAATCTGATCTAACACTCTCCTTTCAATTGGTATCAGAGGTTGTGTTTGGTTGGTTGTACAAGTTAACACTTGAACCAAGATCAAGTTAGATCATATTTTCCTCTTCCCAACTATTCTCTATCACAATGGCACAAAACAAGGATTATGCAAGCACCATACCTCCAGTATGCAACCTAAATAAGTTTTCCATCTGGAAGGCAAGAATTAAGTTGTACATGAATTTTATTGATGATGATATATTTAACTCTATCTTGACAGGACCTCCTACTACAGTAACTACTTCAACTTCTACTTCAAGCACTCATGCTGTACCACCACCTTAGTGGATAGATGCCCAGAAGAAAGCCAAAATTACAGATCAAAGAGCCATGAATATTTTAGCTCAGACTATGTCTGATGACATTTTTCAGAAAGTGGCTGAGTGCACTTCAGTCAAATCCATCTGGGATTCCCTAAACTAGATGGTGGCTAGATCTGCTGATGAGAGAAAGGACAGAAGATCCAATCTTATCTCCTAGTATGAGAACTTCAAGAAGGAAGAAGTTGAGTCAGTCAGTTACATGTACAATAGGCTAAGCTCAATCATCAATGAGCTAAGGACCTTAGACAAGGAAATTACTCTGACTGAAGTGAATGACAAGATCCTTATGTGCTTCCCCAGCACATGGGATTCAAGGATCTGGCCTATCAAAGAAGCCAGAAGCATGACTGAGATATCAACTGAGTCTCTCCTTGGAAAGCTCAAATCATATGAGCAACTGATGAAGACCAGAGAAGAAGCAGATGAAATAAAGACTCCAACGCCTACCAAGAAGGAACATAACATTGCTTTCAAGGCTGCTGAGGACTCTGAAAGGACTCCAGCCAATGAAAAACTGATGAGTCTATTTGCCAAAAGATTTTTCAAAATGGCAAAGAAGAACTTCGGAAGGAAGTCATCTAAAAAAGATGACAAACTAAGATATGACAAAACACCTTCTAAAGAAGCTGTCTGTTTTGGTTGCAGGAAGCCAGGACACTACATCTCTGAGTGTCCAGAAGCTCAGAAGAAAGATAAGAGAAGATAAAAAGAGTCAAGAAGAAATCATCACAGCAAACCCTCCTCAAGCAAGCACAAGAGGAAGGAAAAGGATTTTTTTGTTGAAACCTGGAGTGATACAGAAGAAGAGTCATCCTCTTCCAGCTCCAGTGATGATGAAGAAGAGCAAAATGCAAAGAAAGTTTGCCTAATAACAATTGATGCCTACTGCAGCAAATTAGATGCTGAAGATTTAGATAATGAAGAATCAATGTCTGCTGAAGATCAGGTAATTGCTTCCTATGATTTTGAATCAGAAGAATTTAAATCTGAATTTAAAAATCTTTGCTTAGACATAATAAGCTTTGAGAAGGAAATCAAACTTCTTAGACAGAAATTAACTGATTAAGATAAAAATCTTGCTAAAAATGCTAAATTGTCACTTGAACTAAATTCAACTAATGAACAAATAGTTTTTCTAAAAATTGAACTAAGTAAGGCTAAGAAACTAGAGGAATCTCTAAATGGCAGGAGCATGAAATTACTAGATATAACTAGTACCTTAAATGCTAGGACTAATAACTGTAAACTAGGATTAGGTGCCTCATCTAGTGAACCACCTCCAATCCAGAAGAACAATATATCAAAACCTGTAAATTTCATTTCTGATAAAGACAAGAAGAACACTGAACAGGTTAATAAAGTTAATGAAGTTCTAAAGTAAATGGAATTAAAACAAAATCTAAGAACAAGAAAAACAATAGATATAATAATATTCAACAGTTTTCGTCGAACTCAGATCGACGAAACATGAACAGTTCGTCGACCTCAGAACGATGAACTCTGAACACAAACCATAATAATAAGAATTCTTCGATCTACGATCGAAGAAACCAGTATGGTTCGTCGACTAGAGATTGACGATATTGGTGCCCTGAGAATGAATACTTTCCTTCTTCGAGCAGAGATCGTAGATCTCATTCCAATTCGTCGAGCTCAGGTCGACGAACTCACCAGAATTCATCGATCCCAGATCATAAGTACAGAAACATAAACTCCAATAGAAATTGTAAAATTAAACCTAACCAACCTAGGGAGAACATCAACCCATTCACCCAATGGATAATTCCTCCTAGAAGATTTCACCCCTTAGGTTATAAGAGCCAACCTGAATGTTCATTTATATCTAGTTTTTCATTTGAAAAGAAACAAGGACCCAAGGTTACCTGGGTCAAGAACTTTTAATTTGTTTCATTGCAGGTAAAGACCTATCCTATCACTCAAAATTAGTGGTATCTGGATAGTGGGTGCTCTAAGCACATGACTGGATGCAAGGACAGCCTCATCAACTTCAAGGCTAAACTTGGTCCAAGAGTAATCTTTGGAGATTCAAGTTTTGGACAGACTGAAGGCTATGGAGACTTCAAAAGTGGAGATGTCACTTTCAAAAAGGTGGCATATGTTAATGGTCTCAAGCATAACCTCATATCCATAAGTCAGTTATGTGATTCAGGTTATCAGGTTTGCTTTTCTGAATCTCAATGTATTATTTCTGCAAACAATCAAACTATTTTAACTGGAATGAGACAAGGTAACATATACTTAGTAAACTTTAAATCTGCCAGTTCAGAAATCTGTTTATTTAATCTTGTTAGTAATCAAAATGATTTGTGGCATAAAAGATTAGGTCATGTAAATTTGAGAAACATAGCTAGGCTTTCTAAAGACAATCTTGTTAGAGGATTGCCTTCTTACCCCTATAAGAAGGAAAGTATCTGCAGGGCTTGTCAGTTAGGCAAGCAAACTAAATCTAGTTTTAAATCATTAAACAAAAGTAACTCACCTAGGATATTGTACTTACTACATATGGACCTTTTGGCCCTATAGTTGTACAAAGCCTAGGAGGGAAATCTTATACTTTAGTGATTATAGATGACTTTTCTAGATTCACTTTGGTATTCTTTCTGAGATCTAAGTCAGATACTTTCAAGGTTCTTATAGATTTTCTCAAAAACAAACAGATTGAGTACTCTACTCCAATTGCATTGATCAGAAGTGATCATGGTACTGAGTTTGAGTCTCTTCTTATGTAAGAGTTTTGTAGGAAAGAAGGTATCAGACATTGCTTCTCAGCTCCTAGAACACCTCAACAAAATGGGGTTGTTGAAAGGAAGAATAGAACACTAATTGAATCTGCATGCACATTACTTGCAAATGCTTATTAGCCCCTATCCTTTTGGGCAGAGACTGTAAACACATCAAATTATGTGTTGAATAGAAGTCTTATACACAAACTAAAGAATAAGACTCCTTATGTGTTACTGAAAGGGAAGAAACCTAAAGTCACCTATTTTAAAGTATTTGGTTATATATGCTATATTCATAACAATGACAAGAAAAAATTAGAAAATTTGAAGCAAAGGTTGCAATGGGAATTTTTCTAGGATATTCCCAAGTCAGTAATGCTTATAGGGTGTTTAATAAATCATCTTTAAAAATTAAGGAATCTATGCATGTAACTTTTGATGAAACTAGGTATCATAATATTTACTCTGATATAATCTAGAAAAAGAACCAAAGTTTTAATACTCTATTCACGCCCCCCCCCCCTCTAGAGTAATCTGATCTAATACCCTCATTTAATAGACTATGAACTGGCATAGGACCAAATAGATCCATATGCAGAAGATATAAACATCTTATAGAATCTTTGGTATCATGTTTATGGAAAGAGGTGCTGGTCTGTTTGCCCTTTTGGAAAGTTGAACATACACCCTCTTTAATGCACTTGACCTGAGGACCATTCCTCACTAACTCCATACTAAAGAGTTGACATATTGACTTATAGTTCAGGTGAGCTAGCCTTTTGTGCCATTGGACACAATGAGATGCTTTCTCATCTGCAACTAGGCTGATAGGTGAGTACTTATTCTCACAATCAAAGTTAAGACAGTAGACATTTCCTTTCCTAGTGCCTGTCAAAATGATCTATTGATCATTTGACATTCTTATTTGGCATGCACCCTTGTGGAAAGAAGTGTCATAACTAAGATCACTTAGTTGGCTTATGCTAATTAGGTTATGCTTTAGACCTTTCACATAAGCCACTTGGGTGATCGTAATAGAGTTATTAGAAATATTACCAAACCCTTTGATGAATTCCTTTTCAGATCCACCAAAGATCAATATGGGTCCATCTTCTATAGGGGAGTAGTCCTTCAGCATCCTTCTTGTTCCAGTCATGTGTCTGGAACATCCATTGTCCAAGTACCATATAGGGGTATGGCCACTTGGACTCACCTGCATCAAATAAAATTACATATCCTTAGAACCCCAATAGTTATTGGGTCCTAGGTTCAGGTTAGTTTGATTTTTTATATGCTTACCTGCAGCCTTTCTGACAGGTAAGCTGGCCTTATTCTGAATACTAGCATTAAACCAATAGTCAATGGCAAAGTTTCCCACCTTGCCACAACATCAGCACTCAAATCTGTTGTACCTTTTCTTAAGTACAGGCTTAACAATATTGTTGGCAGCAGTCCTTTTAAGTGCAGGTGCTGGAGAAGCAAATACTAAGGATTCCTTAAGAACCTGATGGGTTTGCTCATGGGGTGCCCTATTAGTATTTGCACCCTTGCTATTTAGATCACCATACTTATAGTGACCATGAGTGATGTCATGATCATACCTATTAGTAGGCTGCATCACTTTCCAAAAAGAAATAGGGGGTTTGAAGGCTAGTGGCTGAACTGGGGCTTTGCCTTTTCTTTGAGAATTGGCTGCCCTTGTTCTTCCCTTAAAGCCTTATCTTGTCTTACCCTTTTAGGAGATTAAATTATAAATTATGGGTAAGACTGAATTTGTCTTAGAGAATTTAGCCACTAGATTCATTTCTTTCTGAAGTCTTACTTCCAGATTCTTGATGTGATTATTTTTGAAAGTGATTGTACCCATATGAATAATAGTTATGTTTTTCAGTTTGACAACCTCATTCAATTTCAAATCAAACATCTTTGCTGAATCTGATGCAGCCAGTTTGAGAGATTCAATCTCCTCAGCCTGCTTCTTGACAAGGAATTTGATTCTCTTAAGAGCTTGCAACAGACCACCATACTCATCAATTAATTGATGAACATCCCCTTCAGATTCAGAACCATCCACATCTCTTGATGCAGATGCTTCTGATTCAGATCCAGTATAATACTCAGATAATAAGGATGGATTGTATACCTTACTAGGACTAGGCTGATCCTGTCACTAATCTTCCTCAGATAGAGCCATCAGACCTTTGCAATAATGATCTTCACTTCCATTTATGGAATCCATCATTTGCAAGAATTCTGTTTCCACAGAATCCACTTCTGTAGTGAACAATTATATATAGGCTCTTGCTTCATCCTCTTCTCCTGATTCTGATGATGAAGAGTTAGTCCAACTCTTCTGCTTCTGGGAAACAAGGGACTTCTCCTTCTTTCCCTTATTTTGATGCTTCTTCTTGTCCTTAGAATCTTTTCTCTTGTCAGGAAAATCAGCTATGACATGTCCAGGCCTGTTGCAGTAATAGTAAACCATTTTAGAAGTAGTTTGTTTACTAGGATTAGAGCCATACCTGTCATCCTTGGAAGGTTTCTTCTTCTTATAATAGTCATCTTTGGAGAAGGATGTAGATGGCTTTGTTCTCTATTTCATCTTCTTCATGAACCTCTGAAACTATCTTGTAAAGGCAACAAAATCTTCATTAGAGTTATGGCTGTCTAAAGTGTTGATGTTAGGATTTTCTGATTCAACCTCAGCAATTCTCCTGGGTGGAGAAGAAGACTTTCTCCTACCCTTTCTTGTATCTTCATCTTGAAGGCTACTGACTTTTCTTTATAATCAGACCTATTGGTTTTCTCCTCCTCCTTTCTGGCAGTGAGCTGCATCTCATTAGATAATAGTTTTCCAAACAAGGTTGGTGGAGGTGTATCAGCAAGCTTCGCCACCTCTCTGATGGCACATATTTTTGTATCCCAGTTCTTGGTTAGTGACCTGAGAAAATTGTCATTCAATTCATATGTGCTAAAGACTCTTCCATAGGTCATTAGCTCATTTACAATTCTAAAGAATTTCTTGTAACATTCAGCTATGCTGTTAGTCTTGGCTTGTTTAAAGCTCTCATATTCTTGATTTAATATGGACTTTCTATCCTCTCTTACTTCTTCAGTTCCCCCATATAGACAATCAAATTGTCCCACATCTCCTTGAAGGTTTTGTAATGTACCAGATTCTAGAATGTAGAATCATCTATAGCACTCACAATTATATTTTATGCTCTCTTGTCTAAGGTTGCTAGGATGATCTCTTCCTTAGTCATTTCAGGGTTACTCGCCTAGTTGGCGACCAACGATGACATCTCGCCGGGCGCGAGCGAGATCCTTTGATAGTTGGCGGATCGCAAGTCGCAAGATCGTCAGGTCTAGAGAAGCAATCTCGTAGGGGTAGCTCTTTGGAGTTTTGAGATTTGCATCAAGAACTGATATGTTCATTGGAATGAAAGGACCTTCTTGAATTGTGATGTAAATTCTTGGATCAGATGCCTCCATGAACAATCTGACCCTCTCTTTCCATATGCCAAATTTTTCTTTCCTATAGATAGGAAGTTTCATGGATCCAAGTTCCTTCTGATTCTCACTTGAACCAATTCTAGCTAACAGTTAATTGCCTTGGAGATCTACTCAGACTATTAGGTCTATATTCGAGTAACCTTCCTCTAATACCACTTGAAAGATTTGGTTTAAAGAGCCTAAATACCTAGAGGGGGGGGTGAATAGGTTCTAATCCTTTTTAACAACTTAGGCAATTAACAAAGTTATACACAACACAATTATCACAGCACAAAGAATAAAAATCACAGAAAATTCACAGCACAGACACAATAGTTTATAGTGGTTCCCCAATTTGTGGGTACGTCCACTCTCCCCCTTCACCTATCCAATAGAGAACTGGATTCGGCCAAACTTCCTTCCACTATCTCAGATCCTCAGATCTTACAACTCAGAACCCAACTGGTTCCTACAGCTAAGACTTCTTCAAGTCCTACAACTCAGAATCATCCCAAGACTCCTACCTCAGGCAACAGCCCTACCTCAGCCTTAACCACCAGGCCTACAACTTAGGCTTCTTCAAGTCATACACCTCAGATTCTTCCCAAGAATCCTACCTCAGGCAACAACCCTACCTCAGTCATTATCACAAGGCCTATAACTCAGACTTCTTCAAGTCCTACCCCAGGCTCTCAGCCCTACCATAACCTTTATAAATTTATGCTTACAACTCAAATCTATATAGGATCTTATAAGGAAATTAATTGTATAAAACAATAAAATCTTCACCCTGATAGAAAGAGAATAGGGTGAAAGCTTCTTGATTTAACTGATTATTTTAGATCCAACCTGTCTTAACTTCTCCAAAGCCTCTTGAATTTATACCAAGTAAGGTTGATCTTCAATTAGAGTTGGAGTTGTTCTTCAATCCAGCATCCTTCTGGAATTCAGAATCAGATCTGAATTTTTCTTGCAGACTCTTTAGGATTTGTCTTCTTCTGGGTTTGTCTCTTGTTCCCCCTCACTTATTTTTATTACCGTGCTTCTGATTGTGATAGAATAGGTCTATAAATAGAATCCATCCAAGGTTACCGGCTGATCCGGTTTATAACGGCCTTCTGACATCTCTTACAGATGTGTCAGCTTTGTTACCTATGACAGTTGTCAGGTCTTCAGTCTTGACAACTTACTCCTTCTTGAACTTTTATCATAGCAGAGAACTGTCAGCATAACACTTCAGATGTGTCGACACAAATAGACCATGTGTTGACACAAATCTTGATGATGTCGACACAACTTCTAATATATCGACACAGTCATTCTTTAACTTCTCGAAACAGCTTCTGTTGGATGTGTCGACACAAGTCCTGTGTGTCGACACAACTGCTTCTAGTCTTGACACAGCTTTTGTTGACAGATTTCTTTGAGTGTGTGTTGACAAAAGTCCTATGTGTCGACACAAGCCTTACAGTCTCAGTATAGCTGTTGTTGAAAGATTTCTTTAAGTGTGTGTTGACACAAGTCCTGTGTGTCAACACAAGCCTTCTAGTCTCAGTATAGTTGTTGTTGATAGATTTTTTTGAGTGTGTGTCGACACAAGTTCTGTGTGTCGACACAAGCCTTCAAGTCTCAGTATAGTTGTTATTGATAGATTTCTTTGAATGTGTGTCGACACAACTACTTCTGGTCTTCAACATAGCTGGTGTTGAGTGTGTGTAAACACAAGTCCTGTGTGTCGACATAACTGCTGTTGATAGAATTTCTGTGTGTCAAAACAAGTCCTGTGTGTCGTCACAATCTTGCTTTTAGTGTCGACACATTTCCCTCACAAGTGTCGACATGTGTACTTAGAAATTTTTTCCTGCATTTCTTTAACCTGCACATTGAAACTCAACATCCCATCAAATACACATTAATGTATATCATTGAGTTAAGTGAGGCTTTTCCAAATCTGGTACACAGTTTCCAGTGTATCCAACAGAATTTATATCTTTATCATCATATTTTGGTATCATGATGTATATCATTGAATTGTGGTTATGACTTCTCCAAATAGGGGGAGATTGTTGTGTACATTGGGAATTGTGTACCTGATTTGGAGAAGCTCTTTCAACTCAATGATACACACAAATTTATATTTAATGTATGCTAAGTTTATTTGTGCAGGAAAAATAAGCTAAGTATAAAAGTGTCGAGACACTAGACAAATGTCGACACCTTTGTAGAAGCAGTGTTGAGACAAGGAATCAAGCTGTGTCGACACTCAGGACTAGTGTACACACATTTGATAAAAGTAGTGTCGAGATAAAAAGCAAGCTGTGTCGACACCCAGGACTTGGGTCGACACATTCAGTCTTAGAAGCAAGCTGTGTCGACACTCAGGACTAATGTCGACACATTTGATAAAAGTTGTGTCGAGACAGGAAGCACGCTGTGTCGACACCCAAGACTTGGGTCAAAACAATCAGTCAAAGAAGCAAGCTGTGTTGACACTTAGGACTAGTGTCGATACATTTGATAAAAGTAGTGTCGAGACAGGAAGCAAGCTATGTCGACACCCAGGACTTGGGTCAACACAGTCAGTCAAAGAAGCAAGCTTTGTCGACACTCAGGACTTGTGTCGACACATTTTATAAAAGTAGTGTCGATACAGGAAGCAAGTTGTGTCGACACCGAGTACTTGGGTCGACACCGTCAAACAAGAAATCAGATGTGTCGACACTCAGGACTAGTGTCGACACATTTCACACAAGTTGTGTTGAGACTATAGAAGCTAGTAGTGCCGAGACACACAGATTGGTATCGACATCCCTATAAGAGAAGTGTTGACACCAAGAACTGGTGTCGACACAATCAAACTATAGAAGTGTCAACACCTTCATGCAGAAGTTCTCTGGATAGAATTTCTTCTAAGTACAGAATTCAAAGCCTGAAGTTTTACAATTGTCAGAACTGCCAGATGTCAGTGGATTAACCGGGGCAGCCGATCAATCTTGCCAAAGCCTATATAAGGAGATCAACTTGACAGAAACATATGAATAACTCTCATTCTTCTCATCAAGGCAGCCAGAACAATTCTGTAGAATTCTGAAGGTGGAAAGAAGGCAGATCGAGGATCAACTTCTTCTTCTCCAGCAAAGTTCAACCCTAACTTCTCCTTCAAGAAGCTTTGAAAAAGCTAAGAAGGGTTGGATGTTTTTCTTCACAGCAAGGACTAAGAGAGAAGTTTACACATCAAGATCTGATCAAGAAGTAGTCACCAATTTCTTTCTTTCTGGGTGACATTTCAAAACACAAAATTCCTTCTGATATTATAATTTTGTAAGATCTCTTTGTAGATCTGAAGGTAGGAAATTAATTTATCTGAGTTTTAAGCCTAAATTATAAAGGCTGAGGTAGGGCTGTGTGCCTGAGGTAGGAGAAGGGGAAATTTCTCTGAGTTGTTGGAACTGGAAGGTTCTGAGATTGTAAGGCAAGGGTTTGCCTGAGGAGTAGGAGTGGAGGTGCATTCTGAGATAGGGTTCTTGAGGAGGAACCTGAGTTGTAGGAGCCAGCTGGGCTCTGAGGTGTAAGAACTGAGGATTTGAGAAAAGTAAGAAGAAGTTCTGTCGAATCTAGTTCATTATTAGATATGAGAAGGAGGAAAGTGGATGTACCCATAAATTGGGAAACCACTATAAAATTACTGTGTGCTGTGCTGTGACTATTTATTTAGATTACATTAGATCATATGTGTTCTTGAATGTTGTGGCTGAATTGATAAACATACTAAGAAATTTCGGTGATTTAAAGTAGTCAAGATTTGAATTGGAGTTATTCACCCCCTCTAGGTCATTCTCTATCCTAAACAAACACTTTACAAAATCTCCTTCGTTCTTAGGTAGAAGAGGAATCCCAAGATGAACGCTACCTCATTGGGGTTTATCTGCGTTGGCATAAGTCTGAAGTATCAGAGTATCTTGTAAAACACTGTCTATAGCGGCAAGCAGAGGCCGCCTTCAAAATGTCGGATGGGCAAAAACACACGGTCAGTATAGAAGGAGTTGATTCGCTTGTTGCTATGAGGGATCCTCGCATGGAAGCCCTCCTTAGAATGTGGGAAGAATCGATCTTTGAGGTCTTCAAAGTCGGCGAAGTCAGTAATGGTTTTCTTGAAGATCACGTTCGTGAAGGTTGCAATATGGTTGACTTTGCGAGCATGAGAATCCTCGGCAGGCACTATCCTTGCGGCGAGAGGCGACCAATGAGTTCGTAGAAGCGAATAGCAGCAAGCGAGCAAGGAAGGGGGTTTAGAAAAATCAAGCGCCATTTCACCCCTGCCCTCTTATGTATATACAAAAGCAAAAGAAGGGGGTAGCGTGCTTCCGCGGTAGAGTTTGGCGTCGGGTATCCCGTCAACTTCGAGCGAGTTTCAAAGAACAAACATCGAGAGAGGCATGCATACTCACAAATGGACAGAAAACATCAATATTGACAATGAACCTAGCGATACTCACCAAAACAAATGGAAGATGGTCGCCCATACACAAGCCAAAAGAAAGAGAAAATATCAAATTAATTTCTCGGTAGAGCGAGCTTCTCAGATAAGTGTCCATATAGAATGCAAGAATAAACAAAACAATTTTATTACAAAGCCAATGGTAAACTCGCAAGATTGAGAGCAGGAAAAAAGCTAAGGGTCGTGCAGGTTCCCCGAACAATCAGTCGGTTAAGCATGTTGCCCAGCCCAGGCTCAATCTTGCAGTCTCTGCATGTGCATGTTTGTTTGATTCAGCAGCTCCTCGCATCGTAGAACGTCGTCCTCCATCTTGGCTAGTCATCCCAAAGACTGATACTCGTCCGGATTGTGAGGAGCTCATTGTGAAGCAACTCCTATCGGTGTTCCACCATCGCGAGATGTTGTTCCATAAAGTTGATTGCACAGTAGCAAGAATCCGCGAGGTTCATGCGCTCCTCAGCTTCTTCCAGCTTGGCTACGCAAGTTTACAGCGATCCCAAATGCCGATGAGGTTCGCAGATAGCTAGTTTATCAAATTTTATCTCCATATCAAGATAGGTCGAGGCCACTTTCTCTTGATACTCTCGCAGAGGGAGTTTGATGGCGTCAATCAACGCTCCCCCAGGAGAAGGTGGATGGCTTGCGAAAGGAGCAATCCATTATTAACGCAGATGGAGACAAGAGCCAATGTAGAAGAAGGCGATGATTAATTAACAGTGCAAAAAACCGGTGGCTGAAACTCGCGATGATGTGGAGATCGCTTGCGACCAGGAGACTCTCATTGAGGGGAAAGGCGTTTCCGGCGAGGAGGCGTCTGCCGTAGAGAGACCCGCGCTTGTCGAGGAGATGTACTTCAATGATACATGTCCCGGTGCCTGATGAAGCGACCACTGCTCTTTCCCTTAGAGCTCCTAGAGCCGCGAGGCGGCGAGAAAATAGTAGCGTGCGTTCCAACCAAACCCTTTCCCCGAGTGTCCGGATGTCGACGATCAGTAGGGGCAGGCTGCCTGGAAAGCTGACCTCGCTCGTTCTCACCAGATTGCGATGGTACGGGTGGCAGCGCGTTCTCAGCAGCCCCTTGGGAAGGTAGAACATTAGAGCGAGGAGGCATGGGATTTGGAATATTCTCAACCGCGTGGGTGGTGTGCATTTCATGGGTCAGCCGACCAGATCCGAGGTGAATTCGCATGGTATGATGGAGCGAGGTGCTAGAAGGAGGGCCTTCCCTCGTTAAGCCGCTACACAAACGGGCGGGATCCACCAACAACACAATATCTACAAAGGCACTGAATTTTGCTAGGAAAAAGAAATAGGAGGCGAGATCATGAGAACCATCTTTTGCGAGTACTTACTCTACCAGGTTGGGTAGTCGTCGCTCCGTAGGTATGATCAACCTCGAAGGGCGCAGAAGAAGGGGGCAACTCGGCAGCAAGGGCGACGTCAGTAACATTAGGTGGGGTGGCCACTAGAGGTGTAATAGCAGGAGTACTCACCCAATCTTCTTGAAGATCTGAGGCATCCCTCAGAGCATCAATATCGTTGTCTAGACCCATCTTGTTCTGCAGGTCCTTTGTAGTATCCGTGATGAGAAAAGACTCCGTGGGGTTTGCGAGTTCTTTGTTTGGTACGAAAAATTCCTCTTTAGCATGAGAATCCTTCTTCGGCTTCTTCTTCCTCTAGAGATCCCCTTCCTCGTCATGACCTTCCCGTTCGTGCTTATTAGTAACCTTAGATCGAGTACCGAGAAAGGCCCCTGGGTGTCAAACCACTTGGAGACCTCTTCAGTAGTGTAGACCATCTTGCAGCAGTCGGAAAGCAGCGCTCGAAGGTCGTTCCCTCCCCCTCTATTTATAGAGGTCGGAGCGCTGAGCATCGTAGGGATAAGAACTCGTCATAAGCCTTCTCGAATAGGTGTTGGATATTTCTTTCTGAGCTCCTACGTTGCTCGCAAAGAGCGGGGATTGTGTACGCCCCTATTCGTTAAGGGTCAATAGTCAACGATCAGCAGTCAACAAGTTAACGAGCAACACCAGTACATGAAGACCCGATAAGCATTTAATGGCCAGCATGGGGCACAAGGGGACCTTTATACGCAATGGAGGATTATACTCACCAGGTCATGCGACCGCCCAGTAGTACAGGCGAGCTTCAAAGATCTTTTAGTACAGGCGAGCTCCGAACAGTACTAGTGGCGAGCAATAACACTACTTGTCTAGAAGGCGACTTCCGACCAACACCCCAGATAATCACTAGCCTATACTCGCCAGTAACCGAGCTAGGTCGCCGGGAGGTTGTAGCCAATAATCGCAGGGTTGGGTCTCCTCGCCCAGATATCCCCCCCCCCCCCCCCCCCCCCCCCCCGCAGGTTTTTTGCCTAAAAATAGGACCCCACTAGTAAAACAATATGGACTTTAAAATCTTGAAAAAGATCTTGACTACTTCTTTCCTTGGACTTTTAACTGAGCCTTTGGATCCTTTCTTCGAAGAGAAAAGTCCTCAGCTAGTGTCTCTCTTGCACCCTGCTCGTCCATCTTTGGTTGCGGAGGAGAAGCTTCTTTTAAGCATCCAGGCACCTAGTGGAACATCACTACTGCAGTGCCTGGGGTCATTTTTGTTGTTCCCCTATTTTTGTGTTCTAGCCCGTTTAGTCATCGAGCCCGACCGCTGGACCAGTAACTTTAGGCTGCATTGACCCGAATTTTGAAGTAGAGATTTTCCCGACTTCAACACGCATATTCACACATCTGGCTATGCACACACTCATTATATGGATTCGGTTATACGCACCCCCATAATGGATGGTTATATAGATGAAGAGGCGTGGTGGTTGCACGACCGAGGTAGTGTTAAAGAGAGATCTATCCTAGAGATTAGAGCAAACACACAGCAAGAATAATAAAGAAAAGAAATAAAGGCAAACCAGACGACACAAGAATTTTATAGTGGTTCCCCTAAACTTGGGTAGTCCACTCTTCTACCACCCTAGGTAGTAATCCACTATAGGAAAAGTTGATCAGGTGTCCTGGGCACCAATGAGCTTTTGATAAGGTGTTCAAAAACCAAACTGGATTTTTTTGATCAGGTGTCTTGCCACCACTGAGTTTTGATAAGGTCTCAGAAACCAAGCAGAACTTTTGAAGGGAGCTCAAGAACACTTTTACAGGAGGGAAGAGAGAGTTGATGTTGTCTTCTCTGTTCAACAATCAAAGAGAAGCATAACTGGATTTTGATGATGTTGTCAAAGCTCCCTCTGAGATTTGCAATTGTTCAGGAAGGAGAGCTTTGCATAGGGTGATAGGTCTTCAATGAATGACTGCTCCAGCAAATGATGATTTAAGCAAATGCTGAAATGTGAGTTGTCTTGGAGTGTGAATGATGAAGCCTTGATGATGTTGATCTTCCAGTAAGCCTTCAGACTAATGTAGACTAGTTGTCTCTTCAGGCTTCCTGGAACAGTAGATCTGAGAAGAGCACTAGCTGTACAGGTGATGTTGAGTTCTTCCTGGAACTCTGATTCCTGTATTACTTTATTCTCTCCACTATTCTCTCTCTTCTTCTTATTCTCTATATTATTCCTCTGTAACTTTGTGTATATATTTTGATAGAAGGCCAATGGTCATTTGAATTCTTGCATTTATTACTATTGCCTCTTAGTTACTCCAACGGCTAAAATCTCCAAAACTGCATTCTTGTAACTGTCCTGTAATAAAGCTGTGTTGGAATTTGAATAGCTCACTTTGATTGGACAAGGAATATCCTGAAAATCTGTCTGGGAACTTGTGTTCAGAGAGATTGCATAAATCGTCGATCTCAACAGGATGATCGTCGATCTGAGCTCAACTATCGTTGATCTGAGCTCAGAGATGTTGGAGCTGGTCTGGGACAGAAAACGTTGATCTGAGCTCGGAGATCGTCAAATGGAGTTCGACGCCTTGTGGACCTGAGCTCAGAGATCGTCGATCTCAGCTCGACGCCTGAACTCATCTCCTCGATCTGAGCTCGACGCCTAGGTTGAATTCTGATTTCTTCTCTGACTGATTTCTCTTGGCTGATTTCTTCATTCTTAGAGAGCCTCTGACTTAGCACATCCTATGACCCTTAGCTATACATTGATGGGTCTATCTAATAGTCCTAAAGACATAGTGATCCTGACCCAAATCCAAACTAGGGTGTTCCAAAAATCTCCCCCTATTTGGGTTAGGATTACTATTTACATGAAAATAAAAATATTACAATTAATATTTGGGAACCACTATAGCTCCTTTTTAAGGGATAATATAGAGAAAAATAATGTAGAGAAAAATAAAATTACTATTTACATGAAAATAAAAATATTTGGGAACCACTATAGCTCCTTTTTAAGGGATAATGTAGAGAAAAATAAAATTGAACTTCAATATATCCCAACTGATTTGCAAAGGGGAGATATTTTCACCAAACCATTGGATGAAAAGAAGCATACCTTCTTCCTGAATCAGTTAGGAATGCTAGATGGAGGAAGTTTGAATTAAATCCCAAGATTTCAAAAGCTAAAAACAGACCAAAACTAGGCTTAAAAATCATATTTTCTAGTGTCTGTAGGCTAGATTTTGTCTTTGAACTGCGCTCGACGTTTTTCCAAAAAATGTCGAACGGAGCTCGACGCTTTTCCCTAAAGCGTCGACCGGAGCTCAACGTTGTCCAAAGACGTTGACCGGAGTTCATCGCTTTTAGATAGCGCGTCTATCTATCTTCTGATTAGTCGCCGTCGAGCTGAGCTCGACGCTATTTAATAGCGTTGAACGGAGTTCAACGTCATTAAAGACTCTTCAGTTTCCCCGTCAGCCGAAAACTTCGAACGGAGTTTGACGGTTTTTTCTTTTCCGTGTCAAACCCTAATATAAAATCATTTTTCGGCCGCCGTTCGTCGCTTTCGCCTTCATTCTCTCTGCAAATTTTCTTCTTCCCTCCAAAACTCTCTACACTTGGTCTTGTTTGTTGAACTTTTGCAGATATAGATGGCAGCAACAGTCGCTATTCTCTCCAAAATGAAGTTCGATACAGGATTTGACATCGACATGGACTCTTTCGACGGCAGCGATCAGCGCTTCAAGGACATTCTGAATCTTTGCCGTGACCAGCATCTAGTGCGGTTGATGTCAACCAGAATTAAGATTGCAGCAAATGAGATTAAAGAATGGATGTTTTCAGCAACAGTTAAGAATGAGACTACTGTTGTCGGAACAATCAGCGGAACGAAGGTACCGCTATCCCCAAATCTCCTAACGAACGTGTTCGCTCTCAGTTCTGGAAATGATTCCTTTGCTTTATCTGGAGAGGAAGTTAATTTGTTGTTCGAACGAATGGGTTATTCTGCCGCAAACCCTAACAGGTTATTGAAGAAGGATTTGGCTATTGAGTTTCAATTTCTCGCCGACATTACGGGAAAAGTGTTTTTGGCAAAGCACTCGGCGCATGATACAATCATGCAGTATCAGTTGAACTTGATGGGTGCAATTGTTGACAGGAAGAAAGTGGATTGGGGAACAATCGTTTTTAACTCAATCAAGAAGAAGATTAGCAAGTCTTCTGTGAATTTTGGAAGGATTTTAGGAGTATTTCTGCAATCCAGGTGCCCAGAATTGCTGATTTCAACTGGGATGCACATAAATGCTTCAAAGAGGCTATCATGTGCCCTATTCAGCAAGTGGGACAGGCAGATCCTCAGACCCAGCAGGGCTGCTGCTGTAACAATTGCTTCAGGCACAAGGACTTTATCAGTCTCTTCCCCTGCAGCATCTCTTGAGGGATTGCCTGCCTCCTCCTCTGCTCCTATTTCTCCTCCTCCCCTTGTCTCTTCATTGCTTTCCTCTTCTCCCATTCAGCCTGTCATCTCCTCCCCCATCACCACTTCATTACCTTCTTCATCTCCTCCAGCCACCATTTCAGAATCATTCCACCCTCTTTTCTATTATCCATCAATTGACTCTTCCATTCTGGATGATTCCTTCATGGATGATTCTCCCTCCTCCTCTCTTGATCCTCCATCCTCCTCCTCTTACCAACAATTGTTGTATGACATTTTGGATCAACCCTCTTTCTTACCATCCACCTCCATTCCTATACCATCCATATCCACCATCCCTATATCCCAGCCATCCATCCCTCCTTTCTCACCTTCAAGTCATGCAGCCACTTCTTCAGTCCCAGCCACATCCTCATTCACCTCTACTCAAGTCTCTCTTGAGCAAGTGGATCTCCCGAGTCTGGCCGATAGGCTATATAAGCTACTGGCTCCCAAGCTAGTGGCTTTGCTGGAGACCTCCTTGGCTCCACTCCAGAAGTCCATTCAGGAGCTATCCTCCAGACTCTCCGCTCTCTCTTCTCCACAGGCCAATCCTTCATTTAGGTGCCTTGATCCAGCTCCGTCTGCATCAAGCCAGGGGGAGATGCCTTATGAAGCTATTGAAGCTGCTGCTGCTCCTCCAGCTATATTGCCTGCTGCTGATACTGCTTCTCCAGTGCTTTTATTTACAGTGGACCTCAGGTCACTGCTGAGTAGTTTTGATTCTATCTACCATCAAATTGCACCAGTTCCTGTTCAGAAAGCTGAAGATTTTACTAAGGCCATTATGCCTCTTTCAATATATGATCCCAGTATAATTGAATCTTATGTCAATTCTCTTAAAGCTGTGGATGTTGGTTCTGTTTGTGCTGCTGCTGCTGATGATGCTGCTGTTGTTTGTCTGCTGAGATTTCTGCTGCTGATGATATGATTGTTGATGTTTCTGCTCCTGCTGATACTGTTTGTTCTGTTGCTGTACCTTCTCCTCCTACTCCTGCTGTCTCTGAAAAGCTCAAAGATCAAGAAGATTATATCAGAAGGATCGATGATCTGTATGATCAACCTCAAAGTTCTGAAAGTGATCAGTTCCAAACAGAATCTGATGAGTCTTATGGTACTATTGTAAGGAAAAGAAAAGCAAGAAGCAAAGCTCTGAAAAGAGTTCCTCTCGAAAAAGCCAAGGATTCAAATGATGTACCCTACTATATATTGCATGATTGCCAAATTACTGAGCCGTGGATGCAATACTCTAAAAATCAATTGAAGGCAATGAAGAAAAAGAGAAAATTTGACAGGTATGAGAAAGGCTCCTCTAAGTTTCAGCCTCCTCCTCCTCCTCCTCTAGATTCTGGATCAGGTGGAGGCTCAGCTTCTCTACCTTCGGCTC
This sequence comes from Platanthera zijinensis, assembly GCA_039513925.1. NCBI lineage: Eukaryota > Viridiplantae > Streptophyta > Magnoliopsida > Asparagales > Orchidaceae > Platanthera > Platanthera zijinensis. Next base: position 127,556,941 of record CM077091.1, read on the forward strand.
CAAAGCAAAGCCCTTCTCAACCATCTCAAAGATATCCTCCCAGAGGGCATTATCAAAGAGGCAATCAGTCTAGAAGAGGATAGTATAGAGGTAATCAAAGAGACTACAGAACTCAAAGGGAAGGACAAAGGCAACTTGACACATCTTAAGGTCCTTACCCATATAAGCTCAGAGAAACTGTTGAATCAAGAACTGCTGCTGCTCCTGAAACCATTAACAGATATGAAGCTCCTATTCCTTTTGAGGATCCTGAAAATAATCCTATTTCCTGGACTGCCAGGATGAAAGAACTTGCTGCTTTGGACCAGCTGAAGAAGGCAAGAGAGCAAGGCAAGGACACCTCAAACATCTCCACTCTGTCCGAGCAAAGAAAAGCAGAGTTGGAAAGGTATTCTTCAAGGAAATTCTTTGATCCTATAGATTATATGAAGCTGCATCCTGAGGCTGTGGTTCGCAGAGCAAAAGCTCAAACCTCCTTAGGTGCAGAAGATGACAGGAGATCAAAGAAGGAATCCCTCAATCCCAACAGGGAAATTCTGTTCAAGAAAGGAAGTAAAAAGGAATGATTTTTGTATGCAGATGGCTCATTCATTTCTTAAATCTCTTGCTGAGGTTCTATCAGATTGCTGCTATGCTGTTTGTTGCTTTAATTTTTATTGCTTGATTGCATTTGATGATTGTATTTTATTCTAAGTCCTGTAAATAGTAATCCTAACCCAAATAGGGGGAGATTGTTGGAACACCCTATTACTAATTTGGGCAAGGATCACTATGTATTTAGGATATCTGTTTGACCTAGTTGTATAGTTGAAAAGGTCAAGTTAGAATGTGTCTAGGGCTTAGAACTTAGGTTTGAAGCTGTCCCCAGGACCATTCAAGATCAGGAATCAAAGCTGAGACAAATGTTAAAAATAGTCGAGCTCAGGTCGACTATCGTCGAGCTTCAGTTCGACGATCGTTGAGCTTGGATCAGCGCCCGGCCTTCAGCTATTTCTTTGTCGTCAAGCTTAGATCGACGCTTTGTCGTCAAGCTTAGATCGACGCTCTGTTGCTGAGCTTAGATCGACGCTTTGTCGTCAAGCTTAGATCGACGCTTTGTCGTCAAGCTTAGGTCGACGCTCTGTTGCTGAGCTTAGATCGACGCTTTGTCGTCAAGCTTAGATCGACGCTCTGTTGCTGAGCTTAGATCGACGCTTTGTCGTCAAGCTTAGGTCGACTATTTCTGTCTAAGAGAAGGTCGACGATTTCTGCCAAGCTCAAGATCTACTACTTCTGATTTAGCAAGGTCGACGATTTCTGCCTTAGACAGGTCGACGTTTTCTGGTCGAAGCTTTCTGTCTGTTGCTTATCTCCATTTTCTCCGAGCTCAGATCGACTATTTCTGTTCCAGTTCAATTTCATTAACTCTGAGCTCTGGTCGACCATAGTCGATCTCCGATCGACTATTTCTTGATGAGGTCGACGTTTTTTGCTATCAAGTCAATATCAGTTATGGAATTATTTCAAATTCTTTCAGAGTTAATTGCTGCATTAATGGCAAAAGATTTCCTAGCCGTTTCAAGCTATCTGATGCAAATGTCAAGGAAGGTAAAAATGGAATATTGCTAATGGACTTTCCCTAGAGACAAATGATGTTTTTGGAAATCATTCAAGACTGTTTATTCAGCCATTCAAGTCAAGAATTCATTATTATTCTCTCAGTTCTCTTGGAGATATTGAGCTGAAGAAAAGAGAGACACAAAAAGACAGATCATTCAACACCAACACCAAGAGACACAAGAATTGCTTTACAGAAGAAGAACAACAAAAATTCTCTAATCAAGTTTTCATCTTCTGTAACTAAAAGATCTGCTTCAAGTGCTAAAAAGGCTTCATCATTCAAGTCTCCAGACAACTCACATTTCAGCCTTGCTGAAATCATCATTTGCTGGAGAAGTCTCATTGAAGGCCTATCACCCTGTGCAAAGCTTCTACTCCTGAACCTACTGCTAATCTCAGGGGGAGCTTTGACATCTTCATCATATCCACTAGTGCTTCTCTCATTTGATTTGAGAACAGAGAAGACAACATCAACCTCTTTACTTTTTACTTTCCTGCTGTAAAAGGGTTATCAAGACTCCCTTCAAAAGTTTTGAGTGTGGTTCTGAGAGCCTTGTCAAAACTCAGTGGTGACAAGACACCTGATCAAAAAATCTAGTTTTGATTTTTGAGCACCTTATCAAAAGCTCTTTGGTGTCAGGACACCTGATCAACTCTTCCTGAGTGGATTCCTACCAAGGGTGGTAGAAGAGTGGACGTACCCAAGTTGTTGGGGAACCACTATATCTCCTTGTGTCGTCTAGTTTGCTGTGTGTTTATCTTTGCTTTGTGCTGTGTGTTTCTTTAGTTTTTATTTTATCTTTGTTTCATAGCAAGCACATATACACTTAAATATAAATTAAATCTTAATCTGCCTTATTTCTTTTAAACTGAAAATTATTTTAAAATACTCTATTCACCCCCCCCCCCTCTAGAGTGAAGGTAGATCTCTCTTTCGCACTTTCATAGTCCTAAAGACATAGTGATCCTGACCCAAATCCAAACTAGGGTGTTCCAAAAATCTCCCCCTATTTGGGTTAGGATTACTATTTACATGAAAATAAAAATATTACAATTAATATTACAAAGCATAAGATGTAAAAAAAGAGAAGCTTTACATAGATGACTTCTGCTACTGTTAAAACTGACTGCTGCTGGCTTTACAAAACTCCCCCTATGTTGATGCAGTAATTGTGACTGGAGGAGGCTGGGATGACTTTAAAAATAGGATTTTGATTGAGTCATCCAGCTAACTTTTTTAGATGGTACCTGCAGAAGGCTATAGTAGAGATTGCTCTATCCTTGAAAAGGATATGTTAGAAGAAAAATTATATTTGTCCAGCAAATTTTATTAGGATTCTGAATCTGAAAAACAAAGTCTGATATCTTTCTTCATATAGAATTTCTTTTCATCAAAAGAGATTCAAACTCAGTGTCATGATCACTGCTGACCAATGCAACTAGAGTAGAGGACTCAATCTAGATGAATTTAGAAAAAGATCTATAAGAAATATAAAGTTATCTGACAGAGAATTCTTATACAGAAATCCTAACATAATTTTGAACATGATATCAAAAAGATAGAAGCAGCCCTAAGAAAAGATGTTTCCTAATAAATTTGTTCCAAATAGGAAAAAGAATTAAAAATATTTTAAATAGTTTATCCTTATAATTATAAATCAAATTTATGAAAAAGCAGACTGAGTTCGACGATTTGAACTCATTTCGTCGATTAAAATGTTTCTTCTTCCTTTGAATATATTCTGAAAAAATTCCTCTGAGAAGTTTTGTTTCCTCCTCAGGTTTTATTGAATCTTGGCAGCAAAATTGAAGTTCTAAGTTAACTGAACTGAAAACAAAGTTAGATAATACCTGATCCTCTTCAGGTTTTGATTTTCCTTCTGTTTATTCAGACTTTAAACTGCTGCAGGAAGTATTGATGGCCATTAAGCAGAATTGTTTGGCCCTTGCTTCCTCCTCTTCATCTTCAAATGATGATTCATCATCTGATACATCCCAAATGATATCTAGGGATACTGATTCTCCTTCTTCAAATAAGGTGTTGTGGCTTCTTTCTGTTGTTCCATCCACTGGTTCAGAAGCCATTTGATGAAGAGAACCCCATATCTCCTTAGTTGTTGAGCATTCAACAACTTCCTGAAACAAGTCATCAGATAATGACTGTGCTAGGATATTCATGGCTCTGGCATCAGCTAGTCTGGCTCTTTTAGTTGTTGTTGCTGAGGTTGGGAGACCTGTCATAATGGCATAAAATATTTCTTCATCAATATTGTCCATAAATGACTAAATTCTTGTCTTCTAAAGTACAAATTTGTTTATGTTGCACTTAGGAGGTCTGGTGCTAGAATATTCCATATTCTTGCTATGTAAAAAACAAAATGATTAATCTAACTAGGATGGATCAAAAGAGATCTTTTGGTTCAGGTGTTAGCCTGTATAAACAACCAAACTAGTGAAGATCTAGTTTTTGAATAACCAACCTCCCTCTGATACCAATTGAAAGAGAGATCTATCGTAGAGATTAGAGCAAACACACAATAAAAATAATAAAGAAAAGAAATAAAGGCAAACCAGGCGACACAAGAATTTTAAAGTGGTTCCCCTAAACTTGGATAGTCCACTCTTCTACCACCCTAGGTAGGAATCCACTGCAGGAAGAGTTGATCAGGTGTCCTGGGCACCAATGAGCTTTTGATAAGGTGCTCAAAAACCAAATTGGATTTTTTTGATCAGGTGTCTTGCCACCACTGAGTTTTGATAAGGTCTCAGAAACCAAACAGAACTTTTGAAGGGAGCTCAAGAACCCTTTTATAGGAGGGAAGGGAGAGTTGATGTTATCTTCTCTGTTCAACAATCAAAGAGAAGCATAAGTAGATTTTAATGATGTTGTCAAAGCTCCCTCTGAGATTTGCAATTGTTCAGGAAGGAGAGCTTTGCATAGGGTGATAGGTCTTCAATGAATGACTACTCCAGCAAATGATGATTTCAGCAAAGGCTGAAATGTGAGTTGTCTTGGAGTGTGAATGATGAAGCCTTGATGATGTTGATCTTCCAGTAAGCCTTCAAACTGATGTAGAGTAGTTGTCTCTTCAGGCTTCCTGGAACAGTAGATCTGAGAAGAGCACTAGCTGTACAGGTGATGTTGAGTTCTTCCTGGAACTCTGATTCCTGTACTACTTTCTTCTCTCCACTATTCTCTCTCTTCTTCTTATTCTCTATATTGTTCCTCTGTAACTTTGTGTATATATTCTGATAGAAGGCCAATGGTCATTTGAATTCTTGCATTTATTACTGCTGCCTCTTAGTTACTCCAACGGCTATAATCTCCATAACTGCATTCTTGTAACTGTCCTGTAATAAAGCTGTGTTGGAATATGAACAACTCACTTTGATTGGACCAAGAATATCCTGAAAAACTACCTGGGAACTTGTGTTCAGAGAGATGGCATAAATCGTCGATCTCAACAGGATGATCGTCGATTTGAGCTCAACTATCGTCGATCTGAGCTCACAGATGTTGGAGCTGGTCTGGGACAGAAAACGTCGATCTGAGCTCGGAGATCGTCAAACGGAGTTCGACGCCTCGTAAACCTGAGCTCAGAGATCGTCGATCTCAGCTCGACGCCTGAACTCTTCTCGTCGATCTGAGCTCGACGCCTAGGTTGAATTCTTATTTCTTCTCTGACTGATTTCTCTTGGCTGATTTCTTCATTCTCAGAGAGCCTTTTACTTAGCACATCTTATGACCCTTAGCTATACATTGATGGGTTTATCTAATAGTCATAAAGAAATAGTGATCCTGACCCAAATCCAAACTATGGTGTTCCAACATAGTGGACAATGGAAGTTAGGCGGCGACTAAGTGACTGAACGGGGGCAAGGGCTTGCCGGCCACCGGCAGGTCGGCGGAGCCCGGCCAGTGGTGGCCGGTCAGCGGAGCCCGGTTGGTGGTGGTCGGCCGGTGGAGGCCGATTAGTTGATCGTGCGGCCAAAGAGGGCCCGGGGGATGGACAACCACTCGTCCAACGAGGACTGGTCGGGCGGCTGGCTGCGCATCCGAGGGGACCGGTCGGGCGGCCAGCTATGCGGCCTTGCTGTTGCGCGGTGGCGGCGTGCAGCCGTGCACCCAGCTGGGTGGTTCGTGCGGCGTTGTGCGTATTCGTGCCCTAATGAAGTTAGTGGGATTAACTTTGGTCAACCTCACTTAGCCTCTTTTTTTCCCACTTAGCGGAGAAGGAGGAATCTTTGATTCTCCGCTACCCCAATTCTTATAAATGACAAGGGTCTTTATCACGGCTCATTTTCTTATTAACAAATCGCCCAAAAAATCCAAAGAAATATGCAATGTTCATAACATCAAAATGTAAAACAATTATGCAAAAAATACTGATAGTTTTTGACGTTTCTAACGAATAAAATATCATAAAGCACTCTCAAAATTGATGATCTCAATAATAAATCAATTCACGAGCTAAAAACTTCCCAAATTCCCCCAATTTCATCGAAATGATGAATCTTTCACTTTGTGATGAACGTGAAATTGTTTGAATTCATCTGAAAAAAGATAACGTTTTCATGTAAACTGCAACACAATATTAAGGTAGTGTTTGGGAGGGCTTTTTGGAAAGGAAAAGGAGTGGTGATAAAAAAAATGTGGGAAATGAGTTTTTGGAAAATGTATATTACAAATGGAGATCTGTTTAGGTGAACTCTTTTTGCAGAGATTTTAAGAAAAAGGAGAATCACTTTATAAACTGTTTGTCAAATCTCTGTTGCAGTGACTTTTTTTATTAAAAATGCTTGTATTTTTCGCATGTGCGCGAATTTTCCGCCCGTGAGAGCATTTTCTGCCCGGACGCGCATTTTTCGCTTGGACGCGCATTTTTCGCCTGGGAGCAAATTATTCGCCCGTACTCGAAGTTTTTGTCCGGACATGGTTTTTTCGCCCCAGCGCGGTTTTTTCGTCGGGGCGAGGTTTTTTCGCCCGGACGCGAACTTTTCCCCCGGGCGCGAACTTTTCGCCCGGGCGCGAACTTTTGGTCAAACACCCGAGCGATAAAAATTCGCAACCAACAAAAATTCGCGCCGGGGGGAAAAATTCGCTCGTAGGCGAAAATTTTGCGTCAGAGGGAAAAATTTGCGCCAGGGTGAAAAATTCACGTCCGGGCGATAAAATCGCGGCCGAGCTTAAAATTGCGTCAGGGCAAAAAAAATCGCACCCGGGAGAAAAATTAGCACCCGGTCGAAAAAATCGTCCATTGGCGGAAAAAACGCGTACATGCGAAAAAAATGTGTTCGGGCAAAAAAAAATGCGATCGGGCGGGAAAAACCCTCTCGGGCGACGAATCGCAGCCGGGCGACGAATCGCGCCCGGGGGACGAATGCGCGCACGGGCGACGAATGCTCGCTCGGGCGACGAATCCGCGCCCGGGCGACGAATCCGCGCCCGGGCGACGAATCCGCGCCCGGGCGACGAATCCGCGCCTGGGCGAAAAAAATCGCGCCCGGGCTGAAAATTCTCAACCGGACGAAAAAAGTGCGACTGTGTTGAAAATGTGCGCCCGGGCCAAAAAATGCAGCCCGGGCTGAAAATGCGCTCTCGAGCCAAAAAGCGCGTTCGGGCGAAAAATGCGCGGTTGAGCGAAAAATGCGTGTCTAAACCCTAAAATGGATCTTCAGGAGAACTTGATCGTTTGGAGAAAGTCTAGGAATTTCACAGTGTTGTCGAACCGGATTCGGGGGAGTAAAACGTTTTCGTAGCGTCAATTTTGTATCCGGATGAGAAAATGTTTTTTGAAAAGTTGAAAAGTAGGAGGTCTGTGACTTTTCAAAAAGAGGAGAAAAGAAAGTTTTGGGTGATAGTTTTTCCTACCGATAGACATTCCAAATGATACGTTAAGTGCAACGGCATTTTCTAGAAAAAAGAAATGAGCTCAAAAGTCCTTCCAAACTGGCCCTAATTTTTAACTTCTTAAGACAGTCAGAAAACCTAATATAGAATAATGACCGTCTGTATTCATATTTTGCTTGCTAGATACACACTAGTGTCACTGTGAGAAAAGAACTACACCATTAGTTTGAATAGAAATATCCCACTCTGTTCGCACATACACTTTCAATAAACTCAAACTTCCATTCACCATTTTCACCCGACTCCAAATAGGTGAAACTAAGGCTAGCTGCGCTTGGCACGGCTTAGCGCAACTTCTTTGCTCCGGTGAGATTTGACAAAAATGTCATTGTCATATCAAAATTTTATGCCCCAATTTAATTTTTTTGTGTGCTAACGGTAGTAACATTTGTCATACCAAACATACATTCGATGACTGACATTTTTGTCCAATCTCACCGGAGCAAATAAGCCGCGATAAACCGCGTCAAACACAACCTAAATATCGCACATCCATTTTCATTCATTTGTTGATGGGGGCATCCTCGACTTCAGTTTCAGGTTCCATCTGTCAAGCTTGATGCAAAATTACCTCAGCATGGAAGAAGGGAAGCAATGGGAGTCATTGCATTGGTAGTACTTGTAGGAACTCTCTGAGATAGTTGAGTATTCTTCGGAAGAAGATGAGCCGCTAGATGTGCTGGGATTTTTATACCCATGTTGAGAATAGGGCAGAGGCTACTGTGAGGAAAGCGGCGGCTGCAGCAGTCGGAGATGGGAGTGATGAATAATCCCCGACAAGTAAATATAAATTGAAATAAGGCAAAGTTTGACCAGAACTCGCCACTTTGTATGATGATGCTTAGCTGAGACGAGTCAAAATGGGGAACAAATAGGCTTTATTTAATTTGCATATAAGTATTTTAGAAGACCAAATAAATTTTTTTAATTTGCATATTGTCAAACCGAATTTGTATATAATAACTCTTTATTAATATTTGTAAAAATTTATGAGAAGTCGAGAAAGTGGTCGCAGGAACACTTAACCACAACCAAAGCTAAGTAGAAATCTACACAATAAAAGCACAAGAGTCTCAAATGGAATTCACGAATCTGATTTACAAGACAAGATATACCTTACGAGACATGATTTCGCAATGTACCCGATGAAAACAGAAAATATAGGCAGAGGAAAACCACGCGGACAGCAAGCTATAACCGCACAAGCTACCAAACTGTAAGTCCTGTCCGCAGAAATTGCCAAAGTCACCAAACTGCGACTAGCCGCACGTACTGCTTGTTATTGAATGTTGATGAACTTGAATAGAACCCGCTGATAAACCGGGCGAACTGCTCGACTTAGCCACAACCCGGAGGAAGTGACTTCAAGCCGCTGAGATTGCGACTTGCTGTATACCACTGACTGTTAACCGCGAATTGCTGCACACCAAGCTTTCCACTAGTTGCCTAGCCGCTTGATGCTAGCCGCACAGTCTGCACAGAGAGTCAATTCACTTAGTCGCCTCAGTTAAAAAATCTTAACCACATGATCAAAACGCGAGATGAGTTCTCACATTTTTGTTCTTGTTGTTTATGATGAGTCGAGGAATCCTATTTAAAGGCGGCAAGAAGAGTGCGGTCACCGCACATAGTGACAAAATAATCGTTCGTCAATCCGTGACTAGCATCACCTGTCCGCACTAACGCAAACGCCAGAGTCAGACCGCGCGAACAACACACATAGCAAATGTGGACAGCACCATCAGTCCGCGCGTGATAAACCAATTAACTGAAGACGTGGAAAGAATCACCAATCCGTATAACCAAGCAGACAGAAACCTCAGTCCACATGCATATGATTAAACCAGCCATGTATCCTGAACCATCATCGCGCCATTGCCGAACTGTTGGTTTCCGCATCGAGACCGCATAGTTCAGCGGACTCTACATCAGACCATGTAGTTTAGCGATTTCTGCTCCAGACCGCTCATCACAGCAACCTGCGACTAAGACCATATACGAGCCTACTTGAACAGCCAATCTCATCGAATTCCAGAAGCCAACCACACAACCTGGTAGTCTTGGCGAAATAGGTAACAAACCGGTCTTGTCACAGACCCGTTGTTATATTCTCTGAAACAAATCGAAATATAACACCTAGAGTCTTTGTATTGAAGGTCTGGAGGCACTGCCTGTATGAGATTCATTGTGAGATCTTCTCGGATCACAAGTACCTCAAGTACATTGACACACAGAAGGACCTGAATCTACGCCAACGGAGATGGTTAGAGTTCCTCTGCGACTATGAGTATACCATGAACTCTCACCCGGGGAAGGCAAACACCGTAGAAGATTCTTTGAGTAGGAGAGTCGGCACTACTAGACCGGAGTCACGGGTAATGACCATGGAGATAGTGTGGATGATGAAAGACATGCATATTACTATAGTGTCGAGGGCTGATCCAGAGGTTTATGCATAGTACTTGGTAGCTCTGAGCATGGAGTGCGATATCAAAGATCATATCTGGGCAGAGCAGAGATAGGATGCAGGGCTGGAGCCTATATTTAGAGCCTTGAGAGAGGGAAAATCCAAGGAGTATTAATTATGTGTCGACCTCATTCATTTTTGGGACCGTGTTTATATACCCGCAGGATATGGGATCCGGGGAGACATACTTAGGGAGGCACACTGCACACGGTATTCAGTGTACCCCGGGATCACCAAGATGACGGCGGATCTGCAGAAGAGCAAGTATTAGCCCGGGATGAAGAGGGATATCATTGATTTTGTGACACACCGCGAGGCATGTCAGCGGGTGAAGGTCGGGTGCAAGATCCCTGGAGGATTACTGCAGCAGCTGTCGGTGCCGAAGTGGAAGTTCTAGGATATTTTGATGGATTTTGTACACAGGTTGCCTCGCTCTCACTCCAGACATGATTCTATATGGGTCATCGTGGACCGATTGACCAAGGTAGCCAGGTTCATCCCGGTCCGGAAGGACGCTCCAGTAGGTGTATTGGTGAGGCTGTTCGTGGAGCAATTTGTGATGTACCATGACGTACCCAAGATGATTATATTAGATCGAGAAGGTCGATTTACTTCTAGAGAATGGAGGGTTGTGCAGGAGTACTTAGGTTCCCAGCTTGCATTCAGCACTGCCTTTCATCCACAGACTGATGGGCAGACGGAGCGGACCAACAAGACCATGGAGTATCTGCTGCGATTGTGTATACATGATACGAGGAAGCCCTGGGAGCGGCTGTTGCCATTGATTGAGTTCTCTTACAATAACAGCCATCATGCCAGCTTTGGCATGGCTCCCTATAAGGCTCTGTATGAGAGGAAGTGTCGGACACTGCTATCTTGGGTTCAGGATGAGGACCTGAAGGCGAATGGGTCAAAAATTACGTCAAGGACACGGACACGCTCATTCAGCTGATCAGAGACAGGATGCTAGAGGCTCAGTGCCATCAGATGAAGTATTACGACGCGATACATCGCAAGATAGAGTTCCAGGTGGGGGACAAGGTATTTTTGAAGATATGTTTGATGCACTGTATTTTGTGGGTGCGTAGGCACAAGAAGCTTAGCCTTAGATATATAGTGCCTTATACGATTTTGGAGCGGATTGGTCCCTTGGCATATAGGCTGGAGCTACCGCCAGAGTTGGAGAACTTGCACGACGTCTTCCATGTTTCCTCACTTTGGAAAGCATTACTTCGGCCAGAGCAGCTTATTACTTCTACCTCAGGCCCGGTTGTATTTGATCGGTCAGTTCATTTGGAGCCAATCCAGATCGACGATACAGCGGTCCGAGTTTTGTGGAAGAATAACGTCCCTTTGGTCAAGGTGTTGTGGTCAAATCATGGGCAGGAGGAGCACACTTGGGAGCCCTTGGACCTCATGTAGAAGAAACACCCGGAGCTCTTCACCTCAGGTATAAACTAAACCTCCTACTAGTTGATCTTTTTTTCACTCGTGAAACCCCGTAGACCCGAGCTTGAATTTCGAGGATGAAATTTTTGTTTTGTTTATTGTAATTTGTAACATACCCCACACTTCTAGGCCCCCTAAAGTTAGGGTTAGGGCCTAAGTGGTGCATAGAGGCCCTAGTGTGACCCTAGCTTAGCTTGAACTTAGGAAAACTGTTATGTGCACCCCCAATTTGCACAATTCAACCTAAGTCAATTCACACTCACATAAACTCACTACCTCAAGGTAAGCTCACTAACACTTCCGTAACAGTTGAAACTGGAACCGACTTCTGTGGATATCGGACTCTTAAAAAGGGGTGACCGCACACTTACTTCTCCTGATAAGCCTACTTGACCGAGAACTTAGGACTTGAGACTCACCCAGGGCTCCAGCACGGAGGTCCCACCACACACCCGGAAGATCTTTGAGCGATTTCCCTCCTTAGACAGTGATGAGCTAAGGGCACCTCAGAAAGCACTAGGAGATCAGAGAATGAGAGAACTAGAAAAACTCTCATCTTGAGGTACCCTCTTGGGTCTATTTATAGATTTTCTAAAAAAGGCCTGCCAACTGCTCAACTCCGTTATTCAAAACTGCTATTTGCAGCCCTTTTGGGCCTGCCAACAGCATAGCTCTATTGTTCTTGAAGGCTATTTGCAGCCTTTCAAGGGCATCCAGGTAATTTTGCCTTTAGACCTCACTGGGCGAGTGCTGAGTAAGTCAGGCACTCGCCTCCGCAGCTCCCCAAAAAGGATGGATGCAGGATCAAAAAGCCACTCACCTACATGGGCGAGAGCCCTCACACACATTGTGTGCAGTAGCCTATCTTCCCGCCTGTTATGGGCGGGAACCTTTTCGCTTCCCCTGGGCAAGTGTTGATCTGGATGACCCCACTCACCCACTTTGGCCTTCTTGGACCTAAATGTCCCACAAAGTCTTGAACTTACTAGAGAGACCCACTCAGCGAATACGGGGTTGTACACTAGCCTTAAGAGAGAGGCAACTGAGCGATGGACTCAAGGCTAGGTCAATCTAGTGGGCCGAATTGACCAAAGTCAACCTTAGGTCAATATAGGTCAAGCCTTCCCCTGAGAGGTCCTATTGGCCTCAAAACTAAAGTTGACCCCATCCATAGCCTTTTAATGTCATTAGGGGCCAATTGGACCCAAAAGCCCCATCATGGGGTCACCAAGTTTACCAATTTGACCAAAGTCAAACTTGGCCCTATTTAGGTCAAATCATACTATTTGGCAAAATGGACCCAATTGGGCATCACCATGTCCTAATTAATATTGGGAGGTGTCAAGGGACTCAAGACATATCCCTTGGACCTGTTAACCCATAAGGTTGACCAAAGTCAACCCCAAGATCAACTATGGTCAAATTAACCCCTAAAAGCTAAATGAGAGCCCAAGTCAATTCAAGTGGGTAAAGCTTTGTCCAAGGCCCAACCTAAGACCCACTAAGTTTATTAGATTTATTTAATCTAAATTATGTGAGTTTAATGGGGGTAATTAGGGGGGAGTTTCATTTGGAGGGGGGAATATGGAGGGAGGCCAAGGCTCTGTTTGGCTCAGTTGCAGCGACGGGAGAAGTAGTGGTGGGAAGCTGTGGTGGAATTGTTGGGTACATTGGACACAATGTACTTTATTTGAAGAGCCCCTTTCAATTCAATGATATACACAAAATATGTATTTGATGTATATTTCAGTTCATGCTTGTAGGTTGCCTATGTCATAATGATTTGACAGGTAGTCCAAGTCACATGGACATGTGGACTCAAGAAGCTGACTAGAAAGTGAAGAAAATTATCTAAGTACAAAAGCGTCGAGTGAAGTCAGCAAAGTGTTGAGTGAAGTCAGCACAGTATAAATTTAGTAACTTGTAGTGGAGAAAAATTGCTAAGTAAAAAAGTGTCGACACACTTCAACTGTGTCGACACCTTTGTAGAAGCTGTGTCGTGACAAGTCAACTAACTCGACACATAGAAGATTCAAGACAGTTGTATCGAGACAAGTCAGTTGTCTCAATGCCTTGAAGACTAAGTCAGCAGTGTCGAGACAAGTCAGCTAACTCGACACATAGAAGATTCAAGACAGCTGTGTCGAGAGAAGTCAGTTGTCTCGACACCTTGAAGGCTCAGTCAGCAGTGTCAAGACAAGTCAGCTAACTCGACACATAGAAAATTCAAGACAGATGTGTCGAGACAAGTCAGTTGTCTCGACACCTTTAAGACTAAGTCAGCAGTGTTGAGACAAGTTAACTTTCTCGACACAAAGAAGACTGAAAATTATACTAAGTAAAATAGTATCGAAACAATTCAACTGTCTCGACACAATGAAGGATTAAAGCAAGTATACAAGTGTCGACACCAGCAGATAGGAGTGTCGAGATAATTCAACTGTCTCGACACAATGAAGGATTAAAGCATAGAAGTAGCGACACCAGGTAGATAGTTGTGTCGAGACAATTCAACTGTCTCGACACAAAGCAGAATTAAAGATGTCGACACAGATGACTGTTGTGTTGAGACAAGTCAACTGTCTCGACACTTTCAAGTTTAGATGAAAATTCTTCTAAGTAAAATTACGTCGAGTTTATCAAGAAGAAATCCATTGCTGCTGAATTGAAGAATCTGTGTTATCAGATAAGTCAGATTACGGAATTCCTATTTTCTGAAGATTACTTTTTCTATTTTACCTCTTAATTTTGTAAGATCTCCTTGAGATCTAAGTGGATAGAAGATCTAATCTCTTTGTTGTAAGCCTATTTTTTAAAGCTGAGGTAGGGTTCTTAAGGGACCTGAGGTAGGTGATTTGAGTGGATCACTAAGTTGTAAGCCTGATTTATAAAGACTGAGGTAGGATTTTTGAGGAACATGAGATAGGAGATTGGGAGTATCTCTGAGGTAGGACCTGTTGGTCTGAGTGTAGGTTTATTAACAAAAACTGAGCCTATAAGATCTTTGGATCTAAGTTGAAGAGGAGGAACTATAACCTTATCTAGCACATTGCTAGTGAGGAAGAAGGGGGAAAGTTGATGTACCTTTGATATAGGAACCACTATAAATTCTTTCTGTGTTGTGTGTTGTTATTTACTTTTGCTTGTGCTGTGATCTGAGATTTGCAAGTGCTGAGTTCAGTGGTTCAATTATGCTAAGTTATTGTGAAGCTAATCTCTCCAGTAAATTAATTGTTGAACATTATTTTTGAAGAACAGTTAAGTGACAAAGAATTAAAAGAGTTTTTTAAAAGACACTTATTCACCCCCCCCCCTCTAGGTGATTATCTAGGGAGGTTATTCAAGAATGACCTAACAGTCTTAAAAAGATCCAAAGGGTGGTTGAAAAATATCAGATCTAATGGCTTCTGAATCTCACAGAGAACTCAGTTATATGAAACTGCCTATATGTACTAAGGATAACTTTGTTATATGGAAGCAGAGAGTGAGATTGTTTATGAAAGCTTAAAATCCAGGAATTTTTGTCACTGTATAGGAAGGATCTTATATTCCAATGAAGATATCTGTCCTAGATGCAAATGCTCAAACCCCCAAGAAACTTTCAAAAATGATAAAGGATGAGGTGGTCTTGTCCACCATGGACAAAAGAGCACAAATATAATTGTCAGTACAATAAACAATTCAACCTTTCAGAATCAGGTGCACTGTAAAACATCTAAGGAGATGTGAGACACTCTCATAATCTACATGGAAGACACAGAAGAAGTAAGAGATGGCAGAAAATCTCTCCTCAACCAACAGTATGAGGCATTCAAACACGGAAAGACTGATTCTGTAGAACAATGTTATAAAAAGTTCTTTAGAATAGTAAATGACTTAAGAAACTATGACAGAGATTTCTCAAATTATGAGCTGAATGACAAATTTTTGAGATCCCTAAATAAAGAATGGGACATCAAGATTTGTGCTGTAAGAGAAATGGGGAATCTAAGAAATATGTTACCCCAAGACTTGTATAGGAAGCTATTGTCACATGAGCTTCAGCTAAATTCTGGAAAAGCTGAAGCAGAATCTGCAAGAAGTTCAACTCAGACTAAATTTGTGTCCTTCAAAGCAGATACATCTAAGAAAGCTAGAAGAGAAATCCTATCATCACCAAGAAAGGATGAAGATACAGATAGCACTAGAACCTGCTCTTCATCAGAAGAATTATCAGATGATGAATTGATACTATTTACCAGGCAATTCAAGAAAATGATGAGAAGAAGGAAGCGGTGGAATAAGAAGAAATCTACTGGATCAAGCTCTAGTAAAAGCAAAGATAAACACAGATACAAATCTGTGGTCAGGTATGATTCTCATTAGAATAAACAATTTAAGACTGACATTATTTTCTTTTACTGTAATAGGTATGGGCATGTCATTGCTGACTGTCCAGTAAAAAGAAAGGAGAACAAAAATTCAAAAAAAAGAAGTTTTATAAAGACAAGAAATCAGAAAGGATCTGATTGCAAAGAAATCAAAGACCTTATCTGATAGTGATACTGATTCAACTGAATTAGAATAAGAACTTGCTGGACTATTATCCTATGAAGAAGAATTCATCATAAAGGCCATATACAACGGCAAAAGCTCCACAACTTCATCACACTATGGTTATTCTGAAAAAGATATGGAGGTCAATTTGATGGCATTATCTGATGATCCAAAAACAGAAATTCTTGACTGTCAGGATACTCAGGTAATCTATGACAATTCTTGTTGTTCTAAAACTTCTGTATATGAGATTGGTGATGAGCTAGATTCATGTGTCTTAAAGTTTAATTCACATAAGTCTAAATTTTAGACTTAACTGCAGCAGCTCACAGTCAAATTTGGAAAACTGTTGGAAGCTCTAGTAAATAACAAGAAGCTTGTCGAAGAACAAGCTTTAGAAATTGCATCACTTAAAGGTCTTGAGTATCATCATAAGATGGATACTCAGAAGATTGGTCTTCAAAGTTCTAAGTTGGCAACACTGACTAAATCATTGATGAGCAAATCATATTGCTAAAGTAAAAAGATGCAACCATTCAAGAGATGGAACTCAAACTTCTAAATGAGAAAAGTTTAGTACAACAATTTTCTAAACCTAAAACCGTGCTGCCTATTATAGACACCTTCTAAGGAACACCTGGAAGTGGACTTGTTTATGTTAAACCTAAGAGGAAAAGAGGCAAAAAGCTGACAGGACAAAAGGGTCTAGTCATTCCACAACCTGTGTTTCAGACTACGGGAAAAGAAACCCAGAAGTCTGGACCAGTTGGATAAAGTTCATTTGTGAATAGGAAAGCTATTTCAAATGTACCTGCTCCAAGAAGAATTATTGTAACTGAGAGACAAAACATCCTTTTTGCTCACAGTCAAAATACAACTGTCAAATTTGCTGATTCCTGTCTTAAGGAATTTCAGCACAAAGTTCCTTCTGTTCCTTCAAAGAGGAGGTATAACAGATATGAATGCTGGTGTTGTGGAAAGGTAGGACACTTTGCTTTGGACTGTTGGTTAAATTACACTGTGTCTAATATTCATAAAAGGTATCCAGTTAAGAAGTTTACAGGTGGTCTTAATGGAGCCACAACTAACAAGAACCTAGGACCAAAGACAATATGGGTTTCTAAGGAAAAATAAACTCTTATTTTGTTAGAATGTCCAAGCACCGGAGATAGGACCATATGGTACTTGGATAGTGGGTGTTCCAGATGCATGACTGGAACAAGAGGCAATTTGAGGGAATTTATCCCTATGAAGAATGGACCAAAGGTGATATTTGGTGGAGATAACAAAGGAACTATCAAAGATTATGGTAAGATCCCAAATGGCTTAGTCACTTTCACCAAAGTAGCTTATGTGGAAGGGTTGCAACACAACCTTATAAGCATAATCCACCTTTGTGATCTTGGCTATGACATTTTATTCTATAAGGATGAGTGCCTAATAAAGAAGTCAAGTGACCAAGACGTCATCCTGACAGGCACTAGATGTGGGAATGTGTATTGTTTGAATTTTCTTTGTTTAAAGTCAGACTCACCCTTATTGTTGGAACACCCTATTACTATTTGGACCAGGATGACTATACTTCTATAGGGATTTTGTGTTGTGACCTCCTTGTTGTTATAAAGGTCACATAGGCTAGTTAGAGTAATCTTCAGCTCGACGCATAGTCGACTTCAGCTCGACGTAGAGTCGACCTCTGCTCGACGCAGAGTCGATCTCAGCTCGACGCAGAGTCGATCTCAGCTCGACGCAGAGTCGACCTCAGCTCAACGTGGAGTCGACCTCAGCTCGACGTTCCGTCGAACCCAGTTCTGCTTACAGAAAACACTCTCTGGCCGATGTGTGTCGTGCTCAGATCGACGTTTTACTGTGAGCTCGACGTTTTCCAGACTTCCGTCAGTTTTGAATAGGAATTCAAATTCCTTCTGTCAGACAATTAATGCTGAAGATTTATTGGCCGTTACAGCATATCTAGTGCATGGCTCAAGGAATTTTCTAAGGAATGTCTGTCTGACATTTCCTTTGAGGCATGGACATTTAAGGAAAGCAATTAATGCTGACTTCCAACGGCTATCAAAGAAAAGGAAGAAGAAGACTCAGTTATATTATTCATTCTTTCATTTTTCAGAAATACAGAGAATATACAGAGAGACACAGAACAACAATACAGGACTTCAGCTGCTCTCTCTCTGTGATATTGTTTTGAAAGCTCACTCATAGGAATTCTGATTGCTTCAGACACAACCATCCAACCTTCTTGGATCATCTCTTGCTGGAGCAAATCAGATCTTTGAAGACCTGTCACCCTTGTGCAGAGCTCTCCTTCCTGAACTTCTTCTTGATCTCAGGGGGAGCTTTGACAACAACTACAGATCCACTTTTGCTTCTCTCTGCTTGTTGATAGAGAAGACAACCTCATCCCTTTTTCTTTTTCTTTCTGTACAGGGTTTTAACTCCCTTCAAAAGTTACTTTTGATTTTGCTGAAACCTGGTCAAAATCAGCTCCTTTGGTTTGTGAGAACCTGATCAAAAACTCTCTGGTGATCAAGACACCTGATCAACTCATCTTGAAGTGGATTCCTATCAAGGGTGATAGAAGAGTGGATGTACCCAGATTTGGGGAACCACTATAGCTCCTTGTGTCGTCTGGATTGCTTGTTTCTTTGTGTTTTGCTTTGTGCTGTGAATTTCTTTTTACTCTGATTATTTGCTATAGCACCTTACACTAAGTAAAGTCAAACTTTCTCTGCACACAAGTTTTATTTGCAAAATTATTTTAAATAACTCTATTCACCCCCCTCTAGAGTTAGGATTGATCTTATTCTGCACTTTCAATTGGTATCAGAGGCAGGTTGATCATTCATACAGGCTAACACCTGGATCAAAAGATCTCTGATAAGATCATTTCTCTCAAAAGGGTTATTTCTTTTAGTTTTACTTTTCTTTAAAACTCATGGCACAAAACAAGGACTTTGCTAGTACCAGACCTCCTATGTGCAATCTCTCTAAGTTTGCACTATGGAAAGCAAGGATTAGACTTTACATGAACTCTTTTGATGAAGACATTTTTAATTCTGTGTTGACACATTGTCCAAGACCTCCCACAGGAACAAGTACATCAGCTGTTCCTCCTCCTTCAGGAACTGATGCTGACATAAAGAAGTGGAAGGCAGCAGATGCTAAAGCCATGAACATTTTGGCTCAAACCATGTCAGATGACATTTTCCAGAAAGTAGCTGATTGCAATACTGCTAAAGAGATCTGGGAAAAACTTTCAGAAATTGTATCAGGTTCTGCAGATGAAAGAAAGGATAGGAGATCCTACCTCATCACCCAGTATGAGAACTTCAAAAAGGCAGAGTCTGAGTCAGTTGCTGACATGTACAACAGACTGAGGCTAATCATCAGTGAGCTTAGATCACTAGAGAAGGACATATCTCTCACTGAGATAAATGACAAGATACTGATTTGTTTCCCTAGCTCTTGGGACTCAAGAATCTGGTCAATTAAAGATGGAAGAAATGTCTGTGAGTTATCCACAGAAGCTCTTCTAGGAAAGCTCAAGAGTTATGAGCAATTCATTAAGAAGAGAGAAGAAGAGCAGAAGACATCCACACCAACAGAAAAGGTTGAGAAAACCATTGCCTTCTAAGCACAGGAAGAAGAACCTAAAGAAAAGGTGTTGGGAAGTGAAGAGCTTATGAGCCTACTGGTCAAAAGGTTCAATAAGCTGAATAAAAGGAACTTCAGAAGATGGTCATCCAAAGACAAAGACAAGCCAAGGTATGACAGATCTACTAATAAAGATATTATCTGCTTTGGCTGCAGGAAACCAGGACACATTTTCCCCAACTGTCCAGAAAATCAAGATAAAGACAGAAGGGACAAGAAGGAAAGAAAAGATAAAAGGAAGGATAAGGAGTCAAGGAAATACCATGACAAGCCTTCCTCCAGCAACAGCAAGCACACCAGAAAAGGATTTGTGGCTGAATCCTGGAGTGAATCTGATGAGTCTGATTCATCATCCAGCTCTAGTGATGATGAGGATGATGCAGAAGAAAAAGGATTCTGCATGATGGCCATCAGTGCATCTCAAAAGAACACTGATTCAGAGCCTGATGCTGATTACCTATCTGATCAGGAACTCACTGAGGATCAGGTAATAGATTCATTTGATTTTACCTCTGATGAATTTAAATCTGAGTTCAAATCTATGTGCATTGACTTGATTGAATCTCAAAAGTTGATTAAAACTCTCAGAGAATAATTAATTGAATGCAAATCCATTAACTCAGATAATCTTAGACTCTTAGAAGAGTT
This sequence comes from Platanthera zijinensis, assembly GCA_039513925.1. Classification (NCBI taxonomy): domain Eukaryota; kingdom Viridiplantae; phylum Streptophyta; class Magnoliopsida; order Asparagales; family Orchidaceae; genus Platanthera; species Platanthera zijinensis. The sequence continues at coordinate 127,577,223 of CM077091.1, forward strand.
GAAGCAGTGTGGGGAGGAGATAGCTTCACTGAAAGGTGAGCTATCTAAGGCCAAACAATTTGAAGAAACCCTTAATGGGAGAAGTATCAAATTGATGGACATCACAAGTACAGTGAACTCAAGATTGAATGGTTCACTGGGCTTGGGTGCTTCATCCAGCCAACCCATAGTGCTGAAAACTCCAATCAAATTTACCAGTGAGAAAGGTAAAAGAGTCTTGATAGTGGCTAGGAAGAATGCTGACTTAACCCAGGAAACTGGACAAAAAGCGTCGAACGAAGCTCGACGGACGTCGACCAGAGCTCGACGTAATCGCAAGAGAACGTCGAACTCAGGTCGACGCCCTCTACCTTCTGAACAAAGCAAGCCTTCGCTGTCGAATGGAGCTCGACGCACTCACCAGAGTCCGTCGACCGAAGCTCGACGTGCGTCGAGCCAAGCTCAGAGCAAAAGTCAGTTCTCAGGGGTTAATTCAAAATTTAATTCCAGCTCCACATCTCATCACTTTAACCCTTATGCTGAATGGATAATACCTCCTAGGAGATATCATCCTGTAGGCTATAAGAGCCAACCTGAGATGTCTTTTATTTCAGAATTTAAAGGATATCAAGAAAGGCCCAAGGTAAACTGGGTCAAAAACAATTGATTTGTTGTATGTGCAGATAAAGACCTATCCAATTGAGAACCAGCAGTGGTACTTGGATAGTGGGTGCTCAAAGCACATGACTGGCAACAAGGAGAACCTTGTGTCCTTCAAAGCCAAACATGGACCCAAAGTAATCTTTGGAGATTCAAATTTTGGACAAACAAAAGGCTATGGCCAAGTCAAAATAGGGTCAATTACATTCAAGAAAGTGGCCTATGTGGAAGGACTAAAACACAACTTAATCAGCATCAGCCAGCTATGTGATGCTGGTTATCAGGTTTGGTTTACCAACTCAGCATGTAATATTGCATTAAATAACAACATTGTTTTAATTGGTAATAGACAAGATAACATATATCTAGTTGATTTCAATTCATCTAAAGTAGATATTTGTTTATTTAACTCCCTTAGCAAACCTAATGAACTTTGGCATAAAAGACTAGGACATGTGAACCTTAGAACCATTGCTAAGTTATCCCAAGACAACCTTGTTAGAGGACTACCTTCTGGTCCCTACAAGAAGGAAGGACTTTGCAAGGCTTGTCAGTTAGGCAAGCAAACTAAAAACAGTTTCAAGTCACTTAATAAGAGTGACTCACCTAGAATTTTGTACTTATTGCACATGGACCTTTTTGGACCAATTAATGTATAAAGCCTAGGAGGGAAATCTTATGCTTTAGTAGTTGTAGATGACTTCTCAAGATTCACTTGGGTGTTCTTTCTGAGAAAGAAGTCTGATAACTTCAAGATTTTGACAGATTTTCTCAAAGGCATACAGATTGAGTTCAATACTCACATTGCCCTGATCAGAAGTGATCATGGGACAGAGTTTGATTCTCTTCTTATGCTAGAGTTCTGCCAGAAGGAAGGTATCAGGCACACTTTCTCAGCTCCAAGAACTCCTCAACAAAATGGGGTAGTTGAAAGGAAAAACAGAACCCTTATTGAATCTGCCACAACATTGTTGACAGATGCTCACCTTCCTATAACCTTTTGGGCAGAGGCTGTGAACACCTCCAACTATGTTTTGAATAGAAGCCTGATGCATAAACTAAAGGGTAAGACTCCCTATGAGTTACTCAAAGGGAAGAAACCTAAAGTAAATTACTTCAAAATTTTTGGTTGCATTTGCTTCATTCACAATAATGACAAGAAATACCTAGCTAAATTTGAAGCCAAAGCTGATGAAGGAGTGTTTCTGGGATACTCCATAACTAGCAAGGCTTATAGGGTTTTTAACAAGTGCTCAAATAAAATTGAAGAATCCATGCATATTACATTTGATGAAACTAACATGTCTTATAAGGAGAAGGAGACTTCTACCATAAGCAATTTGCAGGAACATTCAATTTCAGAAAATCTGAAGCAGCTTACCATCACAGACAAAGGGTCATTACCTTCACCAATTCAGCAAGACACTGAACTCAGTGACAATGAAGAGGAATTTCAGGTTTTGGAAAGTTCAAAAGGCCAACAAATTGAAGAACCAGTTGTTGTTCCACAAGAGGAAACAACAACACAGGTTGGTGCATCATCAACACCCCTTGTTGATCTTGCAATAACAAGAGATCACCCAATCTCACAAGTAATTGGAGATATCTCAGTGGGTGTGCAAACAAGGAATCAAGTTAATCAAAATATTATGCACACCTGCTTTCTTTCTCAAATTGAGCCTTAAACCATACAAGATGAAGAGAAAGATCCAAACTGGATCATTGCAATGCAGGAAGAGTTGAATCAATTTGAAAGGAATAAAGTTTGGGAATTAGTACCAAGACCAAGGAACCAGCAAATTGTTGGAACCAAATGGGTATTCAGAAACAAGTTGGATGATCAAGGAATAATTGTGAGAAACAAGGCAAGACTTGTTGCACAAGGATATTGCCAAGAAGAAGGAATTGATTATGACCAAACCTTTGCACCAGTTGCAAGGTTGGAGGCCATAAGAATCTTCCTTGCATATGCAGCTCACAAGAGATTCAAGGTATATCAGATGGATGTCAAGAGTGCATTTCTCAATGGAGACATCAAGGAAGAAGTTTATGTAAAGCAACCTCCAGGTTTTATCTCTCCAACCTTTCCTGATCATGTTTTTAAACTGCATAAAGCTTTATATGGTCTCAAGCAAGCTCCTAGAGCATGGTATGAGACCTTAGCTTGTTTTTTGTTGGAAAATGATTTTAAAAGGGGTAGAGTAGACCAAACTCTCTTTGTTAGAACCCATAGGTCCCATACCCTACTAGTACAAGTTTATGTAGACGATATCATATTTGGGTCTACAGATTCAAACATATGCAAAAAGTTCTCACAACTTATGCACTCAAAGTTTGAAATGAGTAGCATGGGTGAGCTTGCTTTCTTTCTTGGATTGCAAGTTAAACAACATGTGGATGGCATTTTCATTTCTCAAACCAAGTATGCAAGAGAACTGGTTAAGAAATTTGGAATGTCTGAAGCATCCTCTATGAAAACACCTATGCCTACAAATGCTGTTTTAGATGCTGATGAATCTGGAAAACCAGTTGATCAGACAAGCTATAGAGCAATCATTGGCTCATTACTTTATCTAACAGCTACTAGACCAGATATAATATTTGCTATATGCATTTGTGCTAGATTCCAAGTAAGCCCTAGAGAGTCCCACCTCACATTAGTTAAGAGGATTCTTAGGTATGTAAAAAGTTGTCCTAATCTAGGTCTCTGGTATCCACATGACTCAGGATTTGATCTAACTGGATTTTCAGATTCTGATTATGCTGGATGTAGAGTAGACAGGAAAAGCACCAGTGGAACTTGTCAATTCCTTGGTAATAGACTTGTCTCCTGGTTCTGTAAGAAACAAACCTCTGTGTCCACATCAACTGCTGAAGCTGAATACATGGCTGCAGGCAGTTGTTGCTCACAGATTTTGTGGATTCAAAACCAGCTCCTAGACTATGGCTACAACTTAGAGATGTCTAAAATCTTTTGTGATAATACCAGTGCAATATCTATTGCTCAAAATCCAGTTCTCCATAGTAGGACTAAGCACATAGAGATCAGACATCACTTCTTAAGGGATAATGTAGAAAAGAAGAAAATTGCACTAGAATACATTTCCACTGAACTACAGAGAGGAGATATTTTCACCAAGCCCTTGGATGAAAAGAAGCACTTCTTTTTCCTCAATCAGTTGGGAATGCTAGATGGAGACAGCATAAAATAAAACTCCAAGATTTTGAAACCCATAATTAACAGGAATAGGAAAAATTTCATTTTAAAATTTCCTTTCTGAGTGGTTGTTCTGAGCTCTGAACTAAGCTCGACGCTGCGTCGAACTGAGATCGACGATCCGTCGAACTGAGATCGACGATCCGTCGAACTCCAAAGCGTCGAACGTCGAACTCGACTTCTAGCGTCGAAATAAGTTCACAGCTCCCTGGCTTCTTGAGTTTCTCTCTCCCCGGTCGACGTCTTCGTTAAACGTCAACCTAAGCTCGACGTATAGCTTCAACCAAAGCGTCGAACGTCGACCTAAGTTGGACGCTGTTGAGTCGTTTCAGTTCTCCTAGAGCCTTAGAGCGTCGAACTGAGCTCGACGTTCTTTTCTTTTCTGCGTCGAACCCTAAGTATAAAATCATTTTTTCATCGTCATTCACAGTTGCGCTTTCATATCTTTCTGCTCAAGCTTTCTCCCTCCAAATACCTTACTCTTGATCTTGGAAGGTATTCTTTTTGCAGGAAAATGGCAATCACAGCAGGAGCTCTGGCGGCCATGAAGTTCGATTCTGGATTCGATATCGACTTCGACTCTTTTGATGGATCTCCACAATACTTTCTGGATATACTGGACCTCTTCAAGGAGCAGCAACTGGTTAACTTTATGTCAACCAGGATCCCTCTCCCAGAGTCAGAAATCAAAGAGTGGAGTCTTACAGCAGTTATCTCAGACAACAATACATTGACTGGGAAAGTTTCAGGAAATGAGGTAGCCATCTCACCTCAAATCATTTCAGAAGTTTTCAACTTTGCTGCTGGAGATGATGGCATAGAACTATCTGTGGAAGAGTATGCCTTGATGCTGGACAGGATGGGGCATGCTGCTGGTAACCCCTCTAAACTCCTCAAAGTTAACCTAGCTATTGAATATAGGTTATTAGCAGACATTACAGGCAAAGTGATCTGTGCAAAGAGGACTGCACATGATGCAATTACTAGGCATCAGTTTTGCCTTATGGCTGCACTTATGGATAAGAAACATCCCAACTGGGGATTGATTGTGTTTGAAATGATTAAGAAAAAATTGGATAAAAACTCTGTCCACTTTGGAAGAGTTCTTGAGTTGATTCTCAACCATTGCTGCCCCCAACTGCTTGTGTCCTCCAAGAAGCACATCAATGCTTCCAAGAGGCTCACATGTGCCCTAATTGGCAAGTGGGACAGAAGAATTGTGAATCCCAGGGCAGCAGCAGCAATGAAGTCTTCTGCAGACACCAGGACTGTAGAGGTCACTCTCCCTCAGTCCACTGGTCCAGAAGCAGGGAATTTGCCATCTCCCTCCCTCTCCCTCCCATCCACCTTCATCCCCTCAACCACAGTCATTTCATCCACTCAACCCATACCTTCCTCCATCTCTACCATTGCCTCCTCCCTTCCACCTCACACTACTTTCCTTCCCATAAGCTTGGATTCCTCGTCTCATGAGGACCTCTTCTCCTTTGACATTCATGAAGACTCCTTCATGGATGCCTCTACCTCCTCTCCTCATGAATTCCCCCATTCATCAACTTTTTCAGAACTGTTCTTTTCCTCCATCCATGAACCAGTTACACCTCCCTTGTCTGCACCACCCTCAACATCTTCCCCATTTACATTTTCTGCTACTCCCTCTACCTCTACTCAAGTCCCACTTGAGCAAGTAGCTCTCCTGCCCTTGGCCAATCAGCTTTTTGACCTTCTGTCCCCTAGGCTCTCCTCCCTCTTGGATGCCAAGCTGGCTCCTCTCCTCCTTTCCCTGAGAACTCTCTCTGCCTCTATCTCCTCCCTCTCTTCTCATCTGGCATGCCCTTCTTCTGGGGGCCTAGAGTCAGCTGCCACTGATTCTAGGCAGGGGGAGATGTCTGCAGAAGAAGAGCTGCATCCTTCATCAGTTCAGCTTGTACAGACTTGTTCAGAGACAGTCTTAGCAGCAGAAGTTCAGATAGCATCTGAGGCTCCTCCTCAAAATTCAGAACAGCTTCAAGAAGACCTGTCTAGGGCTATTATCCCTTTTCAGAAGACCCTGATCCCTGATGTAGCAGTGGTAGCAGTGGCTACTGCTAGTGATGAAGTTGAAATAATAGTAGCTGCTGAAACTTCAGGTGAAGTAATTGAGACACCTGATGCAGTTGAGACCCATGTCTCCCAAGGCCTTCAGGAACCAGCCTCTTCAGTCTCTATGGCTCCTGAGGTTATTCCATCTCCTGCAGTGGTAGACTCCTCCTCAAATCTGACAGCAGATCTTCCTCCAGTCACCTCCTCAGCAGCTCCAGCCTCCATCACTTTTCCTATCTCCAAAAGAAAGTACATAGATCCCTATGATGACTCTCAGAGTTCAGAAGATGAGTTTGCCACTGATTCTGATGACTCCTCTGCAACCATTACAAGGAAGAGGAAAGCAAGATCAAAAGCTTTGAAAAGGGTTCCAATGGCTAGAGCCACAGACCATGACATTCCCTACTATATCAAATACAATTGTGAAATCACAGAGCCATGGATGCAGTACTCCCAAAATCAGAGAAAAGCAATGAAACAAAAAAGAAAATTCAATGAAGGACCAACCAAACCTGTCCATCAGCCTCCACCTCCACCTCCTCCAGATGCAGGTGCAGGTGCTAGTCTATCTTCCAATCCAGCCCCTTCAGCTCTACATGGAAAGACATATCAAGCAAGAAGATATCAAGGAGACAGTCAGCAAAGGGGAGGTCAGCAAAGAGGAAACTATAAAGGCAGGCAGTCCAGAGGAAGATCAGGTTCTCAACCTTATCAAAGGGGAAGAGCTATTGATCCAACCTCTGGTCCCTATCCTTATAGACCTAAAGCTGACCTCACCCCAACTACCTCTCAAGAACTCTCCTCTAATAGATTTGAACCAGCAGTACCTTTTGAAGATCCCACCAAAACTCCTGCCTACTAGAAAGCTAGAATGACAGAAATGGCTGCTTTAAATGAGATTAATAAAGCTAGAGAAAAAGGTCTGGACACCTCTCATATCAGTACAATGTCAGACCAAAGAAAAGAGGGATTGGAGAAATATAATTCTAAGAAATTCTTTGATTCAGACAGATATATGCAACTCCATCCTGCAGCTGTACCACCCAGTGCAAGAGATCAAAAGTCTTTAGGTGCAGCTGATGATTACAGATCTAAAAAGGAAGCTTCAAATCCAAACAGAGAAATCATCTTCAAGAAGAGTGATCAAGACAAAGCCCCAAAGGGAAAGTAAAGTAAGATGCTTTAATTCTTTCTATATGCTGGACTCAGGACATTTGAACATTTTCGCTGTTATATAGTGTTATATATATGCTGCTTTTTTATTCTGTCATATGTCTGGTTGTATTGTAGTGTATTGTATCTGCTTTATCTTTCTTTGAATCCCTAAATTCATGTAAATAGTAATCCTAATCCAAATAGGGGGAGATTGTTGGAACACCCTATTACTATTTGGACCAGGATGACTATACTTTTATAGGGATTTTGTGTTGTGACCTCCTTGTTGTTATAAAGGTCACATAGGCTAGTTAGAGTAATCTTCAGCTCGACGCATAGTCGACTTCAGCTCGACGTAGAGTCGACCTCTGCTCGACGCAGAGTCGATCTCAGCTCGACGCAGAGTCGATCTCAGCTCGACGCAGAGTCGACCTCAGCTCGACGTGGAGTCGACCTCAGCTCGACGTTCCGTCGAACCCAGTTCTGCTTACAGAAAACACTCTCTGGCCGATGTGTGTCGTGCTTAGATCGACGTTTTACTGTGAGCTCGACGTTTTCCAAACTTCCGTCAGTTTTGAATAGGAATTCAAATTCCTTCTGTCAGACAATTAATGCTGAAGATTTATTGGCCGTTACAGCATATCTAGTGCATGGCTCAAGGAATTTTCTAAGGAATGTCTGTCTGACATTTCCTTTGAGGCATGGACATTTAAGGAAAGCAATTAATGCTGACTTCCAACGGCTATCAAAGAAAAGGAAGAAGAAGACTCAGTTATATTATTCATTCTTTCATTTTTCAGAAATACAGAGAATATACAGAGAGACGCAGAACAACAATACAGGACTTCAGCTGCTCTCTCTCTGTGATATTGTTTTGAAAGCTCACTCACAGGAATTCTGATTGCTTTAGACACAACCATCCAACCTTCTTGGATCATCTCTTGCTGGAGCAAATCAGATCTTTGAAGACCTGTCACCCTTGTGCAGAGCTCTCCTTCCTGAACTTCTTCTTGATCTCAGGGGGAGCTTTGACAACAACTACAGATCCACTTTTGCTTCTCTCTGCTTGTTGATAGAGAAGACAACCTCATCCCTTTTTCTTTTTCTTTCTGTACAGGGTTTTAACTCCCTTCAAAAGTTACTTTTGGTTTTGCTGAAACCTGGTCAAAATCAGCTCCTTTGGTTTGTGAGAACCTGATCAAAAACTCTCTGGTGATCAAGACACCTGATCAACTCATCTTGAAGTGGATTCCTATCAAGGGTGATAGAAGAGTGGATGTACCCAGATTTGGGGAACCACTATAGCTCCTTGTGTCGTCTGGATTGCTTGTTTCTTTGTGTTTTGCTTTGTGCTGTGAATTTCTTTTTACTCTGATTATTTGCTATAGCACCTTACACTAAGTAAAGTCAAACTTTCTCTGCACACAAGTTTTATTTGCAAAATTATTTTAAATAACTCTATTCACCCCCTCTAGAGTTAGGATTGATCTTATCCTGCACTTTCACTTATGTTTAGTTGCAAATGAAAAAGTCTTACATTGTGTCAAATGGCACAAGAGGCTAGCTCATTTGAACTATAATGCCATAAGCAAACTTTACAGTAAAGAGCTAGTTAGGAATGGTCCTAATATTGAATAATCTATGGATAGCATTTGATCTGCATGCCAAAAAGGAAAGCAGATTGAAAGTATCTAGCATAAACATAATCACCTAGAGGGGGTGAATAGGCGATGTCTGTGTCTTTTTGTGGAATAAAAATTATATAAAAATTCAAGCACAAAAACACAGAGATTTATAGTGATTTCCAATATTGGGTACGTCCACTGTCCCGCCTCGCCTATCTACCATGAAGGGTAAGATTCGGCTACTTCACATTTCTCAGATTATCGCAATCTTACACCTCGGAGCGACGCTCCTACACCTCGGAGAACAAACTCTCCTACACCTCGATCCACAACTGGATCTACAAACTCGATCCACTAACGAATCTACACTCGGAAGAACAAACTTCCTACAATCTCGGAGACAAAGCTCCTACAAAAGTTAAAACAATTTTTACAATCAACAATAACAATGTTACTCTTCCAGATCTGAAATCTTCAAGGGTCTTCCTTTTTAAAATTGAAAATCTCGGTGAAGAAGGTTTAGGAAGAAATCTGAGAAGGAAATATCTGAAAACTTAGGATCCGACACGATCAAGTAGATGTTGAAGAATCTTTGAATCTTGGATCATTCGAATCTTTTTTACTTTTAATCGATGGATCAAGAGATGAGTGGTAGAGAAGAACAACGATGAAGACAGTGAGGCTTCTCCCAAATTTTGGAAAGTGCGATTCTGATAACTATTGTGATTATGCTTGTTAGGGTTAGCGAATCATCTGACAAGACTATATATAGATCATTGTCTAGCGGTCATAATTCATTAAGGAAAGATCCACGTGGATCAATCATGAGGAACTTAGATTAAATCTTGAAATCCCGTCAGAAGATTTGAAAAGAAAATTCTGTAACTTCATTTCTCGAGAAGAAGTAGATTTCTCGGGAAATCATTTGCTTTCTCGAGAAAAGACATGACTTTCTCGAGAAAAGACTTAACGAAATTTCTTTGAAGAGAAAACCTTATTTCTCGAGAAGGATGTGATTTCTCGAGAAAAGTACTTATCGCAATTTTAGAACTGAAGACAGATTTCTCGAGAAGGATATGATTCCTCGAGAAATAAATTGCTTTCTCGAGAAATGGTCTGACCTTCTCGAGAAATTTACTTAACGAAAATTCTGTGAACTGAAGGACTTATTTCTCGAGAAAAAACTTGATGTCTCGAGAAATATACTTGGCTTCTCGAGAAATGCTTTTGATTTCTCGGGAACTACTTTCATTTCTCGAGAAATGAACTTGGTTTCTCGAGAAATCTTCAGGGCTTTTCTCGAGAAAAGAAATTGGAATATTTCAGATAATTTCCCGAGAAGTCTAATGGTTTCTCGAGAATAGCTTGCTTTCTAAAGAAATGTACTTAGACTTCTCGAGAAACAGACTTCAATTTCTCGAGAAAAGGACTTAGAAATTTTTTCAGAAAAATTTTCTTTTCTTCTTTGGTGAAAACCAGCAACCCTTATTTTCTTCAATTTCTTTAGTACTTGAAAATGAAGTGCATCCTAATAGAGAGGTTACACATGAGTCAGCACCATGGATCACACAATTAGGGATTACATTGCATGGTCCTGTGTTTAGTGACTCATTATAAACTGACATTGGTCTACACTTAACGATAACGACTTGTAGGCACTCAATTAAAGAATAACATCAAATACATACTTCATTCATCTTAATTCAAGGGTGACTGCACACAAATCTAGGTTATTATGGATACAATACCCAATAATCTCCCCTATTTGTAGAAGTCAGAACCTTCTACACTAAGGTGAATTATATAAAGATAATTAAAGAATTAACTAACAAGCAAAATAATGTATGTAATGACAGATAAGAAATAATAAGATCAACAAAATTCAAAATTTTATATATTGAGAGAGTTTGTCCATAGGAATTTCTTGGTCCACAAAATTATATACAACTGGCAACCATAAAATTATTTGAACTGTTGTTGGTGCTGTCTTTCTTTCTTCTCTTGTTGTCTCTTTTGATAACTGAATGGCTTGGGATAGTACTTTGAAGGTCGAGGAGGAGCATTAGGATTATTACGACCATATTCACGATCATAAATCGTTCATTTTGTCAGCGATTTCTCATATAGCTCCCACTCCTTGTGACTACAGTGATCATCCTTCTTTTCATTAAAATTCATAACTAATTTCAGAGTGTCAAGAATTAAGGATTTGGAAGTTGGACTCCAAACTTCAGCAAATTCTTATTTTTTCCTTTTAGCAGCACCTTGACTAGGGATAGATCTGCTGGCAGAAGCACCATCACCATATTTCCTTTTATTTTGCACTTGCACTTCAGGAGGTAGTTCTTGAGGAATCTCTGGTTGTTCAGAAGTCCATACTTGAGAATAATGCTCAGGCGGAATTCCATACTGTTCAGGTCTTGGAGAAAAGGTAGGTTTGCAGACATTTAAATCAAAGACATTTGAATCTAGATGAGGAGATGGAGCTTCATTCGGATCAACTTGAAATTATGGAAAGATCTGATTGTGCATCCACACAACAATCTCATAAGTATAGATGTTTACACCTTTAATCTGCTTTTCTACACTTGTATTGATCTCTTGCAGTTGTTCACCCCACTGATTTTTCATTTCTTGAACTTTCTTGTCTAGAATTTCTTTTACTTTATCCTCCCCCTTTCTGACTTCTACAGTTAGGGTTTCTATGACATCTTCTTTGAATTTTCAAACTTCTTCACAAGTTTTGAAGTTTAGTTGTTCAGTCTTCTTCGACATTTGGATCTGATTGTTGGCTATAGTGACTGCTTGTTCCATGACTTCACCAACACTAGTGATAGTGTGGTCCAAAGCCTTGCCACCAATGTTGTGCAATATTTTTAATTAATCTGTATTATTTTGAATTTCAGCAAACTCACTGCTCATTTCTTTTTCAAGAGTAGTGACTCTATCAGTTACTTCTTTGAGAGACTTGTTAAAGTGCTCTCGCTTCTTAGTCAACATAAACTCAATTTTACCCAATAGGGTATCATCGGGAAAGATTTTAGTTGGAGGAGGTGGAGGAGGTAGATCTTGAGCTATCCAGATAAGAAATTCTTCAATTACAACTGAACTTTTTCCTCTTTGGGCAGAAGTCATTATATCCCCTTCCTCACCAAGAATGGTAGGTATAGATAAGTTTAAATATTTGAGTGGAGGTTCTGTAGGTTCTGGAATAACTTCTTCCTCATCAGAAGTAACAACACATTCTCCCCCTCACTTTATGCCTTCGGTTGAGAATCTTCTGGGGTCTCTTCAGGAGTTTCTTCAGGGATCTCTTCAGGAATCTTTTCAGGAGACTTTTCAGGAGAGATAAATAGGGGATCATCTGAAGTTAGATTTGCTATAATTCTGTCAATGTCAGATGCAGTGGTATCCATTTGAGCATCATCAAGATTTTCTTGATCAGAGTAGTATTCAATGTTCATACCTGAGCAACCATCATGCACATAGGTGCTCTTATCATCATCAGAATGAACTTTATTGTCTTCTACTGCTACCTCATCACCAAGAACTTCTTATACAATCTGATCTGCCGGAACATCTGATTGAACCTCTGTTTCTGGAACCACAGTATGTTGAACTTCTTCATGAACTGTACGAGCAGGCTCCCCCTCAATTACTGCACAAGATGTGTCAACTGTATCAGTATCAGGAGGAGATTGGGTCTTGTCCTCATCATCTACTAACCTTGGAGCTACAGGTGAGAAGTATCACGTGAAAATGTGAATATGTAAATTGATCGTATTATATTTTATTACAGTTAGTACGAGAGGCTATGATAGAAGGTAGCGATGTTGCACAACAAGAACATCCACAGCAGGAACATATGTCAGTGGAGCAGCCTGTGCACCCGCAACATGAGCCGCCAGCGCAACCTCAGTTGACAGACTTTGCTCGTATCCTGGCAGAAGCTATTAAAATGGTGCGGGATGTCCCTCCAACTATACCATATACAACGTCTATTGGGCCATCACAACAGAGTCATTTTTATCTATACTTAAAGAAATTTCTAGAGTTGAAGCCGCATGGATTTAGGGGTGGTCTATCGCCTCTGGAGACAGAAGACTGGATTTCACGAATAGAAATGATATTTGAGATGATGCTTTGCCCAGAGGAGCGAAAAGTGGGCTTGGTCACTTTTCTTCTTGAAGGGAGGGCTAAACGGTGGTGGATAAATGTTCGTGGACGGCTGGCCGGCCGAGGGCAAGAGAGCATTTCTTGGAGCAGTTTTGTACAAGAATTTACTGGGTGGTTTGTCCCCGAGTCAGAGAAGATGTTATTATAAGATAAGTTATTACGTTTGGTATAGGGTCCCCGCTCTATACTCGAGTATAAAACCGAGTTTGCTAATCTAGCATTTTATGCAGATGCTTTTGTGCCCAATGAAAAAGAAAGGTGTCGTAGGTTTCAAGAAGGTTTCTAGGAAAATATTCAGGCGATACTAGTATTACTTGAAATCAAGGAATATGGGGCCTTAGTGCAGAAAGCGCGATTGATGGAGATAGACGCGGAGAAGACACAAAGAAGAAGATAATTTGGGAAAAAGAGATCTCAGTGGATTGCATATATGGATCTATCAAAATCAGGTGTTTCATGGAAATCTGGTGATTTTAGGAAATGACCTCGTCCGACAGAGAGCAGCAGTGTTATGTAGCCTCAAGATCAGGAACAAAAGTGTGGGAAGTGCGACAAATCTCATAAAGGGCAATGTTTAGTGGGGAGCAATGTTTGTTATTTGTGTCGTTAGCCTGGGCATCGACAAAGGGAATGTCCTGAAAGGAAGGAATGAGACAATAGTTCAAGGAGGTTTTCGGCACCTCAGGGTCAAAAAGTTTATCAGATGGGAGTTTCGAAGGAGAATGAATCTCATGCCTCCACTTCAGCTCCAGCGGGAAAGTCAGTGGAAGAATTGTCATATTCAGCCCCGTGTATTCAATTTGAATCAGCAAGAGGTTATCGCAGATGACACTGTGGTGACAAGTATAATTTATGTTTGAGGCCATTTGATGAAAGTTTTGTTTGATATTGGTGCTAGCCAATCTTTCGTTTCCACTGATGTATTGAGCACTATTTCGGCAAAAACTTATTCAACACGAGAAATTCTTCATGTCACCTTGCCAAATAATCAACTAGTTCTTATGCAACAACAAGTGGTAATTTCATTTGAATTGAATGATAAAACTTTTGCGGTGGACTTAGTGGCTTTACCCCTTACTGAATTTGATATAATATTGGGTATGGACTAGCTAGTCTAGCATGAGGCAGTATTAATTGTAAACGAAAGGAAGTGACGGTGAAGTGCTTATATCAAAGTATAACTGTTTTCCAAGGGTTGGGCGAGGTATCCAAAATGATGATATCTGCACTGAAGGCATCTAAGAAGATCCGGAAAAGATACGAAGCTATATTGGTAATGATTAAAGGAACGACCGAGGAAAAGAAAAAATATCAAAACGGTACCCATGGTGAGTGAATTTCAGGAACACTTTCCTGAAGAACTCCTAGGACTTCGTCCGAGAAGAGAAGTCGAGTTTGAAATTCAATTGGAAGAAGGAGTGACACCAGTTGCAAAGACACCGTATCGTATGTCTCCAAAAGAGCTCGCCGAATTGAAATGTCAGTTTCAAGAATTTATAGACAAAAACTTTATTCAACCGAGCACGTCTCCATGGGGAGCATCGGTATTGTTTGTAAAGAAGAAAGAGGGGACATTGCGGTTATGCGTGGATTATCGCGAATTGAATAAATTGACAGCAAATATCCTTTGCCACGCATAGAGGATTTGTTTGATCAACTTGCAAATGCAAAAGTGTTTTCAAAAATGGACTTATGGTCAGGATATCATCAACTACGGATTAAAGAGGTTGAAATTTTCAAAATTGTCTTTAGCACAAGATATAGACATTATGAATTTGTGGTAATGCCTTTTGGACTAAATAATGCTCCTGCAACATTAATAGATATGATGAACCAAATCTTAAAGGATTATTTGGATAAGTTTGTCATTGTTTTTATTGATGACATCCTAATTTATTCAACATCGGAGGAAGAAAACGCTCAACATTTGAGGGTAGCATTGCAAAGATTGAAGGATAGTCAACTATATGCAAAATTTTCGAAATGCTAGTTCTGGTTGAAGGAAGTGTCGTTTTTGGGGCACGTGATAATAGAACAAGGTTTATCTATTGATCATGCAAAGGTTGACTTGATCCTTAATTGGCCTCAACCTACAAATGTGACAGAAGTGCGGAGTTTTCTTGGGTTGGCAGGGTATTATCATTGATTTGTTAAAGATTTTTCAAAGATTTCCTTACCGTTGACACAGTTAATACGAAAGTGTATCCCTTTTCAATGGAATGAAAACTATCAACTTGCTTTTGAAACATTAAAAGAAAGGTTAACTACAGCTCCTGTATTAATATTACCATCAGGGATCGAGGGATTTCAAATTTATAGCAATGCTTCTTATAAGGGCTTAGGTTGTGTATTAATGCAACACGAGAAAGTAATCGCCTATGCCTTGCGTCAACTAATGGATGCTGAAAGGAATAATCCGATTCATGATCTAGAATTAGCCGCAGTAATTTTTGCTTTAAAAATCTAGCAACACTATTTGTACGGGGTGAAATGTGAAATTTTCACAGATCATAAAAGTCTGAAATATATTTTTACACAGAAAGAATTAAACCTTCGTCAGCGACGTTGGTTAGAATTTATAAAAGATTATGATGTGAACACTCAATATCATCCTGGAAAAGTAAATGTCGTTGTCGACGCTTTGAGCCGCAAAAGTGTTGCTGAATCATCAGCTTCGAAAGTATATAATATGCAGCTTTTACGTGAATTGGAGAAGATGGAGATAGTCCCCATTATGACATCAGAGGGTAAACAGTCTCAATTATTTCAGATGCAAATTCGGTATACATTAAAGGATAGAATCTTGGAAGCTGTGCTGAAAGATGCATATTTGAAAGATTTGAAGGAAAAAGTGGCAAAGGGAGAATCTCAAAGTTTTACTAAACATAATGGGATGTTATTGATTAATGGAAGATTATGTGTACCAGATGTGGATAGTTTACGGAAAGATATATTATATGAAGCTCATAATACTCCCTATTCAATTCACCCTGGTCGAACAAAAATGTATCATGATTTAAAAGAGGATTTTTGGTGGTTGGAATGAAGAAGAATGTGATAACATATATAACATCTTGTCATACGTGCCAAGTTGTTAAAGCTAAACATCAGAAGCCCAGAGGTTATTTACACTTTCTACTAATACTAGAATAGAAATAGGAGGACATTGCCATGGACTTTTTTTTGGTTTGCCTCGTAGTAAATTGGGTCATGATGGTATATGGGCATCATTGATCAGTTAACAAAAAGTGCGCATTTTATAGCAGTACGACAAGATGGACCGCCATAAAAACTGAATGAAATGTATATTGATGTTATTGTAAAATTTCATGGTATTCCTCGAATGATTATATCTAATAGTGATGGGCATTTTACTTTGGGAAATTGGCAGCAGATTCATAAACGTTTGGGAACGAAATTATTGTTTAGTATAATAGTTCATCCCCAAACTGATGGGCAGTCAGAGAAAGCTATCAAATTCATAGAAGATTTGTTACGGATGGTAGTCTTAGATCTCAAAGGCTCATGGGAGAAATATGTAACACCCCAAAACTTGGAAGAGGAATCGACGACATCGTTTTGGCCAAGTTTGGGTTTTGGGGGTAGGCACACGGCCTGTGACACGGCCGTGTCACAAGCCGTGTTGCGCCTGGGTCGTCGGGCCGTGTTGCGCCTGGGTCATCGAGCCGTGTTGATCGACGATAGGCAAGAAGGCACACGGCCTTGGACACGGGCGTGTCCCTGGCCGTGTCCTTCTCGGGCTGTTCGCAGAATTTATTCTGCTAGGCATGACACGGGTCACGACACGGCCGTGCCGGGGATGACACGGGCATGTCGAGGGCCGTGTCTTTGGCCGTGTCTTGGGCCGTGTCCTTATCTGACTGGGAATGTTGGTCGGTAGGGGGAGTGATACGGGCCTCGACACGGGCATGTCAACGGCAACACGGCCATGTCGGAAGCCGTGTCAAAGGCCGTGTCAAAGGCCGTGTCAAAGGCCGTGTCAAAGGCCGTGTGCTGTTTTTTGAATCGGTCGAGACAGAGAATGGCTAACACGGCCATGCACACGGCCGTGTTGCAACCCGTGTTTGGCCCAGATTTTCTATTTTGGGTTCCGATCGTGGTCGTTCGTTCTTTTCTTTGGAAGATCCAATGGTGGGGAGCCTCCCTGGGCGATTTAAGGCCAGGAATAGGGTTGCAAACCCTCATTTTCCATTTGGCTTTATCTCTCTTGATTCTAGAGAGAAGGGAGAGCAAGGAGGAGGAAGGAGGCCAAGTTCCGGCCGCCGGCGAAGCTTCGGAGGTCCATTTCGCGAGCGGAGTTCAGATCCGCGAAGGTGGGAGCGTTACGGTGGTGTTCAACCGAGAAAATCTTCTCCATGGCTAGGAAGAGGGGACGGAAGGTAACGACACTTCTCCTCTCGGTTTTTAGGATTTAGGATGCATGAATAGCATCCCCTTCCTTTCGTATTTTGAGCACCGAATCTCTCAAATGAGAGGGATTCATGTAGCCTAGGTTC
Organism: Platanthera zijinensis; assembly: GCA_039513925.1. NCBI lineage: Eukaryota > Viridiplantae > Streptophyta > Magnoliopsida > Asparagales > Orchidaceae > Platanthera > Platanthera zijinensis. Next base: position 127,594,634 of record CM077091.1, read on the forward strand.
AAGAGGAACCTCCGGGTTGAGTATGTTTATCCCGGCATGCTTTGTATTAGAGATCCCCTCCGTTAGCAGACTAGGCATTGTGGGTGAAGCCGTGGTCGCGACCGTTAGTCCGACCCGGTGATGTTGCATAGTGAGCTTCGGGGATTTAGTAGAAATCCGTTGCGGCAATACGCCGTTGTATGTATGCGTTTTCCCCCTTATATTTGAGTGAGTGCTCGTGGTCGGAACCGGACAAGGTTAGCTCCGTGTTGTGCGGTAGATGGTTTCCTTGGAGCACGGGAAAGACATGGTGCGAATGGTGATTGGGGTGGGGAAACCTTTGTTTGTGCTGTGCAAAGGCGCGGCTATGTCTCCGTGGTCGGCTGGCTATCCCGTGACGCGCAAGTCATGTGGGGGAAGTGTCCCGGCGAGACTAGCCCCTTGTGTGGACTGACGAGAATGTCGAGCGGAGGGCAAGCCCGGGCAATGTGGCCATGAGCGGGTGGGGTCTAGCAAGGCTTCTTAGAATCGGTCAGTATGAGACGGAACCCTGACGTGCGAAGTCAGAATGTGCGGGCAAGCCCCGGGGTATATGACCCTTGTGCGGGTGGGGCCTTTGCAAGGTTCCGTGTGACGGCGTGTGTGTCGTTAGGGACATGGTGGTTCCCTTGTGTTTGCGGCTTTAAGCCAATGGGGAAACGGAAGTACCCAGTGTTTGATGTTGTGCTAGATGCATACAAGCTAGGGTGCCTTGGGTGAAACCCGGGTTGCATTCATGTTGCATAGTAGGCCCCTTTCACTTTGTACAAAACATAGAAAACATGTATGCTGTATGAGACATCCAAGCCTGTTTTACCGCTTTAATATATATGCTCTTTTGGTATACGAAGTGCTAACTTGTAGGTGGAGTGGTACCCCGGGGTCCGTTAGGGACGGCCAGGAGGAGATGTGTTTGTTACACAGTAGAGGTCAGCCTTTGCTGACCCACGTTACTTCAAATCCTTACAGGGCAAGGATCGCATGCAGGAGCTAGCGCGCCGGGCGAAAAGCCCTAAGCCTCATGAAGTGTTGCTGTGCTTGGATTTTCCTTTTGTGTTTGCTACTCTTGTTATGTTTATGTCCGGCTTGCATGCCGAGGTAGCATAGGAGTGCTTGGCACATTTATATTTTTGGACTATTATTGTGTAAGGCCTTAAGGCCATTTGATACTCTATCGTTAGTGGATAAATTCTGTCGGTTAATGTTCTGGTTCTGCTGTGTTTGTCTGGAGTTTTGAGATTGGGTAGTTTTCATATCATCTTTTAATACTAAAGCTGTGGCATCCGTATGTTGTGGGGCCCCGGCCGGACCCATATTATATGGTCTTTACAGGGGAGGTGTTACAATTTGGTATCATAGGGAGGTTGCCATTCCAATGAGAAGTTTCGCGGTCGAAAGTATAAGTCGAGTCGCGTATAAGAAGTTATCCACATAGGAGTATCGCGGGACCATGAGTGTCCTTGTGTTCGAGTCTTGCAATTAGAGACTGATTTGTGTTTTCTTGCTTGTGTTTAGAGTGCAAGCAACAAGGCTGGCACCTCTAGGCCAAGAGAAGAGCTCTCGGCAAGTAGTGCGACTGCGCAAGGTCCGCTAGGGATGGGGGTCACACCAGCCTACTTCTGCTGTATGCTTGCAGAAGCGATGGTGGTGGCCCAAGCTGCAGCGACTGCACAGGTAGCAGCTCCTGTTGCTCAGGTAGCAACTCCTGCTACCCCAGTCACGGCAGCGGCCGTGCAAGTTGAGGAGGCCAGGAGGGCGGAGCCGCAGGCCAAGAGAGTGGTTGTCGGGCAGGGGGACCGGCAGATGAAGTACTTTCTGAGTTTCCACCCTCCAACCTTCAAGGGAATCGACACGCCCACAGATGCAGAGGATTGGTGGGCTAGAATTCAGGAGCTTCTGAGGGCGGTAGAGGCACCAGAAGAGAAAAAGGCAGAGTTCACAGCCTTTATGTTGGAGGGAGATGCCAAGTTATGGTGGGTGAGCCATAGTGGCCGGCAATTTCTAGGACGCACACCGTCCATCGAGGAATTTGGGAATGCCTTCCTGAAGAAGTACATTCCCGCATCAAAGAGGCTAGCCCTCCAGAGGCAGTTTCTACATCTGGTGCAGCGAGACAAGTCAGTGGATGAGTATGTTCAGGAATTTACTTGCTTGGGTCGTTATGCAGGGACGACCATGGCAGACGATGAAGAGAGGGACAATCTCTTATATCATGGATTGAGGGAGAATCTAAGACAACCCCTCATATCGATGAAACGTGCGGGTTTCAACGAATTGGTGGAGGCGGCCTGAATTTTGGAGAGTGACATGGAGCGATCCCAGCGTTGCAAGGGTTTCACGCCCAAACAGGGGGAAGAGAAGAAGCCTGCTCAGTCCCACGGAAAGGCGGAAGGGAGCCGATGGAAGAAGAAGCCTTCCCCATATAAGTCGGGCGAGAAGAGTAATTGGACGTCTGGAGGGTCACGCTCTAAGGGCCCTCAGACGTGCTATAGTTATGGCAAGCCAGGCCACATAGCAAGATTTTGTACCCAAGGGGGCACGGAGCAAGAGCCAAGGCAGGAGCAAACTGTGCGCTCCAGCCCCAGTGCCGCGGAGAAAGGGAAAATGGCGGAGTCGAGTGCTTCCCGGTTTCAACCAGTGCAGCCAAGGGCCTACAACCTTGGGCAGCAGGAAGCAATCCGCCAAATCGATGTGGTGACAGGTATGAGAGTTCAACCTGCATCGTAGATTTCTTCCTTTCAAGCCTTTTTTATGTTTGTTGCATGTGTGTAGGCTTTGTAGTGGTATCTGGGTACCCCCCTAGGATACTTTTTGATACGGGAGCGTCGCACTCCTTCCTTGCAGAATGTTTCGCCCGGAGGATTGGAGTTGAGTCCCTCTCAACGGACTCAGAGTTGAAAGTGCGCATGCCCAATGGGTCGTCTATGACAACCAGGGCTAAAGGGCGGATTTGTTGGAGTCTTGAGGGAGTCGACTTCATGTTGGTAGCGGCGATCTTGCCGTTGTCCGAGTTCGATGTGATTTTGGGGATGGATTGGCTAGCGGAGCAGCGTGCTAGTATCGACTGTTTGTCCAAGGTGGTAACCCTGAGGGGCGTGGGGCAAGCAGAAGTCAAATTTGAGGGCCTGCATGGAGTGGCCTGTTCCCTAGTTTCGGCACTTCAACTAGTGCGAGCTGTTAACCAGGGGGGTGTAGCTCTAGCAGCATTGTTGGAGGTTAGCCTTTCTAGGCTGTCTCTTGGAGAAGTGCCCGTGGTGGCGGAGTTTGGAGATGTTTTCCCTGAGGAGCTACCGGGAGCACCTCCTTGGCGGGAGATTGATTTCTCCATCGAGTTAGTGCCCGAGGCTAGACCGGTGTCACGACCACCCTTTAGGATGGCACTAAAGGAGTTGGCCGAGCTCAAGGTTCAGTTGCAGGAGCTTTTGGAGCAAGGGTATATCAGGCCCAGCTCTTCACCGTGGAGTGCGCCGGTGTTATTCGTAAAGAAGAAGGACGGTAGTATGCGTCTGTGCATAGACTACCGAGAGTTGAACAAATTGACAGTCAAGAATAAGTATCCGATTCCTCGGATAGACGATCTCTTCGACCAGTTGGTGGGATCGGTGGTGTACTCCAAGTTGGATTTGAAGTCCGGATATTATCAGTTGCGGATTCGTGACGAAGACATACCCAAGACCGCGTTTGGTATGAGGTATGGTCATTTTGAGTTCTCGGTGATGCCGTTCGGGCTGACGAACGCGCTGTCCATGTTCATGGACTTGATGAACCGAGTGTTTCGCGAATATTTGGACTGGTTCGTAGTCGTCTTTATCGATGACATATTGGTGTATTCCAAGTCGGAAGCGGAGCACGAGTCGCACTTGCGGATAGTGTTACAAGTGTTGAGAGAGAACCAGCTCTATGCGAAGTTCTCGAAATGCGAGTTTTGGTTGGAGAAGGTGGCTTTTTTGGGCCATGTAATCTTTGGGGATGGGGTGGCGGTGGATCCAACGAAAGTAGAAGCCATCAGAGAGTGGCCAGTTTTGAGGACCGTGGCGGAAGTCCGAAGTTTTCTTGGACTAGCCGGGTACTACCGAAGGTTTGTGGAAAACTTTTCGCGGATAGCTCTACCCTTACTTCACTAACTCGTAAGGATCAGAAGTTTGTATGGACTCAAGAGTGCAATCAGGCATTTGAAACCCTGAAGGAAAGGCTAATGACGGCGCCGATCCTAAGTCTACCAAAGGGGACCGAAGGGTTCCAGATTTTCAGCGACGCATCCGAATGCGGTCTAGGGTGCGTGTTGGTGCAGCATGGTAGTGTGATAGCTTTTGGGTCGAGGCAGCTGAAGCCCCACGAGAGAAATTACCCCGTCCATGATTTGGAATTGGCGGCGGTAATTTTTGCTTTGAAGTTATGGAGGCACTACGTTTATGGTGCAAAGGTGGAGATCTTCACGGACCACAAGAGTCTAAAGTATCTCCTAGATCAGAAGGACCTAAATATGCAGCAGCGCAGGTGGGTTGAGTTCCTTGGGGACTACGAGGTGGCGATCCAGTATACGCCAGGGAAAGCCAATGTGGTGGCAGATGCTTTGAGTAGGAAATACTCGGGGCAAGGAAATTGGATTGAAGCTCACGATGAGCGGTTAAGGCGGGACTGGGAGTCCCTTGGTTTGGAATGTGTGGCAAGAGGCGAGTCTAGCGTGGCTCGACTAAGTTGGATTGAGATGCAGAGTGATTTATGCGATCGTATTCGGGAAGTGACCCATATAGATGCGGAGTTCCAACCTTTCATGGAGGAAGCTCTAAAGGGCGAGGGTAGCGCCTGGGAGATGGTTGATGGGATTCTGAGGAAGGGCGGAAGGATTTGTGTACCGCAGTTTGGCAAGCTCCGCGAGGAATTGATGTTTGAAGCCCACTTCACTAAGTAATCCATTCACCCGGGTAGTACAAATATGTACTTGGATTTGAAGAAGTCCTATTGGTGGCCTGGGATGAAGCGGGATGTAGCGTCGTGTGTGAGTCGGTGCCAAACATGTGCCTTGGTGAAGGCCAAGTGTCAGAAGCCGGGCGGGTTCTTGAAGCCTCTTCCAATCCCCGAATGGAAATTTGATGACATCTCCATGGATTTTGTGCATGGGTTGCCTAGATCGCAGCAGGGTAATGATGCCATTTGGGTGATTGTGGACCGCTTGACCAAAGTGGCACATTTCATCCCAAACCGGAAGGAGGATGGTGTGGAAAAGTTGGTGGAGTTGTACGTCCGCAATATTGTACGACTTCATGGGATTCCGAAGAGTATAGTCAGCGACCGGGATGGACGTTTCACGTCTAAGGATTGGCGGTTGGTGCAGAAGAGCTTGGGCTCAAAACTCAAGTTCAGTACGTCCTTTCACCCTCAAACCGATGGGCAAACTGAGAGAACGAACCGTACTTTGGAAGATATGCTAAGGATGTGTACTCTCGACTTCGGCTAGAAGTGGGAGGATCACCTCTTCATGGTGGAGTTTGCTTATAACAATAGCTACCAAGCTAGTATCAAGATGGTGCCATATGGAGCTCTTTATGGGAGGCGGTGTCGAACACCGATGTCTTGGACAGAGGCGGGAGACACGAAGCTTTTGGGGAAAGAAGTGGTAGCCGACGCTAGTGAGCTAGTGCGGATCATCCAAGAGCGCATGAAAGTAGCTCAGGATCGGCAGTTGAAGTATTTCAATGCTCGCCACAGGCATGTGGAATTCGCTGTGGGCGACTGGGTGTACCTTAAGATCAAGCCGTTCAAAGGCATTTCACGAATTCGCCGACTCAAGAAGCTGAGTCCGAGATTTTTGGGACCATTCAAGGTCATCGAGCGAGTGGGAGAGGCAGCGTACCGGTTGGCGTTGTCCACAGAGCTAAGTGGATTGCATGACATTTTTCACGTCTTTGTTTTGAGGAAAGCTTTGTTAGAAGCCAGCGTGGTGATTGAGCCGACGGCGGTGCCGGTAGAGGAAGACTTGAGGACGCGAGTTCGTCCAATCGGAATAGAAGATTCAGAGGTTCGGCAATTGCGGAACAAGGAAGTCAGACTCGTAAAGGTCCGTTGGGACAACTGTGGCTGCGAGGAACTCTCATGGGAGCGAGAGCAGGCCAAGCTGGAGGAGTACCCCGAGCTTTTCTCCTCAGGTACCGTTTAGAATTTGTGTACTTTCCATGTTTTAAATTTCGGGACGAAATTCTTTGAAGGGGGGGAGAATTGTAACACCCCAAAATTTGGAAGAGGAATCGACGGCGTCGTTTTGGCCAAGTTTGGGTTTTGGGGGTAGGCACACGGCCTGTGACACGGCCGTGTCACAAGCCGTGTTGCGCCTGTGTCGTCGAGCCGTGTTGCGCCTGGGTCGTCGAGCCGTGTTGATCGACGATCGGCGAGAAGGCACACGGCCTTGGACACGGGCGTGTCCCTGGCCGTGTCCTTCTCGGGCTGTTCGCAGAATTTATTCTGCTAGGCGTGACACGGGTCACGACTCGGCCGTGTCGGGGCTGACACGGGCGTGTCGAGGGCCGTGTCTTTGGCCGTGTCTTGGGCCGTGTCCTTCTCTGACTGGGAATGTTGGTCGGTAGGGGGAGTGACACGGGCCTCGACATGGGCGTGTCAACGGCGACACAGCCGTGTCGGAAGCCGTGTCAAAGGCCGTGTCAAAGGCCGTGTACTGGTTTTCGAATCGGTCGAGATGGCGAATGGCTAACACGGCCATGCACACGGCCGTGTTGCAACCCGTGTTCGGCCCAGATTTTCTATTTTGGGTTCCGATCGTGGCCGTTCATTCTTTTCTTTGGAAGATCCAACGGTGGGGAGCCTCCCTGGGCGGTTTAAGGCCGGGAATAGGGTTGCAAACCCTCATTTTCCATTTGTCTTTATCTCTCTTGATTCTAGAGAGAAGGGAGAGCAAGGAGGAGGAAGGAGGCCAAGTTCCGGCCACCGGCGAAGCTTCGGAGGTCCGTTTCGCGAGCGGAGTTCAGATCCGCGAAGGTGGGAGCGTTGCGGTGGTGTTCAACCGAGAAAATCTTCTCCATGGCTAGGAAGAGGGGACGGAAGGTAACGACACTTCTCCTCTCAGTTTTTAGGATTTAGGATGCATGAATAGCATCCCCTTCCTTTTGTATTTTGAGCACCGAATCTCTCAATTGAGAGGGATTCGTGTAGCCTAGGTTCAAGAGGAACCTCTGGGTTGAGTATGTTCATCCCGGCATGCTTTCCATTAGAGATCCGCTCCGTTAGAGGACTAGGCATTGTGGGTGAAGCCGTGGTCGCGACCGTTAGTCCGACCCGGTGATGTTGCATAGCGAGCTTCAGGGATTCGGTAGAAATCCGTTGCGGCAATACGCCGTTGTATGTATGCGTTTTCCCCCTTATATTTGAGTGAGTGCTCGTGGTCGGAACTGGACAAGGTTAGCTCCGTGTTGTGCGGTAGATGGTTTCCTTGGAGCACGGGAAAGACACGGTGCGAATGGTGATTGGGGTGGGGAAACCTTTGTTTGTGCTGTGCAAAGGCACGGCTATGTCTTCGTGGTCGGCTGGCTATCCCGTGACGCGCAAGTCATGTGGGGGAAGTGTCCCGGCGAGACTAGCCCCTTGTGTGGACTGACGAGAATGTCGAGCGGAGGGCAAGCCCGGGCAATGTGGCCATGAGCGGGTGGGGTCCAGCAAGGCTTCTTAGAATCGGTCAGTGTGAGACGGAACCCTGACGTGCGAAGTCAGAATGTGCGGGCAAGTCCCGGGGTATATGACCCTTGTGCGGGTGGGGCCTTTGCAAGGTTCCGTGTGACGGCGTGTGTGCCATTAGGGACATGGTGGTTCCCTTGTGTTTGCGGCTTTAAGCCAATGGGGAAACGGAAGTACCCAGTGTTTGATGTTGTGCTAGATGCATACGAGCTAGGGTGCCTTGGGTGAAACCCGGGTTGCATTCATGTTGCATAGTAGGCCCCTTTCACTTTGTACAAAACATAGAAAACATGTATGCTGTATGAGACATCTAAGCCTGTTTTACCGCTTTAATATATATGCTCTTTTGGTATACGAAGTGCTAACTTGCAGGTGGAGTGGTACCCCGGGGTCCGTTAGGGACGGCCGGGAGGAGATGTGTTTGTAACACAGTAGAGGTCAGCCTTTGCTGACCCACGTTACTTCAAATCCTTACAGGGCAAGGATCGCATGCAGGAGCTAGCGCGCCGGGCGAAAAGCCTTAAGCCTCATGAAGTGATGTTGTTCTTGGATTTTCCTTTTGTGTTTGCTACTCTTGTTATGTTTATGTCCGGCTTGCATGCCGAGGTAGCCTAGGAGTGCTTGGCACATTTATATTTTTGGACTATTATTGTGTAAGGCCTTAAGGTCATTTGATACTCTATCGTTAGTGGATAACTTCTGTCGGTTAATGTTCTGGTTCCATTGTGTTTGTCTGGAGTTTTGAGATTGGGTAGTTTTCATATCATCTTTTAATACTAAAGCTGTGGCGTCCGTATGTTGTGGGGCCCCGGTCGGACCCATATTATATGGTCTTTACAGGGGAGGTGTTACAAAATATTTGGCACTGACAGAGTTTTCTTATAATAATAGCTATCAGTCCTCCAAACAAATGACACCATTTGAAGCACTGTATGGCCGTCGATGTCGTACATTGTTAAGCTAGGCGGAAGATGGTGAGAGACAGTTATACAATCAAGAGAAAGTGGATAAGTGGCACGAGAAGATTGTGCTTATCAAACAAAGAATAAAGGTGGCACAAGATCGACAACAAAAGTATTATAATGTCAGACATCGTCCCATGGAGTTTCAAGTTGGTGATCTCGTGTGTTTAAAAATAAAACCCTTTAAGGGAGTTACATGACTACGATGACTTGGAAAGTTAAGTCCACGTTATGTGGGGCCATTCCCTATCATTGAACGAGTTGGTGAAGTTGCATACCGCTTAGAGTTATCAGAGGACTTGCAAAGGTTGCATGATATTTTTCATGTGTCGGCACTTCGTAAATAAATTCGTGATCCTGAAAAGATTATTTCAACTGAAAATATACAAATTAAAGGTGATTTATCTAGCTCGACGGAACCGTACCAGATTATTGATCGGCAAAGCAAGAAATTACAAAATCGGGAGGTGAATTTTGTGCAAGTATGGTGGAAAGGTCACCCACGTGATGAAGTGACTTGGGAGCGGGAAGAAACTATGTGGGATCTTTTCCCTCTATTATTTGACGAGCTTACTGATTAACATTTTCGGGGACAAAAATTTCTGAGGGAAAAATTGTGACGTTTGACATTTCTTGTGAGTACTTTATATGTCATGAAATCAATAATAGAACTCAATATCCCCTATGATGATAATATATATATATATATATATATATATATATATATATATATATATATATATATATACATATATATGATCAATGTTTATTCGAATATTTTGCGACGCTCAATTCATTTTGGCGTAATGTTTTCCTCGTTATTATGAATATGTGTAGGAGTTGTTTAGCTTCAGCTATCAGTTTATATATATATATATAAAACAATGTAACTCAGCTCATGAATGGTTGGATTGGCATTAATGTTATTAAATCTCTGGATTTTGGGTGATCAAAGCATTATTAAGTGGTTGACTATGTGGATTGATTTAGTCTTTTTGGCAATTTATAAGAGGCAGTGGCTTCAGTTAAGCGGTGAACATATAAATATCGCAACCTACCTATTCTCTCCCTTTACTTTCTCACTTTTCTCACTGCCTAAAGCCTGTCCGGGGGAGCTGGATTTAGGGCTTACTAGATTTCTCTCCTCTCTGCTCCACAACCTTTCTCCCTCTTGTCGATTAGGTTGGAAAAGCTTGGCAAAAGCTGGCCTTCGATTCATGGTGTTTTTATTGTTATTTTAGTTGGAATTGGTGGCTTCACATGGTAGATCTCAACAAACCTCGCACTGTGAGCATTACTCCTTCCTTACTCTCATCTCCTTCTTTATAGGCTATAGTTATTGTTGTGAGTTAGCTTTTCAAGTCTCCCACTGTTAGGGTTTTCATATTTTATTTAGGATTAAGGTTGTATATTTTTATATCTTGCATGTCACCGGGTCTATTGGGTTGTTCTATGGTGAAGTATTTGTGTGGAGAAATTTTAGAGATCTTCTGTTGGCTAGATATTAAGATGTGTGCATGGGTATTGACCGATAATTAATGTTTGTTTTTCTCATTCTGGCCGATCTTCGTAAGTGGAGGAGGTTATTATTGCATGATCTTTGTGTTGGTGTTATTATTTGCCTATATGAGTTGAAAATCTTTATTTTCAAGATAGCTTACAACATAGAGGGGTGGGGGTGAATAGGTTTGTTGGTATTTTGTAACTTTCTTTAAATTTCTTCTTTAAGTGCTTAGTGTGTTAGCAGTTATCAGCTTTCAAGAACCTGCAATAAAGAAATAACACAGAAAAGCACACACAGAATATATAGTGGTTCCCCATATTATGGGTACATCCACTCTCCTCCCACATTTCTAACTTTCGGTTAGACAAAGCACTTCTCCAAAACTCAGCTCAAAGAGCTTACACCTCAGATACCTCAAGATCTCTCAGTCTCCTCCAAGACTTACAGCTCAGGCACTATGCCCTACAACTCAATGATCAACATATCACCTACCTCAGGCCAAAGGCCCTACCACTCAGGCTCGGAGGACTTCCCTACCTCAGAGAGAATGACTCTCCTACAGCTCAGGCATAAAGGCCCTACCTCAGATCGAAAGGATCCTACAGCTCAGGAACAAGTGCCCTACAACTCAGAGAGAATGAATCTCCTACCTCAGGCCCAAAGGCCCTACAACTCAGTGATCAAATGACCACCTTCCTCAGTTCCAAACTGGATCCTACACTCAGAGAGTATAACTCTCTTACAACTCAGGCAAATTTTCCCTACCTTAGGCTCAGGAGCCCTAAAACTCAGATCCAAAAGAATCCTACAGAAATACATTAGTTTTAATTAATTTGACACAGAGAAATTTCTATGTGTCAACTACTAGAGCTAAGTTATCTCAATTCTATCTTTCTTCACAGTAGTAGGAAGATATTCTTCAATAAAAGGCTGCCTCTGCTGGAAGTAACTCAGAATGTTATTTCTGAACTTTTTGTAGAAGACTGAAGATCTGCTAGGTCTTGAGTTCTTCAAACAGCTAACTGAACTTGCAGAAGACTGAAGGCCCTCCTCTCTTTCTTTATCAGAAGAATTTATGACCTTGCTATAGCAGAAGAAAATGCTACAGCTAATTGAACTTTTAGTTCTATTGGTCAACTTCAAGCTTTTTCTCGGCAGCAATGGCGAGGAAGATGAAGTCCAGCGCCTCTTTTTTCTTTTTGAATAAAACCCTAAAAATTGATTTCAACATCTGAAGTTGTCCCTTTACATCTTTCGCCGATCAACGGGTCCATGAATCAATGGGGACCAACTACAGTAGACAGCTGCACCTTGCTTTAACATATGAAGACGTGTAGTAGCTCTCCGACAGTATTTGTCGTGTTCTGTAGCTTTCCCGCACTTAATTTGAACTCTGTTGACTTCTTGACTTTGCTGACGTCACCATCTGTAGACTTGGCAAAAATCAAACATCTTTTGCATAGGCGTTGAGTGAGTAAGCTTCACTTAATAGCAAAACAGTTAGACAGATTCTCTGTCATTAACCGTTGAGTGAGAAACCTTCACTCAATGCCAAAACACTTAGAAAAAGTTCTCTGCCATTAGGCGTTGAGTGAGCAACCTTCACTCAATGCCAAAACACTTAGAAAATATTTCAGTCATTAGGCGTTGAGTGAGTAAGCTTCACACAATGCCAAAACACTTAGAAAAGTTTTTTTTGTCTCTAGGCGTTGAGTTATTGAGCTTTACTCAATACCAAACTGCTTAACTGGAGTTCTGTCACTTGGCCTTGGGTCAGTAAGCTTCACTCAATGTCATAACACTTAGATATGATTTTAGTGACTTGGTGTTGAGTGAGAAACCTTCACTCAATGCATTTGGACTTAGCTTATTTTCCTGCTTTGGATGCGTTGAGTGTTGCTTCTTCACTCAACGCTTTCAGCATCTGTTAATTATATTGACATGACATTGAGTTAGTAGACTTCACTCAACGCATCTATCGTTAGACAGTTTCTCAGTTGATTAGGCGTTGGGTGAATAGCCTTCACATAACGCTTTTGTCCTTAGACAAAATTCTGTGTTGGAAACACATTCTCTGATAGACTAAGGTTCAGTCAACACTTTTTATCACATGGCATTGAGTGAGTAATCTTCACTCAACGCTTGTGGTCTTAGTCAAATATCTACACAAATTTTCTATGGCATTGACTGTCAAAGCTATACTCAACGATTTATGTTGTATGGAATTGAGTGAGTAGACTTCACTCAACGCCTGGGGAATTAGTCACATTATGCCAGTTTCTTATTTGGTTTTCACTACCTTAGTCTGTCTCAAAGCTTTTTGTTGTATGTCATTGAGTGAGTAGAATTCACTCAATGTCTGTGGACTTAGCCATATTTTCAGCTTGCTAATTGTTTAGCTTTGACTATACAAGCTGAACTCAGTGCTTTTACTCACCTGACGTTGAGTGAATAGACTTCACTTAATGCCTGTAGACTTAGGCAATTTCCAGCCTATCCAGCATCTTCCCTTGCATCTTGCATTGAGTCAACTGGCTTCACTAACCGCCTGTGGACTTAGACAGATTTTTCTCCCTTTACATCTTTACTTTGTGACCACCTGTCACATCACTTGGAATACCTGTCCTCTCAATGTTTCAAAGACTAACCTGCATGCATAAACTTTAACATACATCAGATACAACTTCATGTATATCATTGACATGATTGACTTCTTCAAATCTGGGACATTGTGGGCAATAGACCCAACAATATCCCTCTATTTGAAGAAGTCAAAACCCTCAATCAATTGAGTCAATGACATACACTAACATATACAGCAGTAGAACATTAACTTAAAATAAGAGAAAAAGTTTTAGTTACCATACTTCTTTACCTGCAGGTTGATCATCATCACACCTGCTCCCCCTGAATTGATGCTACCTGGTCTTGATCAATTTGATCATATCGTTCTCATAGTTCTGATACCACATGTATCCTTCTCATCCTGTCCTCTGATACCAGATCATATATGATATCATATCCTTCTCCTCCCCCTTTTTGACTTCTATAAATAGTCAGGGAGGTTTTGATTGTCTGCTCCCCCTTTTTGACTATAGTTAAGCAGCAGTTGAACCACTTGAGAGTGTTGGAGCAGTGCTGGACTTGCTCCCCCTCAACTAAAGCATCCATTATCATATTTTATGGTAGACAGTCTAGTCTATACCAGTCTGGATAGTATTTTATCATGATACCACTAAAGGTATATCTTTTGAAAAGTCTTTATTCATCTGAGGAACAATTCCACCTACAAGAAATAGTATAACTTGCAATACCATGAGGAGCAACTGAAGCTATACCAGGTTCAACATACCCAATTAAAACTTGAAGGTGTTGAACTTTGCTTCATCAAGTGGCTTAGTGAAAATGTCAGCCACTTGCTTGTCTGTTGGGACAAACTCAAGGTTGATCTCTTCACATTCCACACGCTCCCTAATAAAATGATATTTTATCTCAATATGGTTAGTCCTGCTGTGTGAGATAGGATTCCTAGCAATTGAGATGACACTAATAGAATCACAATATAGGGGACTTCTACTTATCTAGAGGTTATAGTTCTGGATCTGATGCTCGATCCACAACAACTGAGCATAGCAGCTACCTACTGAGATGTACTCTGACTCTATAATTGATATTACAACACTTGTTTGCTTCTTGCTGCTCCAAGACACTAGTCTTCCTCCCAAGAGTTGATAGGTGCAAGAAGTGTTCTTCCTGTCCTCTTTACAACCTACAAAATCTATATTTGAAAAGTCTGTTAGTTCAAACTCCCCATTCCTAGGGTACCATAGGCCAAGATCTAGTGTGCCCTTTAGATACCTCAAAATCCTCTTTACAGCTGAGTAGTGAGATTCTTTAGGGCAAGCCCGATACCTAGCATAAACACATGTAACATACATGATATCTGGCCTACTTGTAGTTAGATATAGAAGGGAGACAATTATCCCTCTATACAAAGTTTCATCAAAAGGTTTCCCTTCCTCATCTTTGCTTATAGGCATACTTGACCCCATGGGAGTTTTTATAGTGGAGGAATTCTCCATACCAAACTTCTTGATTAACACCCTGGTGAACTTAGACAGGGATCTGGACAAGCCACCATTTGTCTGTCTAACTTGGAGACCCAAGAAGAACTTAAGTTCACCCATATTGCTCATCTCAAACTTCCCTTGCATAATTTTGGCAAATTTCTTGCAGAGGTTGTCATCAGTAGATCCAAAGATAATATCATCTACATATATTTTGACTAGGATGATCTTACCCTTAGATTTCCTTAGGAATAGGGTCTTGTCTATCTTCCCCCTTGAGAATTTATTCTCAATGAGGAAACTAGACAATGTCTCATACCATGCTCTAGGGGCTTGCTTCAGCCCATATAGAGCTTTCCTAAGTCCATAAACAGAATAATGTGAGTTAGGAATAACAAAACTAGGAGGCTACTCAACATAGACTTATTCTTTTAAGTCACAATTTAGGAAGGTTGACTTCACATCCATCTGGTAGACCTTGAATCCTTTGTGTACAGCATATGCAAGGAACAATCTGATGGCCTCCAGTCTTGCTACAGGGGCAAAGGTTTGATCAAAATCATTACCTTCTTCTTGTCTGTACCCCTTACCTAATGCCATTTTCATCCAGTTTATTCCTGTAAAACCACTTGACTCCAATGACATTATGTCCTTGCGGTCTGGGAACCAGCTTCTAGACCTTGCATCTCTTAAACTGGTTCAGTTCCTCTTACATAACAATAATCTAGAACTGATCTATGTTGGTCTCTTCGAATTTCTTTGGCTCAACCTATGACAGGAAGCTTGAGTATAGTGCTGTGTTGATACTCCTGTTCATGGTCACTACTCCTTGGCTTGCATCACCAATGATCTGGTGTCTTGGATGATCCCTCAGATGCCTGATTGTTGGAGGAAATCTAGCTTCAGCTACTGGGGTAGCTACTTGTTGATCTTCATCCACCTCACTTATGTCTTGCAGTCCATCTACTAGAATGTTCATTCCATCTTGGATAACTAGAGCTGCTTCCTTGATGGTTAGCTTGTTCATCATCTATTATGTACCTGCAGTATTAGAAGGGGAGCTTGACTGCTCAGTGTTAATCATAGTAGACTCATCAAAGACTACATGAACAGATTCTTCTATAACTTGGCTCTTCAAGTTGTAGATCCTATAGGCTTTGCTATAATTATTGTACCTAACAAAAATCCCATCAAAGGGTGAAGAGGGTTTTGTACATGGACTAGTCTCATATCCCATTGTGAAGCACATATCACTTACTACCAAAGATTCTGAGATAGCCCAGGTTTGGTTTTCTGCCTTTCAAGATCTCATAGGGAGTCTTTTTGTGGATGTTGATGATAGAGGCCCTATTGAGGACATGACATGCAGTATTCACTGCCTCAGCCCAGAAACATTCTAGGAGAGATGTATCACTCAACAATGTTCTTCCAGCCTCTATGAGAGTTCTATTTTTCCTCTCAACAATTCCATTTACTGGGGAGTTCTTGGAGAAGAAAATTCTTAATGAATCTCTTGCCCTTCATAAAACATTGTCATGCTTTCAGACTAGAATTCAGTTTCATGGTCACTTCTGATTTTGATCACTGAACTGTTAAACTCATTCTGAATTTGCTTGACAAACTTGAAGAAGATATCAAGGGTTTCATTCATTTTCATGAGAAATAACACCTAAGCAAACCTGGAATAGTCATCAACCACCACAAGGGTGTAGACTTTCCTACCAAGACTATGAACTTGCATAGGACCAAATAAGTCCATATACAAGAGGTATAAACACCTCACAGAGTCTTTGGTCTCAATGCCCTTGAAGGAGGCTTTGGTCAGCTTGCCCTTTTGGCATGCTGAGCAAATGCCCTCCTTGGTGCGCTTCACATTAGGACAATTCCAAACTCGCTCTTGACTAAAGAGCTTGCCAATAGTCTTGTAGTTGAAATGAACTAGCCTCTTGTGCCATTAGACATAATATGAGACTTTCTTATTTACCACTAGACAAATAGAAGAGTCTGTATCTAGATAAAGAAAGTTTAAATAGTAATTTACACTCCTAGTGTCTATCAAGATGACCTCTTGTTCACTTGACCTCTTAATCTGGCACTCATTCTTGTGGAAGACAATAACATAGCCAAGATCAGAAAGTTGGCTTATGCTTATAAGGTTGTGTTGTAACCCTTCAACATGAGCCACTTTTGTGATGGTGATTATGCCATTGGTAATCTTACCATAGACTTTAGCCACCCCTCTATCTGAACCACTAAAGATAACCTTGGGTCCATATTTCACTAGAGTGTACTCCTTCAAGTTGCTCCTTTTCCCAATCATGTTCTTGGAAAAACCACTGTCCAAGTACCATATAAGAGTATGGCCACTTGAACTAACCTGCATCACACAATTTACTTTAACTTAGGACCCCAATTTCTATTGGGTCCTAGGTGAATGTTAGTCTTATAATGAACTGGTCTGCTAGGAGCATTTCTGACTGGTGGACTAACAGCTGCTCTTGGCACACTTGGATTGTGCCAGCAGTCTATAGCAAAGTGGCTCACTTTTCCACAGCACCAACATTCATTAATATTGTATCTTCTTTTCTGTGCAGGCCTAGTAGTTTGGTTAACTGCTGGATGAACAGTGGGAAGAGGATCAGCAACCTTCTTTAGATTCCTTTCAGCAAGGATCTGACTGAAGGTAAGTCTTCTAGCTGGCTTGTTTTGTCTGCTCTCGGTTCCAACAATAGCAAGCTTATTTTTAGAAAGCATGCTTCTGATAGCATCAGACAAAACCAAACCAGGCTTATTGGAGGACTGACCCTTGGTCTTAGTATTTGCTGAATGATCCTGAAACTTTACTGTAACCACATTCTTGAGAGTGGGGGATAGAGCACCAAAGACAAATGGTCCATGATGGGCCATTTGAATTTCTTCATGAATAGCCTTAAAGGCACTCACTTTGCTATACCTTCCACCCTGGCTGTGAACATCTTTATTCACACCAATGGATCTGTCATTCATCCAATGACCAAAGATGTTTTCTTGGTCATACCTGTTTGAAGGCAACTGAACTTTCCTAAAAGAAATGGGAGGCTTGGAAGCAAGACGCTGATCTGGATCTAGAGCTTTGTCCTTCCCTTTAGAAGGAGCAACTCTTGTGCTTCCCTTGAATCCTAACCCCTTCTTACCCTTCTAAGAGTAGAAGTAGTCTATCAAGGGTAACACAGTACTTGGCTTAGAATAGCTAGCCACTATTCTTTTCTCCCTCCCTAGCCTCTCTTTAAGATCCCTGATGAGACTATTCTTGTACTTGATGAAGTTTATCAGGATGTGATTCATGATCTTAAGTTAACTAAGTTCCCTGTCCTTCTGATCCAGCAAAGATATTGTTTCAGTCAACTGGGAAGCAGCCAAGTGCAGAGAGGCAATCTCCACAGCTTGCTTCTTAGACAACTTCTTGTACTTCTTGAAGGCATCCAGAAGTTCTCCATACATGTCAATTAATTGATTGACATCACCTTCTGATTCAGAATCATCTTCACCACATGATGAAGAGGGTTTTCTACAGGGACTAGTCTCATATCCAGACTTAGAAGAAGAGTTTGATAGAGATTTTGCCTTGCTTTGATTAGGCTGATCCTGATTGTTTTCCTCATCAATCATTGCCATCAGCTCATAGTAGTTATTGGCATCTTCTTCATCTTTCTCATCCACCTCTGAATCACTGTCTGAATGTGATAGAGGGGCCCTAATACCTATCTTGGTAGCAGGATAGTCTTCATCTACTGCTACAGCTATTTGTTCAGCAGCAACAGCAACTGGCCCAATATAGGCTTCTTTTTCTTCAGACTCAGACTCAGATGAGTCTGTCCAGATCTTCTCTTTCTTAGCAATGAAGGAATTCTCCTTCTTACCCTTGTGTTGATGCTATTTCTTCTCAGCAACTTCCTTCCTCTTCATTGGGCAGTCAACTATCACATGCCCTTGTTTGCTGTAACAGTAGCATACAAGTTTAGAAGAATTATATTTACTAGATTTAGAATCATACCTGTCAGTCTTGGAATGATTCCTGCTGTGATGAGAAGAGGTGGAAGGTTTACTCTTCCAATGTTTCTTCTTCATCAGCTTCTGAAAGTTCCTAGAGAATGTAGCAAAGTCATCATCTGACATGCTGCATTCTGATGCATCTGACTCTGAGCTATCTGAATCAGCTGGTCTTCTTAGAGAAGAGTGAATCCCCTCCTTACTCTTCCTGATGCTATCTGCCTTGAATGCCAAGGAATTTTCCTTGGCTTGGGATCTGCTGGTGGCCTCCTCCTCTTTCTGGCAGCCAACTATATCTCATAAGAGAGCAACTTCCCAAGCAAAGTTTAGGGAGGAGTATTAACAAGATTGGCCACTTCGCTTATAACATAAATCTTAGTATCCCAGTCTCTAGTGAGTGATCTTAGGAACTTGTCATTTATTTCATAATGACTGAAAACCCTCCCATAGGTCCTCAGTTCATTAATGATCCTGAAAAATATTTCATAACAAGTAGTTATGTTCTCTCAGGGATTTCCTGAACGCCTCATAATCCTGGTTGAGCATGAACTTTCTATTATCTCTTACCTCTTTAGTACTCTCCTTTGGGTCCATCGTTCCTTCACTTGACCCATGGCGCTTTGCTACTTATTTAAGAAATTAAGTAGCACCCTCTCCAATTGTTCGGGCTTTTGGTGCAGTTGGGTATGCGCTTGATCCTTCAATTGGTATCAGAGGAGGTCACGAGTTCAAGACCGGGGGGGGGGGGGGGGCGCTATTAAATCCTGATTTTTCCCTTCTACCTGTGTGGGTCCGGCGGGTCAGGAAAACCGTGGACATGTGGTAACCACACCTCTGAGCCATGTGGGCCATGTGGTAACCCCACCTATGAGCCGACGGATTGTGTTGGACGCCGGGGGGGGGGGGGGGATTGTTGGGTCCGGCATTCCTTCCCTTGACCCGTGGCGCTTTGCTACTTATTTAAGAAATTAAGTAGCGCCCTCTCCAATAGTCCGGGCTTTTGGTGCACTTGGGCATGCGCTTGATCCTTCACTCTCCATGTAGACCATAAGGGTGTCCTATATCTCTTTGGAGGTCTGACAGTGGACCAAGTTCTGAAAGGTTGAATCATCAATAGCACTCACTATGATGTTCTCCGCTCTCTTATCCAATGCGGCCAACATGACCTCATCCTTGGTCATTTCTAAATAAGTCTTGGGTGTCTAAACATTGGCATCTAGAACTAACACCTTCATAGTGATGAAGGGTCCCTCTCTGACTGTCATAAAGATTCTAGGGTAAGAGGCTTCCATAAATAGCCTGACCCTCTCTTTCTAGATTCTAAAATTCTCCTTCCTATAAATGGGGAGTTTCATGGAACCTACTCCTTATGGTTCTCTCCAGAGCCCATAAGTAAAGAATTATAGCTACCCTTGGAGATCACTCAGACAGTTAAATCCTTTTTGCGCAACCTCCCTCTGATACCACTTGAAAGTTTTTGTTTTTAATGTAGCTTGCAACCTAGAAGGGGGGGGGGTTAATAGGTTTATTGGTATCTTGTGACTTTCTTTAAGTTTATTCTTTAAGTGCTTAGTGTGTTAGCAGTTATTAAGCTTTCAAGAACCTGCAATAAAGAAACAACATAGAAAAGCACACACATAATATATAGTGGTTTCCCAGATTATGGGTACATCCTATAACGCCCCGAAAATTATAATCGAACAAGTCGCATCCTAAGGAATTTTTGGTGCCTATATAGGGGAACACGGCCTAGGACACGGGCGTGTCCAAGGCCGTGTCTTTCTATATGTTGGCCGGCTATGTCCAGTAAAAGACACGGCAGAAAACATGGCTACGTGTCAAGCGTGACATGGGCGTGTCCATACCCGTGTCACCACCCGTGTCCACCAAGCGATGTGACGGTTGGCGTGGCGGTTATCTGTGACACGCCCCAAGGTCACGGGCGTGTCAGGTTAAGACACGGGCGTGTATCAACCCGTGTCTTTTTCTTTGCTCGACGATCGTGCCTGGATCGAGGCACACATCCGTGTGCAAGGCCGTATTCGGCCCAGGATTGAGAGATTTCAGGCAAATCCGAGCCGTTCGTTTTATTTAAACAAGATCTGACGGCCCAGATGTGTTCGTGCTTTAATAAGGGCGGGAATAAAGGATTAATTCCTTGTTATCTCTTAAACATTCTCTTTCTAAGGAGTTAGAGAGAGGAGAGACCGGTTGAGGAAGGAAGAGGAGGAATCCGGCCACCGGCGGAGCATCGGAGCACCGAGTCGAGAACCGAGGCCGGATCCGCGGAGGAAATTCCTTTGCGAAGCTTTCCATCCGGATAGATTTCCTTGGCGCAAAAGCGAACTTCAAGGGTAACGATTCTCCACTTGGACATGTGAAGTCCTTTTCCCTTTCTACATAGGAAACCCGCTACAGCGAGCGTGCGGTGATTGTGCGGTGTTCCTTGGGGTAGATGTGAATAGTCCCCCTTGTGTTGCATATAGAGTCCAGAATCGAAGTACGGACATAGGCATTGTGTGTGAAGCCTACCCGGATGTGTTGGTCTGGATAGGTGATGTTGCATATTGTATGGATTGCCGGAGAAGACTCCGTGCTATGCGTTTTTTGGGTTTCTACACGGTAGATTGCAGCAGGGATCCTTGGGGATTAACTCCAAGGCGCACCCGAAAAACTGAGCGGAAACGTAGTTTTGCTAACTTGGCGGCCGGGGAGCCAGCCATGTACATAACTGGGTTATGTGATGATTGGGAATGTATTAGGATCTGAGAGAAGCTTGGCCCGCGCGTATGTCTTAAAGTGACTAGACGGAGTGAGCAATGAGAAAGTGGAAGCGGACATGGGCTATGCGGTTCGGTGCTAGAGGCCCAAAAGTGGAACTGGCCGTTGGCATAGTCGGGAGTCTTAGACGGTGGTCAGAAAGACAAAAATGCTCACGATGTTTCCATCCCGGGGATGGTAGTGAAGCCACGGAATTGACCGGATTCACCGAAAATGTGCCCTGAGTGCACGAGGTGTTTGGCCGTGCGAGCCTACACCTGTGGCGATGTATGTTTGCACATTGTTGTTTAGCTTGGCTAATGAAATGCAGGGAAGGAGCACCGCCGTCCCGAGTAAGGGGCAGGGTCATTATAATTTGGCCAGCTTTAGCTGACCTTTGCTTTGTGCTGGCCCTCAAAGGCCAAAGCGAATTGTTGTTTTACTTTTGTCATGTGTGGCCGGCCTGCAAGCCGATATATGTAAAACATTACTTTGTTAAGTGAACTCTTGTAAGGCCATAAGACCAAGTACTTTCAGTGTATTTGTGATTTCATTCCTATGGTGGTAAGTGGACATTCATGATAATTGTTATTCAATTATGTGTTCTTTCAAACTGTTTAAAAGCTTCCGCTAGAATGCTCTGAGTTAGGGTGAGTAGTTGTAGTTGGTTTTTGATATTCTTATGTAACCCTTCCGACTGTCCGTAGTATATGGCGTCGGGTTCCAGCTGGACCTTCTACTATATGCCATACAATGGATGGGGGTGTTACAATTTGATATCATACTAAGATGTCGGTCTTCTTTATTTTAATTCGTGGGCGAATTCATTTAAGGGGAGGTGAGCACTTGTATATGTGTCATCATTATAACATAATAGAACTCATGAATGTCCATTTAGGAATGAAAAATACACTTGTTCTGAGGAACCTGAGTGTTCCAATGATTGCTTTTAGCAATCTGTATGTTGCCTAATCAAGGGTTTATGCTACTATAGGTAACTAGGAGCAGTGCTGGGCAATCGGAATGTCCGCGATCGGCGGAAAGTAGTGCACCTAATGACGTGCCTACAATACCCCCTTCAGCAAAAACCATCAGATTGGTTGCTGAAGTAGTTTTTGCTATGATAAATGCCTAACCTGCAAGGCAAGTGCAGTACGCACCACCTATTAATGAGCAAGAACCAATTAGGGTGGAAGAGCCGGGAGTGGTAGAACGTGTGGCAATTGATCAAGTGGCACCAAGGAAAGCTACGGAGAAGCAGCTCAAGCATGTAATAAGCTT
Source organism: Platanthera zijinensis (assembly GCA_039513925.1). Classification (NCBI taxonomy): domain Eukaryota; kingdom Viridiplantae; phylum Streptophyta; class Magnoliopsida; order Asparagales; family Orchidaceae; genus Platanthera; species Platanthera zijinensis. Next base: position 127,616,938 of record CM077091.1, read on the forward strand.
TAATTCTCCGGTGTTCGATGGGATTGGAATGCCAACTCAAGCTGAGGACTGGCTCTCTACGATGAAGAGAGTCTTGACGGCCAAAGAAACTGTGGAGTGGTAGAAGAACACCATAGTGACCTTCCTATTGGCTGGTGAGGTGAGGCTGTGGTGGGACGAGTTGGAGGTTCATATCATAGTGGGAAGGCAACTTGCTGATGTGCATATGGAGGAATTCTCAAGGTTGTTTTTGGCCAGATACCTACCCTTTGCTCAAAAGCTTGAGATGGAGAATACGTACCTTGGTTTGACTCAGGGAGACAGAAGCGTGGATGAGTATCTCCACGAGTTTACACGCTTGGGTCGTTATGCTAGGGCTATGTTTACTGAGGAGCGGAAGACCAACCGATTCTATGAGGGCTTACGTGGCGACCTACAGCTACTCCTTGCTAGGCCTAAGGCGCAAGGATTCCTAGCCTTGGTCAATTCGGCCCGGTCATTGGAAAAGGTCGTGAAGAAAGTGCAAGAGAAGAAGGACCCAGGGGAAAAGAAGTCAGAGTTCAAAGTGCCGAATTCAAAGTCGGGTTTCCGCAGATGGAACAAGAAGTTGAAAGCTTCGAGCTCAGCCCCTTTGTCTGGTGCGACGGGGGGAACCACAAGTCGAGTCCCAGGAACTTACTATAACTGTGGAAAGATGGGGCATTTTGCACGTGAATGTAGGAGCGGACGTTCAAAGTCAGAGAGGAAGCATGAAGTAACTTACGAAGAAAAAGGGAAGGCGGTGGAGTCAACCGCATCCCACCATGCTCCAGCCAAGCCTAGAGTATATAATCTTGGTCTGCAAGAGGCCATAAAGCAAGCTGACGTGGTGACAAGTATGAGTTAAATTATATCAGTTTAGCTTTATGTAGTTGTTACCTTTTACATGTTAGCTTATAAATGTTGGTGTTAGGCTTTGTGTTAATTTTCAATTGTCCGGCGAGAACCCTATTTGATACGGGAGCTTCACATTCCTTCTTGTCTGAAAGATTCGTATCGCGCATCGGAGTTCCTTCTTCGGTGGAAAAGGACAAGTTGGATGTGTTGTTGCCCAATGGGTGCTCAATGCGCGCGGATAGAATCTGTGTGGTAAAGATACGAATTGGGGATCAGGAGTTTGACTTGCTAGCATCGCTACTGTCATTAGTGGAGTTCGACGTAATCTTTGGAATGGACTGGCTCACGGAGAAGCGAGCATTAATTGATTGCAATCGAAAGGAAGTTAAGTTGGGATTGAATACTGATCGAGAGACTACGTTTGCGGGCATGAAAGGGTCAAGCAAGATTTTGATGTTGGCTCTTCAGGTGATTAAGGCATTTCAGTTTGGGGCAGAGCTGTTTGTCACATTAGTGTAGGCTTCAACACCTAAACCTAGTCTGTGCAGTATTTATGTTATGTCCGAGTATCCTGATGTGTTCCCAGACGATCTCCCTGGATCCCCTCCTCAGCTGGAGATTGATTTTACAATTGAGCTGGTGCTGGGTTCCAAACCGGTGTCACGCTCTCCGTATCGGATAGCGCCTAAGGAGATGGCAGAGTTGAAGGTGCAACTACAAGAGTTGTTGGAACAAGGGTATGTGCATCCAAGTTCGTCGCCTTGAAGCGCATCGGTCCTCTTTGTTAAGAAGAAGGATGGGAGCTTGCGACTCTGTATTGACTATCGGGAGTTGAACAAGCTTACAGAAAATAATAAGTATCTGATTCCAAGGATTGATGATCTATTTGATCATTTGGTTGGGTCAACAGTATATTCGAAGTTAGATCTAAAATACGAATACTACCAATTAAGGATGAGGGAAAACGACATCCCAAAGATAGCGTTCAGCACGCGGTTTTGGCATTACGAGTTCACGGTCATGCCGTTTAGGTTGACCAATGCGCCATCTGTGTTTATGGATCTGATGAACAAGACGTTTAGAAAGAACTAGGACCGTTTCGTGATAGTATTTATCTACGATATCTTGGTGTACTTGCAGTGTGAGGATGATCACTACATGAATCTGCATATGGTGTTGGAGACGTTGAGGAAGAATCAGTTGTATGCTAAGTTATCCAAGTGTGAGTTCTGGTTATCCTCGGTAGCGTTCCTTGGTCATATTGTTGGTGGAGAAGGGATAGCGGTGGATCCGGCAAAGATAGTGGAGATACGGGAGTGGCCTGTGTTGACTACAGTGGCGGAAGTTCAGAGCTTTCTGGGGCTTGCCGGCTATTACAGGTGCTTCGTAGAAAACTTCTCACGGATAGAGCTACCATTCACGACGTTGACAAGGAAGGATCAAAAGTTTGTGTGGTCACTGGAGTGCGAGCAAGCTTTTGAAGAATTGAAGAGACGGTTGACCACGACGCCTATTTTATGTTCGCCAAGTGGGACCGAAGGGTTTGAAATCAATAGTGATGCTTCGGGTAGTGGTTTGGGATGTGTTCTGCGACAACGTGGGAGCGTGATAGCCTATGGTTCGCGACAATTGAAGGTTCACGAGAGGAACTATCCAGTCCATGACTTGGAATTAGCGGCCGTGATATTTGCTCTGAAGCTGTGGAGACACTACCTGTATGGTGTGAAGGTCAATATCTAGACCGATCATAAGAGCCTAAAGTACTTGTTAGATTAGAAGGAACTGAACATGAGGCAGCAGATGTGGATCGAGTTCCTGGGGGACTACACCTTCGAGATACATTATGTGCCAGGGAAAGGAAATGTAGTGGCAGATGCGTTGAGTCGTAAGGCTCCTGCAAAGGCAAACTGGTTGACGGTACATGGTGAGAGTTTGGTCCGTGATTTGGAGGCATTGAAGATCTCTTGCGTTGACAAGCAGACTAGTGTCGAGGCAAAATTATATTGGACAGAGGTGCAATATGACCTAGCTGATAGGATTTGGAGGGCTTTGGTTAAGGATAGTAGCATGAAGCAGATCTTAGATGAATCTTTGGATGGGTCAAATTCCCAATTTGTTGTTGAGGATGGACTGCTGAGGAGGGACGGTCTCCTATACGTCCTTAGTGCGGATAATCTTCGGGAGGAGTTGATGTACGAGGCTCATCATACCAAGTACCCAATCAACCCGGGGAGCACGAAGATGTATAAAGACATGAAGAAGTTGTTCTGGTGGCCAGGATTAAAGAAGGATGTAGCACTTTATGTGTCCAAGTGCTAAACATGTGCCTTGGTGAAGGCGGAGTGCCAGAAGCTCGGAGGTTTCTTGAAGTCCTTGCCTATCCCGGAGTGGAAGTTCGACGACATTTCTATGGATTTTATGCATGGTTTGCCAAAGTCGTGGATGGGAAATGATGCCATCTGGGTGGTCATTGATAGATTGACAAAAGTGTCGCACTTCATTCAATAGGAAGGATGATTCGGTGGAAAAGTTAGCCAAACTTTATGTGGATAATATTGTACGATTGCATGGTGTTCCCCGCAGTATTGTTAGCGATTGAGATGGATGCTTCCCGTCAAATGACTAGAGGCTGGTGCATAGATTGTTGGGAACTAGGCTGAGTTTCAGCACATCCTTTCATCCGCAGACGGATGGTCAGACCGAGAGGGTCAACAGGACGATTGAGGACATGCTCCGCATGTGAGTCTTGGATTTCGGAAAGCAGTGGGAAGACCACCTGTACATGGTGGAGTTTGCATATAACAACAGCTATCAAGCGAGTATTGGAATGACGCCTTTCGAGGCCTTGTATGGGAGAAAGTGTCGCATGTTGTTGTCTTGGTTGGAGACAGGCGAGTCTAAGTTATACAAACATCAAGCGGTGGAAGACGCAACATCAATGATACGTACAATTCAGGAACGGTTGAAGATCGCTCAGGACAGGTAGGCAAAATACTATAATGTCAAGCATAGGAACGTGGAGTTCGGTGTTGGCGACTGGGTGTATTTTAAAATCAAGCCATTCAAGGTGTCTCGCGGGTTCGAAGCTTGAAGAAGCTGAGTCCGAGATACCTTGGACTATTTGTGATCCTGGAGGGAGTTGGAAAAGCAGCGTATCGACTAAAGCTGTCAGTGGAATGGAGTGGGCTACACGATGTGTTCCACATATCAGTGTTGCGGAAGGCGGTGCAAGAGCCTTCGCAGGTCATTGCGATCGATCAAGTGCCAGTTGATAACGGATTGACGGCAAAGGTCAAGCCAGTACGCATTGAAGATTTTGAAGTCAAATGACTCCGCAATAAGGAAATCCGAATGGTTAAAGTCCGTTGGGATCAATGCGGACGTGAGGAGCTTTCATGGGAGCGAGAGCAGACTATGTTGGAGGAATACCCTGAGTTATTCCACTCAGGTAAAATTTAAGTCTTGTGTACCTTTACATAATTTCAGGACGAAATTATTTTAAGGGGGGATTTGTAACGCCCCGAAAATTGTAATCGAACTAGTCGCGTCCTAAGGAATTTTTGGTGCCTATATAGGAGAACACATCCTGGGACACGGGCGTGTCCAAGGCCATGTCTTTCTCTGTGTTGGTCGCCTATGTCCAGTAAAGGACACGACAGAAAACACGGCTACGTGTCAAGCGTGACACGGGAGTGTCCAAACCCGTATCACCACCCATGTCCACCAAGCGACGCGGCGGTTGGCGTGGAGGTTATCTGTGACACGCCCCAAGGTCACGAACGTGTCGGGACCCAACACGAGTGTGTCAGGTTGGGACACGGGCGTGTCTCAACCCGTGTCTTTTTCTACGCTCGACGATCGTTCCTGGATCGGGGCACATGGCCTGGAACACGGCCGTGTGCAAGGCCGTATTTGGCCCAGGATTGAGAGATTTCAGGCGAATCCGAGCCGTTCGTTTTCTTTAAACAAGATCTGACGACCCAGATGTGTTCCTTCATTAATAAGGCCAGGAATAGAGGATTAATTCCTCATTATCTCTTAAGCATTCTCTTTCTAAGGAGTTATAGAGAGGAGAGACCGGTTGAGGAAGGAAGAGGAGGAATCCGGCCGCCGCCGGAGCATCGGAGCACCGAGGCCGGATCCACAGAGGAAATTCCCTTGCGAAGCTTTCCATCCGGATAGATTTCCATGGCGCAAAAGAGAACTTCAAGGGTTACGATTCTCCACTTGGACATGTGAAGTTGTTGGATACATTGGAAAATGTGTACTAGATTTGGAGAAGCCACACCTTGATCAATGATATGCATCAGTGTGTATTTGATATAAGTTTGAGTTTCATTGTGCAGGTTTAAAATTTCAAAAAAAAAGTTTCTAAGTACAAGTGTCGACACTTGTGAAGTAACTGTGTCGACACTCAGGAAATTTGTGTCGACACTCAGGCAAGCTGTGTCAACACACAGACAAATTGTGTTGACACTCAGGGAAGTTGTGTCGACACCCAGCTGCTATGTTGACACTCAGGAAAGCTGTGTCGACACTGGCAAAATGTGTCGACACTTATAAAGAAGTTGTGTCGACACTCAAAGCCATGTCGACACCTAAACAAGCAGTTGTGTCGACATCCAAAATTGTGTCGACAACTTAAAATAGAATTGTGTCGACACTTAAATAAGAAGATGTGTCGACACTCAGGAGCTATGTCGACACCTGAAGCAATTGTGTTGACACACAGGACTTGTGTCGACACACCAAATCTCAAGAGGTTGTGTCGAGTATAGAAGTAATTGTGTCGACACACAGGACTTGTGTCAACACACACTCAACGCCATTTGATAAACACTCAACGCCATCTGTCTGCAACAGAAATGTCAAGACAAGAAGCTGTTATGTCGACACACAGGACTTGTGTCGACACATACAACAAAAAGCAGTGTCGAGAAGTAGAAGTATTACTGTGTCGACACTTGGAGTATTTGTGTCGACACCATGAAGACTTATGTCAACACTTAGCCTATATGTGTCGACACATGTAAAGCAGTCTACTGAGTGTTGTATGTTGAGTTGGACAAACATTAAAGAACCTGGTGATGTGACTGGTGACTTGACAGCTGTCATAACTAACCGGTCTGACACCACTGTCAGAAGTCTGTTATGAACCGGATCAGCTAGTAATCATGGAGCAAGCTCTATATAAAAGATAGATCGGAAATGACAGAACTAATGATCATAATAATCAATGTGAAAAGATCTCTGGATCTTAAAGAAGAATTCTGACAGATCAAGGCCTGACTGCAAGAAAGATTCAGAGTTCAATCTGAATCTAAGGAAGAAGCTGACTGAAGATCAACTTCAACTTGAAGAATAAATCCATCTTATTTGTCATAATCAAGAAGCTTTGAAAAGCTAAGTTAGGTTGGATTAGAAGGATCATTTTATACAAGAACTGATCAAGAAGACAACATCAATAGAGGAATCTAGCTGGTGAAGTTTTCTGAAACTTATTACTCACAAATTCTTGTAGGATCTATTGTTAGATTTGAGATTGTAAGCCTAAATTATAAAGGCTAAGGAAGGGCAGTGTGCCTGAGGTAGGACTTGTGGAAAGTCTGAGTTGTAAGCCTAGTTATAAAGGCTTAGGTAGGGCTGAGGCCTGAGGTAGGATTCAGGGAAGAATCTGAGGTAGGACTTGTGTTAAGTCTGAGGTGTAGGAACCATTTTTGGGTTCTGAGTTTGTAAGATCTGCGGATCCGAGCCAGTGGAAGGAAGTTAGGCTGAATCCAGTTATCTGCTGGATAGGAGAAGGGGGAAAGTGGATGTACCCATATCTTGGGGAACCACTATAGATCTGGTGTTTACTGTGTTGTGTTAATTTTCTGTAGATATATTAATCTGTGCTGAAAGGAGATAAATATTTGTTATCCTAAAAATAATAAAGAGACTTAATAAGTTAATAACCTATTCACCCCCCCCCCCTCTAGGTGTTTAGGGCCTTGAAACAAAGTCTTTGAGTGGTATCAGAGGGAGGTTCCTCAAAATTTGACCTAACAGTCAGAGGATTTCTCGAAGGCAAATAACAGATTATAAGAATGGGTTCAAGTGAAAATCAAAAGGAGTCTGGATCAATGAAATTTCCCATATGCAGGAAAGAATATTTCTGCATTTGGAAAGAAAGGGTCAGGCTATTTATGGAAGCATCTGATCAAAGAATTTATATCACAGTACTGGAAGGCCCCTTCATCCCAATGAAGGTTTCAGTTCTTTATGCAAACATTCAAACTCCAAAGAGTTATTTAGAGATGACTAAGGATTAGATCATCTTGGTTACATTAGATAAAAGAGCTCAGAATATAATTGTAAGTGCCATAGATGATGCAACATTCCATAATCTTGTGTACTGTAAAACATCCAAAGAAATGTGGGATATACTGATTGTCTATATGGAAGGCATAGAAGAAGTGAGAGAGGACAGAAAGTCTATGTTGAATCAGGAGTATGAGAGCTTTAGGCAGAATAAAACTGACAGCATAGCTGAATGCTATAAAAAGTTTTTCAGAATAGTTAATGAACTGATGACATATGGAAAAGTCTTTAGTACTTATGAACTAAATGACAAGTTTCTTAGGTCCCTAACAAAGGATTGGGACACTAAGATATGTGCAATCAGGGAAGTGGCCAGACTGGCTGACACACCTCCACCTACACTTTTTTGAAAGCTACTTTCATAGAAAATGCAGCTTACTGCTAGGAAAGAGGAAGAGAAGGGCAGCAGATCTGAACATAAAGAAATGTCAGTAGCCTTCAAGGCTGAGGGCTCAAGGAAGGGTAGGAGAAAATCTCTTTCTCCACCTAGAAGGAGTACTAAAGCAGAAGAAGGTGTTCCTGAAACAAGTACATCAGATAGTCATACATCTGATGAAGACTTTGCTGCCTTCACAAGACAATTCCAAAGGTTCATGAAGAAAAAGAATTGGAGAACCAGACCTTCATCTACATCATATTCCAAGGATGAATACTACAGGAAGAAGAAAACACCTTAGGAAGACAGGTATGCTTCTAAAACTTGTAAACAATCTAATTCTAAGATTGTGTGTTATTGCTGCAACAGGTCAGGGCATGTCATAGCTGACTGTCCTGATAAAAGAAAGGAGTCAAAGGACAAGAAGAAGCAGCTGGTCAAAGGCAAGAAGGAGAAGTCACTAGTGGCTCAGAAGGAGAAGAGTTTGACAGACTCTTCATCTTCAGAATCTGAAAAAGAGGCAAAAGCATATGTTGGACTCTTCTCAACAGAAGAGGATTTTAAGGAACTAGAATTCCTACAGATGCTGGACTCCATAAATGGAGTAGAAGAATATTGATGTAAAGGGCTGATGGCTCAATTTGAAGAAGATAAGTGCCAGGATCAGCCTGGACCAAGTAAGGTAAACAATTCACCCCTAGTCTCAGATTACTTTACTTGATCAGAATCAGAAGCATCTTCTTCAAAAGAAGTGGATGGATCTGAGTCTGAGGGGGATGTTCACCAACTCATTAATGAGTATGGTGGGTTGTTGCATGCTCTAAAGAAGAGCAAGTTTCTTGTTAAAGAGCAGACCAAGGAGATTTAGTCTCTCAAACTGGCTGCAGCAGATTCAGCAAAACTGTTGGATCAAAAACTGAATGAGGTTGCCAAATTGAAAAACATTACAGTTATTCAGATGGGTACAATCTCATTCAAAGAGAATCATATCAAGAAACTGGAGAGAAAACTTCAGCAAGAGAGAGAGAGCTAGTGGCAAAATTCTCCAAGCCAAAATCAGTCTTACCTTTGATAGATAATTTTGTTTCACAAAAAGGAAAGACTGGTCTAGGCTTCAAGGGAAGAACTAGAGCTACCAATTCTCATAGAAAAGGTAAAGTCCCTGTTCAGCCTCAAGCTTTTAATCCCCCTATTTTCTTTAAGAAGGTAGTGAATCCTTACCTTTGATAGATAATTTTGTTTCACAAAAAGGAAAGACTGGTCTAGGCTTCAAGGGAAGAACTAGGGCTACCAATTCTCATAGAAAAGGTAAAGTCCCTGTTCAGCCTCAAGATTTTAATCCCCCTATTTTCTTTAAGAAGGTAGTGAATCCTACTAACAGGTATGATCATGACATGACACATGGTCACCGTGAGCATGAAAATTTCATGAGCAAGGGTGCTAATGCCAATAGACCAATCTATAGGCATGCCCATCATATTCAAGAGGAGCTCTTGAAGAATGTTGTTCCAGCACCAACACTTAATAAGCCTACTGACAACAAAGTAAGAAGGCATGTACCTAAGAATAGGTATAATAGGTTTGAGTGTTGGTGTTGTGGCAAGGTGGGACACTTTGCTATGGATTGCTTGTTTAACTTAAGTGTTAAAACCAATAGTAGGATTCCTGTTAGATCAGTCACAGGGTTTCAAACTAATAAGGACCTAGGACCCACTAGCAAGTTGGGTTCTAAGGGTAAGTAATTCATTATTTGTTACAGGTAAATCCAAGTGATCATACCCCTATATGGTACTTGGATAGTGGTTGTTCCAAACATATGACTGGAACAAGGAGAATGTTGAGGGACTATGTGCCCATAAAGAATGGACCAAAGGTTATCTTTGGTGGATCAGAAAAGGGAATCATAAAAGGATTTGGTAACATCTCTTGTGATTCAATTACTATCACTAAAATGGCTTATGTAAAGGGTTTAAAACATAACCTGATTAGCATAAGTCAACTTAGTGACCTAGGTTATGATATTTCTTTCCTCAAAGGGGAGTGTCTAGTAAAAAGGTCAAGTGATCAAGAGATCATCTTGACTGGCACTAGGAAAGGAAATGTGTATTGCCTTAACCTAGAGTGTGAGTCTAACAACTCACCTATTTGTTTGGTTACAGGAGAGAAAGCTTCTCTATGTGTCAAATGGTACAAGAGGCTAGCTCATCTGAACTATAAGTCAATAGAACTGCTGTTCAGCTTGGGATTAGTGAGGAATGGTCCTCAAGTTAAGTGCATAAAAGAGGGTGTGTGCTCAGCTTGCCAAAAAGGCAAGCAGACTAAGTCCTCTTTTCAGTCACTTGACATCAAAGATTTAAAGAGATGTTTGTATCTTATGCATATGGATTTGTTTGGTCCTATGCCAGTCCATAGTTTTGGTTGGAAAGCATACACACTTGTTGTTGTGGATGACTATTCTAGATTTATATGGGTTTTCTTCTTTAGGCAGAAATCTGAAACCCCAACTATATTCCAGACTTTTGTCAAATAAATATAGAATAAATACAACAGCTCAGTGGTCCAAATCAGAAGTGACCATGGAACTGAATTTCAGTCTGAATGTATGACAAAATTCTGTGAAGAACTTGGGATTCTTCAGGAATTCTCTTCACCTAGAACTCCTCAGCAAAATGATGTTGCTGAAAGGAAGAATAGGATTCTAATTGAAGCCAGTAGAACTCTACTGAATGACACTACTCTCTCTGAATACTTCTGGGCTGAGGCAGTAAATACTGCATATCATGTGCTCAATAGGGCCTCCAGCAACAAGAAACTCAAGATGACTCTCTACCAGATTTTAAAAGGCAGAAAACCAAACATATCTTATTTCAGAATCTTTGGTAGTAAGTGTTTTGTACTAGTTAATGGTAAACACTACCAAACTAAGTTTGCTGCCAAATCCCTAGAAGGGATATTTGTTGGGTACAACAACCATAGTAGAGCATACATGATCTACAACTTGACTACTCAAGTTGTAGAAGAATCTGTGCATGTTGTATTTGATGAGTCAATGTTTATTAACAGTGAATTGTCTAGTTCTTCAGTTAGTTCTACAGGTCTAACAGATAAGCTGGACAAGCTGACCATCAATGAAGATGTTACTGCTAATCTTGATGAAGACAAAGATGTCAGCTATCTAGAGGGAGATCAAGTCCCACTGGGTGAAGAAGAAAATGTGGAGCATCAAGATGAGGAAACTGGAGATAGCCATAATGCTGATAGAATTCCTCCAGTAAGGAGACACCTGAAGGATCATCCAGCTCACCAGATAATTGGTGATGCAAGTTAGGGTGTTCTAGTAAGGAGCAGGAGAATGAACACAGTTTTATGTTCTAGCTTCCTGTCTCAGATAGAACCCAGGAAGATTGAAGAGGCCATACAAGACACCAACTGGATTGATGTAATGCAAGAAGAGCTCAGTCAGTTCAAAAGGTGTAAGGTCTGGGAACTGGTGCCAAAACCTGAGGATCACAACATAATAGGAACTAAGTGGATCTACAGGAAAAAGCTTGATGAGAATGGCACTATCGTCAAGAACAAGGCTAGACTGGTAGCAAAAGGCTACAGGCAAGAGGAAGGTATTGATTTTTATCAAACCTTTGCTCCAGTGGCAAGGATGGAGCCAATAAGGTTGTTCTTAGCCTATGCTGTCTATCAAGGGTTCAAAGTATATCAAATGGATGTGAAATCAGCATTTCTGAATGGTGATTTAAAAAAAGGAGTCTATGTAGAACAACCCTCAGGTTTTGTAGACTCTCACTTTCCTGATTATGTATATAGGCTTAGAAAAGCTCTATATGGTTTGAAACAAGCTCCAAGGGCTTGGTATGAAACCTTATCTGCCTTCCTCATTGAGAATAAGTTCTCTATAGGAAAGATAGACAAAACTGATAGTTTTACTTTCAAGACAACCTAAACACCTAGAGGGGGGGGGGGTGAATAGGTTCTAATGCTTGTTAACACTTTTTGGCAGAATTCAATTTCAGAATTAAAACACACAGCACAGCAGTCACAGAAATTTAACCATCACAGATTGCACACTATTTTATAGTGGTTCCCCAAGGTCTGGGTACATCCACTTTCCCCCTTCACCTATCTAGCAGTATGCTAGATTCGGCCAAACTTCCTCTTTACTCAGATCCACAGATCCTACAGCTCAGAACCTGAAAAGGTTCCTACAACTCAGGCTCAACAGCCCTACCTCAGCCTTATCACAAAGCCTACAACTCAGAGAAGAACCTTCTCTTACACTTAAGCAAACAGCCCTACCACTCAGAGATCAACTCTCCTACACTCAGCCTTTATAACACAGGCTTACAACTCAGATCTGTATTGACAGATCCTACAGAAATTAGAAAAGAAGTTTTTAATGTCTTGCCTTTGTTGAGAGAGAAAAGAATAAGACAAATCTTGATCAGCTGATGAAATCAACTGAATCTGAGCTTTCTTCAAAGCTTCTTGAATCTGAACTTAGCTGAGTTGATTTCTAAACAGCTTCTTGAGAAACCAATGATGGCTTCCTTCTTCTTCTTCAAGTGGCTGGATCCCTCTCTATCCAACACCTTTGATGATACTTCTGAATTCTTGAAAGAACTCTACTTAGACTGATCCTGAGATCGTCTTCTTAGATCTTCTGATGAAGATCTTCTTTAATGCCTTGCACTTTCTTGAAGAGAGAACTTGTCTCTTAACTGATGTGTTGATTAGGAATTAATTTCCTCTTGTGTGTTGTATGTATTTTCTTCTTCTAAATCTGTCTATTTATAGATCTTCTTCATGGAAACCGGCTGATCCGGTTTCTAACTGACTACTGGCAAGTCTGACAGCTTCAGTTAACCTGACATAACCCACAGCTGTCAAGTCTTCAAACAGATCCTGTGCCTTAATCTTGGACAGCAAAGTGTTGAGACAGACTGTCAGAAAGTGTCGAGACCAACTGTTTATATGTGTCGACACAAGTGACTTTGGTGTCGACACAGCCTTTGATAATGTCGACTAGTTTGCCTTTAAGTCGACACTGCTTCTTCAGAACTTCATCTTGAGAATGAGTCGACACAGAGAATTTGTGTCGACTCAACACTTCATCTTTCTTCAGAAAATAACTTGGTCTTGACTTTGCAGTGTGTCGACACAAGTCCTGTGTGTCGACACAGTTGTTGTAGATTCAGAACTCAGTATGTGTCGACTCTGCCTTCAGGTGTCGACATAGTTGAGGTCGACTATCTTTCTGTGAGTCGACACTGCTTCCCAGTGTCGACACAAATGTGGTCGACTATCTTTCTGTGAGTCGACACTGCTTCCCAGTGTCGACACAAATGTGGTCGACTATCTTTCTGTGAGTCGACACTGCTTCCCAATGTCGACACAAATGTGGTTGACTATCTTTCTGTGAGTCGACACTGCTTCCCAGTGTCGACACAAATGTGGTCGACTATCTTTCTCTGTGTCGACACAGCTTCCTTCAAGTGTCGACACAATTATTCTGAAGTGTCGACACAATTTCTTCAGGTGTCGACATATGGACTTAGAATAATTTCCTGTATTCTTTAATACTTCTTCACCTGCACATGTCAACTTAAAACAACATCAAATACACCTTGATGTATATCATTAAGCTAAGTTAGGCTTCTTCAAATCAGGTACACATTTTCCAATGTACCCAACAATCTCCCCCGATTTGGAGAAGTCGTAACCCTTTTAGTTAATGATATACAACATTTATAACAAATATAATATGATGATGTATGATATTACAGGAATACTTAATATAAACAAAATATTAACAATTCATCACAGAGTGAACATGAATATATGATTCCAAACAAAATTTTGTTTATAACTTGGTAATGTTTGATTACAGATGTTTACATTGAATGATTAAACAAAACATTTCAAAACACTTTTGAAAGAACTTAGAACTAAGATTGATCAGGCTCTTTTATGACAATTCCTTTGCCAGATTGGATTTGAGCCTTCACAGGAGCTTCAGCAACTTCAGCTGGCTTCTTGCCTTTTAGCTCAGCTTTCTTCTGTGCTTCTTCCTTGAGCCTTTGCCTTTCAAAGTAATGAAAGGGCTTTGGAAATTACTTGCTCGGCTCCTGAGCATCTGGTGGCAGCCTTCCTAGCTTGACTTTTCTCCTGAACTGTACTATGGCTTCCTGCCTAGCTTCATACTTTTGCCATTCCATTTCATTATACCACTTTCCTCTTTCATGTACTTTGTCCTTTACAGCCTTCCATACAGTTAGTATAATATTTCTTGAAGTAGGGCTCCACTGCTCAAAATCTGGCTTAAGTTTAGCCTGCTCTCTAAATCTTTTCTTGGATAGTAGAGCATCTTGCTGTTCTTTCAAGTTGGCATCAGGCTTATCAACTTTTTCAATAACAACCTTGGTAACCTCTTTTGGAGGACTATACATATCCTGAACTTGCTGATCAATTATATCAAAATCAGGAGGAGGGTAAATGACTTGGGCAATCTCAGGTTGATTGCCTTCAAGTAGACCTGTTTGAATTCCTGACTCAGCCACCATAGCATCATCACATAAAGGTGGATATCCCAATGTGGCTCGAATACTATTAGTCACCCATTTGGTGTGCTCGGAGCCAGCATGAACTAACAACCTCTCCCCCTTTATGACTTCCCTGGTAATATGATCTCTTAGATCATCCTTCTGAAATCTGATCTGGCCATCTAGATAATTCACACCTTCTTTAAAATATGGTTTCAATTTTTGAAGTTTGTCAGATATTTCCTTCTGAGATGTAGTGATAGTAGTCTTAACTGATTCAATGGCATCTTGAAGTTTCTTATCAAACTCTTCCATCTCCTTTGCTCTTGCTTCAGTCATCCCTACAGTAGCCTTGCTGAACTCTTCAAGAATTTCATGGTGAGATTCAGCCAAATTATCATTCATCCTCAGCTGATTCTCCAAAACATAACCTTGCTTCAAAGCAATATCATCCACTTTAGTGAGGATAGACTACTGTTGTTTAGCCAAAAACACTACAGCATTACCTCCCTTATGGAAGCAATCTGTCATCTCCAACTTATTCATATTTACTTCAAATCTAATAGACTTAATATCTTGAGCCAAGTCAAATTGAAGGGATTTATTGCTCTCATCAACATACTTCTCCATTGCTAATCTCTGCTCATCCAACTTAACTTGCAAATCTACCATGAACTTGTTGTAGTTAAATTCAGATGGAGATTGGTGAGTTGAAGTTTGGAGAGCCTGCTTATAACTTTGGCTCCTTCTCTTGAAGACTATGAGCTTACTCTTCTTAGCCATTCTGGCTTCTTCAGTCTCAGAGTCTGATGAACTTTCTATTTGAACTCTTTCAGGTGGAGTAGGAGAAATATTAGTTTCAGTGACATGTTGCTCAGTCTCAACATTCACAGGCTCCCCCTCAACTACTTGTTCCTCCTCAACTCCTTGTTCCTTCTCAACTTCTTGCTCTATCTCCATGTCTAGTGCCTTTTCATTGTCTTGCTCCTCCTCTACTCTATCAGTAGCAATTTCAACATTAGGAAATAACTCATCTAGAGTGTATTCCTTCTGAGCTTGAACAGATGTTGAATCATCCAGATCTGTATTATTCAAATCTTTTGATAAATCAATTTGTTCTTCCTCTTGCACTTGTTCAGACATGTGCACCTCCTGCACTTGTTCAGTATGTGGAATTTCCTGGGTAGGAGAATGCACTTGTTCCCCCTATACCTGTGCAGGAGTAAAAAAAATATTAGGAATGACCTTGGCAGGAAAACTCACTTGCACTCCCTTTACCTGTTCAGAAGTAGATACATTCTGGGCAGGAGAGTGAGCATGCTCCCCCTGCATTTGGGCAGGAATGGTTTCATTCTGAACTTGAACAGACTCAGGCTGATCTTCAACCTGCTTTTTCACTTGCTCTTCTTGATGCTGGGCAGTGCCTAGATCATGTGCAGGGGATCTTTCAGGGGTGTCCTGCCTGTTCTCATCAAGCACATCTTTAGACAGCACCCTATCCCACCTTGAAAATAATCTTATATCCATTTTCCTCATGTGATTAATCTTTGTCCCAGGAAGTTGTTGCATAACCTCAGGGATCACCCTAGTCAGGTATAAACTCACAATTCTAGCTAGATTTGGCTTCTTGATTCCTTCCTTGACCTTATCAAATACTACAGCTGACCAGTCAGTTGGAATTGTAAACACAATTCTGGTCATTAGGCTGAACATATAGGCTGAAATCCTATCATGTCCACCTGGTTTGCACAAAATTACCTTCCCAACTACTTCTGACAGAAACTTGCCCTGTGGATTCATGCCCTTCCTATTGATAGCTGCTCCAATCTTCAGGGTTGGATCCAATCCACACCATTGGAGAGCCTCCCTGGTCTTAGAGGCTGGAACCTCTTCTTCATTCTCAATGTTTGATAATTGAAGTATTTTTCTTAAATTTCTTGGTGTCAGTTTCACCTTCGTCCCATGAACATTGAATTTTATCTTGAGACCAGCTGAATCCACTGATGCAGAGGTAAAGAATTCAATTACCTCCTTCTTCTAGATCTTTGTCGGTTCAAAAACTAGAAATTCTAATCCAGATTCAGAAATTAGAGTGACAACCCTTTGAACATCTGTCGGGGCATCCGCAAAGGCATTGCGCACCAACTCATATCCTTCATTGACGTTATCTGCAACCTTTGGCGCCATTGATCAGACGAGAAATCTTGAGAGAAGAGAGAGAGAGAATGTCGACACAGGGTTTCAGTCTCGAAAACCTTGTAAGCGTGTCGACAGAATAAGTTCTTGACCTATTTATACCTTCTATTGAAAGAAGATCAAAAGGGGGGCAAAAACAGTCTATATGTGTCGACACAGATGGAGTGTGTCGACACAAACTTCTATTGTCTTGACAGCAAGTCTGTCTACTATGTGTCGACACCAATTGTGGATATGTCGACACCTGAGAGCATCAGAAATTCTGTGTCGACTCTTAGGATAAGTGTCGACACAAAATATGTAAGTGTCGACACCACTATTCTGGTGAAGTCGACACTACATTCCTGGATGAGTCGACTATTTGATTCTTAAGTGTCGACACAAATTCTCTGTGTCGACACATATTCTCTGACTAGTCGACATGACTTCACTGAGTCGACACATTATCACTGAATGTGTCGACACTATTTTACTTAGCCAATTTCTGTTTTTGTCAATACCACTTGATAATCTAATATTACTTGTAAGTTTGTTGATAAACTAATCAATGGTCAGCATGCCTAATTCAATTTTAAATTTATTGAATTTGGTTTCATTCAGTGGCTTAGTAAATACATCTGCTATTTGATAATCTGTTTTAACAAATTCCAATGAGATGTCATCTCTTTCTATATGCTCTCTAAGAAAATGATATTTAATTTCTATATGCTTAGTTCTACTGTGAGAAACATGATTATTAGCAATAGAAATAGCACTTTTAGAATCACACAATAAAGGTGTTCTACTTACTTGAATACCATAGTCTTTCAACTGATGTTGTATCCACAATAGCTGTGCACAGCAGCTGCCAGCAACAACATATTCTGACTCAGCTGTGGATATTGCCACACTGGTCTGCTTCTTACTACTCCATGATATCAATCTTCCTCCCAAGAATTGACAAGTACCTGTTGTACTCTTTCTATCCTCTCTACAGCCTGCAAAGTCTGCATCTGAATAACCTGTTAGTAGAAAATCTCTATTCCTAGGGTACCAAAGGCCTAGATTAGGTGTGCCCTTAAGATATCTCAGAATCCTTTTGACTGCAGTATAATGAGATTCTTTAGGACAGGCTTGGTACCTAGCACAGATACATGTAGCATACATAATATCTGGTCTACTAGCAGTGAGATATAGTAGAGAGCCAACTATTCCTCTATACAAAGATTCATCAACAGGTTTACCTGCATCATCTTTGCATATAGGCATACTTGTTTCCATAGGAGTTCTCATAGTGGAGGATGACTTCATACCATACTTCTTAATTAATTCTTTGGTGAACTTAGACTGGGATATGGATAGGCCATTATCAGTCTGTCTTACTTGGAGTCCCAAGAAGAACTTAAGTTCCCCCATACTGCTCATCTCAAACTTCCCTTGCATAAGTTTGGCAAACTTTTTACAAAGGTTGTTTTCAGTAGATCCAAAGATTATGTCATCAACATAGATCTGAACTAAGATGATCTTACCTTTGGATTCCCTAAGGAATAGAGTTTTGTCTATTTTTCCTCTTGAGAATTTATTCTCAATAAGGAAAGTAGATAGGGTTTCATACCAAGCCCTTGGGGCTTGCTTTAACCTATACAAAGCTTTCCTAAGCTTATAGACATAATCAGGTTTAAGAGGATCTACAAAACCTGATGGCTGCTCTACATAGACTTCCTCTTTTAAATCACCATTCAGGAATGCTGATTTCACATCCATCTGGTACACTTTGAAGTCTTGATAGGCTGCATAGGCAAGGAACATTCTGATTGCTTCCAGCCTTGCTACTGGGGCAAAGGTTTGATCAAAGTCAATCCCTTCTTCCTGCCTGTATCCTTTTGCAACCAATCTTGCTTGATTCTTCACTATTATTCCACTCTCATCCAATTTGTTCCTATAAATCCACTTTGTACCAATTATGTTGTGGCCTCTTGGTTTAAGAACAAGCTCCCAGACATTGCACCTTCTGAATTGATTCAGCTCCTCTTGCATAGCATCAATCCAGTGCTGGTCTTGGATGGCTTCTTCAAACTTCTTAGGCTCCATTTGAGACATGAAACTTGAATGCAGGTCTGTGCTTTGATTTCTACTTCTAGTCTGCACTCCCTGTCTTGGATCACCTATAATCTGATTAGCTGGATGATCTCTTAAATGTCTTGTAGCTGGAGGAAGATTCCTTTCTGGTTGAACATCTCCAGCTCCTTCTTCATGCTGAACCTCTTGGTTTTCATCAACTTCTATTGAGTCTTGTACTCCCCCTGGACAGTAGCCTTCATTTTCCAATGCTCCATCTTCCTTTGATGCTTCAGAAATGGAGAGCTTGTCCATTCTTTTGCTTATACCTGTTGAATCATTTGATATACAAGACAACTCACAGTTGATTAATCTTGTTTCATCAAACACAACATGTACAGATTCTTCAACAACTTGAGTAATCAAGTTGTAGATTCTATAGGCCTTACTATTTATGCTGTACCCAACAAATATCCCATCCTGGGATTTGGCAGCAAACTTAGTCAAATATGACTTGTCATTGTTAAGTATATAACACTTGCAACCAAAGATCCTAAATTAGGATAGATTTGGTTTTCTGCCTTTCATAATCTCATAGGGAGTCATTTTGTGGCTTTTGGTGATAGAAGCCCTATTGATTATATGACAAGCAGTGTTTACTGCCTCAGCCCAGAAATATTCTGGAAGAGAGGTGTCACTCAATAGTGTTCTACCAACTTCAATTAATGTTCTATTCTTTCTTTCAGCAATGCCATTTTGCTATGGTGTTCTAGGTGAGGAGAACTCTTGGAAAATCCCAAAGTCTTCACATAACTTTGTCATGCTTTTAGATTGAAACTCAGTACCATGGTCACTTCTGATTTTGACCACTGTACTATTCAGTTCATTCTGAATTTGCTTCACAAAATTAAGTAATACACTTGGGGTTTCTGATTTCTATCTCAGAAAGAACACCCATGTAAATCTAGAATAGTCATCTACCACCACAAAAGTATAGACTTTCCTACCTAGACTATGAACTGGCATAGGACCAAAAAGATCCATATGTAAGAGGTATAGGCACCTCACAGAATCCTTGTTTTCAAGGCTTTGAAAGGAGGATTTTGTCTGCTTGCCCTTTTGACAAGCTGAGCATATTTCTTCCTTTATACACTTAACTTGAGGACCATTCCTCACTAACTCTTTGCTAAAGAGTTGGCCAATTGTCTTGTAGTTAAGATGAGCCAATCTCTTGTTCCACTTGACACAATGAGAAGCATTATCATCAGCTACAAGACAGATGGAAGAAGCCTTGTTCTCACATACAAAATTAAGACAATAGACATTTCTCTTCCTATACCCAGTCAATATGATCTTTTGATAACTTGACCTTTTGATATGACATCCATTCTTAACAAATGAAATGTCATATACTAAATCACTCAGCTGGCTTATGCTTATTAGATTGTGTTTCAAACCTTTTACATAAGCCACTTGGGTGATAGTAATTAGGTTAGAAGAAATGTTACCAAACCCTTTGATGATTCCTTTTTCAGATCCACCAAAGATCACTTTAGGTCCATCTTTGACAGATGTATACTCCTTCAACAGCCCCTTTGTTCCAGTCATGTGCCTGGAACAACCACTGTCCAAGTACCATATAGGGGCATGGCCACTTGGACTTTCCTGCAACACAGATTTACTTACCCTTAGAACCCAAGAAAGTCTTGGGTCCTTGGTTCAGGTTAGCATTAACAAAGCTACCATTATCTCTTCTAACAGGTAGACTATTGTTCTTTCTAACACTTGTGTTATTCCAGCAGTCTAATGCAAAATGGCCTCTCTTGCCACAGCACCAACATTCAAACTTATTGTATCTAGATCTAGATACACCCTTGACAGAAGAATTTCTATCCATTGCTGGTGCTGCAGCAGCTTCACCCACTGATTTCTTATAACCATTGGGTTTATGAACATGGATAGGCCTGTTGGCATTTACACCCTTGTTAATCAGAACATTAGTCTTAAAATGACCATGAATATTTTCATGATCATATTGGTTAGAAGGCACTTGCACTTTTCTAAACTTAATAGAGACTGAAAGGTTTAGTGGCTTGACATGAGCTTTGCCTTTCCTCATGAATTGGGCTGCCCTGGGGTTACCTTTGAATCCTAATCCTGCCTTACCCTTTTGAGTCACAAATTCATCTATCAAGGGTAAGACAGACTTTGGCTTAGAGTAACTAGCCACTAACTCCTTTTCTATTCTTAGTCTGGCCTCCAGACTCTTCACTTGATCATTGGTATAATTGATTATGCCCATCTGAATAATAGTTATATTCTTCAGTTTGGAAATTTCATTTAACTTCTGATCAATTACTTTTTCAAACTCAGTTGCAGCTACCTTTAGATCAGCAATTTCCTGAGCCTGAGATTTAATCAGGTTCTTGCTTTTATTAAGGGCCTGCAACAAGTACCCATACTTATCTATCAATTGATAGACATCTCCTTCAGATTCAGATGCATCTACATCACTTAATGCAGATGTAGCTGATTCTGCTTGTACTACAAATAGATTTTATTGAAGGACATAGTACCTTACTAGGACCAGACTGATTCTGGCACATGTCTTCTTCTAATCCTACCATCAGTCCCATGCACTGATGATCTTCTTGTTCATAGATGGAGTCTAGCAATTGCATGAACTCCTCTTCTTCAGTAGCAGCATACAGTCCAATATATGCTTCAGCTTCAGATTCTGATTCTGAAGTTGATTGATCTGTTAGGCTCTTTTCCTTCTTTGCAACAAAGGATTTTTCCTTCTTGCCCTTTTGATAAGTCTTCTTCTTGTCTGATGACTCTTTTCTCTTATCAAGACAGTCAGCCACTACATGTCCAGGCCTACTGCAACAATAGCAGACAATCTTTGAAGTAGTGGCCTTGCTCGGCTTTGTTCTGCTCTTCTCTTTCCTTGATGACTTTTTCTTCTGATAATAGTCATCAACTTGCTGTGATGAGGAGGGCCTAGATTTCCACTGCTTCTTCTTTAAGAATCTCTGGAATTGCCTTGTAAATGCATCAAAATCTGCATCTGACTCACAGCTTTCTGAACCCTGATTTTCTGCAACTTCCTTAGGAGGAGATAATGATATCCTCCTATTCTTTCTAGTGGCTTATGCCTTGAAGGCCACTGTCTTCTCTCTATGCTCTCCTTTTGAATTCTTTTCCTCCTCCTTCCTCACCATAAGTTGCATTTCATAGGATAGCAACTTTCCAAACAAGGTTGGAGGAGAAATCTCTGCCAGTTTAGCCACTTCTCTTATGGCACAGATCTTTGTGTCCCAATCCTTTGTCAAGGATCTTAAGAATTTGTCATTCAGTTCATAGGTACTGAATACTCTTCCATAGGGCTTTAACTCATTCACAATTCTATAGAATTTCTTATAGCATTCAGTTATGCTATCAGTTTTTCCTTGTCTAAAACTTTCATATTCCTGGTTGAGCATAGACTTCCTATCCTGTCTTACTTCTTCAGATCCCTCCATGTAGACAATCAAGGTGTCCCACATTTCTTTGGAGGTCTTGCAGTGAATCAGATTCTGAAATGTAGAATCATCTATGACACTCACAATAATATTTTGAGCTCTCTTGTCCATGGTTGCCAAAATGATTTCATCCTTGGTCATTTCAGAATAACTCTTTGGAGTTTGAATATTAGCATCAAGAACTGATACCTTCATTGGAATGAAGGGTCCTTCCTGAACTGTGATGTATATCCTTGGGTCAGATGCTTCCATGAACAATCTGACTCTTTCTTTCCAAATTCCAAAGATTTCCTTCTTGCAGATGGGTAACTTCATTGACCCTAACTCCTTGTGATTTTCTCCAGAACCCATCTTCTTGAATCTTGATTCTGCCTTTCAGATCTACCTCAGACTGTTAAGTCCTTTTTGAGGAACCTCCCTCTGATACCACTTGATAGTTTTACTTTCAAGACAACCTAAACACCTAGAGGGGGGGGGGGTGAATAGGTTCTAATGCTTGTTAACACTTTTTGGCAGAATTCAATTTCAGAATTAAAACACACAGCACAGCAGTCACAGAAATTTAACCATCACAGATTGCACACTATTTTATAGTGGTTCCCCAAGGCCTGGGTACATCCACTTTCCCCCTTCACCTATCTAGCAGTATGCTAGATTCGGCCAAACTTCCTCTTTACTCAGATCCACAGATCCTACAGCTCAGAACCTGAAAAGGTTCATACAACTCAGGCTCAATAGCCCTACCTCAGCCTTATCACAAAGCCTACAACTCAGAGAAGAACCTTCTCCTACACTCAGGCAAACAGCCCTACCACTCAGAGATCAACTCTCCTACACTCAGCTTTTATAACACAAGCTTACAACTCAGATCTGTATTGACAGATCCTACAGAAATTAGAAAAGAAGTTTTTAATGTCTTGCCTTTGTTGAGAGAGAAAAGAACAAGACAAATCTTGATCAGCTGATGAAATAAACTGAATCTGAGCTTTCTTCAAAGCTTCTTGAATCTGAACTTAGCTGACTTGATTTCCAAACAGCTTCTTGAGAAACCAATGATGGCTTCCTTCTTCTTCTTCAAGTGGCTGGATCCCACTCTATCCAACACCTTTGATGATACTTCTGAATTCTTGAAAGAACTCTACTTAGACTGATCCTGAGATCGTCTTCTTAGATCTTCTGATGAAGATCTTCTTTAATGCCTTGCACTTTCTTGAAGAGAGGACTTGTCTTTTAACTGATGTGTTGATTAAGAATTAATTTCCTCTTGTGTGTTGTATGTATTTTCTTCTTCTGAATCTGTCTATTTATAGATCTTCTTCATGGAAACCGGCTGATCTGGTTTCTAACTGACTACTGACAAGTCTGACAGCTTCAGTTAACCTGACATAACCCACAGTTGTCAAGTCTTCAAACAGATCCTGTGCCTTAATCTTAGACAGCAAAGTGTTGAGACAGACTGTCAGAAAGTATCGATACCAACTGTCTATATGTGTCGACACAAGTGACTTTGGTGTCGACACAGCCTTTGATAATGTCGACTAGTTTGCCTTTAAGTCGACACTGCTTCTTCAGAACTTCATCTTGAGAATGAGTCGACACAGAGAATTTGTGTCGACTCAACACTTCATCTTTCTTCAGAAAATAACTTGGTCTTGACTTTGCAGTGTGTCGACACAAGTCCTGTATGTCAACACAGTTGTTGTAGATTCTGAACTCAGTATGTGTCGACTCTGCCTTCAGGTGTCGACATAGTTGAGGTCGACTATCTTTCTGTGAGTCTACACTGCTTCCCAGTGTCGACACAAATGTGGTCGACTATCTTTCTGTGAGTCGACACTGCTTCCCAGTGTCGACACAAATGTGGTCGACTATCTTTCTGTGAGTCGACACTGCTTCCCAGTGTCGACACAAATGTGGTCGACTATCTTTCTGTGAGTCGACACTGCTTCCCAGTATCGACACAAATGTGGTCGACTATCTTTCTCTGTATCGACACAGCTTCCTTCAAGTGTCGACACAATTATTCTGAAGTGTCGACACAATTTCTTCAGGTGTCGACATATGGACTTAGAATAATTTCCTGTATTCTTTAATACTTCTTCACCTGCACATGTCAACTTAAAACAACATCAAATACACCTTGATGTATATCATTAAGCTAAGTTAGGCTTCTTCAAATCAGGTACACATTTTCCAATGTACCCAACAAAAACTCTATTCTATAGGGAATCAAAAGGCAAGATAATACTAGTCCAGATATATGTGGATGACATTATCTTTGATTCTACTAAAAACAACCTTTGTAGGAAGTTTGCCAAACTTATACAGGGGAAGTTTGAGATGAGCAGTATGGGTGAGCTGAAGTTCTTCTTGGGACTTCAAGTTAGACAAAATGAGAATGGGTTGTCCATATCCCAGTTTAAGTTCACCAAGGAGTTGATTAAGAAGTATGGTTTGGACTCAGCTTCTACAATGAAAACTCCAATGGGAATAAGTATGCCTATATGCAAAGATGAAGCAGGGAAACCTGTTGATGAGTATTTGTATAGAGGGATAATTGGCTCCCTACTATACTTGACTGCTAGTAGACCTGACATCATGTATGCAATATGTGTCTGTGCTAGGTATCAAGCATGCCCTAAGGAATCTTATTATACTGCAGTTAAAAGAATTTTGAGATATCTTAAGAGCACACCTAATCTAGGACTTTGGTACCCCTAGAATTGAGATTTTCTATTAACAGGTTTCTCAGATGCAGATTTTACTGGATGCAAAGAAGACAGAAAAAGTACCACAGGAACCTGTCAATTCCTTGGTGGGAGGCTGCTGTCATGGAGCAGCAAGAAGCAAACCAGTGTAGCTATATCAACTGCTGAATCAGAGTATATAGCTGCTGGTAACTGTTGTGCATAATTAATATGGATAAAGCATCAACTAGAAGATTATGACATCCAGGTAAGTAGAATACCATTATTTTGTGATTCTACAAGTGTTATTTCTATTGCTAAGAATCTTGTGTCACATAGTAAGACCAAGCATATAGAAATAAAGTTTCATTTTATCAGAGAACATGTTGAAAAGGAAAATATTAGTCTAGAGTTTGTAAAAACAGATAATCAAATAACTGATATTTTCACAAAACCATTGGATGAAACTAAATTCAATAATTTCAAAATTGAATCAGGTATGTTGAACCTAGAATAGGTTAACAAAAGTTTCCATGAGTAGCATCATTAAGCACCAAATTTCTCTTGAAATTTGTCTAAGTACAATGTTTGTGTCGACACAAGCAAATTGTGTCGACACACTCAGTATGTTGTGTTGACATAGAAAAAGCATGTGTCGACACAGAAACAGTATCTGTGTCGACAGGAGAATAAGTGACGACACAGCCTTGTCGACACAAAAAGTCAGTGTTGACACAATCTTGTCGAGATAATAAGACGTGAGGATATTTGTGTCGACACAAAAAGTCAGTGTCGACACAACTCTGTCGAGACTTAATTTGTAAGTGTCGACACAGACGCAAGTATGTCGACACAGACTCAAGTATGTCGACACATAAATGTGTCAACTTAAACTATGTTTTGTCGACTTAGAAATTAGTATGTCTACACATAGTCATGTCGACTTAACTTAAGTTCTGTCAAGACCTAGGTCATTGTTGTCGACACAGAAACAGATTTGTCGACTTAAGCCCGACTTTTGATCTGCCCTTGACTCAAGTACTATAAATAGATGAATCCAAAATCTGGTCGACTACGCTATCAGAATTTTTGACTCTACACCTTCTATCGACATAGACCCTATCTTCTCTTCTCCTCTAGTACTTACGACAATGGCGCCACACCAAGATGATAAGGTTAATGAAGGGTATGAACTGGTTCGTGACGGTTTTACGACAGCTTCTAGTGAAATTCAGGGAGTTATAGCCCTAATTTCTGAAAATGGATTAGAATTCTTGGTCTATGAATCAACTAAGATATGGAAAAAAGTAAGTTATGGAGTTCTACACAACCGCTACTATGGACTCTGACAGAAAGAAAATCAAAGCATCCATTCAAGATACCCAAGTAAAGCTCACTTTGAAATCTATCAGGAAAGCATTACATCTGCCATTGATTAAGGAAACAGACGAAATTGCTCAATCCCAAATAACTGAAGCAATAAGCTGGTGTGGACTGAGTCCCAGCATTAAGATTGGATCATCAATCAATAGAAAAGGGATGAATTCCCAAGGAAAATTTCTTTCTGAAGTTATTGGCAAGGTGATCATCTACAAGACTGGTGGACATGATAAAATATCTTCCCACATGTTCAATCTAATGGTAAGGGTTATATTTAAGATTAACACTGACTGGGCAGCAGTAGTGTTGGATAAAATTTAAGAAGGAATCAAAAAACCTAATTTGGGAAGGATCCTCAGTCTTTGCTTAATATCAGTACTTCCTGATGTTCTGAAACATGCAAATGGTTCCAAGATAAATCACATGAGAAGAATGGATGTAAGGATTCTATCTAGGTGGGACAGAGTTCTGAACAAAGAAGTCCCTGCTCCTAAGGAGCACACTAAGAAAGGCAAGAAGAAAAAGGAAGTGGTGGTACAGGCTAACTCCTCCAGTGATTCTGAGGAGGCAGTAGTCTTCAGTTCTGATGAAGACCAACAACAACAAGATGTTCTTGCTCAAGTAAAGGACAATGAGCATCAGGAGCAACAAGTTGACTCCACTCAAGGGGAGAAAACCTAAAAAAAGAAACTGAGTTGCCTGCCCAAGGGGGAGGTATTGATGCTGCTGTCTTGGATAGTGACTTAGCTGCAAACACAATAATGAATGTTATATCTGAAATCAACTCTGCAGCTGAAGTACCTGATAAAAATGATGCTCAACATGAGCCAGTAAGTTTATTCTCCACACACTAGTGATGAATTATAGTATTCTCCTCAAAAATTGTTCAAAGGGACACTTTTGTTTAACAACAAAAGTGGTCTTTCAAGTGGTATTAGTCTTTTCAGTTTTTTTTTAAAAAAAAACTAATCTTATTCCATCTGAACAGATACAGCAGGAATTTATAATGGAAGAATTATTTTCTGATTCTCTTCCTGATAGGACTGAGGGGGAGGACATTGAAAAAGTAAAGGAAATCCCAAGGACTGAGGGGGAGTTATCCAAGGATACCCCAGCTGAAAAGGACACTATTGATATTGAAAGTACATCTGAATCTTCTAAAGATGAAGAAGCCACATTGGCTAAGAAAAGAAAGCTGGTTGTGATAAAGAAGAAGAGTTCTGGTTACAAGAAGGCTTTGCAAGTGCGAACAACACCATCAACTGTGGACTTCAGTTCTTTTCTGGTCCAGATGCAACTGAAACTAGATAATCAAAGACAATCTATAGAGCAATATGTGGATGAAACTCACAAGGAGTTACAGTTTCAGTTGGCCCAGGAAATCAAATCCATTAGATTTAAAGTAAATAAACATAAGAAGGAGATGACAGATTGCTTCCATAAAGGAGGTAATGCTGTGGTGTTTCTGGCCGAGCAATAGAAAAATAACCAAGCTAAAGTGGATGAGATTGAAGTAAAGCAGGGATATGTCCTAGAGATTCAGATAAGAATGAATGAAAATCTCAAGGATTCCCATCATGAAATATTGAAAAAGCTTGCTGATTCTAGCACTACTCTGAATGAAGAAATCTCAAAGAAAATCCAGGAAGATATATCTGCTATCAAAGCCATATTTCAAGAATCTCAGGTGAAAATTAAAACCTTCCTGACAAAGTTCAGAGCTTATTTTAAAGAGGGAACTGAATATCTAGCTGATCAAGTCAGATTCCAGAAGAAAGATTTAAGAGATCATATTGCAAGAGAAGTCATAAAGGGGGAGAGAGTACTAGTCAAAATCGGCTCTGACCATGCTAAATGGACTACCAATAGCATCAGAGCCACTCTTGGATATCCTCCTCTGTGTGATGATGCTAATGTAGCTGAGTCTTGGATTCAACCTGAATATTTTGAAGGAGATCAGCCTGAAGTTGCTCAGGTGATCTACCCCCCAGCTGATTTTGAAATGGTTCAAGAAGAAGTGCTAAAAATGTATAGTCCTCCACCAGAGGTACAAAATGTAATTCTTGAAAAGGTTGAAATGTCAGAAACTACATTGGAAGCTTAGAAGGAAGCTAGACTCTCCAAGAAGAGATTCAGAGAGCAGGCTGAGCTGAAGCCAGATTTTGAGCAATGGAGCCCAACTTCTAGAAATATCATACTTACTTCCCGGAAAGCTGTTAAGGATAAAACCCATGACAGTGGTAAGTGGTATTCTGAGCAAGAATGGATTAAATATCAAGCTGGACAAGAGGCAATTCTATAGCATAGAAGAAGTGCTAAGGCTGGGAAGCTACCTACTAATGCTCAAGAGCCAAGCAAGTACTTCTCCAAACCTTTTCACTATTTTGAAAGACAGAAGATCAATGCTGAAGAATTGAAGAAGAAAGCTGTCAAATGGAAAAAGCTAGCTGAAGATGGTGAACCTTCTGTGCAGGCTAAATTTATGCCTAGCAAAGGGATAGTTATTAAGGAGTCGAGACAATAATAGGATTGCTAGGTTTATGTATTAGAACATTGTACTAATTAGTTTCTTTTATTCTATAATAAATTTATGTAAACCAAAGTTTTACTGATAAATGAAATCTGGTTCAGTATTAAGTGTGTGTTGTTTACAATGATTATGTAATTATCTGCTCTGAAATGTTTTTACTTCTATTACAATTTTTATTTATCTAAATAGATGTATATCTTTGACTAAGGGTTATGACTTCTCCAAATAGGGGGAGATTGTTGGGTACATTGGAAAATATGTACTAGATTTGGAGAAGCCACACCTTAATCAATGATATGCATCAGTGTGTATTTGATAGAAGTTTGAGTTTTATTGTGCAGGTTTAAAAATTTGAAGAAAAATTGTCTGAGTACAAGTGTCGACACTTGTGAAGAAACTGTGTCGACACTCAGGAAATTTGTGTCGACACTCAGGCAAGCTGTGTCGACACACAAGAAAATTGTGTCGACACTCAAGGAAGTTGTGTCGACACCCAGCTGCTATGTTGACACTCAGGAAAGCTGTGTCGACACACTGGCAAAATGTGTCGACACTTATAAAGAAGTTGTGTCGACACTCAAAGCTATGTCGACACCTAAACAAGCAGTTGTGTTGACATCAAGAATTCTATCGACAACTTAAAATAGAATTGTGTCGACACTTAAATCAGAAGATGTGTCGACACTCAGTAGCTATGTCGACACCTGAAGCAATTGTGTCGACACACAGGACTTGTGTCGACACACCAACTCTCAAGAGGCTGTGTCGAGTGTAGAAGTAATTGTGTCGACACACAGGACTTGTTTCGACACACACTCAACGCCATTTGACAAACACTCAATGCCATCTATCTGCAACAGAAATGTCAAGACAAGAAGCTACTGTGTCGACACACAGGACTTGTGTCGACACATATAACAAAAAGCAGTGTCGAGAAGTAGAAGTATGACTGTGTCGACACTTAGAGTATTTGTGTCGACACCTTGAAGACTTGTGTCGACACTTAGCCTATATGTGTCGACATATGTAAAGCAGTCTGCTGAGTGTTGTATGCTGAGTTGGACAGACATTGAAGAACCTGGTGATGTGACTGGTGACTTGACAGTTGTCATAACTAACAGGTCTGACCTCACTGTCAGAACTGTTAGAAGTCTATTATGAACCGGATTAGCTGGTAATCATGGAGCAAGCTCTATATAAGAGATATATCGGAAACGACATAACAAATGATCATAATAATCAACGTAAAAAGATCTCTGGATCTTAAAGAAGAATTCTGACAGATCAAGGCCTGTCTGCAAGAAAGATTCAGAGTTCAATCTGAATCTAAGGAAAAAGCTGACTGAAGATCAACTTCAACTTGAAGAATAGATCCACCTTATTTGTCATAATCAAGAAGCTTTGAAAAGCTAAGTTAGGTTGGATCAGAAGGATCAGTTTATAGAAGAACTGATCAAGAAGACAACATCAACAGAGGAATCTAGCTGGTGAAGTTTTCTGAAACTTATTACTCACAAATTCTTGTAGGATCTATTGTTAGATCTGAGATTGTAAGCCTAAATTATAAAGGTTGAGGTAGGGCAGTGTGCCTGAGGTAGGACTTGTGGAAAGTCTGAGTTGTAAGCCTAGTTATAAAGGCTTAGGTAGGGCTGAGGCCTGAGGTAGGATTCAGGGAAGAATCTGAGGTAGGACTTGTGTTAAGTCTGAGGTGTAGGAACCATTTTGGGTTCTGAGTTTCTAAGATCTGCGGATCCGAGCCAGTGGAAGGAAGTTAGGCTGAATCCAGTTATCTGCTGGATATGCGAAAGGAGAAAAGTGGATGTACCCATATCTTGGGGAACCACTATAAATCTGGTGTTTGTTGTGTTGTGTTAATTTTCTGTAGATATATTAATCTATGCTGAAAGAAGATAAATATCTGTTCGCCTAAAAATAATAAAGAGACTTAATAAGTTAAGAACCTATTCACCCCCCCCCCCTCTAGGTGTTTAGGGTCTTGAAACAAAGTCTTTCAGAAGTCCTTTTCCCATTCTACATAGGAAACCTGCTACCGCGAGCATGCGGTGAGTGTGCGGTGTTCCTTGGGGTAGATGTGAATAGTCCCCCTTGTATTGCATATAGAGTCCGGAATCAAAGTACGGACATAGGCATTGTGTGTGAAGCCTACCCGGACATGTTGGTTTGGATCGGTGATGTTGCATATTATATGGATTACCGGAGAAGACTCTGTGCTATGTGTTTTTTGGGTTTCTACACGGTAGATTGCAGTAGGGATCCTTGGGTATTAACTCTAAGGCGCACCCGAAAAACTGAGCGGAAATGTAGTTCTGCTAACTTGGCGGTCGGGGAGCCAGTCTTGTACATAACTGGGTTATTTGATGATTGGGAATGTATTAGGATCCGGGAAAAGCTTGGCGTGCACGTACATCTTAAAGTGACTAGGCGGAGTGAGCAACGGGCTAGTGGAAGCGGGCCTGGGCTATGCGGTTCGGTGCTAGAGGCCCAAAAGTGGAACTGGCCGTCGGCATAGTCGGGAGTCTTAGACGGTGGTCAGAAAGACTAAAATGCTCATGATATTGCCATCCCTGGGATGGTGGTGAAGCCACAGAATTGACTGGATTCACCTAAAATGTGTCCTGAGTGCTCGAGGTGTTTGGCCGTTCGAGCCTACATCTGTGGCAAAGTATGTTTGCACTTTGTTGTTTTGCTGGTCTAATGAAATGCAGGGAAGGAGCACCGCCGTCCCGAGTAAGGGGCGGGTTCTTTATAATTTGGTTAGATTTAGTTGACCGTTGCTTTGTTTGCCACCGTGCGGTGGAATGCTGCTTGCAGGTGTTGTGGGGCCAGGTACCAAATAGCGGGCTGAAGACCATGCTGCTGAGTTGGCTCTCGAAGTCCAAAGCGAATTGTTGTTTTACTTTTGTCATGTGTGGCCGGCCTGCGAGCCGCTGTATGTAAAACATTACTTTGTTAAGTGAACTCTTGTAAGGCCATAAGACTAAGTACTTTCAGTGTATTTGTTATTTCATTCCTATGGTGGTAAGTGGACATTCATGATAGTTGTTATTCAATTATGGGTTCTTTCAAACTGTTTAAAAGCTTCCGCTAGAATGCTCTGAGTTCTGGCGAGTAGTTGTAGTTGGTTTTAGATATTCTTATGTAACCCCTCTGACTATCCGTGGTTTATGGCGTCGGGTTCCAGCTGGACCTTCTGTAATATGCCATATGACAGATGGGGGTGTTACACATCCACTCTCCTCTCACCTTTCTAACTTTCATTTAGATAAGGTACTTCTCCAAAACTCAGCTCAATGAGCTTACACCTCATATCTCTCAGGATCTCTCAGTCTCCTCCAAGAATTACAGCTTATACACTAAGCCCTACAACTCATTGATCAACAGATCACCTATCTCAGGCCAAAGGCCCTACCACTAAGGCTGGGAGGACTGCCCTACCTCAGATCAAACTTTCTCCTACCTCAGAGAGAATGACTCTGCTACAGCTCAGGAACAAAGGCCCTACCTCAGATCCAAAGGATCCTACAGCTCAGGAACAAGTGCCCTACAACTCAGAGAGAATGACTCTCCTACATCAGGCCCAAAGGCCCTACAGCTCAGTGATCAAATGACAACCTACCTCAGTTCCAAACTGGATCCTACACTCAGAGAGTATAACTCTCTTACAGTTTAGGCAAATTCTCCCTACCTCAGACTCAGGAGCCCTACAACTCAGATCCAAAAGAATCATATAGAAATACATTGCTTTTAATTAATTTGACACAGAGAAATTTCTCTGTGTCAACTACTAGAGCTGAGTTATATCAACTCTATCTTTCTTCACAGCAGTAGGAAGATATTCTTCAATAAAAGGCTACCTCTGCTGGAAGTAACTCAGAATGTTATTTCTTAACTTGTTATAGAAGACTGAAGATCTGCTAGGTCTTGAGTTCTTCAAACAGCTAACTGAACTTGCAGAAGACTGAAGACCCTCCTCTCTTTCTTTATCAGAAGTATTTCTGACCTTGCTATAGATGAAAAAATGCTACAGCTAATTGAACTTTTAGTTCTGTTGGTCGACTTCAAGCTTTTCTCGGCAGCAATGACGAGAAAGATGAAGTCCAGCACCTTTTTTTTCTTTTTGAATAAAACCCTAAAAATTGATTTCAACATCCGAAGCTGTCCCTTTATATCTTCCGCCGATCAACGGCTTCATGAAGCAGTGGGGACCAACTATAGCAGACGGTTACACCTTGCTTTAACAGATGAAGACGTACAGTAGCTCTCCGACAGTATTTGTCGTGTTCTGTAGGTTTCCCGCACTTAATTTGAACTCTGTTTACTTGTTGACTTTGTTGACGTCACTATCTTTAGACTAAGCCAAAATCAAACATCTTTTGTATAGGCATTAAGTGAGTAAGCTTCACTCAATAGCAAAAACACTTAGACAAATTCTCTGTCACTAGTCGTTGAGTGAGCAACCTTCACTCAATGCCAAAACACTTAGAAAAAGTTCTCTACCATTAGGCGTTGAGTGAGCAACCTTCATTCAACGCCATAACACTTAGAAAATGTTCCAGTCATTAGGCATTGAGTGAGTAAGCTTTACTCAATGCCAAAACACTTAGAAAAGTTTTCTGTCTCTAGGCGTTGAGTGATTGAGCTTTACTCAATGCCAAACTTCTTAACTGGAGTTCTATCAATTGGCCTTGGGTGAGTAAGCTTCACTCAATGTCATAACACTTAGATTTGATTTTAGTCACTTGGTGTTAAGTGAGAAACCTTCACTCAATGTATTTGGACTTAGCCGATTTTCCTTCTTGGGAAGCGTTGAGTGTTGCCTCTTCACTCAACGCTTTCAGCATCTGTCAATTATATTGACATTGCGTTGAGTGAGTAAACTTCACTCAATGCATTTGTTCTTAGACAGTTTCTAAGTTGATTAAGCATTGAGTGAATAGCCTTCACTCAACGCTTTTGTCCTTAGACAAAATTTTGTGTTGGAAACACATTCTCTTACTGACTAAGGTTCAGTCAATGTTTTTTATCACATGGCGTTGAGTGAGTAAGCTTCATTCAATGACTGTGGTCTTAGTCAAATATCTACACATATTTTTTATGGCGTTGACTGTCTGAGCTATACTCAATGATTTATTTTGTATATCATTGAGTGAGTAGACTTCACTCAATGCCTGTGGACTTAGTCAAATTTCTGTCAGTTTCTTCTTAGGCTTTCACTATCTTAGCCTATCTCACAGCTTTTTGTTGTATGACGTTGAGTGAGTAGACTTAACTTAATGCCTGTGGACTTAGCCATATTTCAGCTTGCCAATTGTTTGGCTTTGACTATATATGCTGAACTCAGCGCTTTTACTCACCTAGCGTTGAGTGAATAGACTTCACTCAACGCCTGTGGACTTAGTTGATTTCCAGCCTATCCAGCATCTTCCCTTGAATCTGGCGTTGAGTGAAGTGGCTTCACTCAGCGCCTGTGGACTTAGACAGATTTCTGCCCCTCCACATCTTTACTTTGTGACCACCTATGACATCACTTGGAATACTTGTCCTATCAATGTTTCAAGGACTAACTTGTATGCATGAACTTAAGCATACATCAAATACAACTTCATCTATATCATTGACATGATTGACTTCTTAAAATTTGGTACATTGTGGTCAATGGACCCAACAGAGCCTACTTATATTTGGTGTAACTTTGGGGTTTTACTATGATGTTATCGGGTTCTACCTACACGTAGAAATTTGGGCCTTTCAAAACTAGAACTGGTGAGCTTAATCTGTAGATGAGTTGTGGACTTGGTGTTGCTAGTCATTCAAGTACCTTAGTTGCCTAGCTGCTTCTTTTTCTGATATGGGTACTGTTATGAAAAGATTTGAGGGAGTATTGTTATGATTGGCTGATTATTCATCTTCCTAATCCTGCTCTGTCTTATTTGTTTTTATCGATTGGTACCATGCAACCATAAATGTGCGGAGAAGGGATTAAATGATTGTAGTGGTTATGTTCCTTTGGGGTTTTATTAGTGATTTCCTGCCTTCGACCACCTTTAGGTAAAAGTTTAAGTCAGCCCTAGAGGTCAACACCATAGATTTTTGGTGATGCAACCCCGATATTACATCCCTTAATGATACAATTCTTAAACAACTATCGTGAAGGATGACATCCCAAGGTAGATATGGTGATGACGTTGGGCATGACTCTGGAAAAAAAAAGTACTTGTGAGCTTTATCTTTTTAATTTATGCTTTATTTGAGTAAATTCATTTACTTGCATCGATACTGAAAATAAAAATAATATGCATATGATATGATAAAGTTTCATATCACTGATAATGGATTCTTGCAATTATGTATGGCCTTACCATAGGCAAACATGCGAATGAACTTTTGAGAGGATAAATTATTAAATAAACATACTTATGTTTATATAAACATAAAGGTGTCGCCACACAGTATTGTTAATGGTATGATAGAAATTAAAAGTACATAAATGATGTTGACGGATGCCAAATCAGTCGGCCGAAAGCAAAACACTCGTGTTGAACGTAATGATTTGGACACTGAAATCCCGAAGGGGTGGGCCCAAAGACTGAAAATCTAATAATACTGATATTGTACAGATACCCTTAACATTATCTTAAACAAGAGTAATAAGTATTGAATGCTTAAAATTCTAATATAAACATTGCTTTTACTGTTATCTAATTGTCAGCATTATATCATTGATATTACCGCTAGACCATCACTGACATTATTACTTTATAACAATTGCATTTACTGATCACGGATATAACTTATTGTTGTTATATAATCATTGATATTAAAAAGTTATACGTTGTTATTCTTAACATCTCATGTTTTTTTTGTACAACCAGCAAATTAAAAAGGTATTTCTCGCTTAATCTTTACAAAAGACTACCGCTTTCTATTTCTAAAATTTTTAGGCGCAAGAAAGATGCAACCTAGATAGCTCTAGTGCACTGTTTGGAGCATATGAAGTGATTGAAACCATATCAATGTTAAGGGTACAGTGCAAATTCATATTACAGTAGTACACTATCCCAATATCCACAAAAGAAAACACAGAAAAGTGCCCAACATAAAAAGGTTTCAATGTGAGTCTACTTTAATTAGAAATTTAAATTAGGTCATTTGGGCACTGTAGCTCCCTGTAGGGCAATTCTTATAGGACTGGTCCTTAGGGTAGGACAATCACTATTTCCTTAATAACTTTTAATTGGCTAAGTAGATTGACTTGAAATTTGGGGCATGTAAGCATATACCATAGGTACACATACATTCCAAAAAGGGGTATTTTTGGACGATATTTCCTTATGATTTTAGGAAAAATATGATTTTTCATAAAACTTAAATATTTTGGTGACAAATAATTATTTTAATCCCAAATTTTGGTGAGAGGTTTCTTAGGGTGTTATAAAGTCTTGTTGAAAACTTCAAGTCCTTTGGACACGTGTAGGTTGGTGAATCCCACATGCAATTTGTCATGTTATATGTGATGTGGTGTGCATTTGGCCACAAGGTGTATATTGAGAATTTAGCAAGATTGGCTTGGTCAAATCTAGTGAAATTTTATACATGTAATTATTTAGTAAAAGTACACCTCCACATGAAGATTTAGAATATTTGGAGATGATTTGCTTAGCAAATGAATTAATTGTTATTTTTGTTATGCAAGTGTATTAGTGAAATTATTGTGACAAAAATAGTTACAAAAATTATTAAACCTTTCCAATAGAAATTATTTAGTATGATAAACACTGGATAAATTAATTGGAATATTTGAAAGTCAGAATCTTAGGTTTGCACTTATAATTTCATTTTTCACCCTTCTATAATATTGAGATAATTGTGCTCAAATTTAGTTATAAAATTATACATTTTTGGAATAAATAATTATTTATCATTTATAACCTCTAGTAATTTTTCTGGAATTATTTGATGAATATTTATAGTACCTTATGTGTAATATGACCTAGTGGATCAGATTTTTGTAATTAGAATTTAAATATCAAATATTATTGGAATGATGTGAAATTTGGTTCAGAGACATTATTATTCAAGAGGATATTAGGATAATTTTATCTTGTTGGTTTGATAACATAAAGTGACATTTCATGTTCAAAATCACATGTAGCAATAATTTGGGAAAAATATAATAATTGTTGATTATTTCAGGAAATTATAAATCTCTGGAATTAGGTCTAAGATGTCATGATAAGTCTCAAAAATAATCTTAGGTCCTAGGATCAAGAATTTAGAGGATTCCTATTCATACACACATACAAGATCATATGGTCTGCATTTAGCAATTTAGGAAAATTAGTATTTTCAGCAGTTGTTGTTTTGGAGAGGTCAGACACTTAGTAACTCTGGAGTGTATTTAATTAAGGGGAGTATAACATTACTAAGTGTCTTGGGAAAGGGAACGATGGACTTCAGCCCATCATAGTTCCTAGTACCGTTGCGAGCCCTTCACAGGGTAGACCTCGGGAAGTCCAAGGTTAATAATAAATCGATAAGTAATCCGAAAGTTAGACAAGACTAGTCTGATAGGATTAAGGAATGTTATTGTGATCTCACCTATGTGTGGGTTGGAGTGATATAGAGCTTGTTGGTCCTACGAGCTAGTGGCTCGGGTTGTTGGTCAATATCATGACGGGTTAGTCCTGCGAGTTGGGGGCTTGGAAGGGTATTGTTATACCTGGTTTATTCTTATGTGGTGGGTAACTCGATACTGGTTCAGTCAGCGCACCGATGGAAGTATGATGACTCTGGTGCGGAGTGTAGACCTTTGGGGAGACCGGTAGGATGTTTATACCGAGGTCTTGAAGACTATGTCCTGTAAGAGCGCACCCGACCATGGAAGATTGGTAGTTTCTAGCATGAATATGTAGGGGCTCCATTGTTGTCTTCTTAGCATTGAGGCATATGAGAGGTCTAGGACTGGCAGTATGCCTTCCCGCCTAGGAGTGGATACACCCGCTCCACTACCACCGTGAGCCACGACGGTTGGTACCTGAACGGTTGGCCACCTCCAAAAAGTGGGGAAGCATGAAAGGTCTGTACACATAGTCATATGTGTGAGTTACATAATCATTGCATTGCATAACATGGCATAGCATATGCACTTGCAGATCCTCGTCATATAAATTAGTATGGGCTCTTTTATATGATGAGTTACTATTTCAAAAACCTTAACTTATATATTTGTATGAGCATTCATATAAGTTAGGGTACACTTTTGTGATGATAGTGTAGTTGCCTAACTTTACTAGTTTTACTTAGCTCCTCTTACTGTACTTTTATACTATACTAGTTATTATTCTTCTTTACTGCTCATACTGATATAGAACAGCTAGAGAATTACCTCTATATGCCACTGCCATCTGCTTGTACATTCTGCTATTATTGGTCCTCCACTTTCTTCCTCTAGTGCAGTGCCTAGGTGTCACGTGGGTAAGGCGGGGACGAAGCAGCTGTGTCTAGTTTGATTGATGGTCATTTGACTACATCATTTTAGGGACACGTGGAGACGCTGCCGCAGTTCGACCGGGCGGAGCCAGATATTAAGATACTAGGATCTGAGTAGCCAGAGCCGCGCACTACCACTACTACTTCCCGGTGTCAGGTGGATGATCATATAGTTTAGCTTCCACATTGTTTGTTGAGAGAGGGTGATATTTATGATATTCATGTTTTAGGCATAAGCCCTATTACTTGTACTCTTTGATTTATGTCATGTGGACCTTTATTTGAGTATTTATATATCTATGATGTGATGTGTGGACATGTTTTATTTCTTCTTTCGTTGGTTTGCGGACAAACTAAGTAGCGGAAGCTATGGTACGCCCATGTGAGAAAATCACATCTTTTGTCCACATAAATAAGATGAGGCCAACCTTATTTAACTATTAAAGTATTTCAAACTGTAGGCTACGGTTCCCCCTTTGCCAGCTGTTGTTCCTTTTTAACAGTCAGAGTTGGGCCAGACTCTCACAGTCATCTTGGATGCCTTTATAGCTCAGCAGGTTCTGACACCGCAGCCGAACCCGAGCTCAAACTGGCTTAATACCTTCCGAGGCCTTTCCTTTCTGACTTACTATGGGATAGAGATAACATATAAGATAGAGGAGTGGTTGGACACTATCCAGGAGATGCTAGCTAGGATCCTTTGCCCGGGAAACCAGATAGTAGCCTTGACAGTTACGACACTGGCAGGCCATGCCAAGAGGTGGTGGAAATCCCTCATGGACTCCACCTTTGCTGATTATGAGTATTCCCAGATCAACTGGAACTAGTTTAAAGAGGCCTTGTTGGAGCATTTTGTAACCCTAATGGACAGAGATGCACTAGAGGATCGGTTTCTGCGCCTCAGGCAGAGAAACCAGTCGGTGCTGGAGTACCAGCGGGAGTTTTCACATTTGGCAGGATTCGCTAGTCCCCTGAGTGAGAAGGACTGTGTAATGAAATTTTATATAGGGCTTCAAGACTCACTCAGGTAGGATCTTCTGTTCATCTTGGAGGCTATTTTGGTGAATATTATCGAGACGGCGAAGAAGTGGGAGGCAGATCATCTGATGGTGCAGGGCAGAGGGAAGAGACTGGCTGTGGAGATGTATCATGGTGAGAGCAGTAGAGATTCACAGCGGTGCATGTTCATGAGGTAAAAGGGAGATATAAGATGTCCACATCCTGGTGTCAGGCCAGAGCAGCGACCTTCCGTAATGCCAGCCCCACCACAACATATCCAGGAGCCGCGAAGATTTGATGAAAGAGGATGCCCTCCAGTGGCATGCTTTTGATGCCACCAGCCTGGGCACATCATAACCCACTACCCTCAGCGTTTCCCACCAGCTCCTCCACCTATAGTATCCACTTCGGCACAGCGGTATAGAGGTCGAGGACGGGGGGTCATGGACGAGGACCTCAATGTGTCAACGACTAGAACAGATATATGGGTTGGATCTTGCCCAGCCTAGGAATCATGAGGAGGTCATCACAGGTACTTTACCATTTTATACTTTGAATTGATTGTATAGTACCATAGCAACACTTTATATCGATAGTTGATAAAAAATTTTTAAAAAAACCAACCTCAGGCATAATACATGTGTGTGGTAAGCCCTCCCTCGCCTTATTTGACACAGGAGCATCCCAC
The DNA here is from genome assembly GCA_039513925.1 of Platanthera zijinensis. Lineage (NCBI taxonomy): Eukaryota > Viridiplantae > Streptophyta > Magnoliopsida > Asparagales > Orchidaceae > Platanthera > Platanthera zijinensis. The sequence continues at coordinate 127,656,631 of CM077091.1, forward strand.
TCCTTCGTCTCAGAAGATTTTGCGGAGGATTTGGATGGATGTCAACGTTTTCCCAAACAACTCAGGATAGTCTGACTTCTCGACGGATCGGAGGTGCAGTCTACTACAAAGTGCAATATGTATGTAGACATTGGTGGGAAGCTGTTTGACACGCCAGTGACGATTTTACTGCTACAGGACTATAATCTAATTTTGGGCATGATGTGGCTACACTAGCACCATGCCAAGATCGACTGCCCATCTAGGAGAATCACATTGAAACACAGAAACTCTGAGGTGGTCTTCGAAGGTATTATGTCTATCTTCTGTGTATTGTTATCATCTGTACGGGCCGTTAAGGCCCATGAGTAGGGAGATGAGGTATACATGATCTGTTTCGAGATGGGGGAGGCGGAGGCCTCCCTTGGTGATATTCCGGTGGTTCGGGATTTCCACGATGTATTTTCATAGAAGTTGCCCGGACTACCCCCGTATAGAGGGGAAGACTTCCAAATACAGCTAGTACCAGGTGCGAGGCTCGTCTCTCGAGCACCTTACCGGATGGCATCGAAGGAGCTTGTGGAGTTCCGGACTCAGCTACGAGAGCTGGTGGAGGCAGGGTTTGTTAGACCGAGTTCTTCATCATGGGGAACTCCCTTCTTGTTCATAAACAAGAAGAACGGATCACACCGACTTTGCATTGATTATCGGGAGCTCAACCGATTGACGTTGCTAAATATTTATCTATTACCAAGGATCGACGAGCTGTTTGATCAGCTAGAGGGATCATACTGGTTCTCTAAGCTTGACCTAAGGTCGGTCTACTATCAGCTACGATTTCAGGAGGAGGATATTCCAAAGACGGCGTTCTGCTCATGCTACAGCATATTTGCGTTCACAGTGATGCCCTTCGGTCTCACGAATGCCTCCTCCGCATTCATGAGTTTGATGAACCAAGTGTTTGAGCAATTCTTGGATGAGTTCATCATAGTATTTATAGACGATATCTTGGTCTACTCCAACACCGAGGAGGACCATTCCCATCGCTTAGCATTAGTCTTGGGGAAGCTAAGGGAGCACCAGCTATATGCGAAGTTTTTGAAGTGCCAATTCTGGTTGCAAGAGGTGGCATTCCTTGGGCACATATCAGTGGATCTGGGTTGGCAGTGGACCCGACCAAGGTGTAGGCAGTGAAGTATTGGCCGCAGCAGAAGTCGGCTTCAGATATTTGTAGCTTCCTTGGACTTGCAGGTTATTACCGCAAGTTTGTGCATGAGTTTTCGAAGATAGCACTCCCCTCACATCTTTGACGAAGGACACGACGTTCACTTGGAATGAGCAGTGTGAGTCCGTATTTCAGGATCTGAAGGGTAGACTCACCTCATCTCCCATCATTGCCCTTCCCTCAGGAAAGGAAGGATTCTAGATTTATGTGGATGAGTCATACCAAGACATGGGTTCTATATTGATGCAACACGGAGATGTTATAATGTATGTTTCAACGCAGCTGTAGAAGCACGAGCAGAACTACCCAATGCACAATTTGGAGCTCGGGGCTATAGTCTTCGCATTAAAGGTCTGGAGGCACTATTTGCATGGGGTTCATTGTGAGATCTTCTCATATCACAAGAACCTCAAGTACATTGACACGCAGAAGGACATGAATCTATGCCAACGGACGTAGTTAGAGTTCCTCTGTGACTATGATTATACCATGAACTATCACCTGGGGAAGGCAAACACCGTAACGGATGCTTTGAGCAGGAGAGTTGGTACTACTTGACCGGAGTCCCGAGTAATGACCATGGAGATAGTTCAAATGATGGAAGACATGTATAATACTATAGTGTTGAGGGCTGATCCAGAGGTTTATGCAGAGCACTTGACAGCTCTTAGCATGGAGTGCGATATCAGAGACCGCATCAGGGCATAGCAGAGGCAGGATACAACACTGGATCCTATATTTAGAGCCAAAGGAGAGGGCAAATCCGAGGAGTATTCACTATCTGGCGACCTCATTCATTTCTGGGGTCGTCTTTATATACTCGCCAAAGATGGGATTTGGGGAGACATACTCAGGGAGGCACATTGTACACAGTATTCAGTATACCCTGGGATCACCAAGATGGCGATAGATTTGCAGAAAAGCATGTATGGTCCCAGGATGAAGAGGGATATCATTGATTTTAAGACACACTGCGAGGCATGTCAGTGGGTGAAGGCTGAGTGCAAAAGCCCTGGAGGATTACTATAGCCACTGTCGGTGCCAGAGTGGAAGTTCGAGGATATTAGGATGCATTTTGTACACGGGTTACCTCGCTCTCACTCCAGGCACGATTCTATATGGGTCATCATAGACCAATTGACCAAGGTAGCCAGGTTCATCCCGATCTGGAAGGATGCTCCAGTTGGTGTATTGGTGAGGCTGTTCGGGGAGAAGTTTGTGAGGTACCATGGCGTACCCACGACGATTATATTGAATTGAGATGGCTGATTTACTTCTAGAGAATGGAGGGCGGTGCGGGAGTACTTAGGTTGCCAGCTCACATTCAGTACTTCCTTCATCCATAGACTGATGGGCTGACGGAGCGGACCAACAGGACTATGGAGGATCTGCTTCGATTGTGTATACTAGATATGGTGAAGCCCTAGGAGCAACTGTTTCCATTGATTGAGTTCTCTTACAACAACAGCCATCATGCCAGTATTGGCATGGCTCCCTATAAGGCTCTGTATGGGAGGAAGTGTCGAACACCGCTATCTTGGGTTCAGGATGAGGACCCGAAGGCAAATGGGTCAGATTACGTCGAGGATACATACGCGCTTATTAGGCTAATCAAAGACAAGATGTTATAGGCTCAGAGCTAGCAGGCGAAGTATTACGATGCGAGGCATCGCAAGGTTAGAGTTTTAGGTAGGGGATAAGGTGTTTTTGAAGATATGTTTGAAGCACGGTGTTTCGGTGTTGCGTAGGCTCAAGAAGCTCAGCCTTAGATAAATGGGGCCTTATACGATTCTAGAGCAGATGGGTCCCTTGGCATACACGCTGGAGCTACCGCCAGAGTTGGTGAACTTACACGACTTCTTCCATGTCTCCTCACTTCAGAAAGCATTACTTCGGCCAGAGCAGCATATTACTTCTACCTCGGGCCTGATTGCATCTGATTGGTCAGTTCGTTTAGAGCCAATCCGGATCGACGAAACAGCGGTCCGAGTTTTGCGAAGAAGAGCGTCCCTTAAGTCAAGGTGTTGGACTCAAATCATGGGCAGGAGGATCACACTTGGGAGACCTTGCACCTCATGTATAAGAAGCACCTGGAGCTCTTCACCTTAGGTACAAACTAAACCTCCTACCAGTTGATCTTTAATTCACTCGTGAAACCCCGTAGACCCGAGCTTGAATTTCGAGAATGAAATTTTTGTTTTTTTATTGGAATTTGTAACATCCCCCACACTTCTAGGCCCCCTAAAGTTAGGGTTAGGGCCTAAGTGGTGCATGGAGGCCCTAGTGTGACCCTAGCTCAGCTTGAAATTAGGGAAACTGCTATGTGCACCCTCAATGTGCACAAGTCAACCTAGGCCAATTCACACTCACATGAACTCACCACCTCAAGATAAGCTCACTAACACTTCCCTAACCCTAAGAGAGAGGCAAATGAGCGATGGACTCAAGGCTAGGTCAATCTAATGGGCCGAATTGACAAAAGTCAACCTTAGGTCAATATAGGTCAAACCTTCCCCTAAGAGGTCCTATTGGCCTCAAAACCTAAATTCATCCCCACCCCTAGCCTTTTAATGTCATTAGGGGACGAGTGGATCCAAGAGCCCCATCATGGGGTCACCAAGTTGACCAATTTGACCAAAGTCAAACTTAGCCCTATTTAGGCCAAATCATACTATTTGGCAGAGTGGGCCCAATTATGGCATCACCATGACCCAATCAACATTGAGAGGTGTCAAGGGACTCAAGACATACCCCTTGGACCATTCAAACCAACAAGTCGACCAAAGTCAACCCCAAGGTCAACATGCTCAAATTAACCCCTAAAGGCTAAATGAGAGCCCAAGTCAATTCAAGTGGGTTAAGGCCCAGTCCGAGGCCCAACTTAAGGCCCACTAAGTTTATTAGATTTATTTAATATGAATTAGGTAAGTTTAATGGGGATTTAATGGGTAATTAGGGGGGAGTTTCATTTGGAGGGGGGATTAATGGAGGGAGGATTAGTGACACTCCCTTCTCCTTCTCCAACCCCTCCTTTCATCTCCCCTGATGAAGAGGAGTTTCCAACAGTTATAGGTCAGCCACCATCAAAGAGGGTCATTAATGGTCATGACCTACCATCTCCCATTCGTGGATCTCCTATATAGAAGCCCCCAAAGCTCAATTTGACCCTTTCATCACCTTTAGAAGCCCTAGAGCAATCAAAATCGACTCTTGGATCAAAGCTTTTGATGGAGAATCGAGATCGGGAGAGGTTCGTCGGAAAACACCAAAAACCATGGCCACCCACCGGAGTAGTTGCATCTAAGCCTGAAATCATGCATGCTTCTCCTCCTCTCCCATTGTGCTAGCTTCCTAGATCAATAAGACTTCAGGTCGAGCTCAATTGAGCTGATTCCAATTTTGAAATCCATGCATGAAAAAACTAAGTTTGGGCTTCCTCTCGGATTCGCCAGAAAGGGCCTTTTCGGCGGCCTTGCCGCCATCCAGCGAGGTGGTGGGGGTGGTCACCGGCCGGGTAGGGGACTGCATAGCCAACAAATCCCTCTAAATCTACTCCAGGTCGGGCAAATCCCAATTCTTAGCTGGAGCTTGAAGACGAAATCACAGCCGTTCACTATTTTAATATATAAATTTTTATATTCAATATATTATATTTACCCCTAATTATACACTTTTTAAATCAGAAAAATGAGGCTTTAGGTGCTGAACCATGAAAAGTGCCCAATAGAAAAAAAGGTATACCTGTGAGTCTACTTTAATTAGAAATTTATATCAGGTTATTTGGGGCACTGTAGCTCCCTATAGGTAAATTCTTGTAGAACTGGTTCTTAGGGTAGTGTTGAAGCCAAGAAAATCCCGACCTCAGAATCGGACTAGGCGACCTAAGGTTACCGGTCTCGCGGTGAAGTCAGACGGCCCTCAGATGCGAAAGGGATGAGCTAAAGAAACAAGACCCCAGACCGCTGCGGCAGGAAGGTCCCACCACGTACCCGGTTGCTTGGATGAAGCAACCCCTTCTCAACTAGAATTGCCGTGCTAGATACGAAGGAGGTGCACGAGCTGGGGTTCACAAGTAACTATCCGAGAATCTCTGGTCCCCTCCTTCGTACCCCTGGGGTCCTATTTATAGGTAAATCCAAAGAGAGGGGGGGGGGGGGTCTTACTTATACCCCCACCCTGGCGATCGGGCGACTTTCTGGGGAGCTCGCACGGGACAGGTGAGTATCTCGCCTTAGTCTCCACCTGGCGAGTAGGCCTGGGGAGCTCTCCATACTCGCTCGAGTCTTCTACAGCCTGGGGCGCTGATCTTGACCCCCTTCTTGACTTGTTGACCTTGACTTCTGATGACCTGGTGGTGGTAGGGCCTACCCTCGTCAAATACGGGTTGTACACAATCCCCACTCTTTTTGGGCGACGTAGGAGCCATGAAAGAAACATCCAACACTTATTCGGCGAGCACACCTGCCGAGTATCCGGATTGCTCGCCTTGTCGTGGGCTTGGTGGAGTCTATAAATAGGGGGGTTGATTTTCGAGACGGACTTTGAAGCTCGCCGAAAATGTCGGAGGCCAACGCGAAGATGCTTCAGGACAGCCTCACCGCCTTGTCTGGTCTCCTCGGTATCGCAAGACCAAAAAGGCTGTGTGAGGAGAATGCCGCCTCCGAGGTTCCGCCGTCGAAAAGGAAAAAGGATAAGAAGCCCAAACAGCCCGCCACTACGGTGGTCGACTCGCCTCCACCTTCTGAGCAAGTCGCGATGGTGACTGGGAATCTCACGCCTTCTGCCAGCGCAAAGAAACTTCTGAGCGACCTCGGGCTCGACGAAATTCCCGAGTCGGTCATGAACAGTCCGCCGGAGAATCTCGAAGCGGCCAAGGATCCCTTGACATCCCGGATCGAAGTCGTCACCGTGGCAGGTCGTCGTTCTTCAAAGTTCCATTCCTGCTAGCTCGTCGTCGCATGCTTCTCGCTAATTTTCTTTACTGTGCAGATTCTCCTCCGAATGTCGCGGATGCGCCTATTGACGTCGCCCCCTTGAGCTCGGCCCCCTTGCTAGCGTTGGCAGCCGACATGCCACTCCGGATCGCTCACACGGTTCGGGTGACTCTCGGCTCGAGGAGGGTATTGGGGGCTCCCTTAGCAAAGGACGTCCCCCCGGCGAGTAAAGAACTGCTGACGAAGGACCTCTCCGCCAGGGAAGATGCACCAGTAAGCAAGGACCCCCCGGCGAGTAAAGTCGCTTCTGCTGCCGTGGCCGACGCAATGCTGCCAGCGACTAGCGTCTCTTTGCCGCCACCACCTCCCTTGGTCGCTGCTCCTAGCCAGGTGTCGGGTATCGTCTTTCCTCCGCCGTTGCCTTTATCTGCTCAACAGAGAGCGGACCTTCCGCGACATCCTCTGCCTCCTGCATCGAAGACCCCGCATCAACCGGCGAGTTCATCTCAGGCTCCGCCGCCGCTGAAGAAGCCGGATAGGCCGCGACCGGCTTACTTCCCCCCGCGAGTTGGGGATTCTGATTATGGCGGTCGCGGATCGGGAGGATGCGGGCAGGGCAGATCTTCCGACAACCCTGGTGGCTCGTCTTCGGGGAGGCGAGATGCTTCTGGTCGTGCTCTTTCGCCGCGCCGGTCCCGATCTCCTCGTCGCGGTGAGTTTTTTCACCTCTGATCATGTCATCTGCCTTTGTCTTGATGACTTGTCTTCTTGTTTTCCAGATCGCCCGGCGACCTCTAGGGCAGCCTTTATAGATATCATCGGTCTGTCAGGGAGCGAGTATCGCCATGCAGTAGCCCGCGCCTACATGGAGCTGGAGAGCAAGTTTGATCAGCTCGCCATCTGCGACCCTCATCGACGAATCTCGGCTCTGGAGGCTAGGATGGCCAAGATGGAAGGGCTTCAGGTGACTTTGGAGAGCTACGAGGCTCGCTTTCACATGGTGAAAGAGAATGATCGCCAGCTTGAGCTGAACAACCATCGCCTACAGCTGGTCCTTGACGAGCTAGCCGGCATCCGGGCAAGTATGGGTTCCGCGGGGCGACTGGCGAGAATGGAGGAGCAGCTGAGGCTTGGCGATGACGCGATGGCGCTGGCGACGGAGCACTATCGGCGAGCGCGCGAGATGGGTTGGGCCGGGCGACATCCCCATCCTCCGGAGCAACCACCTAGTACATAGTTTTTTTCTTCCCTGAGTTGGGCTCGCGATTGGCAACTTTGTAGTTACTCGGATATTGGCGACCATGCTCCTACTTTGCGTTTATTGGCGACCATGCTCCTCGTTTTCTCCATGCGCGATTTTTATTTCTTCACTGTGTCGAGTTAGCTTATGCAAGTTCTGGCGGATATCACAGCGCCTTTACTACATTGCGCGACCTTTGTTGCTACTCGCCGAGACGGGCAGACCCCCCCCATTGTCTTTGCCTTTGTCTATAAATAGGAGGGGTTGGTGGGTCATAAGTGTGCTGTGATTAGCTCTTCCTCCCGGTGAGTAGCCTATATTCTCACACTTCTTTCTCTTTTCTTTGCGTGCAGTTTGCGGACATGGTTGGTGACGACGCTAGTGCTCTCCGACAGGCTCACGCCATCAACTTCGCCGACGCGGCGTTTAAGAAGTCAATCACCACAGAAAGGGATCTGGCGACTTTTAGAGAGCGCTTATTGCCGGAGGGATACTCGGAGAGACTCCCTGCTCGCGGCGAGCGACTCAACACGTATGTTGAGGGCGCACTCGTCTTGTCACGACGTCATTTTGACGCCGGCTTGCGACTTCCCTTCTAGACCGAGTTTATCGAGATCCTCCGATATTTTGGGATTGTCCCCGCGCAGATCAATCCCAACGGAATGGAGATAATCATGGGATTCCTCTGCTTCCTTCGGGAGGAGAGGATTGTCTTTGACCTCTCCGTATTTCGCCGAGTATTCTCCATCGCCGTGACTTCGGAGGGGGTCGTCTTTTTCAGCAGCCATGTCTGCACTTTGGTGGGGACCGCGAACAAAGTCCACCGCTGGAGCGAGCAGCTGGTGATTGTTCACGGCGACTTCAGAGGTTCCCTTGGGAGGCCGCACCAACCCGCCGATGTCGCCTTCCTCCCGCCGATCTTATTGGGTGCTCGCGAGCAGCTCTTTGAATCCTTCCGGGGTCGTCGGTTCGACGTGATCTTCTGGCGACTCAACGTCAACTCACTGGAGGCAATCCATCCCCACGAGGGTAAGGCAAGGACGAGATGCGACCTGCTTACTTGCTCGCTCTCTTTACTGAAGCTCATGCTAACTTATTTGGTGTGCCTCTCGCAGTTCCCAACGAGCTTCCGGAGAAGCCTCTCCCTTTAGCGAAGGAATTCTCCACCCCGCACCTCGAAGCTCGCCCTCCGGCCGACGTTGGGGAGAATAAGAGAACGACTAAGGGAAAGGCGAGGGCCAGGTCGCCGGGGCCTGCGAGGAAGAAAGCGAAGGTGTCGATGCCTCAGTATGACGATCGTGAATCACCGATGGACGCTCGGGCACCTCGCTTCCACCCCAATTACAATCTTGGGAATAGGGTTGTTGACTCCCATGGTCGCCCGCTGGTGACCTGGTCGGTAGAGGAGAATTTGGTGTCGCTGAGCACCAACCTACCGTCCTGGTCGACAGACTTGGAGGACAAGGGGGAGGCCTTCGTCGTTCTCCATGCTCTGTACGAGCAAGTGGATGCAGAGTCGATGCTGGAGCTCACTCCGTCAGAACTCGCCCATCAATCCGCTTGTACGCTCACGCGATCTACCGAGCTAGGACATTATTCGGCGAGGAAGTTGTTGGAGACGACGGAGGCTCTGAAAGTCGTCTCTAAGAAGGCCAAAGATCTTGGCATGCAGTCGGCCCGCTGGAGGGACTTTGAGGTGAGTAGTCTTTGGGTAGTGATGTCTGGTTCATCTAGTCGGTAAGGCCTGACGTCTGATATCTTGCAGGCTGCCGAGATCGAGGCCGCAAAGAAATTATCCGAGTGTGAGGAGAAGCTTGCCACCTCGCAAGCTGAGCTAGAGGTGGCCCAAGTTCGTGCAGCCGAGATGGAGACGCGGATGATCGCCGCCGAGGGACGCGCATGCTCCTCTACTGTGCTGCCAGAGGCATCACAGCCAGAGGACGATCTGACGTGGGCGGTAAAATGGTCCCGCTTTCTCTGGGAGGAGAGATCGTCCATTCGCCGTGAGATTGCACGGGCGGCAAGGAACGTGATACTCACGTGGCTCGGAATTAATGGTCAGCTCATCGAAGGGGAGACGCCGCTCACCGTCGACGAGCTCATTCCTGAGCTACTTGTAGAGGGGACGATCTCGCCAGATCGCGTCTCATCGCCGTCGTCTGGCTCCAGCAGCAATAGTGGTGGAAGCGGCAACGGCGAGAGCGGGGATGATGATGTAGACATCGGGGATGAAGAATATCGGCCAGATACTGGCAACGATGAGTCCTAGTTGCTCGCCGATATTCATTCGTGTACGGATTTTTTGATGCTTGTAATTCATCCTTTCCTATAAATTTATACAAGCATTCTTATTCTTCACTGGTCTGATATTGCTCACTAGGCTCATAGGTTTGGGGAGGATTGCTTGCTAGATGACTGCTTATCTCATGTGTATGCTACTACGAACACCAATCGCACGCTCTCCGTGACGTGCTCGCCAATACGCCTAAGGAACGTTCGCCCGCCTGCCCGAGAGAAACTCGCCTACCCGCTCGGGGCATACTCGCCTACCCGCGCGGGGCATACTCGCCTACCCGCGCGGGGCATACTCGCCTACCCGCGCGGGGCATACTCGCCTACTCGCCCGAGGCAAAATCGCTCCTCGATACAAATCCGGGCTTAGCAGGCGTCGACTAGAGGAGCTCGATTGGCCGCTTCCCGAGGAGAGGAGCTCGTGGGGATACCAGTATTACGACGCTGCTCAACTCGAAGTCTTGATTTCAATCGAGGAGATCGGCCGATTCCCGAGGAGAGGAGCTTGTGGGGATACCGGTCTTACGACATTGCTCAACTCGAAGTCTTGATTTCAATCGAGGAGATCAGTCGATTCCCGAGGAGAGGAGCTTGTGGGGATACCGGTCTTACGACTCTGCTTAACTCAAAGTCTTGATTTCAATCGAGGAGATTGGTTGATTCCCGAGGAGAGGAGCTCGTGGGGATACCGGTCTTACGACGCTGCTCAACTCGAAGTCTTGATTTCAATCGAGGAGATCAACCGATTCATGAGGAGAAGAGCTCGTGGTGATACCGGTCTTACGACGCTGCTCAACTCGAAGTCTTGATTTCAATCGAGGAGATCAATCGATTCCCGAGGAGAGGAGCTCGTGGGGATACCGGTATTACGACGATGCTCAACTCGAAGTCTTGATTTCAATCGAGGAGATCGGCCGATTCCCGAGGAGATGAGCTCGTGGGGATACCGGTATTACGACGCTGCTCAACTCGAAGTCTTGATTTCAATCGAGGAGATCGACTGATTCCCGAGGAGAGGAGCTCGTGGGGATACCGGTCTTACGACTCTTCTCAACTCGAAGTCTTGATTTCAATCGAGGAGATCGACTGATTCCCGAGGAGAGGAGCTCGTGGGGATACCTGTCTTACGACTCTGCTCAACTCGAAGTCTTGATTTCAATCGAGGTCCTATTACTAGAGGGATGTCGAGGATTAAACACCTAGATATCTTGGCAGGAAGATGATCTTTCTCCTCGGAGGGACGCTCTCAAACCTGTCAAATTGGGAAGCTGGCGTCCAGACCCATTCCTAATAATTTCTCCAGTCGAAAGAGAGATGCACTCGGGGAGATATAGGCCGACATGCGAGGCGGGAGCTGATATCGGCCAACAATGCAAAGGCTCGGTCTTACAAGAACGCTTAAAGTCCCTAAGCATCGTCTTATCATCCGTACTGGGCTATTTAGGAGGAACGGGTTGAAGGCACGTATCCCGATCGGATAGTGAAGATCGCTCCCGACCGCGCTCAATGGCCGGAGTGCCAGCGTATGGGCGGAGGGTGTTGTTCATCGAGGGTCCTTTTTGGATGCACTCAGAACCAACACACTCCGCTAGGCTCGTCCCTTTCCCTTGCTCGGCAGGTTATCCTGCTTTGTTAACAACTTGAAATCCTCTCACGATTGCTCGACGAGGTCGGCCTCTTATCGAGTCCAGGAGGCTAGGGTACAAGTTTGTTCCTGGTAATTTCTCCAGTCGGAGGAGAGATGCGCTCGGGGAGACATAGGCTGACATGCAAGGGGGGAGCTAATCTAGGCCGACAATGCAGAGGCTCGTTCTTACAAGAATGCTTAAAGTCCCGAAGCATCGTCCTATCCTCAATCCTGTGTAATTTTCGAGGAACAAACCGACCACTGCTTCCCGTAGCCGATCGCGGGGCTGATCCTGGAAGCACCCAGTGCCTCGATGCATGCAGTACAAATCATCAGCACAAAAGGGGAGAACAAACAAGTCGCTACTATACATCAAAATGCATTCTTACAAAGTAATTACAAGTGTCACTAGGGGTAGAACCTTTTCAGGTCGTCCCCACTCTAGGTCCCATTAAGCTTCTCTCCAGCTTGATCTTACAGGTAGTATCCCCCTATGGTCAAGGCCTCTTGGACAATGAAGGGCCCTTCCCAGTTGGGCTGCAGCTTGCCGACGGTGGCCCCCCATCCCGCAGCGTCCACTTTCTTCATGACCAGATCTCCCGCGAGGAAATGCTTGAAGCGGACGTTTTTGTCAAAGTGCTTTGCCATGCTCCTTTTGATCTCTTCTTGGCGTACGGAGGCCAAGTCCCGAAGCTCCTCAACGTAGTCTAGAGAGAGCCTCTGGGTGTCTTCATTCTCCAGACGCCACTCTTCGCTGCCATCTTCCACTACAACTACTCTGGGGCTCCGCACCTCGAACTCCACCGGGATGAGTGCTTTAGACCCGTGGGATAACTTGAACGGCGTTTTACCCGTGGCTGAGTTTGGGGTTGTTTTCAGAGCCCATAGGACCGAGGGGAGCTGCTCGGCCCAGTTTCCTTTGAGATTAGTGACCTTTTTCTTCAGCAGGTTGACGATGAGCTTGTTGGAAGCTTCTAATTGCTCGTTGCTCCGAGGATGGTGTACTGAAGCGAACCGAAGGTCTGTACCTAATTGCTTGCAAAAATCCTCCAACTCCAAGCTGGCAAATTGCGGCCCATTATCAGTGATGATGGCAAGCGGGATCCCAAACCTGCACGCAATTTCCCCCCAGATAAAGTTTTTGACAATCTGGGAGGTGGTCTTGGCCAAGGCTCTGGCCTCGATCAACTTGGAGAAGTACTCGATCATCACCAGTATGAACTTCCTCTGTCCACTAGCTTTAGGGAACGGGACGATCAGGTCCATCCCCAAATGGCGAAGGGCCACGGAGCGGTGATCGAGCGGAGGTGTTGAGTTGGTTGAAGCTGGAGGGGCGCTAAGAGCTAACACTGGGAGCACTTTTTGGAGAAGGCCTCCGCGTCCTTTCAGATAGTGGGCCAGAAGTAGCCATGTCTCAGGATTCTCTGCTCCAGAGTACGAGTCCCGGAGTGGCTGCCGCACTCCCCTGAGTAGATCTCCTCGAGAACTCGGGGGATCTCGATTTCTGACAAGCATCTGGCGAGGGGGCCCGAGATGGTCTTGCGATAAAGCTCGACATCTTGTTGCAGGTAGTATGCGGCCTTGTATCAGAATTTCCTTCAGTCCTGCCCGTCCGAGGGAAGCTGACCCGTCGTTAAGAACGCAACGAACAGATCCTTCCACGAGGGCCCCTGCTCGATCTCCATCATTTCTCCTTCCTCGATGGATGGTCGAAATAGCTCGGTGACCGCTCCCCCGGCCCGAGGACCATACTTGGCAAGGTAGTCAGCTTCGGCATTGTCTTCTCGGGGCACATGCTCGATGAAGAAGGACTGGAACCCCCCGATCAGACCCTTAACCTTGACCAGGTATTGCTGCAGGATGGGGTCGTAGACCTCGAACTCTCCCCGAATCTGGGAAGCGACTACCATCGAATCAGTGAAAGCTCGGATGTCCTTGATTGACAGCTCCTTGGCGAGACGTAAGCCGGCCACCATGGCTTCGTACTCCGCCTGATTATTCATAACTGGGAAGAGGATCTCGACGTCCTTTTCGATCATGGTTCCCTGGGGGCTAACCAACACGACTCTAGCTCCCACGGAATATCTGCCAGAAGCCCCGTCAACAAACATCTTCCAAGAGACCGGGCGGGAAGCGCCCATGTCTACCTCCACCTCGGCCGAGAAGTCGGCCAGGAAGTCCGCTACCGCCTGGGCCTTGATTGCTACCCTTGGGGAGTAAGAGATATCGAACTCGCTTAGCTCCACCGCCCACTTGGCCAACCTGCCAGAGTGCTCCACCCCATCCAAGATACTCCTTAGGGGGTGATCAGAGACCACCTTGATGGAATGAGCCTGAAAATATGGGCGGAGCCACCGAGCCGAAACTACCAAAGCGAAAACTAGCTTCTCTAGGATATGGTACCTCGTCTCTGCTTGCCGTAACACCCGGCTCACGTAATTGATGGGGAGTTGTATCCTTCCTTCTTCTCGAACCAACACCGAACACATCGCCTCAGCTCCCACTCCCAGATAAAGTAAAAGGTCCTCGCCGCCCTGCGGACCTTGGAGGAGAGGAGCTCGGGTCAGCTGCTACTTAAGCTTTTCGAAAGCCTTCTCACACTCCGTGGTCCACTCGAATTTCTGATTACCCCAAAGGGCCTTGAAAAACGGGGAGCATTTCTCTCCGGCCTTGGAGAGAAAACGGCTAAGGCCTGCCAGCCTTCCAGTCAGCCTCTGGACCTCCTTGGAATCTCTTGGTGAGGCCATCTCCATGATGGCTTTCACCTTGTCGGGGTTAGGCTCCACCCCCCGGGGAGTAAGGAGGTGACCAAGGAACTTCCCCTTCCCGCTCCGAAGACACACTTGGCCGGGTTAAGCCGCATCTTATACTTCCTCAGGGTGGCGAAGGTCTCTGCAAGATCCGCTACGTGCTCTGTGATGCTCTTACTTTTGACGAGAAGGTCGTCCACATAAACCTCCAAATTCCGCCCTTTTTTCTCTTTAAACACCTGGTCCATCATTCTTTGATAAGTTGCGCCGGAGTTTTTGAGCCCGAAGGGCATCATCTTGTAGCTATAACACCCGTCGCCGGTGATGAAGGAGACGTCGTGGCAATCGGGGGGATGCATCTGGATCTGGTGGTATCCTGAAAAAGCATCAAGGAAACTCATCACGGGAAATCCAACGGCGAAATCAACCAGCGTGTCGATTTGAGGCAAGGGGTAACAATCCTTCGGGCAAGCTTTATTAAACATAGAAAAATCGATACATAGCCTTCAGCCCCCTCCAGACTTCTTTACCATTACAACATTGGAGACCCAGCCTGGATACTAGATCTCCGAGATAAAGCCCTCCTCCAACAGCTTCCTCACTTCCTGCTTGATTGGCTCGGCCAGCACAGTGGTGCTCTTCCACTGCCTTTGGCGAACCGGAGCTACCGCGGGATCCAGGTTGAGGCGATGACAGGCAACATCGGCATCAATCCCTGGTATCTCAGTGGCACTCCACACGAAGATGTCAGCATTCTCCTACAGGCAAGCAACTATCTCCACCTTCCATTCCAGGAGAAAGGCTCCTCCGACCTTCAACAGCTCAGGCCCTCCTCTCAGGGAGATCACCTCCACTTCCTCTAGCTCCTCGGCAGCTTGCAAACCCTCCTCCTACTCCATCATCCTCTCCAGCCTTTCTGCATCACCCTTCCAGCTCATGGTGCTGACAGCGTTCAGGTAACACTCCCGGAGGCCTTCGGATCCCCCTGATCCGGACTTGGACATCATCCCGGCAGTACTTCAGGCACTGATGATACGACGACGGGACGGCTTTGAAATAGTTGATGAGAGGCCGTCCGAAAATGGCGTTGTAGCCACTAGGTGCGTCGACGATGACAAATCGACACCGGATTGAAGTACCCCTGAGGGTGACCAGCAGCTCCACTCCCCCTTCTACCTCTTTCTTCTCTCCCGAGAAGCCAAAGAGAGGTCCGTCTGCAGCCTGGACCCTGGACGCTTCCACCTGAAGCCCGACGAAGGTCCTCTTGAAGATAACATTCACCGAGCTCCCGTTGTCTGCGAGGATGTGGTCGATGGTGAAGTCTTCGATGGCCGCTTGTATCACCAATGCGTTGTGGAAGGGGTTCTCGTTCCACAGCATATCCTCCTCCGAGAAGGTTATCTCGTTCAATAGCGGAGGAGTCTGCAACGTCGAGGCGACGCTCCTCTTGTAGATCTTGTGGAGACTACCCTTGCGGGAAGCTCCAAGCCCTACACCCCCATTGATCACCCCGACGTGTCTGCCTCCCAGACCGGGAATAACATTTCCTCGACCTCCCTGGTCAACCCTGTCCTCATTCCTCCTCCTCTGCGGAGCTTGGAAAGCTACTTGCCCGGCCGGGGCCTCCTGCCTTGGTTTCTCTCTCTGCCTCTGTCTCCTCCAACCTGTTCCTTGCCTCCCAAAACTATGGGCAGGCCAAGGTCCCATGCCCTTCTACTCGAAGGATATCGCAGTAGAGGGGGATGCCCTCCTCCTGCTAACTTCCCCGACGCTCCTCCTTTCGCTGGCGCTTGTTCGCATGCCGCGCGATAGCCATTGTCTCCCTTCTTCCTCCTACCTACTCTCTCGGGTTGTTATCCATCCTCTCTTCCTGGCGGATCGACCGTCTCCACTGAGGACGATCTCTCGGATACTGGAATCTTCTTTCTTCCCTTCTTCCTTCTGGAGCCTCGACGGGCTTCCTTTCTTCTTGCCTTCGAGGCCTCTCCTGCCTCCTCTCCTCCACCCTCCTGGGCTGCTCTCTTCTCTTCCTCTCTTCCTTCCTTTTCGGCTCCTCCCGCCTTCCGCCATCGTGTTTCTCTGGACGCCTCTCCCTTTCCAGCAGTCTTCCCTTGTTCTCCCCTAGTGGCTTATCCCCGTCCAGCCTTGCCAGGAACTCCTTATTCCTCTCCTCCCCCTGAATAAAGACATTCACCCTCTCCACCATTTCCTCAAACGACCTCGGCGGCCTATGACCCGACTCCATGTTGAAAAGTCCCTGCTTAAGGCCGAACTTGAGGGCAACCATCATGGTAAACCCATCCACCTCCTCCACCTCCAAGACCTCTTCCTGGAACTGATCGATGTAGTGGCCCAAGCTCTCGTGCTTCCCCTGCACGATCTTAAAAAGGGTCGTCGCCTCCTTCTTTCTCTTATTGGATGTCATAAATCTCGCTATGAGACCCCGACGAAGGTCAGAGAAGCTGTAGATGGAACCTACCGGCAGTTGGTGGAACCAGTCTCTTGCACTTCCCTTGAAGCTGATGGAGAAGAAGCGGCACTTGAAGGCATCGGACATGTTGCGAATCGAGACCACGTCCTCAAACCACTAAAGATGCCTTACCGGGTCATCTCTGCCAGAGTAGTAGGTGAGGGTGGGCTCTCGGAAATTGTCGGGGACGGGGGCCGCGAGGATCTAAGCACAGAAGGGGCTCCTCCCTTCCTGGCGGCGGAGATTATCCTCCTCACTCGAATACTCGTACTCGCTCCATCGGCGAGTATTCCCATACCTCGCTGAGAGTTCAGGATCTCGGAACCTGATGCCCTGGCTGCTCGTTGGATGATGACGCGACGACATCGGTTGCTCCTCTCTCGTCCAGGCGGGCTCCTTTCCTGCTTGCCGGGTTGGCTCCTCCTCTCCTGATTGGGTCAGGCGACGGGGAGAAGTCGCCGTGACCTCAGGGGGGTTGGCGAATCAGACGAGTATCTCCCTCTCCATTCTCTTCGCGAACTCCTCGAAAGCTGCTACCGTCACAAACCCGCAACCTTGCTCTGAGGTGGCTACTCCCGCCGAGTTGTCTGCCAAATCGCCTTGATCGCCACCATTGACCATCTTTCACAACCACGAAACTTTCCTCCTTGGCTGCTATCCACGCTCACCGCACCAAGTGTTGAAGCCAAGAAAATCCCGACCTCAGAATCGGACTAGGCGACCTAAGGTTACCAGTCTCGCGGTGAAGTCAGACGGCCCTCAGATGCGAAAGGAATGAGCTAAAGAAACAAGACCCCAGGCTGCTGTGGCAGGAAGGTCCCACCACGTACCCGGTTGCTTGGACGAAGCAACCCCTTCTCAACCAGAATGGCCGAGCTAGATACGAAGGAGGTGTGCGAGCTGGGGTTCGCGAGTAACTATCCAAGAATCTCCGGTCCCCTCCTTCGTACCCATAGGGTCCTATTTATAGGGAAATCCAAAGACTGGGGGGGTCTTACTTATACCCCCACCCTGGTGATCGGGCGACTTTCTGGGGAGCTCGCACGGGACAGGCGAGTATCTCGCCTTAGTCGCCACCTGGCGAGTAGGCCTGGGGAGCACGTCATACTCGCTCGAGCCTTCTGCGGCCTGGGGCGTTAATCTTGACCCCCTTCTTGACTTGGTTACCTTGACTTCTGATGACCTAGCGGTGGTAGGGCCTACCCTCGTCAAATACGGGTTGTACAGGTAGGACAGTCACTATTTCCTTAACAACTTTTAATTAGCTACAAGGATTGACTTAAAATTTGGGGCATGTAAGCATGAATCATAGATACACCTACAATCCAAACATGGGAATTGTTGGACAATATTTTTCTATGATTTAAGGAAGAATGTGATTTTTCATAAAACTGAAATACTTTTGTGAAAAATAATTATTTTAATCCCAAATTTTGGTGCGAGATTCATTAGGGTGTTATAAGTCCTTGGTAAAAACTTCAGATCCTTTGGAACCCTGTAGGTTGGTTAATCCCACTTGCAAGTTTCATGTTGTATGTGATGTGATGTGCATTTAGCCAAAATGTGTATATTGTGAATTTATACATGTAATTTTTGAGTAAAAGTACACCTCCTCAAGAAGTTTTAGAATATTTGGAGATGATTTGCTTAGCAAATGAATTAATTATTATTTTTATTATGGAAATGTATTAGTGAAATTAGGGTGACAAAAATAGTTGTAAAAATTATGAAACATTTCCAATAGCAATGATTTAGTATGAAAAACTCTGGATAAATTAATTCGATTTTTTGAAAGTTAGAATCTTAGGGTTGGAATTATAATTATCATTTTGCCCCTTCTATATTATTGAGATAATTATGCTCAAATTGAGTTATAAAATTATATATTTTTTGAATAAATAATTATTTACCATTTATAATCTCCAGTAATTTTTTTGGAATTATTTGATGAATATTTATAGTACTTTATGTGTAGCATGACCTAGTGGATCATATTTTTATAATTCGAAATTAGATATCAAATATTATTGGAATGATGTGAAATTTGGTCCAAAACCATTATTACTCAAGATTATATTAAGATAATTTTATCTTGCTGGTTAGATAATAGAAAGTGATACTTCATGTTCAAAATCACATGTAACAATAATTTGGGAAAATTATAATAATTGATTATTATTTTAGGAAAATTATAAATCTCTGTGATTATGTCTAAGAAGTCATGATATATCTCAGAAAATAATCTTAGGTCTTAGGGTCAAGAATTTGGAGGATTCCTATTCATATACACATATAAGATTATATGGTCTGCATTTAGCAATTTAGGAAAATTAGTGTTTTCAGCCATTGTTGTTTTGGAGAGGTCACACACTTAGTAACTCTGGTGTGGATTTGATTAAGAGTAGCATAACATTACTAAGTGTCTTGGAAAAGAGAGCGATGGGCTTCAGGCCATCATAATTCTTAGTACTGCTGCGAGCCCTTCACAATGTAGACCTCGGGAAGTCCAAGGTTAACCATAAATCGCTAAGTAATCTGGAAGTTAGACAAGAGTAGTCTAATAGAATTAGGGAATATTATAGCGATCTCATTCATGTGTGGGTTGGAGTGATATAGGGCTTGTTGGTCCGACGAGTTGGTGGCTCAGGTTATTGGTCGATATCATTACGGGTTAGTCCTGCGAGCTGGGGGCTTGGAAGGGTATTGTTATACCCGGTTTTTGCTTATATGGTTGGTCACTTAGTACTTGTTTAGTCGGCACACCGACGGAAGTACGATTACTCTGGTGCAGAGTGTAGACCTTTGGGGAGACCGGTAGGATGTTTATACTGAGGTATGGAAGACTATATCCCCTAAGAGCTCTTCCGACCATGGAAGACTGGTAGTTGCCAGGAAGAGTACGCTTGGGCTCTGTTGTTGTGTTCTTAGCATTGAGGCATACGAGAGGTCTAGGCCTAGAAGATTAATTCCCCATTTTTTTGCACCGGGCCTTATGCCCAGAACCTCCTCTTTATAGTGACTCCAACTCCTGTGAAGGTCGCCATCACAAATCGTCGGTTTTGTCAGCAAGTACTCAACTGTTTACCGTTGAAGAAATAGAAGTAATTATATATAAGTAATGAGTCCACAATCACAATGCATATATAATGAGTCCATATAAAGAAAGGTTGATCATCATGAAATAGTAAGTTTGAAGGAAATGATAAAAGGGCTTCTGCCCAGTATATATGATCCTCACTACATGACGCTCACGGAAGAAAAGTTACTAAACACTCACAGATATCTTGGCTATTGCTGCTGCCACTCCTAGATTAGACTGGTTCACCTCCTCCCGGATATGTTGGTTCCCCTGGTGCTGCACCCTGTCTCCCAGCTGGATTCCCTGCTGTTATGCCCATCAGGCCGTTAGTTTAAACTAAGTCTTGGTCCCCCTCCCACCCCCCCCCCCCCCTATGACACCTAGGCACCGTACGGGGGAGGATGAAGAGTAAGGTACTGAAAGTGGAGAGTAAACAAGAGCAGGTGACAGTGACCCTAGCTATCATATGCTAAAAATATCTATCACAATATTATCAAGTACATAAATGAAATTGTAAGTAAAGGAGCAGCACAATGAAAACTATAATGAAAAATAGAGATGAATAGCTAGCTAACATCACAGAGAAAGTAACATCAATTTATAAGAATGCTCATACAAACTTATAAATTAAGGGGTCATTTTGCAAGGCCTAACGTATAAAAGATCCCATAATAATTTATAGGTTAGGGGTAAATTTTTTATGCAATGTTATGTATGACATGAAATACTATGCATGTTAGATGATATAATTCATACAAATGCAACGCACCCATCCGACTCTATGCACACAGACCTTTAGTTCCCCCATTCGGAATCAGATAAACTCTCAGGTACCTCTCGTAGTGGAAAATGGAGGCAGTGGCTTGGGCCTCCCCACTCTTAGATCGGTATTCACACTACTCAGCCTAGACCCTGCGTACTACTCGGTACACCCATAGTCAGATGCTACGGAGTCTCTTGTACTAGTGCTGGCAAATCCACCAGTCTTTTATGGGCTAAGTGAACACTTACACTTGCCAAATCAACATATCGACATCGGTGTGAACGACAGTCTAACAACGAGGACCCACCACTTAATGCATATGCACTCATGCTATAGGGGGCTCCTGAGCCATCAGCTCACCAAACTAAGCCATCAATTCTATCAAACACCGAGTTTTCCGCTCGTGAATCTAAACTAACTATCCTCCCGAAATGATGGGGTGAGTGAATATGACGATGGTTTATTAATGGCTACTCTTTTAATCGACTTATTCCTACAGTTTAGGGTTAACCTTGGACTGCCCAGTGCAAGCCCAGCGAAGGTCTCTCGAGGGTACTAGGAACTACGATGGGCGGAAGCCCAAAGCTCCATTTTTCAAGGCACTTACTTTTATGGGTAACTACTTATTACCAAACCCCTTCCCATATTGTTCTTATACTAACCCTATTCACCTAAAAATCGGCGATCCCTCCCAAGGTAGCCAGCTTGCAAGTCACAGCCTGCTCCAGGTTCCATCTGGAGGTCGCGACCTGTCCTCTCTAAGAATGGGCGGATAGACTTCTCTGTCCGCTCAAGCCGCGCGGCTTGGGAGGTCTCCCTGACCTGATCGTCCAGGTCGCGCAACCACTCATTCTGCATGGGGTACGGATTGATTCCTTAGTCCGCCTCTACAGGCCGTGTAACATATCATTTCCTACTAGACCCCTAAACTTAGATTAGGTTAGAACATGTGATGGATGAATGGGGTTAGGCTAGGTTTGACCCATGGAGTTAGGGTGGATTTATATAGGGCCCACTATAGGGTTCGAGTCAAATCAGGTCAAACTAACCCAAAATGGAATCATAGGTACACATTGACCCCACCACTATGCCCCTAACCCTAAAAGAAATCTAAGTGAACCAAAAGCCACATCATGTGGTCAACTATTGACCCAAGTTGACTCAAGTCAACCATAATCCTAATTTGATCAAATCCACAGAAATAGGCCCAATTAGCCCAAGTGGGGCATCACCATGGCCCAACCAATATTGGGTGATGACATAGGGCACATGATCATCGAGTGGGGTCAGCCCACTCATCAAGTTGACCAAGTCAACCCTAAAAGTCAACTCAGCCAACCTTAGGCCTATTTAAGTAAATTTGAAGACCAAGCTCATTCCTAAAGGGCTAAGGCCTTGATCCCTTGCCCAACCCATGTTGGGTGATGACATGGTGTTCATGACCATCAAGTGGGGCCAGCCCACTCATCAAGTTGACCAAGTCAACCCTATAAGTCAACAAGTCAACAAATGGCCTAAAGGAAAAAAAGGAAGGCCAAGCCCATTCCCAATGGGAAAAACCCACGAGCCAAGGCCCATGACTAGCCTAAATGGTTAATGACAGCCCCTACCCCCCTAAAATTGGAGAGAGATTGCATGCAAGTGGTAGTTTGGGAAATTTGGGGAAAAAGAGGAGAGAGAAGAGAGGGAAAATGGGGATGAAGGCCATGTGGCCCTCCTCCTCTCTTCCCAAGCCCACATCTGAACTCACACATTAATTATCAGCCTTTCCAACCCCATTTCATGCCACTTGGAGCCAAGGAGGAGAAACCAAAGCTCATGGCCGAATTCCCCATCATGGAATCTCTGTACACATCCCATATCAGCCAAAACCAAACCTCCCATTAGCTTCAGAAGGTCCAAAGGAGTGTAATTCGATACCTGGATCGAAGCTTTTGGTGGAGAATCAGGTTCGGGAGAAAGCTCGCTGGAGAGGAGAAATTCCATGGCCAACCACCGCCACCGCCGCCGTCGGGCTCCGATCAAGGTCCGTTTATCCTCCTCTCTCTCTGTGCTAGCCTCCTAGATCATTTAGGATAGATTTCAAGCTCAAATGAGCTTGGATCCATGTGAGGTGTGGGAGAAAATCCATGGTTTTGAAGGAGCTCGGGTTCGTCGGAAACCGCCGCCTCCGGCGGCCAAGCCGCCGCCAAACGTTAGCCTTCACCTCAACGGAGGTGGTGGTGGTGGTGGTGGCCGGTCGGGGAGGTGCCTGGATGGCCGGGAAACACCAGATCATGGTGCTACAGGTCGGCGCAATCGTGGTCGTGGGCTGGAGGAAGAAGACGCATGGATGTCGTCCATCTTGATGTATTAAACTATAGCTTATTTCATATTCTGTCACACTTTATTATGTACCTTGCGGGCTGATTTTAGGCCTCTTAGAGGCATATTCAGAAAACATGTTCAACATATAAAATGTATCCCTAGGTCTTAACTTTAAAATGACACCCTAAAGTTGTAATTTAAGCACTACAGCTCCCTATAGGGCCATTCTACCAAGACTGGTCCTAGGCTATGGCAGATATTTAAATGAGTGTTCAAGCCAAACCCTAAGTCCACATGACCTGAGATTTTGTTCATGCATGTGATTAGGTCATACTTAGGTACTGACCAAAAATGGGAATTTTTGGAAAGTTTTTTCTATAGTTTTCGGAGAAATATCATTTATTAAATTAATTGAATATTTGGAGATCTACACCACCAAATGCGCCCAAATTTGGGTGAAATGGCCATTGGGTCATTAGATGACCATGGTAAAAAATTTAGGCCATTTTGACTTATGCATGTTTGGGAAATCTAACATGCATGATGAAGGTATATTGAAATTTGGTGTGCCTATACTAAAAATAGAAAAATAAGGATTTAGCCCATTTGGGCAATTTCATGTCCATGAAAGTCTGTACACAGGCTTATAGGGATGGAATATACCTCCCATAGGAAGATTGGGATTTTTGGGATCAAAAATCCCATTATTTGGAATTATTGGAAAATATGCCTAGATAAAAAATAAATTTGAATCTAGGGCATATAAATTTATAAAGTTCTGAAATTTTGTCACAAGCTTTATTAGGACATATCACACCTCTGGAAAACTTTATGGGACTGTTAGGTAATGTTAACTTGGATTTTAAGTAGAATTTACCCTTTTTGCCCATTAT
The DNA here is from genome assembly GCA_039513925.1 of Platanthera zijinensis. Classification (NCBI taxonomy): domain Eukaryota; kingdom Viridiplantae; phylum Streptophyta; class Magnoliopsida; order Asparagales; family Orchidaceae; genus Platanthera; species Platanthera zijinensis. Next base: position 127,680,190 of record CM077091.1, read on the forward strand.
GTAAATTAATTAAAAATAAGGGAAATTATTTTCTAAATATTATGGAAAACTTTACAGTAGTTTATTTCTATGATTAAATCCCTGTTAAACTATTTGAGAATTTTTGGATGTCTCTATATGCTGAAAACCCTAATAATGGCATTTTGGTAATATTGTTCATATGGATATAAGTTAGGTCAAATCACTGTTTAGGATTTTGAAATTCTATATTTAGCTTTATTATATCAACATGGATCCTCAGTAATTTTCCTAGAATTTTTTATTGTATAAATACTATACTTCATTTGGAAAGTAGTCAATTTGTGATTTTAATATTAAATGGGTATTAAATGGAATTTCACATGGGAAAATTATGAAACTTGGAAGGGAGACAAGTTTAACCTCATGGAATATCTGATAAGTTTCTTAGGTAGGTTGAACCATTATAGATAGTACATCATGTGCAAGGTGACCCAGGTCACTCAATTAAAAGGATTAATTTAGGCCCTTAATTCCTTAGAAAAATAGTTAAACCTAGGAGGGTCAACATCATACATCCTAGCAAACCATGATACATAATTAGGGGAATTTGGCCCAAGAGTTTGGAAGACATGTCATACTGGTCAAAATTAGGTCATGGGTGCGCTTAGCATGAATTACATATAATACTAGGACCTACGGGGGATAAGGTTGTCGGTTGAGATGGAATCTATGTTGGGAAGATAAACCCTGGTTGGTGTCCAATAGGTCACTTCTTGATAACGAGTGATAGAGTGCCAAATCCCAAGGATAGTAACTAGAACAGAGATCGGTGGAAGACCGTCGCTCTCCCAATCACATCCTAAGTTGTTAGGTTTTTCCCAGAGTAACAACGAGAGTTTGGTATGGATCATGGGTAGACATTAATAAAGTAAATATCCTTGCGAAAGGGAACTTTGGGCTTCAGCCCATCGTAGTTCCTAGTGCCCCCGAGAGCCCTTCACCGGGCATGCCCTGGGCAGTCCTGGGATTAACCCTAAATTACTAAGTATAACAAATACTAGATAAGAGTAGTCTAATAGGCTAAGAGAATATTGTTACAATCTCACCCGTGAAGGGTTGGAGGGTTTCAGGATAGTTAGTCCTGCGAGCTAGAACCTCGAGAGTTTGACATCAGGACAGGTTTGGTCCTACGAGCCGGAGGCTCGGGTTGAGATACCTTGTATGTGCATAGAAACAAAACTAGTGGTGGGTCATGCGGTACTGGGCCAATTGTCATACTGATGGCAGTGCGGTGACTCTGGTGAGGTGTGAGGTTTGAGGGGCCAGTAGGTTATTTATACTGCGGTCCGAAGGACAATCCCCGAAAATGCACACCCGACCAAGAAAGTCTGGCAGTTGACCAGCATTAGTACACAGGGACTCTAGAGTGCACCTAGGATGTGTAAAGAGGCGTACGAAGGGTCTGAGCTTGGTAGTGTGTATACCCGCCTAGGAAGCGGAAGCGCCCGTTCCGTTGTTATCGTAGCCATAATGGTGGTACTAGAGAGTGATGCTAGCTCCAAAAAGTGGAACTAAAGGTCTATGATCACAGGGTCGTGTGTGTGAGTTATACTTGTATGAATCATAACCTGCATACCATATCATACATACATACTTAGGACATACGCACCATAGATCCTTATCATATAAATTAGTATGGGCTCTTTTATATGATAAGTTACATTTGTGAAACCTTAATTTATAAGTTTGTATGGACATTCATATAAGTTAAGGTACTTCTGTGATGATAGTTTAGCAGTAGATAGTTTACTTTCTGCTCCGCTCTTTACTTTACTTACCGCACTTCTTTTCAGTACTGTTTTTACTTACCCTACTTGTACTATATTGAACTGCTAAAGTAGAGATATACTTGCTATTACATAATATTGATAGATTAGATCCACTGTCACCTGCTATAAATTTTCTACCCCTTGTTTTCCTCCGCTTTCGTCCTCTCGCTCGGTGCCTAAGAGTTACGAGGGTGAGGCGAGGACAAAATGGCTTAGTCTTTAAGACAAACAGTCGGTTGTGACCGTATCATTTTAGGAGCTCGAGGAGATGGAGCACCAGGACAACGAACATGATAAGGTGGCGGGACGTGAGGAGTTGACACTACATACTACTATTACTGCAGCCCAGTGTTAGGTGATGACGCGTGTACCGATGATAGTTAGCTTCCGCTTAGTTTGATTTTGAGAGAGAGAGATTTGATATCCATGTACTGGGCAAAAGCCCTTTTCTCTTTCATTGTACTCATTGTGGACCACTGTTGTACTTTCATTTTTCATATATATATGATATGTGCTGTGACTTGTGTACTAGCTAGTTATTATATAACTACTTGTTTTACTTCTATTCTCGATTGGCCGAAACTAGTTGAATGATTGTACTCGCTGGCAGGATCAGCGTCTTGCGGTATCGACTAACCCGTGTGTTAGTGTCACCGTAAGGAGACGGTTCTGGGCATAAGACCGAGTTACCTCCTTAGTAAGGGGAGAGGGGTCTTACAGGCCGCGTGGTTTTAATTGGCTAACTGCGCAATGTTTCTCTCTATTCCAATAGGCACTATCAACCAAAATGGCAGATTGACATTGTTATCCGACCAGACCACCACATCAGCAGGCGACCTGCCTCCAGGTCGCCCGGCAGTACGTAACAAGCATGTCTATCCAAAAGGAGACTTTCAATAGTAGGGGCGACCTGCGCGACCTATATCTTTAGTCCTCCAGGTCAACCAGACGACGACCAACTCTCCTATCCTCCAGTTATGGGAGGACTCAGTTTCAGCCCTCCTATAGAAAAACGGTAGCATGGCCAACTACTCTACACCAGATAGCACATAACGATGGGAACTCAACTCCAGCTCGCTAGAGGATGACGAGCTCACTCACTCCAGCAAGGACGATCGACTCCTATCCGTCAGGGGTTAGCAACCTCGCTTCAACCAACAGCATGCGCGACCTAATTTCTCCAATTTGTTAGGTCGCCAAGCCTCTTATCGCCTAACAGGGAGACAAGCCTCCAGCAAGAGGTGGACTCTTCCTGTCCGCTGCAGGATCGGTGGACTTAATGTGTAGTCGGCCACTCAACACTCCAGCATCCCAGCTCCAGCCACTTCCCCGCAAGAGGCGGACTGCTCCTCAGCTCTCATAGCTTGGGGCAGGCCAGCTCAGTGCAGAAGAGGCGAACTTGTCCCAGTCTGCCAACAGCAGATCAGCTCAAGTACGATCCGCATAATGTGGTGCGGACTCGGCGAACTTCTTCTCTACTCGAACAACTTACTACTCTATCGGGGGTAACGTTACCAGGACCAACTCTGGCCCGATCCTATAAATAGGCCCCTATTCCTCTCATTCAGTAGGCACGAGGGAGTGGGACAACCAAGGCATCAAGACCTGCAAACTCAGTCTCTAAGTCCGCGCGACCTCACCTTTCTTCTTGTCCTTATCGCACAGTCCGCCTAGCCTTATCTAACGAGCTACGTGATCATCTAACTGCGCGGTCTGCTGACCTCTCTGCTACGTCCGTGCAGCCTCTGACATCTTCTTTTCTTAGCCTCTAGCTCCCCCCTTTGTACCCTTTATTTTCTTTCCATGTAAAGGTGCAATCTCAAGCTGTAATATCTCAATTCTCAATCAAAGGAAAGCCCGTCGCAAGAGTGGCATTTAAGCCATGGGGGGCGAAGTCTGCTATTGCCGCTGCCAGCGGCCCCCTCTTCTTCTCAATTCCTCTCCTCTCTAAGCAACAACATCAACCATTAGAGCTAACCGTCAAAGTAACCATTTGCCCGACAGTTCCTCATCAACCTCCTATTATCCCCACAACCCTTGATCAAGCGTGTGCTCCACTCTCGAGCATCCAGAAGCATTCACCGCATCCCCATCAACCAATTAACCTCATCTCAGTGAGAAAGAACACCCGTTATCTATTGGTGCCCGCAGCCCTTTCGTTTTCGCACATTAACAGTTAACACACGACCTTCAGATCTCGAACAGATAGTGAAAATCAGTGGTTACTCATGTCAGTTCATCAGCCAGCCGAGAACCTTGCGCCATCAAGTCCTAGTGAAGATCCTCTCTGGGAGGCCTTGGAGCAGTCACGATGGGAAACAACCCAACAGTTTCAAGCAATCAACCGTACTCTAGGTGCTATTACGCAACGATTAGAAATGCAATCTGCAGCAGCACCAGTTGCTCCAGTCAATCTAACACCAGCATTGGAGACTCCGTAAGCTTATCCACTGGCCTATCCGCTGGACTATCCTCCTATTTACCCACCAACCTTTCTGCAAGGGCCTGCAGCTCCTTTGCAATCTCAAAACGATGAGTTTGCTGCTCGTCAAAACTTCTTCTGGGAAGCTGCCCGAGGAATTCCTGCAATATTTCTAAACTTTCAAGGAAGTCATCCCTACTCTTCAGCTCTAACCTTTGCTCCTCCCACAGCAGCTTTTCCCTTCTATCCTCCTGCTCCTTTTGCAACTACAACTTATGCTTCCTATTTTCCTTATGCTTTATAAGAGTAGGAAGAGCCGTCACCATTTTTAGAGAATGTTCGACATGAACCAACTCCAGTTAACTTTAGAGAGCCGTGGTTGCCAATTTACACTGGAGAGACTGATCCAATGAAGCACCTTCAAGATTTTGAATAAGCCATAGCTCTCAAGACCCTTTCAGATGCTACCAAATGTAAACTCTTCGTAACAACCTTTGATGGTCAAGTGAGGGATTGGTTCTATGGACTACATCCTCAGTCCATCTCTTCCTTTGCTGATTTGCGAAGAGAGTTTCTGCTCAGGTTTTCTATCTTTATAAAGAGAAAGGGCGGTCCATAAGACCTCTTTGAGATCAGGCAGCATGAGAGCGAGACTTGGTCTCATTTTGTGGACCGTTTTCAGAAAGAAATCTTTGACATTGAGATCTTCGATCAAGAAATGTATCGAGTGGCTCTTATTCACGACCTGCGTGAAGGACCACTCAAGTTTGAGGCTAATGTCCAAGCACCAAGGACATATCAAAAGTTGATTAGCTTAGCCAACTCATACATTCGAGGTGAGAAAAGCAATCCTAGCTTTGTCTCAAGGCTTATAACAGAGAAAGATCCTTCTTCTTATAAGCAGCCCCCGAGGTCTCCTCAAAAAGATTTTCCATCCTACTAAAAGAAGGGAAGAAGATTTCAACGTCATCGACACCCCTACCCAGGCCAGGATCGTGCCCAAGATCAATTGTTACTATTGCCTGCCCCAGCTCCGCAAATGGCTTCAGTTCATCAGCAACAAGATGATGACTTGCTAGAGTCCGAACTAGATGAGGCCATGCAAGAAGTGAGCCAAATCATGAAGGGTAGGGCTAATTTCAAAAGGCCTTACCAGCCGACAGATCAAAGATCAAAATATTCAGATCCGTTCCGTGAGTTTCACAAAGAAAGTGGGCATTTGACTGAAAAATGCCAAGCGCTTCGTCAACTAGTTCAAAATATGCTGAGGCAGGGAAAGATACGCGATCTACTCTGGAAGGATGACCACTCTGATCTGTCACCTTAAAAAGGCAAAGAAGTAGCAGATATTTCTTGCTGCTCAAAGGGAGTGAATCAAATCAACAATTGTCCTAAGCTCATCATCGACAACACCATTGATGTCGATGATGAGGCCTCCCTTGGAAGACTATTCTAAGCTGAAAGAGGACATCGCAGTTCCAGAAGCTCCTTGCAATCATGACTGTTTGTTTCTACTTTATTCTTCAAACATTCTTTTTTTAAAACACTTCTAAGTATTCTTTCGTTTCATTTCAATAAATTTTATGTCAGATATCCCATACTGACACTTTTCCCTTTATGGACTGCTTCCTCCTCTTTTTTTCTCTTTGCTCAGGAGATCACTGAACAACCGAGATATCGCCGAGTCTTGCTTAGGGTCCCCCTTGAGGTTAGACTCCATCGTAAGACCACAATGACCACATATAGTGGGGAGTGTTCGCGTATGTGTAGTGGGGGTCATTAAACTCTTGTTCGGAGGATTACGGGACTTCAGATCCTAGTCGGTATCTAACACAAAGCGTGTATCGAGGGAGTCCCCATGTGTTAGCTCTGTTGTGCTCCGCTAAGGATACATTACATTTACGATGATCTTTGCTGGGCAAGCAATGGAGATCAAGTGTAGCCTTGCCTCCTTGATCATCTCATGACTGTAATTGATGAATACTCTATGGTACTCTCAATCTGTGCCTTCGCGGGGCCCACAACTCAGTTGATCACTCCACAGACAAGCAATAGGCCACTTGGCGCATCTATTCTAATTGATAAGCGATGTTTGTAACCCGAGGCATGAGATTAGTGTATCTGTCGTTTCCTTCTCAGGATTCTGTGCATGTTTTATCTTTTGTGCCCTTCTAAGGGAATGCGGCTAGCCCGCTCTAGGTAGGACTACACCTTAGATGATTTTTCTTAGGCAAGGGATGCATAAGGCCCACGGGGAACACCTTTGGCAGCATCCAGTGTTTTTTGGTCATCTTCGGGTGTAGCCCTCCTTTTTTATTTTGCCTTCTTACAGGTTAACAGGTTAAATCCAACCTATCAAAAGAATCTGCAACATCTATTTTACTTATGCCCATTTTATATATTCGGCTTTCATGAAGCTTTATCCACTGATGATTGGTTATGCTTATTATTGGCATCTATTATTCAATCAAAGAATATGTTCCTCTTCATTGACAAGCCATGCTATTGAAGTCTAATCAAGATGGTTTTATCTGGGTAATTTGGATTTCATATTAAAGATACCAATCCGATCACGCGAAAAGATCATTGTCGCGGTTTGATCTTTATTCAGTTAATAGCAGAGCTTGCCGGGCATTTCTCTTGCTATCCGATTTTGTCTTCTTTATCATATCAATAGTTGATATTTGCAAGTTCCTTCCAGGAACTTGCAACTAGTTTTCTTCTATATCTGCTACATACTCTTCTTTTTGTAGAGATTATCAGATACTTGCAAGTTCTATCCAGGTACTTGCAACTTAGTTTTCATCTATATCTGTTACTCACTCTTCCTTTTGTAGAGATTAACAGATAATTGCAAGTTCCATCCAGGTATTTGCAACTTAATTTTATTTCATATGAGCAACTTACTCTTCCTTTTGCAAAAGTTAACAGGTGCTTGTAAGCCTCCTTCAGGTACTTGCAAGTTATCATTATTTTGTGCTTTCCTCTCATCTTTGTTTTGTAGAGCTCAATGGAAGACATTCAGGTCTTCCTCATTTTGCAAAAGCAACTCAGGTACACGCAAGAAGTACCTCTCTTCGCTTGCATTAACTTTTCCTTTACAGAAAAAGATAGACATTTGCAAACCTCTTCGGAGGAGAGACATCAGGTTCCATCTCTCCTTACCTCTTACTTTTTCGAGAGAATGATCACGATTTTCGTGGTTCTCCTACTTTTTCGAAGTTCCCTTTGGGAGTTAAAAAAAGTGCAGGGATTATGTTAACCCAGAAATCGGCGATACCTCCCAAGGTAGCCAGCTTGCAAGTCGCGGCCTTCTCCAGGTTCCATCTGGAGGTCGCGACATGTCCTCTCTAAGGATGGGCGGATAGACTTCTTTGTCTGCTCAGGCCGCACAGCTTGGGCGGTCTCCTTGGTCTGATCGCCCAGGTCGTGCAATAAGTGCTCGTTCTGCAGGGGGTGCGGATTGATTCCTCAGTCCGCCTCTACAGGCCGCACGGTTTAGATCGGCTAATCGCGCAATGGTTCTCTCTATTCCAACAAGCATTATCCAACAAAATGGTGGATTGACATTGCTATCCGGCCAGACAGCCACATCAATAGGCGAACTGCCTCCAGGTCGTTCGACATTACGTAATAAGCCTGTTCATCCAACAGGAGACATTCTGTAACAGGGGCGACCTGAGCGACCTACGTCTTCAGTCCACCAGGTCGCCCAAATGGTGACAAATTCTCCTGTCAGCCAGCTATGGGCGGACTCAGTCTCAGCCCGCCTGTAGAAAAATGGCAGCATGGCCAACTACTCTACACCAGACCGCACATAATGATGGGAACTCAACTCCAACCTGTTAGAGGATGGCGAGCTCACTCACTCCAGCAAGGACGATCGACTCCTCTTATCCGCCAGGGGTTAGCAACCTCACTTCAACCAATAGCATGCCCGACCTGCTTTCTCCAGTCTGCCAGGTTGCCAAGCCTCTTGTCGCCCAGCAGGGAGACAAGCCTCCAGCAAGAGGCGGACTCTTCCTGTCTTCCGTGGGCTCGGTGGACTCAATGTGCAGTCCGCCACTTAGCACTCCAACTTCCTAGCTTCGGACACTTCCCCGCCAGAGGCAGACTGCTCCTCAAATCTCATAGCTCAGCACGGGCCCACTCAATGCAGAAGAGGAGGACTTTTCCCAGTCCGCCAATAGCAGATCAGCTCATGTACTATCCGCACAACATGGTGCTGACTTGGAGAGATTCTTCTCTACTCGTACAACTTACCGCTCTATCGGGGGTAACGTTACCAGGACCGTCTCCGGACCGAGCCTATAAATAGGCCCCCATACCTCTCATTCAGCAAGAACGATGGAGTGGGACAACCAAGGCATCAAGGCATGCAGACTCAGTCTCTCAGTCCGCGCGACCTCACTTTCTTCTTGGCCTAATCGCGCATTCCGCTCAGCCTTGTCTAGCGAGCTGCGAGATCAGCTAACTGCGCGGTCTGCCGACCTCTCTTCTCAGTTAGCGCGGCCTCTGGCATCTTCTTTCCTTAGCTGCCAGCTTCCCCCTTTGTACCCTTTATTTTCTTTCCATGTAAAGGTGCAATCTCAAGCTGTAATATCTAAATTCTTAATCAAAGGAAAGCCTGTCGCAAGAGTGGCATTTAAGCTGCGACGGGCAAAGTTTGCTATTGCTGCTGTTAACGGCCCCCTCTTCTTCTTAACTCCTCTCCTCTCTTAGTAACAACATCAACCATCAGAGCAAACCGTCAAAGTAACCGTCTGCTCGATAGTTCCTCATCAACCTCCCACTATCCCCGCAACCATTGATCAAGCACGTGCTCCACTCTCAAGCATCCAGACGCATTCACCGCATCCCCATCAACCTCTTCAACTCATCCTAGTGAGACCGAACACCCGTTATCTGCTAGTGCCCGTGACCCTTCTGTTTCCGTGCATCAACAAACCCTAAGTGAATTACAACTTTCAGGGGGGAACGATACTTCGTCGGCCCTGAGCACAACTCAATCTCCTTGGTACCCAGACTACCTAGCAGTTGGCCCTATGGGTGACCTCATCAATACTCCTCCCAAACTAGGTGCACCCACTATATTACCACCCATGTGAGGCCTACAATTCTACCTCGAATACTTTGATTCATTGTATGCATACCAAATGAACTAGCTTAAGCGTATGTAAGTGATTACTTTAGTTTACATTGTTAATATCCTTAGGATTATTTCTAGGGCTCTTCCATGACATGTCGTGTTCAAATCCAGTATTTGGTATTTTTCCTAATTAAATCATCTTTTTAATAATTTTCCTAAAATCATGCCTCCTATGACTTGGAATATGAAATATAAGATTTTGATATGCAATGCTCTCACCAAAATTTTCACAGCCTCTTATTGACTAAATAACATCTAGGTACGAGTTTCATGATTTTCCCAAAATTATTTCTATCATAAATCAAAATATAAATCTTTTGATCAAATCGATAATTAACAAAGAGAGTACAACATTTTTTTAATCCTAAAATTATAATTAAATTACCAGATGCTTATAATGATCAGAAAATGTCACTGCCAAAATTTCATAATCTTATAATTTCTTTTAACCACATAAATAAATAAATGAAGAAAGTTTCACCTAGGAAAATTTGTGAAGGAGCCTCTACTTATTTACTTCCAAAAATTGAAATAAAATTTGCAAGGCATTATAGTGGTCTAAGAAGTTCACTGGCCAAGTTTCATTATTTTTCAGTACTCAGTTTGTCCAGTAACAATTTATTTCTCCAATCAATAATTTCTAAAATTACAAAGGAGGAACCAAAATTCTTCAACCAAAATTTACAATAAAATTTATAGACATAAATAACATCAGTATAGACCCACTACACAAGTTTCATGACATTTCAATTCTATATGGACATGTATATTGCACTTGATAGGAAAGTTCATATTTAAATAATAAGTGATTTGTGGGGGAGGAATACTCATAAAATTATAATTAGATTATCCAAGGTGTTTCTCCACCTAATGAGTCTACCTACAAAATATAGAGCCAAGACATAGAGATGTCACCATAAATCCTTCATTAACCCTAAAAGGCAGCCCTAAGATTTGAACTAGGGTTTCATGGCATTTTAACCCTAAATACTTCTAAAACTACTCCTACGAGTGTTTTAAGTGATAACAATGTAGTGGCCAAGGATTCAACTTGTTTGGTTGAGGGGTTGATCACTCAACATCATTATGTGCACTATTGAAGAACTAGGTCTATTACCCCTAGATGACCAACTTTGATCACCTGGTTACCCCATCAAATCAACTCCAAATGGGTTGATATTTTTTTTCATAGGCATTTGATGATCCCTCTGGTTATCCACCAGAGTTTGGGGAAGATTTGAGGAACATAGACCCTATTTCAATCACATGTATGAATTATTAAATTATTACAAAAACTATATAAAAATCATCTCCAAAAATTTTGATTTTTGGCTATGTTAGGGGTCATGGCCAGACAAGGCTATGGTCCAATTTGCAAACCATTTGACTGAGTATGCCACTGGGGGCACTCATTTTAATTTCTGGTTAGCCTTTGGACACCTTGCACCACATTGTGTGCTGAGCTGAATGCAGTCATTCAAATGCGTTGATTCAAATTTTATATTAAACTAGACACCAAGGGCTAGTTTTTCTATGCTGGACATATTTACAGAAAATGCATCTAGATATTTTTAATAATTAAAACCATCGGATAGATAAAATATGACAAAATGAAACATTCATATACATTAAAAATCACGGCCTACATATATCAGATCAAGCCCGATCCAACGGCTGTGGGTCATCATCCCCAATGAGCCAAGGGCCAGGATTAATTCTTCCTAGAGCTATTCCAGCTTCTTTTCCCGGCCACCCAGCTACCTCCCTGGCTGGCCACCACCACCTTTATCTAAATAGTGGCTATCGCTTGACGGTGGCACGGATGCCGTAGAGGTCGTTTCCGACGAACCCAATGGGTTGAAATTCATGGAAAAAATGCTTGTTTTTTCTCACTGATCGGGCTCAATTGAGCAAGATTTCTCCACTAATGATCTACAAATCTATCACAGAGGAAGAGGACTAGACATGCATGCGAGCTTGGCAACATGTGTGGTGGTGGTGTGTCATGGCCGACGGTCTCCAAGCTTTTCCTGGCCAAATTCTCAATCTTTCACCCAAACCAGTGATGTAAAGATTCGTTTTGATTGCTTGAGAGCTTTTAAAACTGATGGAGGGGTAAATTTGGGGAGTGAAAGAGGTAAAGCTTGAATGGACATTACTGGCCTTGGAGGAAGCTTTCGGCCATGGTGAAAGGGTGCTTTCTCCTATGCTTGGCCGGCTGGAATTGATGGAAAATTCTTCCCAAGGGTCAGGGAAGAGGAATTGGGTCATAAGGAAGGGGAGAGGGAAGGCCTTTTGCATTCTCAACTAATCCCCTCCCTCTTTCTCTCTCCTCCCTCGAATAAACCCCCCATTTTCTCTCTCCTAGTCACCACCTCCAAAATTTGAGTAGCATTCTAGGTAACTTTCACTTGTTGTAGCTAGTGGACCATCACAATTGGGCCTAGCCCAATTAGATAAAATTGGTTTTGTCTTTCATCCCCATTTTTGGCTTGGTTTGACCAAGGTTGACTTGGAGGTGTTGACTTGGTCAAATACGTGGGTTGACTGGTCAACTAAGTGTCTTGAGTCCCTTTACACCACCCAAGTCTATTTGTGACTTGGTGTAATCAACTTAGGTCAAATTAGGACAATTTGACCTAACTAGGGTTAGGGTCGGCCCTGGTTAACTTGACCCCTTTAGTTGACCCCAAATGGGTTATAAGGGCTCTAAAGGGTCCCTATAAGATTGGAAGTGGTTTGGTGGGGTCAAGTAGTCAATTTGGGACCCAAAAGCCAAACCCTAGAGTAGGTGACCAGAAATTGCTATGTACAGACCAAGGTGATTTCACCTATTTACCTAGGCACCCATGGTCCTCTTGGTCTTCTTAAAGCTTTATCATGAACTAGTCATGACAAAAACTTCCTAGGGGTCTGATTGCTTGTGGGATATTACAGGTAGTGGGCCTGCCCACCTAGGAGTAGAGACACCCACTCCACTACGACCATGAGCCACGGTGGTTAGTACCTGAAGGTTGGCCACCTCCAAAAAGTGGGGATGCATTAAAGGTCTTTGCACAGTGTCCTGTATGTGAGTTGCATAATCATTGCATTGCATAACATGGCATAGCATACACACTTGTATATCCTCATCATATAAATTAGTATGGGCTCTTTTATATGATGAGTTACTATTTCGAAAATCTTAACTTATATGTTTGTATGGACATTCATATAAGTTAGGGTATGCTTCTGTGATGGTAGTGTAGTTGCCTTACTTTACTAGTTTTACTTAGCTCTTCTTATCGTACTTTTATACTGTACTAGTTGTTGTTCTTCTTTACTGCTCATACTGATATAGAACAACTAAAGAATTACCTATATATGTCACTGTCATCTGCTTGTACATTCTGCTATTATTGGTCCTCCACTTTCTTCCTCCAGTACAGTGCATAGGTGTCGCGGGGGTTAGGCGGGGATAAAGCAGTTGAGTCTAGTTTGATTGATGGTCTTTTACCACATCATTTTAGGGACACGTGGAGATGTCTCCGCAGTTCGATCGGGCAGAGCCAGAGATTGAGACACCAGGATCTGAGGAGCCGGAGCCACGCACTACCACTACTACTACCCGGCGTCAGGTTGATGATCATATAGTTTAGCTTCTGTATTGTTTGTTGAGTGAGTGTGATATTTATGATATTCATGTACTGGACATAAGCCCTATTACTTGTACTCTTTCATTTATTTCATGTGGACCTTTATTTGGGTATTTATATATCTATGATGTGATGCATGGCCTTGTTTTATTTCTTCTTTCATTGGCTGTGTGAATGATCGTGCTTGCCGCCAGGGTCGCTGTCTTGTGGTGACAACTAACTCGTAGTTTGTGTCATTGTAAGGCGAGGGTCCTGCGCATAAAATCTCTTCTCGGCCGTGCCCAATTCCCGGGAGGAGAGATTTTATAGAGGGATCCAATCTCCATCTCTGACCATGGTTACCGTCCGGGGTACAGGAGGGTTATCACTTCCTTCTATTTTACCTGTCTTCTTGATGGATCTGCAGATGTCACGTCGAAATCACACTTTGAATCTCTTCTTGAGCTACCAAATCCCTTAGAACTCCTTCCTTATGCTCTTGGATGTGAAGGGAGCTTAGGGCCAACCCCTAGCTCAATGGGGCAAAATAATACCTAAAAACGAAGGAAAATCGAGGCTCCCGAAATAAAACCTACAAAGCAGCTTGAATAGAAAATATGCATATTTTTGTTGACACGTGAGCAGACACACGAGAGGAGATAATGTGTGAAGAAAATCGCACGGGTAGAAACAGATCGCCAGAAAACTGCATATTTTTATAAAATTACCATGCACAGTCGGTCTGTCCAATGTATGAAGGAAATCACACGACCATGTGATTATGAAACATGCATATGCACATGCGATATTGGTGACGCACGTTTGAACTCAACTGTGCGAGGCTAAAGCACACGGGCTGCGGAAGATCACACATTTTTAACATTTTTAAGGGCTTGAACTCGCACGATCGAATCAACCATGCACAAAGGCCCAACGCACTACCATGCGTGCTCAACATACTTATTTTGCAATTGAAGTGATGTGCTCGTGCATTAAAAAATGAAATTTATCAAGGCAAGGGTCGTTGATGCATGCAGAAAGGTTCCAAATGCATAAGTGAAAATGACGGGGAAGGCAACACACTCTCCCCAAAAGCGATTGAGCATGTGATAGTTTTACTTTCAAGATTACCTAGACACCTAGAGGGGGGGTGAATAGGTTCTTATTTTCTTTTTAAACTTAAGGCAGAATGATTAAAAAATTAAAGACTATTGTCTATGAGTTCTGCAGCTACTTTAGCAATCACAATCACACAATCTAGAACTACACATCACAGATTGCAACAAGTATTTATAGTGGTTCCCCAAGATCTGGGTACATCCACTTTCCCCCTTCGCCTATCTAGCAGTGTGTTAGATTCAGCCAAACTCCCTTCCTTAACTCAGATCCTCAGATCCTACAGCTCAGAATCCAAAATGGATTCCTACAACTCAGAGTGATACCACACTCCTACAGCTCAGGCAATTCAGCCCTACCTCAGTCTTTATCCAAGACCTACCACTCAGAGATTATCTCTCCTACACTCAGCCTTTATAACATAGGCTTACAACTCAGATCTATATTAATAGATCCTAAAGAATTTAGAAAAGAGTTTTATAGAATCTTGCCCTTGTTGAGAGAGAAAGGACAAGATAGCACCTGATCAGCTGAAGGATAAAATCAACTGAATCTTAGCTTTCTTCAAAGCTTCTTGAATCTGAACTAGCTAAGTTGATTTCCAAACAGCTTCTTGAGAAACCCGTAACAGCTTCCTTCTTGATCTTCAAACGGCTGGATCCCTCTCTATCCAATCCCTTTGAAAATTCTTCAGAATTCTAGGACGAATTCTCCTTAGACTGATCATGAGAGGTTGAACCCTTCAGAATGTCTTCTTAGATCTTCTGATGAAGATCTTCTTCAGTGTCTTGCCCTTTCTTGATTTGATTCCTTAATCAGTTTTTATGTGTGTTGCTTTTCAATCAATAACTCCCTATTCTACTTCTGAATCTGTCTATTTATAGACCTTCTTTTTGGTGACCGTCTGATCAGGTTTCTAACTGTCTTCTGACAAGTCTGACAGCTTCAGTTAAGCTGTTGTAACCCACAGCTGTCAAGTCTTCAAATAGATCTTGTGTCTTTGTCTTGGACAGCAAAGTGTCGAGACTGTCTGTCAGAAAGTGTCGAGACCATCTGTCTATATGTGTCGACACAAGTAACTTTGGTGTCGACACTGCCTCTGGTGAAGTCGACAAGTTTGCCTTTAAGTCGACTCAGCTTCTGCATACTACAACTTGAGAATGAGTCGACACTGAGTATTTGTGTTGACTCAAACACTTCATCATTCTTCAGCAAATGACTTGGTCTAGACTTGGCAATGTGTCGACACAAGTCCAGTGTGTCGACACAGTTGATGTAGATTCAGAACATAGTATGTGTCGACACTGCCTTCAGGTGTCGACACAGCTTTTGTCAACTCTGCCTCTGTGTGTCAACTCAGTCTTCTGGTGTCGACACAAATATTGTCGACTCTGCCTCTGTGTGTCGACTCAGTCTTCTGGTGTCGACACAAATATTATCGACTCTGCCTCTGTGTGTCGACTCAGTCTTCTGGTGTCGACACAAATATTGTCGACTCATTATCTCTGTGTCGACACAGCCTTCTTCAAGTGTCGACACAATCTTCCTGAAGTGTCGACACATCTTCTTCTGGTGTCGACACATGGACTTAGAAATTTTTCCATACTTTTAACCTGCACACATTCAACTTAAACAACATCAAATACACCTTGATGTATATCATTATGCTAAGTTAGGCTTCTTCAAATCAGGTATACATTTTCCAATGTACCCAATAATCTCCCCCTATTTGGAGAAGTCATAACCCATATTAGCTAATGATATACACCACTTATGATAATAATAAACAAAATGATGATGATGTATATAAGCTTAATATTGCAGGAAATATTAACAATCAAAACACTTGCACAGATTCATCACAGAGATAAAAGCATATACACAAAAATTAAATAAAGAGCAAGCTTTTATGTATTATGTCAAAATGATTGTTTACAAAATGTTTAACACTGAATGTTTCACATTATACATTTTTTAAACTAAGACTAAGACATCTCTAGACTAAGACAGATCAGGCTCCTTTATAACAATCCCTCTTCCAGGTTGTACTTGTGCCTGCATAGAAGGTTCAGTTTCTTACATGGGCTTTTTGCCTTTAAGATCAGCCTTCTCCTGAGCCTCAGTCTTTAGTCTTTGTCTCTCAAAGTAGTGATACGGCTTGGGAAAGTATTTGCTAGGCTCCACAGCATCAGGAGGTAGCTTTCCCATCTTAGCTTTCCTTCTATACTGAACAATAGCCTCCCGTCTGGCTTCATGCTTCTGTCATTCTTGTTCATTGTACCACTTGCCCCTTTCATGGACTTGATCTTTTGCAGCTTTCCAGGCAGTTAGTATGATGTTTCTAGAGGTAGGGCTCCACTGTTCAAAATCAAGTTTTAGTTCAGCTTGCTCCCTAAACCTCTTCTTTGACAGTTGAGCCTCTTGCTGAGCCTTGATTGCAGCTTCAGGCATGTCTACTTTTCCAAGTATAATATTTGAAACCTCCTCAGGAGGACTATACATAGTTTGCACCATCTGATGAATCAAGTCAAAATCTACAGGGGGGGTGTATGACTTGAGTAACCTCTGGTTGGTTGCCTTCAAGTAGACCTTTTGGCTGTACTCCTGACTCTGCCATATTATCATCATCACAAAGGGGTGGATATCCCAATGTGGCTCTGACACTGTTAGTGACCCACTTGGCATGTTCTGAGCCAGCAGAAATAAGTACCCTCTCCCCCTTTAGGACTTCTCTTGCTATATGATCTCTGAGATCTTCCTTCTGAAACCTGATCTGACCATCTAGATAATTAATGCCATCTTTGAAGAAGGGTTTCAACTTGTTAAGTTTTGCAGTAATTTCCTTCTGGGAAGTGGTTATGGCTGACTGAATTGAGTCTAAAGTAGTTTGGAACTTAGTGTCATATGTTAGCATTTCAGCTGCCCTAGCTTCAGTCAATTTAGACATGGTTGTTTGAAATTGAGCAAGAATATCTGTGTTGGCAGTTGTCAGATTGTCATTTAGCCGTGTCTGATTTTCAAGAATATATCCTTGATTAATAGATTGAGCATCTATTTCTTTCTTCATTTCCCCTTGTTGTTGGACCAAATATACAACATCATGTGCCCCTTTTGTAAAATAATCAGTCATTTCTCTTTTGTGTTGATTGACTTCAAATCTTATAGACTTTATATCTTGAGCCAGATCAAACTGAAGATTTTTATGACTTTCATCAACATATTTCTCCAAGGCTAATCTCTGATTATCTAGCTTCACCTGCAAATCTACCATGAACTTGTTGTAATTAAAATCAGATGGAGATTGGTGAGTTGAAGTCTGTAGAACCTGCTTGTAGCTATGGCTTCTTCTTTTGAAGACCATGAGCTTCCTTTTCTTTGCCACTCTGGCATCTGCAGACTCAGATTCTGAAGAGCTTTCAATCTGAACTCTTTCAGGAGGTGAAGGAGGAATATCTGTCTCAGTGACATGTTGATCTTTGTCAACAATCACTTGCTCCCCCTCAATTTTGAGCTCCTTCTCAATTTCTTGCTCCTCCTCAATTCTATCAGTAGCAATTTCAACATCAGGAAACAACTCCTCTAGAGTGAATTCCTTTTGTGCCTGAGCAGAAGATGAGTCATCTAGGCCAGCAGTGTGCAAATCTTTTGATAAATCTATTTGTTCTTCCTCTTGCACTTGTTTAGAAATCTGCTCCCCCTGCACCTGTTCAGTGTTAGGAATGTCCTGTGCAGGAGAATAACCTTGCTCCCCCTGCACCTGTGCAGGTAAAGATTCATCCTGGATTTGAGTAGACTCAGGCTGGTCTTCAGCCTGCTCTCTCACCTGATCTCCTGGAAGTTGTTCAGCACTTTGATCAAGACCTGGGGATTTCTCTGGTGTGTCCTGTCTTTCCACATCAGGCACCTCTTTGGACAGAACTCTATCCCATCTTGAGAATAATCTCATGTCCATTTTTCTCATGTGATTGATCTTAGTCCCAGGAATTTATTGCATGACCTCTGGGATGAGTCCAGCCAGATATAGACTCAAAATCCTAGCCAGATTTGGCTTCTTAAGTCCTTCCTTGATTTTATCAAACACAACTGCTGACTAGTCTGTGTTAACCCTGAAGATTATCCTTGTCATGAGGTTCAACATTAAGGCCAAAATCCTATCATGGCCACCAGGTTTACACAAGATCACCTTCCCAACTACTTCAGATAGAAATTTGCCTTGTGGATTCATTCCTTTTCTGTTGATAGCTGCTCCAATTTTGACGGTTGGATCCAATCCACATCATTGTAGAGCCTCTCTTGTCTTAGAGGCTGGGACCTCTTCTACATTCTCAATGCTTGGTAATTGAAGAATCTTTCTTAAACTCCTAGAGTAAGTTTCACCTTGGTTCCATGAACTGTGGATTTGATCTTGAGTCCAGAAGAATCCACTGTTGCTGAAGTGTAAAATTCAAGTACCTCCTTCTTCCAGATTTTGGTGGGTTCAGAAACCAGATATTCCAATCCATTATCAGCAAGATAGGATATCACCTGTTTTATTTCAGGCGTGGCATTGTCGAACACAGCCCTAACCAGCTCATATCCCTCATTGACATTATCCTCAACCTTTGGTGCCATTGGAAAGATGAGAAAACTGGAGAGAAGAGAAGAGAGAGAATGTCGACACAGGGTTTTAGTCTCGAAAACCTTGTGAGCGTGTCGACAGAATACGTTCTTGACCTATTTATACCCTCTAATGAAAGAAGGTCAAAAGTCGGGTAAAAACAGACTAAATGTGTCGACACAGATGAAATGTGTCGACACAAACTTCTACTGTCTCGACATCAATGTTGACTACTGTGCGTCGACACCAATTGAGGATATGTCGACACAAGAGAGACATAGTAGAGCATCAGAAATTTTGTGTCGACTCTTAGTACAAGTGTCGACACAAAATCTGTAAGTGTCGACACCATTATTCTGGTGAAGTCGACACTACATTTCAGGATTAGTCGACTATTTGACCCTTAAGTGTAGACACAAATTCTCTGTGTCGACACAAATTCTCTGACAAGTCGACATAACTATACTGAGTCGACACATTATTACTGAAAGTGTCGACACCATTTTACTTAGCCAATTTCCGTTTATTGATATACTAATCAATGGTCAGCATTCCTAATTCAATTTTAAATTTATTGAATTTTGTTTCATCCAGTGGCTTAGTAAATATATCTGCAATTTGATAATCTATTTTAACAAATTCCAAAGAGATATCTTCTCTTTCTACATGCTCCCTAAGAAAATGGTATTTTATTTCTATATGCTTAGTTCTACTATGAGAAACAGGATTGTTAGCAATAGAAATGGCACTCTTAGAATCACACAATAAAAGGTGTTCTACTTACTTGAATACCATAGTCCTTTAACTGATGCTGAATCCACAATAGCTGTGCACAGCAACTTCCAGCAGCAACATATTCAAACTCAGCTGTGGATATTGCCACACTGGTCTGCTTCTTACTGCTCCATGATATCAGTCTTTCTCCCAAAAATTGGCAAGTACCTGTAGTACTCTTTCTATCCTCTCTACAGCCTGCAAAATCTGCATCTGAATAACCTATTAGTTGAAAATCTCTATTCCTAGGGTACCAAAGGCCTAGATTTAGTGTGCCCTTTAAATATCTCAAAATTCTTTTAACAACAGTGTAATGAGATTCTTTAGGGCATGCCTGGTACCTAGCACAGACACATGTAGAATACATAATATCTGGTCTACTAGCTGTGAGGTATAATAGATAACCAACTATTCCTTTATACAAAGACTCATCTACAGGCTTACATGTATCATCTTTACATATAGGAATATTTGTTCCCATATGAGTTTTCATGGTAGAGGAAGATTCCATACCATATTTCTTTATCAACTCTTTGGTGAACTTAGACTGGGATATGGACAAGCCATCATCAGTCTGTCTTACTTGGAGTCCCAAGAAGAACTTAAGTTCCCCCATACTACTCATTTCAAACTTCCCTTGCATAAGTTTGGCAAACTTCTTGCAAAGGTTGTTCTCTGTAGACCCAAAAATTATGTCATCCACATAGATTTGGACTAAGATTATCTTGCCTTTAGACTCCCTAAGGAATAGAGTCTTGTCTATTTTGCCTCTTGAGAATTTGTTCTTAATAAGGAATGTAGACAGGGTGTGATACCAAGCCCTTGGGGCTTGCTTTAACCCATATAAAGCTTTCCTAAGTCTAAAAACATAGTCAGGTTTAAGAGAGTCTACAAAACCTGATGGCTGTTCCACATAGACTTCTTCTTTTAGATCTCCATTCAGAAATGCTGATTTCACATCCATTTGGTATACCTTGAATCCTTGGAATGCAGCATAGGCAAGAAACATCCTGATTGCCTGCAGTCTTGCTACTAGGGCAAATGTCTGATCAAAATCTATTCCCTCTTCCTGCCTATATCCTTTAGCAACCAGTCTTTCTTTGTTCTTTACTATTACTCCACTCTCATCCAACTTGTTCCTAAATATCCACTTTGTTCCAATGATGTTGTGGTCTTTTGGTTTAGGAACAAGCTCCCAGACTTTGCACCTTCTGAATTGATTAAGCTCCTCTTGCATAGCATTAATCCAATGTTGGTCTTGGATGGCTTCTTCAAATTTCTTAGGCTCCAATTGAGATAGGAAACTTGAGTGCAGGACTGTGCTCAGATTTCTGCTTCTAGTCAGCACTCCTTGACTTGAATCACCTATTATTTGATTTGCTGGATGGTCTTTAAGATGTCTGATAGCAGGAGGTAGATTTCCTTTTGGTTGATTATTTCCAGTCCTTTCATTATGCTGCACTTCCTGGGATTCATCAGCTTCTATAGAATCATATACTCCACCTGGACTGTAGTCAACATTTTCCATCTGTTCATTTGTTGTTGTACCTTCTGCAATGGAAAGCTTGTCCATCCTTTTGCTTATACCTGTTGGACTGTATGAACTACAAGGCAACTCACAGTTGATTAATCTTGATTTATCAAACACAACATGTACTGATTCTTCTACAACTTGAGTAGTCAAGTTGAAGACTCTATAGGCCTTATTATTTATGTTGTACCCAACAAATATCCCTTCTTGAGATTTGGCAGCAAACTTAGTTAGATATGACTTGCCATTGTTAAGTATATAGCACTTGCAACCAAAGATCCTAAAGTAGGATAGATTTGGTTTTCTACCTTTCATAATTTCATACGGAGTCTTTTTGTGGCACTTGGTGATAGAAGCCCTATTGATCACATGACATGCATTGTTTACTACCTCAGCCCAGAAATATTCTGGAAGAGAGGTGTCACTCAATAGAGTTCTACCTGCTTCAATCAATGTCCTATTCTTTCTTTCAGCAATACCATTTTGCTGAGGTGTTCTAGGTGAGGAGAACTCTTGGAAAATCCTAAAGTCTTCACATAATTTTGTCATACTTTCAGAATGAAATTCAGTGCCATGGTCACTTCTGATTTTGACCACTGTACTATTTAGTTCATTCTGAATTTGTTTCACAAAACTAAGTAAGACACTTGGGGTTTCTGATTTTTGTCTCAGAAAGAATACCCAAGTATATCTAGAATAGTCATCTACAACCACAAAAGTGTAGACCTTACTACCTAGACTATGAACTGACATAGGACCCAAAAGATCCATATGTAAGAGGTATAAGCACCTCACAGAATCCTTGTTTTCAAGACTATGAAAGGAGGATTTTGTCTGCTTGCCCTTTTGACAAGCTGAACATATCCCTTCCTTTATACACTTAACTTGAGGACCATTCCTCACTAACTCTTTGCTGAATAGTTGGCCAATTGTCTTGTAGTTAAGATGAGCCAACCTCTTGTGCCACTTGACACAATGAGATGCATTATCATCAGCTACAAGACAGATGGGAGAAGCCTTGTTCTCACATACAAAATTAAGACAATAAACATTTCTCTTTCTATACCCAGTCAATATGATCTTTTGATCACTTGATCTTTTGATATGACATCCATCCTTAACAAATGAAATGTCATATCCAAGATCACTCAGCTGACTTATGCTAATCAGATTATGTTTCAAACCTTTTACATAAGCCACTTGGGTGATAGTAATTTGGTTTGAAGAAATGTTACCAAACCCTTTGATGATTCCTCTTTCAGATCCACCAAAGATTACTTTAGGTCCATTTTTGACAGATGTGTACTCCTTCAGCAACCCCTTTATTCCAGTCATGTGCCTGGAACATCCACTGTCCAAGTACCATATAGGGGCATGGTGTAACGACCCCATCCGTTAAATGACGTATCGTAGAAGGTCCGGCCGGGGCCCCACACTATATGCCACAAACAGACGGTGAGGTCACAGGATAATACCAAACCAAATACGAATCCTAACTCAGAGCATTCTAGCGGAAGCTTTAAGTAGTACTTTGAACTCTCAACCGGAATGTCCAATATATAAAACCACATTTATATATATACCACGGAATGTACACAACCACAAGAGTTTGGCCTTAAGGCCTTACAGTTCCTCTGAACATACATCATGTTTTACAAACCTCGGCGCGCAGGCCGGCCATACATGAGGAAAAAGAGAAAACAAAACAAAGCCATTCGCTTAGCCTTCCAGGCTAGCCGCAGCAGCAGCAGCAACATCAGTAGGGCTCCAGCCCATCATTTACCACTTGGCTCTCCAGCACCTGCACGGGAACAATCCACCCAACCGGTGGCAAACAATGCAACGGTCAGCATTCAGCTGACCCAATTATAACAATCCTACCCCTTTCTCGGGGCATGAGCATTCTTTCCCTGCAAGCATGGCATCATCAATAGCAATTATGTGCGCGCAGGCACATTCAAGCCATCACAACCATCGGCCACCCGGCCCGACAGTCCGTGCACTCAGGGCACATTTTCGGTGTACCGGAATACCAGGGTCAACACCACCGTCTACACGGTATTTGAGCATTTCTAGTCTTTCCGGCGCGCGGGCCTAAGACTCTCATTAGGCGCTCCAACAAAACCTATACCAGGCTTCCAAGTCGGACGGACCTAACGCAGGTACGGATCAGCCACCCCCCGTTGCTCAAGTCGCCGAGCCACCTCGAATACGGAAGTATCCATGGCATTTTATAGGCGCGGGTCGGTTTCACCTTTCCTGTTCGGCAATCTGCCTTTTCAACGAGTTGCAGCCCAACGGCTCAACTACTCACAAAGTGGCAACGCACGGCCACAAGAGTTGCCGCCAACCCTCTTCATTTCCTGGACATGGTCCAGTACTTCCTGCCGCACCAAGCAACAGGTAGGAACAAGGCATCACAAGCCATAGGCATCACAAGCCATTATCACGGAGCCTTCTCCGATATGCAAACAAGCATCACCAATCCAGATTACATCCAGATGGGCTTCACACAGCATGCCTAGAGCCGTACTCCAATTCCGGCCTCTAACAAGGGGGACTTCACATATCTACCCCAAGGGACACCACAACCCACCGCACACTCGCGGGGAAGGGCTTTCCCTATGCAATGCAGAAAAGAAGGACTTCACATGTCCAAGGAGGGAGATCGTTACCCTTGTCGATCTCTTCGGTGCCATCGAAAACTAGCCGGTGAGAAAGAACCGCAACAGCCTTGCCTTCACAACGCCGGCTTCGGATCACGAATCGGACCACGGGAGCTCCGCCGGTGGCTTGGTCTCCTCCTCCTTCTTCTCTTCCTCTCTCTTCCTCTCTTCCTTAAGCACAAATGAAGAATGAATCTTCATCCTTCTCTCACGACTTAATCCAGCCCAAGAAACCACCTGAGCCTTTGGATCAAAAGAGAGGAAACTGAACGGCCAAGATTTGCCCAAAACTTCACTTTTTGGCCGACACGGCCTGTGACACGCCCGTGTCACAGGCCGTGTACCCCTTAAGCGGTACACACAGTTTGAACCGACTGCACAACACGGGTCATCGACACGCCCGTGTCGGACCTGACACGCCCGTGTCAAACCTGAGACACGCCCGTGAATCCTGCTCCATCGAGCTGCAACCAGTACACGGGTCGGAACACGGCAGCTGACACGCCCGTGTTCCCGGCCGTGTTCAAGGCCGTGTCCGGCTCTGACTTGAATAGGCCAAATTCGCAAAATAAATCGAACACACCCTGGGACACGCCCGTGTCCCAGGCCGTGTACACCCAACACGCCCTGGGACACGCCCGTGTCCCAGGCCGTGTAAACCAGCCTGCTCCTAAAACTCATCTTGAGTCTTTTTGGGGCCTTTTTGGGGTGTTACAACCCTCTCCCCCTTAACAAAATTTCGTCCCGAAATTTGCACGGTAAGGAAACAAAACCAGCAATGCTATAACTCTGTTATAACAACAAGTACACGGTCTACAGTTTATACAAATAACTCGGGAAACTCAGCTCGCATGGTCTGCTCTCGCTCCCATGTTAGCTCTTCACGGCCACAATTGTCCCATCGGACCTTGACCATCCCGATCACTTTGTTCCGCAACTGTTTCTCGGCTCGATCCTCGATCCGAATGGGTCTAACCCTCGTCGTTAGCCCATACTCGACCGGTACCCGATCATCCTCCACGACTTGAGCTGGATCCTTTACCGCCTTACGAAGGACTGAGATGTGAAACACATCATGTAATCCACCTAAGTCCGCTGAAAGTGCTAGTCGATAAGCAGCTTCCCCAACTCGCTCCACCACCTCAAACGGACCAAGATACCTCGGACTTAGCTTTTTCAAACGCCGAATCCTGGACACACCTTTGAAGGGTTTGATCTTCAAATATACCCAATCACCCACCGCGAACTTCACGTTCCGATGTTTGGTATTGTAGTACTTTGCTTGACGATCTTGGGCTATCAATAGCCTCTCCCGAATAGAGCGTATGAGCGAAGTAGCTTCTTCGACTTCCTTTTTCCCACTCAGCTTCGATTCGCCTGCTTCTGCCCAAGCTACCGGTGTACGACATTTCCGACCATACAATGCTTCGAATGGTGCCATACCAATACTCGCTTGGTAGCTATTATAGGCAAATTCGACGAGAAATATATACTCTTCCCATCTCTTACCAAAGTCTAGCGCGCACATGCGGAGCATGTCCTCCATCGTCCTGTTGGTTCGTTCAGTCTGGCCATCCGTTTGGGGATGAAAGGCCGTACTAAACGCTAATTTTGTACCCAACATTTGATGAACGAGCCGCCAATCATTCGATGTGAACCGCCCATCACGGTCACTAACGATGCTCCGAGGAATACCGTGCAGTCGAACAACCTGCTCCACATACAGCTTGGCCAAGGTTTCCACTGAATCGTCTCTTCTGTTTGGAAGGAAGTGCGCCACATTCGTCAACCGGTCCACAATCACCCAGATTGAATCATGACCGCGTTGAGATCTCGGCAACCCGTGCACGAAATCCATCGAAATATCATCGAACTTCCACTCCGGAATAGGTAACGACTTCAGAAAACCGCCAGGCTTCTGGCATTCTGCTTTCACCAACGCACAGGTGTTGCATTTCGCCACATAACGAGCCACATCTTTCTTTAGTCCGGGCCACCAGAACAGCTTTTTCATATCCCTGTACATCTTTGTGCTCCCTGGGTGAACTGAGTACTTTGCAAAGTGCGCTTCGTACATCAACTCTTCCCTCAGTTTACCCACACTTGGGACGCACACTCGACCATTTCTCTGTAATAACCCGTTATCCCAAGAGAATTGGTCCTCCGGCCCATCTTTAGCATAGCGCTGGAGACTTTCATCAAGCTTCGTTGCTCGCCGAACTCTGTCCGTAAGGTCATACTGCACCTCCGTCCAGTTCAAACATGCATCGGTTGACGCACCCTTGTCAACGCAAGATATCTCCAATGCTTCCAATTCTTGGATCAAACGCTGATCATGCCTCTGCAACCAGCTTGCCCGTACCGGAGTCTTCCGACTCAAAGCATCAGCGACCACATTCCCCTTCCCGGGAGTATAGTGAATCTCGAAGGTGTAGTCCCCGAGGAACTCCATCCATCTTCGTTGTCGCATATTCAGATCCTTCTGATCCAACAAATACTTTAGGCTCTTGTGATCCGTATAGATATCCACTTTGACGCCATATAGATAGTGCCGCCACAACTTGAGCGCAAAGATTACCGCCGCCAACTCCAAATCATGGACGGGGTAATTCCGCTCATGCACTTTCAACTGACGCGAGCCATAAGCAATCACTTTCCCAAACTGTAAAAGAACGCAGCCTAAGCCGCTCCCAGATGCATCACTATAGATCTCATACCCATCGGTACCACATGGTGATGTCAACACCGGCGCCGTGGTCAAACGACTCTTCAAGTCTTCAAAAGCTCGCGCGCACTCCGGCGTCCAAATGAACTTTTGATCTTTTCTCGTCAGCGTGGTGAGAGGTAAAGCAATCCGTGAGAAGTTTTCCACAAACCGTCTATAGTAGCCCGCAAGTCCAAGGAAGCTCCTGACCTCGGCCACTGAAGACATCACTGGCCAATCTCGGATGGCACTTATCTTCAACGGATCCACCGCGATACCCTCTCCGCTTACCACATGGCCTAAAAAGGCTACTGAAGAGAGCCAGAACTCACACTTTGAGAACTTGGCAAAGAGCTTATTCCTCCGCAGGGTATGCAAGACCAATCGCAAATGGTTTGCGTGATCCTCTTCCGACTGAGAGTATACTAAGATGTCATCGATAAACACAATAACAAACAAATCCAAATACTCTCGGAACGTTCGATGCATTAGGTCCATAAATACCGAAGGCGCATTACATAGGCCAAACGGCATCACCGTGAACTCATAATGACCGTAGCGTGTTCCAAACGCTGTCTTGGGAATGTCACCTTCCCGAATCCTTAGCTGATAATATCCCGATTTCAAATCCAACTTGGAATAGACCGTTGATCTCGCCAGCTGATCAAAGAGGTCATCAATCCTCGGAATCGGATATTTGTTTTTCTCCGTCAGCTTATTCAACTCGCGGTAGTCAATACACAACCGTAAGCTACCGTCTTTCTTTTTCACAAAGAGAACAGGCGCGCTCCAAGGTGACATACTTGGGCGTATATATCCCTGCTCTAACAACTCTTGCAATTGGACTTTCAACTCGGCCATCTCTTTTGGCGCGACGCGATATGGAGAGCGGGCCACAGGTTTCGCACCTGGCACCAACTCAATAGAGAAGTCAATCTCCCGCTGGGGCGGTAACCCAGGAAGATCTTTAGGAAACACATCGGCAAACTCTGACACAACTGGCACTTCACCGACACTGGCCTTTGGCTCAACAGCCTGAATTAGCGTGAAGAATAACTCCGCGCCCTTCCGAACAGCATTGACGACTTGGAGTGCAGACAACAACGTTCCGCCAACTCCTCGCATACCAGCGAACTTCGTCACAAGCCCGGAATTCTGGCCCAGTGTAATCTCTTTGGAGTTGCAATCAATAAAGGCACGCTGCTCCGAGAGCCAGTCCATACCAAAGATCACATCAAACTCCGATAACGGTAGCACAGCTGCACTCAAACCGAAATCCCGACTTCCTATTTGCACATCCACATCGCAAGCCCTATCCGCAAGCATCATACAGCCATTCGGCAATAGCACCCTTGTACTATCCACCGTCACATGACTTGGTACCCCAATTCGAGATACGAAATCCTCAGACAGAAAAGAATGCGAAGCACCCGTATCAAACAGGGCTCTCGCTAAATTATTCCAAATCAGGACAAAGCCTGCAGCACACACACATCATGCACAAGCTAAACAAAACCCAAAACCAAAAGCACAGCAAGTAAACTAAATCAACTCGTACCTGTGACGACGTCACTTTGCTTAATCGCTTCCTGTTGGCCAAGTTGATAGATTCGGGGCTGCGCCTGGGAAGCAGAGGAATCCACCACCGCTTTGCCCTTCTCAGCATATGACGCACCCATCTTCTTTTCCCCTTTGGGCTACACAACCCGACAGTCACGCGCAATATGCCCCACCCGGCCACAGTTATAGCATGTACGAGCATCCGGCCTTGATGTCGCTCCCGACACAACGGTCGTAGTCACTTGCCCCGATGGCTTGGACCTCTTGCCCCCTTTCTTCTGGTAAAACGACTTGCCTGGGCGAGGTGCTTGAAACTCTGGCTTAGACACCACCAAGCCCTTATTCCCTTGCACTCGCCTCATGTCCTTCTCCAACGCGCACGTAGTATCAACCAACGCCTGAAACCCTTGGCTCACAGAACTCGAAAGCAGGAATCGTAACTCATCCCGCAATCCTTCATAGAACCGATTCGTTTTCCTTTGGTCATCCGCGAAGATTGTTCCCGCATATCGTCCCAACCTGGTAAACTCGTGCAAGTAGATATCCACACTATCGTCCCCTTGCTTTAACCGTTGGAACTCATTTTCCATAGCAATACGTTGCGCCGCTGGGATATGTTTCGCCAGAAATAATCGAGAGAACTCCTCAATCGACACTTGTGTTAGTTGCCTGCCCGCCAAATGGTGTAGCTCAACCTCATCCCACCACAACCGCGCCTCCCCTTCAAGCATGAAGGTGGCTAAGGTGACCTTGAGAGTTTCCTCCGCCCGGATCGCTGTCATTATCCTCTTGACACGCGATAACCAATCTTCCGCCTGCGTTGGGGATCCCATTCCCGCAAACGTAGGAGGACTGAAGCTCATGAATTGCTTCAACTGTCGGTCAGCTGCTCGTGGATCTATAGCCTCAACCGGCTCGGGTCTTACATCAACACGAACTGGCACTACCGCCGGCTGCGCTTGCCCGGTCGGCTGAATCATGGCAAATAGCGCCTCAGCCACTAAGCGAACAGTCTCCGCAGATGGAGGAGGTGTGGGCACCTCATCTGGTGCCGCACTCTCATCAGAACGCTGGGGCTCAGACTGCCCAGCACCACTACTCACAAAGTGGCAACGCACGGCCACAAGAGTTGCCGCCAACCCTCTTCATTTCCTGGACATCGTCCAGTACTTCCTGCCGCACCAAGCAACAGGTAGGAACAAGGCATCACAAGCCATAGGCATCACAAGCCATTATCACGGAGCCTTCTCCGATATGCAAACAAGCATCACCAATCCAGATTACAACTTGGACTTTCCTGCAATACAGAATTACTTTCCCTTAGAACCCAAGTAAGTCTTGGGTCCTTGGTTCAGGTTAGCACCATTCATATTAAGACTGCCAGCAGCTCTTCTAACTAGTAGACTATTGTTCTTCCTTACATTTGTGTTATGCCAGCAGTCTAAGGCAAAATGGCCTCTCTTGCCACAACACCAACATTCAAACTTGTTGTATCTAGGTCTTGATACACCCTTGACAGAAGAATTTCTGTCCAGTGCTGGTGCTGCTGCAGCTTCACCCATAGATTTCTTATAACCATGGGGTTTATGAACATCGGTAGACCTATTGGCATTTACACTCTTGTTTATCTGAACATTAGTCTTAATATGACCATGAATATTCTCAAGATCATATTTGTTAGAAGGCACTTGCACCTTTCTAAACTTAACTGAGACTGAAAGGTTTAGAGGCTGGATAGGAGCTTTGCCTTTTCTTTTGAATTGGGCAGCCCTGGGGTTACCTTTGAAGCCTAATCCTACGTTACCCTTTTGAGCCACAAACTCAACTATTAAAGGTAAGACAGATTTTGGCTTAGAGTAACTAGCCACTAAATCTTTCTCTATTCTTAGTCTTGCCTCCAGACTCTTAATTTGATCATTGTTATATTTGATTGTGCCCATCTGAATATAGGTTATATTTTTCAGTTTGACAATCTCATTTAACTTTTTATCCATTACTTTTTCAAACTCAGTTGCAGCCACCTAAAGATTAGCAATTTCCTGAGCCTGAACTTTGACTAGATTCTTGCTTTTCTTAAGAGCCTGTAACAAGACCCTATATTCATCCATCAACTGATGAATATCACCTTCAGTTTTAGATCCATTCACGTCACTTTATGTAGATGAATCTGACTCTGAACCAGTACTAAAATCAGAAGAACTAGAAACCTTTTGTACCTTACTAGGACTAGGCTGATCCTGGCATTGATTATCTTCTAACTTAGCCATCAGGCCCATGCATTCCTTGTCTTCTTGATCATGAATGGAATCCATCAGTTGTAGAAATTCCTCTTCTTCATTGGCTGCATACAATCCTATGTATGCTTCTGCTTCAGATTCTGACTCTGATGAGGACTGATCTGAAAGACTCTTATCCTTCTTTGCAACAAAAGATTTCTCCTTCTTGCCCTTGTGTTGAGTCCTTTTTCTATCTACTGACTCCTTTCTCTTTTCTGGACATTCAGCTACCATATGTCCAGTCTTATTGCAGCAATAACAAACAATCTTAGAAGTTATGGCTTTGCTGGGCTTAGTTCTGTTTCTCTCATTTCTTGAGGATTTTCTCTTCTGATAGCACTCATCTACTGGCTGTGATATGGAGGGCTTGGACTTCCACTGCTTCTTTTTCAAGAACTTTTGAAACTGTCTTGTAAAGGCAACAAAGTCGGTATCTGATTCACTGCTCCCTGATTTCTGACTATCTGAATTTTCTGTTATCTCTTATGTAGCTTCCATGAGAGGAGATGAAGACATCCTCCCTTTCTTTCTAGTGGCTTCAACTTTGAAAGCCATAGATCTATGCTCACCTTTTGTACTTCTTTCTTCCTCCTTCCTAGCCATCAATTGTATTTCATATGAAAGCAATTTTCCAAACAAGATTGGAGGAGAAATATCAGCTAACTTGGCCACTTCTCTAATGGCACATATTTTGGTATCCCAATCCTTTGTTAAAGATCTGAGAAACTTGTCATTCAGCTCATATGTACTGAAGACTCTTCCATAGGACATCAGTTCATTCACAATCCTATAGAATTTCTTATAACACTTAGTTATGCTATCAGACTTTCCTTGTCTGAAGCTCTCATATTCTTGGTTGAGCATTGATTTTCTGTCTTGTCTCACTTCTTCAGATCCTTCCATATAGACAATCAAGGTGTCCCACATCTCTTTGGAAGTCTTGCAATGTATCAGATTTTGGAAGGTGGAATCATCTATTGCACTTACTATGATGTTTGAGCTCTCTTGTCCATAGTGGCTAAGATGATTTCCTCCTTTGTCATTTCTGAAAAATCCTTAGGAGTTTCCTTATTTGCATCTAACACAGAAGTCTTCATTGAAATGTATGGACCTTCTTTCACTGTGATATAAATTCTTAGGTCTGAGGCCTCCATAAACAGCCTAACCCTTTCCTTCTAAATTCCAAAGATTTCTTTTCTGCAGATGGGAAGCTTCATAGATCCCAACTCCTTGTGATTCTCACCTGAACCCATTTTCTTGATTCTTGATTCTGCCTTTAGATCTAACTCAGACTGTTAAGTCTTACTTTGAGTAACCTCCCTCTGATACCACTTGATAGTTTTACTTTCAAGATTTCCTAGACACCTAGAGGGGGGGTGAATAGGTTCTTATTTTCTTTTCAAACTTAAGGCAGAATGATTAAAAAATTAAAGACTATTGTCTATGAGTTCTGCAGCTACTTTAGCAATCCCAATCACACAATCTAGAACTACACATCACAGATTGCAACAAGTATTTATAGTGGTTCCCCAAGATCTGGGTACATCCACTTTCCCCCTTCGCCTATCTAGCAGTGTGCTAGATTCAGCCAAACTCCCTTCCTTAACTCAGATCCTCAGATCCTACAGCTCAGAATCCAAAATGGATTCCTACAACTCAGAGTGATACCATACTCCTACAGCTCAGGCAATTCAGCCCTACCTCAGTCTTTATCCAAGACCTACCACTCAGAGATTATCTCTCCTACACTCAGCCTTTATAACATAGGCTTACAACTCAGATCTATATTAATAGATCCTACAGAATTTAGAAAAGAGTTTTATAAAATCTTGCCCTTGTTGAGAGAGAAAGGACAAAACAGCACCTGATCAGCTGAAGGATGAAATCAACTGAATCTTAGCTTTCTTCAAAGCTTCTTGAATCTGAACTAGCTAAGTTGATTTCCAAACAGCTTCTTAAGAAACCTGTAACAGCTTCCTTCTTGATCTTCAAACGGCTGGATCCCTCTCTATCCAATCCCTTTGAAAATTCTTCAGAATTCTAGGACGAATTCTCCTTAGACTGATCCTGAGAGGTTGAACCCTTCAGAATGTCTTCTTAGATCTTCTGATGAAGATCTTCTTCAGTGCCTTGCCCTTTCTTGATTTGATTCCTCAATCAGTTTTTATGTGTGTTGTTTTTCAATCAATAACTCACTATTCTACTTCTGAATCTATCTATTTATAGACCTTCTTTTTGGTGACCGTCTGATCAGGTTTCTAACTGTCTTCTGACAAGTCTGACAGCTTCAGTTAACCTGTTGTAACCCACAGCTGTCAAGTCTTCAAACAGATCTTGTGCCTTTGTCTTGGACAGCAAAGTGTCGAGACTGTCTGTTAGAAAGTGTCGAGACTATCTGTCTATATGTGTCGACACAAGTAACTTCGCTGTCGAAACTGCCTCTGGTGAAGTCGACAAGTTTGCCTTTAAGTCGACTCAGCTTCTGCATACTACAACTTGAGAATGAGTCGACACTGAGTATTTGTGTTGACTCAAACACTTCATCATTCTTCAGCAAATGACTTGGTCTAGACTTGGCAATGCGTCGACACAAGTCATGTGTGTCGACATAGTTGATGTAGATTCAGAACATAGTATGTGTCGACACTGCCTTCAGGTGTCGACACAGTTTTGTCAACTCTGCCTCTGTGTGTCAACTCAGTCTTCTGGTGTCGACACAAATATTGTCGACTCTGCCTCTGTGTGTCGACTCAGTCTTCTGGTGTCGACACAAATATTGTCGACTCTGCCTCTGTGTGTCGACTCAGTCTTCTGGTGTCGACAGAAATATTGTCGACTCATTATCTCTGTGTCGACACAGCCTTCTTCAAGTGTCGACACAATCTTCCTGAAGTGTCGACACATCTTCTTCTGGTGTCGACACATGGACTTAGAAATTTTTCCATACTTTTAACCTGCACACATTCAACTTAAACAATATCAAATACACCTTGATGTATATCATTATGCTAAGTTAGGCTTCTTCAAATCAGGTACACATTTTTCAATGTATCCAACAGCATGCAATTGGACACCAAAATAGGCTAAAAGTGCACTTCAGGTGTGCTTTTGTGATTTAATGAAATATGAGCATTTTTGCATGAAAGGTATGTGAAGCGGCTATGCATAAAATTAAACCTAAATGAGCATAAATAGCTATATAAAATGGACTCATCACACCCCCAGATTTACCTGTTTGCTAGTCCTGAGTAAACAACTTTTCATAGGGATGGGAAAATCTAATGCTTGAAAAGACAATGAATAAGCGGAGTAGAATGAGAAGTCGTACACCTATGTGCGTAGAAATTTTAGCAGAAAAACCTTCTCAACATACATACTAGTTTATGGCTTTCTATGGTGCATTTCAATCTATTTTAACCTACTCTTAACTAGAGTCGCCGGCTAGTCCTATGGTTATATGTAGGGAGAAAGTATCTTGATCACTTAGATCAACATTACACAATGTCAGAGATTGGGGCAGCCTCCAAAGAAATCCATCAATGATGATGTCCATAGGCTTGTTCTTTAACACCCTCTCCACGGCAATAGTAATGTACATAGGCATGACTTAGTAGCAATTGAGTTGGATTATAATATTGGCTTAGGTTTTATTTGAGGTATACGAAAGGTAAACATGACAGCTAAACACACTGAAATCACATAAGACCTCGCAACTAGATGATATCCAAGCAAAATAAAATGTACATGGGATCCCCAAACTTGAATGAAATAATATGAGTTGTATACATCACCACTCCCAAACTCAATATTTCTTTTTAAAATTTTCAACTTTTTTTCAAGAATGAAGAATTCAGACAAATTTTTTGTCAATGCAAAACCAGCCACTGCAATCATAAGAACACCAAATTGGGTACAATTTTTTGTTGAAAATACTATTTTGAGCTCATTTCTAGATGTCTGATAAGGATGATATTTAGGCTTTGGTGAAATAATGGTTGAGCTGAATGAAAAGGCATGGGTAAGGCTCAAAGGGTATATGCAAGGATATATAGGCTTCATTTGGTAACCCATTTTACAGCTTTTTGTATTGTCAAAACGACATCGTGGGTTAATAACCCATTTGTTTTTTTGCCTCATATTGGAATTGCCTGGCGTTTCTCCCGACTCAATAATTTGCAGGACGAAACACGCAGGACGACCTCCGATTTATTTCATTTGGAGGAGGTATCATCAGGTATTGCTCTGGCGCATTCAGTGCTCTACATCCGGTGCTCTAGGGCCTCTCGTGTAGCTTGAAGTAGGGTCGTGAATGCCGGTAGGCTTTGAGGATGGACTGGCCGCGATGGAGTTTGTCGAGACATCGTCGTGTGGCTGAGTGAGGCGTTGGAACTCCTTGAATGTAGCAACATCAGGCTCTTGGAACTCCTTCAAACTTGCATTTACAAAAGCTCATTTTACTACCGCAGTCATTCTTCCAAATGAAGCAATAGTGTGGGTACGGGTGTAAAACCTCAAATGTACCAAAGTATGGCCAACATTACGTTCATGCTAATGAATTAACCGATGCAAATGTCTTGAGGATCGCAAGGGGCAAATTCTAGCCATCGAGAAAGGATACACTTCCGTTCGGCTCGAGTAATATATCTTTAGCAATCTTCTACACTCTCTCCTACGCTACCTTCGGACTCTACTAGGTTCAAATTAAGAGCAGAATAAACTATCTATACGCGCTTAGAAAATAATAATCCTAACAATATGCCGAAAAGTTAATTCTATACAAAATCCTACACAATACGCGTGTGCTCGACTAGGAGCACTACACCACTGATCAACATTTAACTCATTGATTCAAGTCCCAAACAATCACGAAAATTTCCTAATCACCTTGAAGAAGTTGGATTCACATAAATCGTGTAAATGAGAAAGCACGCGTTTGAGTGGGTGTGGTGTGGTGTGCTTGGCAATGATAAAATATTTTGCAATTAAAAGAAAGATTCTGCACATAGAAATTGAAAAATATGAAATTGAAATTAGCTTCTGACATGCACTTGTGAAGTGAATAGTGCGCAGTGCGGGAAATACAATCTCACAGCTCTCCCCTAGACTTTTATGATGCAATAATTTGAAATATCATGAAAGCTGAAAATATAAAGAGGATAAGAAAGAGCTTACCCGCTGCACATAATTTGACCATACTAGAAGATGGCATGAAATTCAAGATCTGTTGCTCATTCCGTATGAAAAGTATATGCACGGTGAGCTTCAACAAAACAATGGAAAATATAGAAACCATATTGAAATTCAACTAACTAGACTTGAAAGATAAAAATGCAGTTAAAAGTAAGATAACTACTGAGGTTATTGTCCTCTCAGCACGACTTATTCAAAAATTAAAGAGTTTTAGCTTATAGGTTTATGAAAAACGAAGTGAACAAGTAACTGTCCGAATATCCGTGTCGGTAACAGGTACCGATACGTCGATATGTGAGAGTAGCGAACAGGCGATTAAAAACACTCCAGAAATTTGAATAATTGAAAGTTTTATTATCTAAAAAGTTAATT
Source organism: Platanthera zijinensis (assembly GCA_039513925.1). Lineage (NCBI taxonomy): Eukaryota > Viridiplantae > Streptophyta > Magnoliopsida > Asparagales > Orchidaceae > Platanthera > Platanthera zijinensis. The sequence continues at coordinate 127,715,951 of CM077091.1, forward strand.
TTTACAAAGGTATTGCCTCCCTTTTATAGAATGGAGGAGAGTTGAGAGAGTACAAATAAATAATGTGAGACTAAAAAATTACAGAGAGCTGGCGGCTAGACAAAAAGAGACCGATCAGGACGCGCAGTTAACAAAGGTCTAATCGCTCGGCAACACCAGAAGGAAGAGAACAAGTCGCGGTAGGGGACTGCTAAATCGCCCGGTCTCCAAGCGTCTGAGATAATCTGCCAGATCGCTCGGACAACCAACAACAACAGTTTGGATATCTAACCGCAGGAGAGAGACTGCCTGACCGCACGGGTAATCAATCCGCCAAGATAAACCGTCAGACTGCACGGTCTCCTACTTCAACACTCCCCCTCAAGCTGGAGCATAAATATCAATCATGCCCAGCTTGTCACAAATGTGGAAGAAGAAAGTAGAAACCGGCTTTGTGAAGATATCCACCAAATCTTTGTCGGAGGTGACGAACGGAGTACAAATCTATTTCTTCAGGACCTCTTCCCGAATGAAATTGCAGTCAACTTCTATATATTTTTTTATCTCATGGAAGACCGGATTTCTGGATATGTATATGGCGGCCTTGTTGTCACAGAACATAGGAAGAGGATAGTCGTAGACCTCTCCTAAGTCAAGCATGAGAGCACGCAATCATTTTAACTCACATGTGGTTGACGTCATACTCCGATATTCAGCTTCTGCACTGGATTTGGAGACAATAGACTATTTTTTGCTCTTCCAGCTCACAAGATTTCCTCCAACAAATGTGCAAAAGCCTGATGTAGATTTGCGATCACCTTTATCATCCGCATAGCTAGAATCTGAGTAGGCTTCAACCTTTAGATGACCATTCTTCTGAAAAAGTAACCATTTTCCTGGTGTAGCTTTGACATACTCTAATATCCTCAAGGCAGACTGAAGATGACATTCCCTAGGAACTTGCATGAACTGACTAACCTTGCCTACAGCATAGGAGATGTCTGGTCTAGTCACTGTGAGAAATGAGTTTGCCCACCAGACGTCTGTACCTCGTGACATCGGATAGAAGAGGCGAGCCATCTGTCCATGTTTTGTCTTCTCCAGTAGCCATGGGACACCGGGACGGTTTAGCACCAGTCAATCCTGCCTCTTGTAGAAGATTAAGAGCATACTTCTATTGAGAAAGAACCAACGAGTCGGGCTTTTGAGAGATTTCTATCCCCAAAAAGTATTTCGGGGAGCTCATATCCTTTGTGACCAGGTATTGATGAAGGTGTTTCTTTTTCAAGTCCACACCAACCTGGTCATCTCCATTAAGAAGAATATCATCCACATACACCGCCAAAACCACCAGTCTCAAGGCAGTTTTACGAATAAATAAGGAGTGATCGGCCAAACTCCTTGTAAAGCCGATAACAGCCACAATGCCACTGAACTTGTCGAACCACGCCCGAGGGCTCTGTTTTTGTCCATAGATGGCCTTCTTCAACTGGCATACACGTGTCTCCCCCTGAGCAACATACCTTGGAGGTTGCTCCATGTAGACGTCCTCCTAAAGATCCTCATAGAGGAAGGCATTCTTGACATCAAGCTGGGAAATAGCCCAATCCCTATTGACGGCCACAGATAGAAGAACGCGGATGGTGCTGAGGCGAGCGACCGAAGAGAAGGTATCAAAGTAATCAACCCCATAAGTCTGAGTAAATCCTTTCACCACCAGCCGGGCTTTGTAGCGATCCACTGTGCCGTCTGGGCGAAACTTCACAACAAACACCCATCGACAGCCAACTACATCAGTATAAACTGGTGGATGAACAAGGGTCAAGGTGCCCCTCTCAGTAAGAGTGGCAATCTCCTCATCCATGACAGTTTTCTAGTGAGGAATAGCAAGAGCCTCCTGGTAGGTGCGAGGAGTGTTAGTAGCCGAGATAGCCAAAGAAAAAGACCTGTGAGAAGGAGTAAGCCGATGATAGGAAACAACTGCCGCAAGCGGGTGTTGAGTACATGCCCGCACCCCTTTGCGAAGAGCAATAGTAAGATCAAGGTTGACGCGTTCCTCAGTGACCGGAGCGTCCGTGGCGGAGAAGGCTGGCCCGGGACTAGAGAGACGGTTGTGGAGAGGAGGGAGAAGGGGGGATGGAATGGAGAGAGGAGGAGACGGAGGAGGAGATGAAGTAGGAGGAGAGACATCGATAAGCAGGGAAGGAATGGAGGTAGACGGTGGTGAGTCAGATAGAGAAGGGAGAAGTAGGGATGCAGGAGAGAAGTAGGACGCATTCTTGAAGAAGTTCATGTCCGCGGAGATAAATTGCTTGCGTAGAATGAGGTCAAAGCAACAATAACCTTTATGAGTTGTAGAATAACCCAAAAAGACACACTTGGTGGAACGGGGGGAAAGCTTGTCGCGGGTAGCGGAAGGAGCATACACAAAAGCTGTGCACCCAAAGATACGGAGAGGGAGAGGAAATGGTTCCTTGCCCGAGTAAAGAATGGAGAATGGGGTCTTGCCGTGGAGAACCATAGAGGGAACTCGATTGATGAGATAGCAGGGGAGGAGAATAACATTGCCCCAGTAGGAGTGAGGTACCTGCATCTATGTCATGAGAGTGCGAGCGACATCAAGGAGGTGACAGTTTTTACGCTCCACCACCCCATTTTGCTGGGATGTGTAAACACAGCTGGTCTGATGAACAAGATCATCTTATATACAAAAAGAGGAGAACTCATGACTAAGATACTCCTTAGCGTTATCAAAGCGCAAAATTTTAATAGAAACATTAAACTGAGTTCGAACCATACAATAAAATGATTTCCATACAGAAAATAGTTCAGAGCGATCTTTTAATAGATACACCCAGGTACATCGAGAGAAATCATCAATAAACATTACAAAGTAAGAACTACCCGACCAATAGTGAGGGTAGGAGAAGGACCCCAGACATCAAAATGAATGAGATCAAACGGACGGGAGGAGCCACGGCTCTGTTTTAGCGGGAAGGAGGAGCGATGATGTTTGCCAAGATGACACACATCACAGTTGAGCAGAGGACTGGTCAGAGGTAGGTGGGGCAAAAGCTATCGAAGAATCTGAGGAGGAGGATGTCCAAGGCAAATATGCCATTTAAGCAAATCTGTAGAAGAAAAGGAGAAGGAAGACAGAGCAGAAACGTTGTCGAGAAAGTAGAGGCCGCCGCTCTCAGTCCCAGTAGCAATCGTCCGTTGGGTGCTCGGGTCCTGAAAATAACAAGAAGTGGGAGTTAATAAGACGAAGCACTGAAATTGCTTGCATAATGTAGTAACGGATAACAAATTGTACGGGAACTTTGGGACATAAAGCGTGTCCACCAAACGAAGTGACGGGGTGACTTGAACAACGCCCATCCCGTGAATCAGGGAAGGCGAGCCATCCACAACAAGAACCGGGGGCAACCGATCTTGCGTTTTGAGGAGAGAGAGAAGAATTGAGGGTTATCGGTCATGTGATTCGTCGCACCAGAGTCAATCAGTCATTTACCTTGGGTAATGAAATGGGCACTACCTGAAGTCGTGGCCATAGAGGCAGACGGCCGAGAGGAGCCGGAGGTGGAGGAAGATGCATCACCAGAGGGGCGAAGATGAGGATGTCTCTGCCAGCAGCGGTCAACAGAATGGCCGGTACGACCACAATGAGAGCAAAGGAACCTGGATGAACCGGGCCCGCTTGACTGGTTGCAGCCACTAGGTCCACCCCGCTAAGCTTGGTGAACATAGGAGTCTTGGGGAGGAGGGAGGACAACAAAGGACGCTAGAGCAGCGAAGTAACAGCGGCGATGCGAGCCACGGTGGCATCCAAAGTTGGAGATTTCGCCTTGCCCAAGATTTGTTGGCAGATCAAATCATTAGAATCCAGAAGTTGCAAGAGATAACAAACAACCAAGAGTTCCTGGAAGTTCTTGTGCTGCTCGGCCAAGTTCGCGGAGAAGGGGCGATTCTAGAGGATTTCTGCACCAAGAGCCTGAACCTGCTGATAAGCTGCAGCAGGAGACATGGAAGGGCGGGCGAAGAGGTCCTCATAAAGAGAATAAATGCGGGATGTCTGGGCCCCCTTCGAGTAGAGAGCAGCGAGGTGAAGCCAGGAAGCCTTAACTGTCTCATCATGGCGGATGACGGGAAGGCATTCATCAGAGAGGTTGTTTGCCATCCAAGTGCGGACAAGCGCATCCCTTGCATCCTAGTACTCAAAGTGAGCAGAGTCGGGAGGAGGAGGGTCATCGGTGAGGTGATGACGTTTGCACTGAGAACGAAGAAGAAAGGTGAAAGAAACGCTCCAATCCGGATAGTTGGAACCAACTAGTTTAGAAACCGAGCTAAGGTTTTTGGAAGGAGGAGGAGGAGGAGGAGGAGGATGGGTCACGGGAGTGGTGGAGGTAGAGATGACGGCAGTGGAGATATCGGAGTTGGTCATAGAGAATAAGGAAACAAAGGAAGCCGTGCGAGTAGAACAGAGGTCGCGCGGCCGCGCGAGAAAGAAGGAATCCGCGACACCAGCGGCAAGAGAGAAGAAACCGCAATGGAAAGTAAGAAAACCGTAGCAGCTAAAGAGTGGAAGCTGCAATGATCACGGTGTCAGCACACCAGAGGCAAGAAGGGCCATGACCAGGAAGCAGATCAAAGCACAGGGGCAGAGGTCGCGCGAACTAGGAAGTTCGCGAGAAAAAGGGGAGATTGCGTGAACAGGAAAGAGTTCGGGCAAACAAAGAAGAAGTCACGTGAACACACAGGGTTCGAGCGAACAAGAAGAGAGAGCGGAGAGGCTGCGAAGACAGGTCGCAGAAACGAGGGAAAGAAGTCGCGTAAACAGGGCAGTGACAAAGAAAGGAAGCCGCGTGGATAGGCAGGTATCCTGCCGAACAGAGAATGAAGTCGCGTGGACAGAAGAGCCTAAGGAATCCGGTGGAATCGGTCGTTTTCTCTGATACCATGTGAGAGTAGCGAACAGGTGATTAAAAACACTCCAGAAATTTGAATAATTGAAAGTTTTATTATCCAAAAAGTTAATTTTTACAAAGGTATTGCCTCTCTTTTATAGAATGGAGGAGAGTTGAGAGAGTACAAATAAACAATGTGGACTAAAAAATTACAGAGAGCTGGCGGCTAGACAAAAAGAGACCGATCAGGCCGCGCGTTTAACAAAGGGCTAACCGCTCGGCAACACCAGAAGGAAGAGAACAAGTCGCGGTAGGGGACCGCTAAACTGCCCGGTCACCAAGCGTCTGAGATAATCCGCCAGACCGCTCGGACAACCAACAACAACCGTCTGGATATCTTGTTGGGTACATTGGAAAATGTGTACCTGATTTGAAGAAGACTAACTTAGCATAATAATATACATCAAGGTGTATTTGATGTTTTTTAAGTTGAATATGTGCAGGTTAAAAGTATGGGAAAATTTCTAAGTCCATGTGTCGACATCAGAAGAAGATGTGTCGACACTTCAGGAAGATTGTGTCGACACTTGAAGAAGGCTGTGTCGACACAGAGAAAATGAGTCGACATCAACTGTGTCGACACCAGGAGGCAGTGTCGACACACACAAGATTATAGTTGACATCAACTGTGTCGACACCAGGAGGCTGTGTCGACACACAGAGGCAAAGTCGACAATATTTGTGTCGACACCAGAAGACTGAGTCGACACATATAGGCAGAGTCGACAAAAGCTGTGTCGACACCTGAAGGCAGTGTCGACACATACTATGTTCTGAATCTACATCAACTGTGTCGACACCCAGGACTTGTGTCGACACATTGCCAAGTCTAGACAAAGTCATTTGCTGAAGAATGATGGAAGTGTTTGAGTCAACACAAATACTCAGTGTCGACTCATTCTCAAGTTGTAGTATGCAGAAGCTGAGTCGACTTAAAGGCAAACTTGTCGACTTCACCAGAGGCAGTGTCGACACGGGAGGTACTTGTGTCGACACATATAGACAGATGGTCTCGACACTTTCTGACAGACATTCTCGACACATTGCTGTCCAAGACAAAGACACTAGATCTGTTTGAAGACTTGACAGCTGTGGGTTACAAAAGGTTAATTGAAGCTGTCAGACTTGTCAGAAGACAGTTAGAAACCTGATCAACCAGTCACCAAAAAGAAGGTCTATAAATAGACAGATTCAGAAGTAGAATAAAAAGGTGATTGAGAAGCAACACTTAAAGAAATCTGAATAAGGAATCAAATCAAGAAAGTGCAAGGCACTGAAGAAGATCTTCATCAGAAGATCTAAGAAGACATTCTGAAGGGTTCAACCTCTCAGGATCAGTCTAAGGAGAATTCGTCCTAGAATTCTGAAGAATTTCCAAAGGGATTGGATAGAGAGGGATCCAGCTGTTTGAAGATCAAGAAGGAAGCTGTTACAGGTTTCTCAAGAAGCTGTTTGGAAATCAACTCAGCTAGTTCAGATTCAAGAAGTTTTGAAGAAAGCTAAGTTTCAGTTGATTTCATCCATCAGCTGATCAGGTGCTGTCTTGTCCTTTCTCTCTCAACAAAGGCAAGATTCTATAAAACTCTTTTCTAAATCTTGTAGGTTCTTTAATAGATCTTAGTTGTAAGCCTAATTTATAAAGGCTGAGTGTAGGAGTGATAATCTCTGAGTTGTAGGTCCTGAATAGAGACTGAGGTAGGGCTGGTTTGCCTGAGTTGTAGGAGTGTGGTATCACTCTGAGTTGTAGGAATCCATTTTGGATTCTGAGCTGTAGAATCTGAGGATCTAAGTTAAGGAAGGGAGTTTGGCCGAATATAGCACACTGCTAGATAGGTGAAGGGGGAAAGTGGATGTACCCAGATCTTGGGGAACCACTATAAAACTGTGTGCAATCTGTGATGTGTGAATTTCTGTGATTGCTGTGCTGTGTGTATATATTCAGTAGTTATATTCTGCCTAAATTGAAAACAAGCATTAGAACCTATTCACCCCCCCCCCCTCTAGGTGTTTAGGCAGTCTTGAAAGTAAAACTATCAAGTGGTATCAGAGGGAGGTTGCTCAAAGTAAGACTTAACAGTCTGAGTTAGATCTAAAGGCAGAATCAAGAATCAAGAAAATGGGTTCAGGTGAGAATCACAAGGAGTTGGGATCTATGAAGCTTCCCATCTGCAAAAAAGAAATCTTTGTAATTTGGAAGGAAAGGGTTAGGCTGTTTATAGAGGCCTCAGACCCAAGAATTTATATCACAGTGAAAGAAGGTCCATACATTCCAATGAAGACTTCTGTGTTAGATGCAAATGAGGAAACTCCTAAGGATTTTTCAGAAATGACAAAGGAGGAAATCATCTTAGCCACTATGGACAAGAGAGCTCAAAACATCATAGTAAGTGCAATAGATGATTCCACTTTCCAAAATCTGATACATTGCAAGACTTCCAAAGAGATGTGGGACACCTTGATTGTCTATATGGAAGGATCTGAAGAAGTAAGATAAGACAGAAAATCAATGCTCAACCAAGAATATGAGAGCTTCAGACAAGGAAAGTCTGATAGCATAACTGAGTGTTATAAGAAATTCTATAGGATTGTGAATGAACTGATGTCCTATGGAAGAGTCTTCAGTACATATGAGCTGAATGACAAGTTTCTCAGATCTTTAACAAAGGATTGGGATACCAAAATATGTGCCATTAGAGAAGTGGCCAAGTTAGCTGATATTTCTCCTCCAACCGTGTTTGGAAAGTTGCTTTCATATGAAATGCAATTGATGGCTAGGAAGGAGGAAGAGAGAAGTACTAAAGGTGAGCATAGATCTGTGGATTTCAAAGTTGAAGCCACTAGAAAGAAAGGGAGGATGTCATCATCTCCTCTCAAGGAAGCTACAGAAGAGATAACAGAAAATTCAGATAGTCAGAAATCAGGGAGCAGTGAATCAGATACTGACTTTGCTACTTTTACAAGACAGTTTCAAAAGTTCTTGAAAAAGAAGCAGTGGAAGTCCAGGCCCTCCACATCACAGCCAGTAGATGAGTACTATCAGAAGAGAAAATCCTCAAGAAATGAGAGAAACAGAACTAAGCCCAGCAAAGCCATAACTTCTAAGATTGTTTGTTATTATTGCAATAAGACTGGACATATGGTAGCTGAATGTCCAGAAAAGAGAAAGGAGTCAGTAGATAGAAAAAGGACTCAACACAAGGGCAAGAAGGAGAAATCTTTTGTTGCAAAGAAGGATAAGAGTCTTTCAGATCAGTCCTCATCAGAGTCAGAATCTGAAGCAGAAGCATACATAGGATTGTATGCAGCCAATGAAGAAGAGGAATTTCTGCAACTGATGGATTCCATTCATGATCAAGAAGACAAGGAATGCATGGGTCTGATGGCTGAGTTAGAAGATAACTAATGCCAGGATCAGCCTGGTCCTAGTAAGGTACAAAAGGTTTCTAGTTCTTCTGATTTTAGTACTGGTTCAGAGTCAGATTCATTGATATGAATGGATCTGAATCTGAAGGTGATATTCATCAGTTGATGGATGAATATAGGGTCTTGTTACAGGCTCTTAAGAAAAGCAAGAATCTAGTCAAAGTTCAGGCTTAGGAAATTGCTAATCTTAAAGTGGTTGCAACTGATTTTGAAAAAGTAATGGATCAAAAGTTAAATGAGATTGCCAAACTGAAAAATATAACCTATATTCAGATGGGCAAAATCAAATATAACAATGATCAAATTAAGAGTCTGGAGGCGAGACTAAGAATAGAGAAAGATTTAGTGGCTAGTTACTCTAAGCCAAAATCTGTCTTACCTTTAATAGATGAGTTTGTGGCTCAAAAGGGTAAGGTAGGATTAGGCTTCAAAGGTAACCCCAGGGTTGCCCAATTCAAAAGAAAAGGCAAAGCTCCTGTCTAGCCTCTAAACCTTTCAATCTCAATTAAGTTTAGAAAGGTGCAAGTGCCTTCTATCAAATATGATCTTGAGAATATTCATGGTCATATTAAGACTAATGTTCAGATAAACAAGGGTGTAAATGTCAATAGGTCTACCCATGTTCATAAACCCCATGGTTATAAGAAATCTGTGGGTGAAGCTGCAGCAACACCAGCACTGGACAGAAATTCTTCTGTCAAGGGTGTATTAAGACCTAGATACAACAAGTTTGAATGTTGGTGTTGTGGCAAGAGAGGCCATTTTGCCTTAGACTGCTGGCATAACACAAATGTAAGGAAGAACAATAGTCTACCAGTTAGAAGAGGTGCTGGTAGTCTTAATATGAATGGTGCTAACCTGAACCAAGGACCCAAAACTTACTTGGGTTCTAAGGGAAAGTAATTCTGTATTGCAGGAAAGTCCAAGTTGTCATGCCCCTATATGGTACTTGGACACTGGATGTTCCAAGCACATGACTGGAACAAAGGGGCTGGTGAAGGAGTACACATCTGTCAAAGATGGACCTAAAGTAATCTTTGGTGGATCTGAAAGAGGAATCATCAAAGGGTTTGGTAACATTTCTTCAAACCAAATTACCATCACTCAAGTGGCTTATGTAAAAGGTTTGAAACATAATCTGATTAGCAAAAGTCAACTGAGTGATCTTGGATATGATACTTCATTTGTTAAGGATGGATGTCATATCAAAAGGTCAAGTGATCAAAAGATCAAATTGACTGGGTATAGAAAGAGAAATGTTTATTTTCTTAATTTTGTATGTGAGAACAAGGCTTCTCCCATCTGTCTTGTGGATGATGATAATGCATCTCATTCTGTCAAGTGGCACAAGAGGTTGGCTCATCTTAACTACAAGACAATTGGCCAACTCTTCAGCAAAGAGTTAGTGAGGAATGGTCCTCAAGTTAAGTGTATAAAGGAAGGGATATATTCAGCTTGTCAAAAGGGCAAGCAGACAAAATCCTCCTTTCATAGTCTTGAAAACAAGGATTCTGTGAGGTGCTTATACCTCTTACATATGGATCTTTTTGGTCCTATGCCAGTTCATAGTCTAGGTAGGAAGGTCTACACTTTTGTGGTTGTAGATGACTATTCTAGATATACATGGGTGTTCTTTCTGAGACAAAAATCAGAAACCCCAAGTGTCTTACTTAGTTTTGTGAAACAAATTCAGAATGAACTAAATAGTACAGTGGTCAAAATCAGAAGTGACCATGGCACTGAATTTCAATCTAAAAGTATGACAAAATTATATGAAGAATTTGGGATTTTCCAAGAGTTCTCCTCACCTAGAAAACCTCAGCAAAATGGCATTGCTGAAAGAAAGAATAGGACATTGATTGAAGCTGGTAGAAATCTATTGAGTGACACCTCTCTTCCAGAATATTTCTGGGCTGAGGCAGTAAACACTGCGTGTCATGTGATCAATAGGGCTTCTATCACCAAGTGCCACAAAAAGACTCCCTATGAAATTATGAAAGGTAGAAAACCAAATCTATCCTACTTTAGGATCTTTGATTGCAAGTGCTATATACTTAACAATGGCAAGTCATATCTAACGAAGTTTGCTGCCAAATCCCAAGATGGGATATTTGTTGGGTACAGCATAAATAGTAAGGCCTATAGAGTCTTCAACTTGACTACTCAAGTTGTAGAAGAATCGGTACATGTTGTGTTTGATGAATCAAGATTAATCAACTGTGAGTTGCCTTGTAGTTCATACAGTCCAACATGTATAAGCAAAAGGATGGACAAGCTTTCCATTGCAGAAGGTTCAATAGCAGATGAAGCAGTGGAAAATAAAGGCTACAGTCCAGGGGAGTACAAAACTCTATAGAAGCTGATGACAACCAAGAAGTACAGCATGATGAAGGAGCTGGAGATGTCCAACCTGAAGGAAATCTTCCTCCATCCATAAGACATCTAAAAGACCATCCAGCTAATCAAATAATAGGTGATCCAAATCAAGGAGTGCAGACTAGAAGCAGAAATCTGAGCACAGTCCTGCACTCAAGTTTCCTATCTCAATTGGAACCTAAGAAATTTGAAGAAGCCATCCAAGACCAACATTGGATTAATGCTATGCAAGAGGAGCTTAATCAATTCAGAAGGTGCAAAGTATGGGTGCTTGTTCCTAAACCAAAAGACCACAACATCATTGGAACAAAGTTGATATTTAGGAATAAGTTGGATGAGAGTGGAGTAATAGTAAAGAACAAAGCAAGACTGGTTGCTAAAAGATATAGGCAGGAAGAGGGAATAGATTTTGATCATACATTTGCCCCAGTAGCAAGACTGGAGGCAATCAGGATGTTTCGTGCCTATGCTGCATACCAAGGATTCAAGGTATACCAAATGGATGTGAAATCAGCATTTCTGAATGGAGATCTAAAAGAAGAAGTCTATGTGGAACAACCATCAGGTTTTGTAGACTCTCTTAAACCTGATTATGTTTTTAGACTTAGGAAAGCTTTATATGGGTTAAAGCAAGCCCCAAGGGCTTGGTATGGCACCCTGTCTACTTTCCTTATTGAGAACAAATTCTCAAGAGGCAAAATAGACAAGACTCTATTCCTTAGGGAGTCTAAAGACAAGATAATCTTAGTCCAAATCTATGTGGATGACATAATTTTTGGGTCTACAGAGAACAACCTTTGCAAGAAGTTTGCCAAACTTATGCAAGGGAAGTTTGAAATGAGTAGTATGGGGGAACTTAAGTTCTTCTTAGGACTTCAAGTAAGACAGACTGATGATGGCTTGTCCATATCCCAGTCTAAGTTCACCAAAAAGGTGATAAAGAAATATGGTATGGAATCTTCCTCTACCATGAAAACTCCTATGGGAACAAATATTCCTATATATAAAGATGATACAGGTAAGCTTGTAGATGAGTCTTTGTATAGAGGAATAGTTGGTTCTCTATTAAACCTCACAGCTAGTAGACCAGATATTATGTATGCTACATGTGTCTGTGCTAGGTACCAGGCATGCCCTAAAGATTCTCATTACACTGGTGTTAAAAGAATTTTGAGATATTTAAAGGGCACACCAAATCTAGGCCTTTGGTACCCTAGGAATAGAGATTTTCAACTAATAGGTTATTCAGATGCAGATTTTGCAGGCTGTAGAGAGGATAGAAAGAGTACTACAGGTACCTGCCAATTTTTGGGAGGAAGACTGATATCTTGGAGCAGTAAGAAGCAGACCAGTGTGGAAATATCCACAGCTGAGTCTGAATATGTTTCTGCTGGAAGTTGCTGTGCACAGCTATTGTGGATTCAGCATCAGTTAAAGGACTATGGTATTCAAGTAAGTAGAACACCTTTATTGTGTGATTCTAAGAGTGCTATTTCTATTGCTAACAACCCTGTTTCTCATAGTAGAACTAAGCATATAGAAATAAAATACCATTTTCTTAGAGAGCATGTAGAAAGAGAAGATATCTCATTGGAATTTGTTAAAACAGATTATCAAATTGCAGATGTTTTTACTAAGCCACTGGATGAAACAAAATTCAATAAATTTAAAATTGAATTAGGAATGCTGACCATTGATTAGTATATCAACAAACAGAAATTGGCTAAGTAAAATGGTGTCGACACTTTCAGTAATAAAGTGTCAACTCAGTATATTTATATCGACTTGTCAGAGAATTTGTGTCGACATAGAGAATTTGTGTCGACACTTAAGGGTCAAATAGTCGACTTATCCAGAAATGTAGTGTCGACTTCACCAGAATAATGGTGTCGACACTTACAGATTTTGTGTCGACACTTGTACTAAGAGTCGACACAGAATTTCTGATGCTCTATTATGTCTCTCTTGTGTCGATATATCTCCAATTGGTGTCGACACACAGTAGTCAACATTGATGTCGAGACAGTAAAAGTTTGTGTCGACACATTTCATCTGTGTCGACACATTTAGTCTGTTTTTGCCCGCCTTTTGACCTTCTTTCAATAGAGGGTATAAATAGGTCAAGAACGTATTCTGTCGACACGCTCACAGGGTTTTCGAGACTAAAACCCTGTGTCGACATTCTCTCTCTTCTCTTCTCTCCAGTTTTCTCATCTTTCCAATGGCGCCAAAGGTTGAGGATAATGTCAATGAGGGATATGAGCTGGTTAGGGCTGCGTTCGACAATGCCTCGCCTGAAATAAAACAGGTGATACCTTATCTTGCTGATAATGGATTGGAATATCTGGTTTCTGAACCCACCAAAATCTAGAAGAAGGAGGTACTTGAATTTTACACTTCAGCATCAGTGGATTCTTCTGGACTCAAGATCAAATCCACAGTTCATGGAACCAAGGTGAAAATTACTCTACGGAGTTTAAGAAAGATTCTTCAATTACCAAGCATTGAGAATGTAGAAGAGGTCCCAGCCTCTAAGACAAGGGAGGCTCTACAATGGTGTGGATTGGATCCAACAGTCAAAATTGGAGCAGCCATCAACAGAAAAGGAATGAATCCACAAGGCAAATTTCTATCTGAAGTGGTTGGGAAGGTGATTTTGTGTAAACCTGGCGACCGTGATAGGATTTTGGCCTTAATGTTTAACCTCATGACAAGGATCATCTTCAGGGTTAACACAGACTGGTCAGCAGTTCTGTTTGATAAAATCAAGGAAGGTCTTAAGAAGCCAAATCTGGCTTGGATTTTGAGTCTATATCTGGCTGGACTCATCCCAGAGGTCATGCAACAAATACCTGGGACTAAGATCAATCACATGAGAAAAATGGACATGAGATTATTCTCAAGATGGGATAGAGTTCTGTCCAAAGAGATGCCTGATGTGGACAGGCAGGACACACCAGAGAAATCCCCAGTTCATGATCAAAATACTGAACAACTTCCAGGAGATCAAGTGAGAGAGCAGGCTGAAGACCAGCCTGAGTCTACTCAAGTCCAGGATGAATCTTTACCTGCATAGGTACAGGGGGAGCAAGTTTATTCTTCTGCCCAGGATATTCCTAACACTGAACAGATGCAGGGGGAGCAGATTTCTGAACATGTGCAAGAGAAAGAACAAATAGATTTATCAAAAGATATGCACACTTCTGGCTTAGATGACTCATCTTCTACTCAGGCACCAAAGGAATTCACTCTAGATGAGTTGTTTCCTTATGTTGAAATTGCTACTGATAGAGTTGAGGAGGAGCAAGAAATTGAGAAGGAGCTCGAAATTGAGGGGGAGCAAGGGATTGTTGACAAAGATCAACATATCACTGAGACAGATATTCCACCTTCACCTCCTGAAAGAGTTCAGATTGAAAGTTCTTCAGAATCTGAGTCTGCAGAAGCCAGAGTGGCAAAGAAAAGGAAGCTCATGGTCTTCAAAAGAAGAAGCCATAGCTACAAGCAGGCTCTACAGTCTTCAACTCACCAATCTCCATCTGATTTTAATTACAACAAGTTCATGGTAGATTTGCAGGTGAAGTTAGATAATCAGAGATTAGCCATGGAGAAATATGTTGATGAAAGTAATAAAAATCTTCAGTTTGATCTGCCTCAAGATATAAAGTCTATAAGATTTGAAGTCAATCAAAATAAAAGAGAAATAACTGATTGTTTTACAAAAGGGGCACATGTTGTTGTATATCTGGCACAACAACAAGGGGAAATGAAGAAAGAAATAGATGCTCAATCTGTTAATCAAGGATACATTCTTGAAAATCAAAAACGGCTAAATGACAATCTGACAACTGCCAACACAGATATTCTTGCTCAATTTCAAACAACCATGACTAAATTGACTGAAGCTATGACAGCTGAAATGCTTGCATATGAAACTAAGTTCAATACTACTTTTGACTCAGTTCAGTCAGCCATAACCACTTCCCAGAAGGAAATTACTGCAAAACTTAACAAGTTGAAACCCTTCTTCAAAGATGGCATTAATTATCTAGATGGTCAGATCAGATTTCAGAAGGACGATCTCAGAAATCATGTAGAAAGAGAAGTCCTAAAGGGGGAGAGGGTACTTATTTCTGCTGGCTCAGAACATGCCAAGTGGGTAACTAACAGTATCAGAGCCACATTGGGATATCCACCCCTTTGTGATGATGATAATATGGCAGAGTCAGGAGTACAGCCAAAAGGTCTACTTGAAGGCAACCAACCAGAAGTTACTCAAGTCATATACCCCCCTGCAGATTTTGACTTGATTCATCAGATGGTACAAACTATGTATAGTCCTCCTGAGTAGGTTTCAAATATTATACTTGGAAAAGTAGACATGCCTGAAGCTGCAATCAAGGCTCAGCAAGAGGCTCAACTGTCTAAGAAGAGGTTTAAGGAGCAAGCTGAACTAAAACCTGATTTTGAATAGTGGAGCCCTACCTCTAGAAACATCAAACTAACTGCCTGGAAAGCTGTAAAAGATCAAGTCCATGAAAGGGGCAAGTGGTACAATGAACAAGAATGGCAGAGGCATAAAGCCAGACAGGAGGCTATTGTTCAGTATAGAAGGAAAGCTAAGATGGGAAAGCTACCTCCTGATGTTGTGGAGCCTAGCAAATACTTTCCCAAGCCATATCACTACTTTGAGAGACAAAGACTGAAGACTGAGGCTCAGGAGAAGGCTAATCTTAAAGGCAAAAAGCCCATGGAAAAAACTGAACCTTCTGTACAGGCACAAGTACAACCTGGAAGAGGGATTGTTATAAAGGAGCCTGATCTGTCTTAGTCTTAGATGTCTTAAGTTTTTAGTTTAAAAATGTGTAATGTGAAACATTCAGTGTTAAACATTTTGTAAACAATCATTTTGACATAATACACAAAAGCTTGTTCTTTAATTAATTTTTGTGTATATGCTTTTATCTCTGTGATGAATCTGTGCAAGTGTTTTGATTGTTAATATTTTCTGTAATATTAAGCATATATACATCATCATCATTTTGTTTATTATTATCATAAGTGGTGTATATCATTAGCTAATATGAGTTATGACTTCTCCAAATAGGGGGAGATTGTTGGGTACATTGGAAAATGTGTACCTGATTTGAAGAAGCCTAACTTAGCATAATGATATACATCAAGGTGTATTTGATGTTGTTTAAGTTGAATATGTGCAGGTTAAAAGTATGGGAAAATTTCTAAGTCCATGTGTCGACATCAGAAGAAGATGTGTCGACACTTCAGGAAGATTGTGTCGACACTTGAAGAAGGCTGTGTCGACACAGAGAAAATGAGTCGACATCAACTGTGTCGACACCAGGAGGCAGTGTCGACACACACAAGATTATAGTTGACATCAACTGTGTTGACACCAGGAGGCTGTGTCGACACGCAAAGGCAAAGTCGACAATATTTGTGTCGACACCAGAAGACTGAGTCGACACATATAGGCAAAGTCGACAAAAGCTGTGTCGACACCTGAAGGCAGTGTCGACACATACTATGTTCTGAATCTACATCAACTGTGTCGACACCAAGGACTTATGTCGACACATTGCCAAGTCTAGACCAAGTCATTTGCTGAAGAATGATGGAAGTGTTTGAGTCAACACAAATACTCAGTGTCGACTCATTCTCAAGTTATAGTATGCAGAAGCTGAGTCGACTTAAAGGCAAACTTGTCGACTTCACCAGAGGCAGTGTCGACACCGGAGGTACTTGTGTCGACACATATAGATAGATGGTCTCGACACTTTCTGACAGATATTCTCGACACTTTGCTGTCTAAGACAAAGGCACTAGATCTGTTTGAAGACTTGACAGCTGTGGGTTACAACAGGTTAACTGAAGCTGTCAGACTTGTCAGAAGACAGTTAGAAACCTGATCAGCCGGTCACCAAAAAGAAGGTCTATAAATAGACAGATTCAGAAGTAGAATAAAAAGGTGATTGAGAAGCAACACTTAAAGAAATCTGATTAAGGAATCAAATCAAGAAAGTGCAAGGCACTGAAGAAGATCTTCATCAGAAGATCTAAGAAGACATTCTGAAGGGTTCAACCTCTCAGGATCAGTCTAAGGAGAATTCATCCTAGAATTTTGAAGAATTTCCAAAGGGATTGGATAGAGAGGGATCCAGCCGTTTGAAGATCAAGAAGGAAGCTGTTACAGGTTTCTCAAGAAGCTGTTTGGAAATCAACTCAGCTAGTTCAGATCAAGAAGCTTTGAAGAAAGCTAAGTTTCAGTTAATTTCATCCATCAGCTGATCAGGTGCTGTCTTGTCCTTTCTCTCTCCACAAGGGCAAGATTCTATAAAACTCTTTTCTAAATCTTGTAGGATCTTTAATAGATCTGAGTTGTAAGCCTAATTTATAAAGGCTGAGTGTAGGAGAGATAATCTCTGAGTTGTAGGTCTTGAATAGAGACTGAGGTAGGGCTGGTTTGCCTGAGTTGTAGAAGTGTGGTATCACTCTGAGTTGTAGGAATCCATTTTGGATTCTGAGCTGTAGGATCTAAGGATCTGAGTTAAGTAAGGGAGTTTGGCCGAATCTAGCACACTGCTAGATAGGTGAAGGGGGAAAGTGGATGTACCCAGATCTTGGGGAACCACTATAAAACTGTGTGCAATCTGTGATGTGTGAATTTCTGTGATTGTTGTGTTGTGTGTATATATTCAGTAGTTATATTCTGCCTAAATTGAAAACAAGCATTAGAACCTATTCACCCCCCTCTAAGTGTTTAGGCAGTCTTGAAAGTAAAACTATCATATCTAACCGCAGGAGAGCGACCGCCTGACCACGCGGGTAATCAATCCGCCAAGCTAAACTACTAAACCGCACGGTCTCCTACTTCAACACGATAGAAAAGTTACTCCTCTGCCTGAATAATAATACTTGTTCTTCACAGGTAGAGGAAGTAAGAAGTAATTAAGAAGAGGAGTTCTCCTCACTAATCTCATCGCAAAATAAATCCTTGCCCGACAAGGTATCATCATCAATAAGGAGGATGCATTACAAAAAATAATAATGGAGCTTCATCTATTGAGGCAAGATCAACCTCCTAACATAAGAGTATGCTCTCCTCATTCACTCGAGCAGAATGTTCTATGTCCTCTTGGCATTCCCGTGATAAATAATCTTGCACAGGCATAGACAATGAAGGGGGGTTAAGAAATAAATTAGATTAAGGACATAAATAATTGATAATCAGGGGATTTCTCTCGGCCTCACTCCCAATAGGCATCAAAGATTGATCACTATCAAGGTCATACAAATCAAAATATGGGCATCCGAGAACTCAAGTGACTCGGTGGTGAGTTGGACCTCCTCATCCAATAAAAAAGTGCAGGACTCCTTATTGAAAAGGATATCCTCCTCATCCCACTACAGCTAAGCCTCGGGCTCCTGATTAATATCCTACATAATATCTTTGTCAGGATCATCTAAAATAGGTGTAAATAACTACTGTAAAGAAGGCAAAGGAATCGTAATGATAGCATCATCAGATAATATGCGGGTTGATTCCTCCGGGGATGAATTCAAAATAAGTGATGATTGCATGGAGAGAGGAAACTTTACTATGTCATCCCACCGATCAATAGAGATTCTGATTGGAATATCTACAGTAGTCCCACATAAACAAGATGACACTATGTATAAATCATCCGAGTAAGAAGGAACAACAAAATGAGAGGGGGATGGGCCGATTAGAATACCTAGTTCGTCTTCCCTCTCCATCTGGCGTTGAAATTCAAAACAATCTTTCAATGCGTAGTCGGTGCTACGACAAAACATACATTATTTTTCATTTCCTATCAGTCTTTGAGGGGCCAGGCTAAAATATAGGGATGATGCCTGCTATGGTGGTGCATATGTATAATAAGTTGGCGCACTGTATGGAGTACCAAAGGATATTAGTACTCCATATGGTGGGCTATATGAATTATAACTACGGTCTCCCATATAACAATTTTACTCTTATGGTCATATTCCCTACACCACCGACATCGAGTATATAAACATGAAAACATGTTTTGGCGGGTGTGATCACAAAAAAAATACTCTTTAAAAGGATTAACTATACACAAGAAACTTAATTAGTGAGACCAACTTTGTAAAATTTTCAAATAGATTAGGAATAAATAAAAATAAAAGAGCTAAGTAAAATTAAAACAATTAAAAGGTAAAAACGATGCAATATACAAATAGAAGAACTTTTTTCTCTTGACTCCCTCACTAGAAAATCTCACATCCATGTTCTCTGACAACAACGCCAAAAACTTGATACGAACTTGACAAATGCACCGGCCGTACAAGTAATATAAAATGAGGAGTAAATCCCCAAGTATAGATCTCACGTGGATCATGGAGGGATGTATATATCTTTTGAGAAAAGTCTTTAGATTGAGGTCTTTGTGGTCAGATGGTTTATGCATTGGAGTTTGATTTGGTTTCAAAAAAAGAAGAAAAATTAACTATGCGGGTCGTCGACACTGCCTCACAGTCAATAACACCAATGCAGGGTTGCCTTCATCGCTTCACAAACACACAAGCCTGTGTAGGTCAAAAACACTGCTTCACACGCGAGAGTATGGTGAAGGTTGTCGGAACCTCTTCTCTTGTTTTCATAGCAACAACCAAACACAAAACTTAATTCTCAAACATTCATGAAGACAAAAATGATTTTCATAGATATGAAAAAAAGACTTTACTACATTGTATTTAAAAAGCATTCAACATAAATTGCATAAGTCGACAAAGAGACCTAGATTAGAGAAAATGAAGAATATGAAATCAATTCAACCATTTCCCAAGTCTGTCCCCCGGAGGTGCAAGAGGTAACTAGACTCCTAGCACGATTCCTTATTTGTGTCTGGGATCACTAAAGCCTTCACCACCTCTAGACCATCTTCTCGGTTATTTTCAATGAGCATGTTGAAATCCACAACAACATCTTTTAAGATCTTGGAATCCTTGCGACATCCCTCACATCAACCAATAATAGGAGAAATAGAGAATTAATGAAAACCAAGGAGAGATAAAGTTAGAATACGATAAGATCACCACTAAGACTTGTCTGTGGATCCTGATGGAGCTAATCTCTAGCTCTGACCGTGGTTTTTGCCTGGGGTATGAGAGGGTTGTCATTTCCTCATATTTCACCTATCTTCTCGAAGGAACTGTGGATGCCACGTCGAAATCACCCTTTGAATATCTTCTTGAGCCCCCAAATCCCTTAGAACTCCTTCCTTTGCTCTTGGATATGGAGGGGAGCTTAGGGAGAAATCCTAGCTCAAAGGGGAGAAAAAGGACCTAAAAATGGAGGAAATTTGGGGCTCTCAAAATAAAACCTGCAAAGTAGCTTAAATTGAAAATATGAAATTTTTTGTTGACACACGAGCAAACGTACGAATGGAGACAGTGTGTAACATCACACAAACAACCAGACCCTTAGAGTGCTTTTGTCATGACTAGGTCATGACAAATCTCTAAGAACACAAGAAGGACCATGGGTGCATAAGAAAAATAGGTGAAAGCACCTTGGTCTGCAAATAGTACTTCCTGGACACCTAAGCTAGGGTTTGGCCAATGACTCCCACCATGTCATTCTCAACCCCATAGGAACCCTCTAAAACCCATACAACCCATTTGGGATCAACCTAAAGGGTCAAGCTAACCAGGGTCAACCTTAACCCTAGTTAGGTCAAAGTGCCCTAACTTGACCTGAAATGGGTTACACCAAGCCACAAATAGACTTGGGTAGTGACAAGGGACTCAAGACACCTAGTTGACCACTCAACCCACTGGTTTGACCAAGTCAAACCCTCCAAGTCAACTTTGGTCAAAACCAAGCTCAGATGGGGATGAAAACTAGGCCCAACTCCAAACAGATTGGGCTAGGCCCAAATGTGATGGCCCACTAGCTTTAGTAAGTGGAAATTACCTAAAGAGCCACTCAATTTCTGGAAGTGATGAATAGGATAGAGAAAGTGAATTTTTCATTAAAGGGAGGAGAGAGAAAGTGGGGAGTTAATGGTGAAATGCAAGAGGCTCTTCCCCTCCCCTTCCCTTAGCCACCATTCATCTCCCCTGACCTTTGGGAAGAGTTGTCATCAATTCTAGCCAGCCCAGCACATGAAGGGGAACCAATTCACCATGGCCGAACACTCCCCATCATGGCCATTAATGGAAAATCAAGTGTAGCCTCTCCCACTCCCCAAAATGATCCCTCCATCAGCTTTAAAAACTTCCAAGCAATCGAAATGGACAGTTACATCACTGGTTTAGGAGGAGAATAGAGAATTCAGCAAGGAGGAAGCTTGAGATTGTCGGCCATGGCACATCACCACTACACCCACCGCTAAGCCTGCCTGTAGGTCTAATCCTTCTTCTTCTCCTCTGTGCTAGATCTGTAGATCTTTATGTGGATAAATCGGGCTCAATCGAGCCCGATAAATGAGGAGAAAATGAGTGAATTTACGTAAAAATTCAACCCCTCGTGTTCGCCGGGAATGGCCCCTCCGGCAGCTGTGCCGCTGCCAGGCGATAGCCAACACCTCAACGGAGGTGGTGGTGGTGGTTGGCTAGGGAGGTGGCCGGGTGGTGGGGAAATGAAGCTGGAATGGCTCCAGGATGAAGAGATCACGACCCTTAGCTCATCGAGGAAGATGACCTGTCGCCATTGGATCAGCGTGATCGGTTTTACGCATGCCGATTTTCTAAATATAAATATACACATTAATGCATATTGCCACTCTTTATCAATCACCTTGTATTAATTATTAAAAATACATTAAGGCATTTTTTGTGAACATCTCCAACATAGGAAACCTAGCCCTTGATGTCTAGTTTATTACAAAATTTGAATCAACTCATTTAAACCACTAGATCTCCATCAGCACACTTTTTGGAGCAAGGTATCCAAAGGCTAACAAGAAATTGAACTGAGTGCCCTCAGTGAACCACTCAGTCAAATGGTTTGACATTTTGACCATAGGCTGGTATGGCCATGGTCCACAACATATCCAAAAATAAGAATTTTTGGAGAAGATTTTTCTATAGTTTTTGAAATAATTTAATAACTCATGTATGTAATTAAAATAGGTTCCATGGACCTCAAATTTTTCCCAAACTCTGGTGGATGACCAGAGGGGATATTATAAGGCCCACAAAAAATATAAACCTAATTGGAGTTGATTTGGAGGGATAATTTGATAAACATAGTTGGTCATATGTTATAGGTCTAGCTTCAAAATTTCAAAGGTAACATGCGTCGAGTCGTCGACTAAACTCGACGAGGCGTCGAGTGATCTCGACGCCATTCGACCAGGCATCAAGTGGTCGACTAGTCTCGATAAAGAATCGTGTAATCTCGACGCCATTCGACCAGGAGTCGAGTGGTCGACTTGTCTCGATGAGGCGTCGAGTAATCTCGAAGAGATACGACCAGGCGTCGAGTGGTCGACTAGACTCGACGAGGCATCGAGTAATCTCGATTTCATTTGATGAGGCATTGAGTGGTTCTCGATGAACACGCCGCTTGACTCAGGAAATTCTGGACTCAACGAGGCGTTGAGTGATCTCGACGCCATTCAATGAGGCGTTAAGCAGTCTCGACGCCGTCCCTACCAAATACAAAATTACATGTCTAAATGTATTGGAGGGTCATGAAACATGGGTAATAGGTTTTTACTGATGTTATCTACCTCTGCAAATTTTATTATAATTTTGGGTTAAAGAATTTAAGTACCTTCTTTATAACACTAGAATTTGTTGGTTGGAGAAATATATTTTAAAGGAACTAACCGAGTATTGGAAAATTGTAAAACTTGGCTAGTAAACTTCTTATACCTCTGTAATGCCTTGTTAATATTATTACAATTTTTGGAAGAATATATATGGTAGTTTCTTCACAAGTTGCCCTAAAGGTAAATTACTTTGTAAATTCAAATAAATGGTTAAATGGAATTAGGACTTCATGAAATTTTGGCAGACATGTTTTCTGATCATTTTAGTCCTCTGGTAATTTTGTTATAATTTTTGGATGACAAAATCTTGTAGCCCCTTGATTAATTATCATTCTAATCAAAAACTTATAATTTTGGTTTATGATAGAAATACTTTCTGGAAGATTATGGAACTCATACCTTGTTATTAGCTAGTCAATAAGAGGTTGTGGAAATTTTGTTGTAATCATTGCATGTCAAAACTTGTTCTTCATGTTCAAATCATAGGGATTCATGAATTAAGAAAAATTATTTAAAGGCTGATTTAATTAGGGAAAAAATCGAGTTCTAGTTTTGGGCTCAAGAAGTCATGGTAGACCCCTAGTAATAATTATAGGGTTGTAGGCAAAGTAATCTGTAGTATTTACTTTCTTATGCTTAGGTTGGATCACTTGGTCTACATATAGTAAATTCAAGTATTCAGGGAAGAATTGCAGTCCATACATGGGTGGAGATATAGTGGGTGCACCTGAATGGGTGGAGTCTTGATGAGGTCACTGTTAGAGCCAAATCCTAAGTAGACTGGGTACCATGGAGATGGAGAGTGCTCAGGGTCGACGGAGTATTGTCTTCTCTCGGGGAATATAAATCCACCTAGGATTAGTTAAAAAGGCAATGTGGGGAAAAAGGGTTCGGTGATAAATAAATACTCATAAAAGTAAGTGCCTTTAGAAAGGTATAGCTTTGGGCTTCACCTCGTCGTAGTTCCTAGTGCCCCCTAGAGCCCTTCACCGGGCATGCCCTAGGCAGTCCAAGGTTAACCCTAAACTGTAAGAATAAGCTGGTTAAAAGAGTAACCTTTAAATAACCACCGACACGAACACTCACCCTATCTTTTTGGGAGAATAGATGGTATAGATTCACGAGCGATGGGCTTAGTGTTTGATAGAGAGATGGTTTTAAGTTTGGAGAGCCGACGGCTCGGGAGCTCTTTTTTGCATAAGTGCATGTGCATTAAAGTGGTTGGTCCTCGTTATTGAATGATTGTTCACACCGACGTCGATTCGTTGACTCGGTAAGTGTAAGTATTCACTTAGCCCATAAATACTAGTGGTTTTGACCGCATTAGTACAAGAGACTCAGTAGCACCTGACTATGGGCGTACCGAGTAGTACGCAGGGTCTAGGCTGGGTAGTGTGAATACCAACCTAGGAGTGGGGAGGCCCAACCCACTGCCTCTGTTTGCCACTACGAGAGGTACCTGAGAGTTTAACTAACTCCAAATGGGGGAACTAAAGGTCTGTGCTCATAGAGTCGGGTGGGTGTATTGCACTTGTGTGGAATTCATCATTTAGCATGCATAGCATTCCATGTCATACATAACCTGCATAAAACCTCTACCCCTGATGTATAAATTATTATGAGATATTTTATACGTTAGGCCTTGCAAAATAACCCTTAACTTATAAGTTTGTATGAGCATTCTTATAAGCTAAGGTTACTTTCTTGTGATGATAGATAGCTGCTCTACTTTTACTTTTGATTTGATGCTTCTAATATACTGCTACTCTTACTTTATGTTCATATACCTATCAATACTATGTTGGATTCTTTTGAAATATGATAGTTAAGGCCATTGTCATATGCTTTTGCTTACTCTCCATTTCAGTCCCTTCCCTTTCATCCTCCCCCGTACGGTACCTAGGTGTCGCAGGGGGGAGGGAGGGGGACCAAGACTTAGTTAAACTAGCAGTTTGATGGGCATAACACCAGGGACTCCAGCAGGGGAAACATCACACCCAGGAGGAGGTGAACTAGTATAGTCCAGGTATGGCAGCAGCAGCAATAATAGCAGTCATGGGATCATTGAGTGTCTAGTAGCTTTACTTCCGCGAGCATTATGTGGTGAGGATTATATGTACTGGGATGGTGCACTTTTTATCCCTTATTTTTTGTGGACTGATTATATATATATAGCATGAGATGTGGGCTGGTTATCTTATGATAGTACTTCTTTTGTTTAAGGCATATGCTCGAGTAATTGCCCGCAGAATCGGCGGTTTGTCGTGTCAACTTTCTCGGGAGTTAGTGTCACCATAAAGCAGCAGTTCAGAGCATAAGACCCGGTAAAAAATGTGGTTTTACACAGTGCATGAAGAAAATCGCACACGCAGAAACAGATCACCAAAAATGCTTATTTTTATAAATTGACCACACATGATCGGTTTGGCCCGCGCGTGATGGAAAACACACAACCATACTATTAGGAAACATGCATATGCACATTCGATAATGGTGACGCACAGTTGAACTCATACATGCGAATCTAAAACACACGGGTAGCAACAGATCACTCATTTTGAACATTTTTAAGGGCTTGAACTCGCACGGTCGAAACAAACGCGCGCAAAGCACCAACGCATGAATTTGCATGCTTAACAGACTTGTTTTGCAATTGAAGTGATGTGCTCTTTCATTCAAAAATGAAATTTATCGAGGCAACGGTCGTCAGTGCATGAATAAATATGCCAAATGCATAAGGTAAAATGATTGGGAAGGCAACATGCTCTCCCCAAAAGCAATTAAGCATGCAATTGCACACCAAAATAGTCTAAAAGTACACATCATGTGTGCTTTTTTGATTTAATGAAATATGAGACTTTTCACATGAAATGTGAAGCGACTAAGCATAAAATTACGTCTTGTTGGGTCCATTGATCTCAATGTCCTGGATTTGAAGAAGGCCTAGTAAACAATATATACACATGTGGTGATCTAACTTGTGCTCAAGTTTAATGATTACAGGATGCCCTAGCAATATTGATGGACAGATAGCCTAAGTGCCTAACACTACTAAAACAGACTTTTAGCCACGGCAGATTTCTGTGTCTAAAAGTCCAAAACTGTGGCTAATAACTATTAGCCACGGCCTACCCACGGCAAATGGGCGTGGGCAATGCGAGTGTGGCTAATAGTATTTGCCATGCTGAATTCGTGGCTAATAAGTTATTAGCCACGGTTCAATTGTCGTGGCTAAAAGTTCCTCATTTGTCACGGTTTAATTGTCAGGGTTACAGGGTCTGTAATAAACCTAACATAAAAAATATTCGGCTGTCCTCCGCCACCCGGCCGCCGCCGTCGCCGCTGCCGCCCGGCCGCCGCCATCATCCGGCAGCCGCCGTCGCCGCCGCGCCGATTTTATTTCAAATAATAATTTTGAATGGGCTATATAAGCCACAAATCGAGCTTTTTATTGGCGGTGTGGGACTAAAAAAACCCATTTTTTGCCACGGATTAGGCTTCTGTGGCAAATACTAGAGTATTAGCCACGAAACAGGCAAACCGTGGCAAAAAGTCGGGTTATTTGCCACGGATTAGTCATCTGTGGCTAATACTAGCTTATTAGCCACGGAATAGGAACCGTGGCTAATACTTCAGTATTAGCCACGGTTTTCCCCCTTGAAAAAAAAATCGTGGCTAAAAGTCATTTTTCTAGTAGTGTAAGTCAGGTAAACTCTTACCTAAGATGTGGATAGACAGAAATCTGTCTAAGTCAACAGACATTGAGTGAAGGTTACTCACTCAATGCTAGATGACTTATAGCACTGAGTGGAGCCTATACAGTCAAAGCCAAAGGATTGGCAAGCTGGGAAAGTGGCCAAGTACATAGGCGTTGAGTGAAGCCAACTCACTCAATGTCATACAGCAAAAGGCTGTGAGTAAGGCTAATGTAGTAAGAGCCTAAGGAAAAATGGGCAGAAAAGTGGCTAAGTCCACAGGCATTGAGTGAAGATCATTCACTCAACTTCATAGCTCCATAATAATTGAGTATAGCTCAGTCATTCAACGCCACGGGAAAACTGTGAATATTTACTAAGTCCACATGCATTGAGTGAGGCAAGCTCACTCAACACCATGTGATAATGTGTTGACTAATTCTCAAAGTCAGTGTTCTTTTTAGACATAAAAATTTGGCTAAGTCTGAAATGTGTTGAGTGTAGATCATTCACTCAACGCAAGGTAACAGAAGAAAATCGGTTAAGTAGTTTGGCGTTGAGTAGAGCTTACACACTTAACGCCAAGGAGCAGAAAAATCTGGCTAAGGTAGAAAGCGTTGAGTGAGGCGTACTCACTCGACGCTCTCAATGCCATGACTCAGAAAATCAGGCAAAGGCAAAAGGCGTTGAGTGAGGCGTGCTCACTCAACGCTCTCAACTCTTAAGATGTTGAAGAAGAAGAAAAATTGGTTAAGGCATGAAGTATTGAGTTAGGCATGCTCACTTAACGCTCTCAACGCCTAAATTACAGAATGCATAGCAAAGGCACAAGGAGTTGAGTAAGGTGTGTTCACTCAACGCTCTCAACACAAGGCATGCAGGAAATACTATAGAAATGGTTAAGGCAAAAAGCGTTGAGTGAGGCTTGCTCACTCAATGCTGTCAATGTCTAGATAGACAGGATTCTGTCAAAGTACTTTGGCGTTGAGTGAATCTCATTCACTCAATGCCTATTCTACTGATGCTTGATTTTTGACTAAGTCCACAGGTGGTGACGTCAGTAAGTCAACAAGTCAACCTTATTCAAATTGTTAGCGGCAAAGCTACAGTACATGACAAAAGGCGCCGCAGACCTATTGTACGATAGTTAGTCATTAAATCAAGGATGCAGCTGGCATTAAATGTGTGGGTCCCACTGCTAAAAGAGTTATTAAGTTGCATTCAATAAAAGGAGAAGCCTTTTATGAAAAAGGCAACTGTTGAGATAGTTCTTCTTCATCACCATTATTGCTGTGAAGAGAAGAATAGAGGGCAAAAAGACTGGAGATCTAAAGGCTCAATAAGTTAGCTGTTTATCTTCATCTTCGACTACAGCAAGATCAGAGCAAATCTCTTAAGAGGAAAAGAAAGTTAGTTGGTGCCAATTTCCATCTGCATTAGCAGGTTCTTCACAGATCCAGCAGCATAACACTAAAGACCATCTATTGGAGGTTGTGAAGAAGAAGTTAGGGCTGAACATCCTCAGCCCAGGAAAGAAAGAAGAAGCAGAACTGTTTTCTTCCAGTTACTTTCAGCACAAGCTAAAACAAGTTATGTATCCTTGTTGTTATGAAGAAGTTGAGCTGAGAATCTTTTCAGTTCAAGTAGTAGCAAGTTTTGTTGCAGTCACTTCACAGATTCAGCAGGAAATATTCATGGTGTTGTGAAGAAGAAGTTAGGACTGAGTGTATCTCAGTTCATGTAAAGGTAGACTCAAGAAATATATTCCTAGAGTCAAAGTTAGACTGAGTCTATCTCAGTCAAAGTAGATTGGCATAGAGAAATTTCTCTTGTATCCAATCAAGACTCACCAACCCACTTCCATCTTATAGGATCCAGTTCGATCTGAGAGGTAGGGCAAATTTGCTTGAGCTGTAGGACTTGGTTTAAAGTCTGAGGTTGGTGAGTCATTCTCACTGAGCTGTAGGGCACTTGTTCCTGAAGTAGGATCTAGGTGCAGATCTGAGTGTAGGGCCTTTGTGCCTGAGATTATAGGAGAGAAATTCTCACTGATCTGTAGGATCCCTAATGGATCTGAGTTAGGGATGTCATCCTAGCCTGAGTGTAGGGCCTTTGGCCTGAGGTAGGTGATCAGCTGATCACTGAGTTGTAGGCCTTTGTGGCTGAGCTGTAAGTCTTGGAGTAGACTGAGAGATCCCTGGGGATTTGAGGTGTAAGCTCCTTGGAATAGTAGTTTTGGAGAAGTGTCTAGTCCAATAAAATAGTTGGATAGGAGGGAGGGAAACCTATTCACCCCCCCCCCCCTCTAGGTGATTTAGCTATCTTTGAAATCAAAGACTTTCAAGTGGTATCAGAGGGAGGTTACTCAAAAAGGATCTAACAGTCTGATTAGACCTCAAAGAATAGCTAAAAAGTTTTGAAATTATGTGTTTAAAAGTAAACCATAAGGTGTGGAGATCAATGGAGCTCCAAGTATATAGAGAGAACAAGAATAGCATTGGGTTGTTGACTGCTCTTACAGAAGACATAGTCTATTTAGAGACAAGAGCAAAGATCAGGGCCCCTCTGTCACACTCAGATAGTAACTCAGAGGTGGATGAAACTGAGGAAGGTGAATGTAGATGTTATGGGATGATAGCTACACGGGAAGAAGAATCCTGTCAGGATCATCCTATATAAAATGAGGTATATTCCCCATCAAGCTCATCCTCAGAGTCTTGATATGAATCCGGCTCAGACTCTGATGCATCCTTAACAAGTGTTGATGAGAGTCCTCTATCAGAAGATGATATCAATCAATTGATTGAAAATCATGCTGCACTTCTGAAAGCTTTCAAGAAAAGCAAGATGCTTGTTAAGAAATAAGCAGAGGAAATTGCCTCTCTACAGCTGGCTACTTCCCAGCAAGATGAGACTTCACCTTTGCTATATCTAAAAGAGAGGGAAGTAGCTCATCTGAAGTATTTCTAAATGGATTCACAAATGTGCCAGAGGAAGTGCAACAGGCTCTTCATATTCTCCATGTGTCTGACCTAGGGTTCATCTTGACGGAGCCTTGTTTACAATGAAAGCGAGAAGTTATAGAATCATTCTCCAATGCCAAAGCAGATGTATCTGGAGGCAAACTCAAGACCATGGTGAGTGGAAAGAAGATCAAAATCACTCCGCAGAGATTAAGCAAGGGACTGCAGTTGCCTAGGTTCACTAAAACTGATGAGGAAGATGAACTGATGCAGGACGACATAAAGTCTGCAACAAATGGTGTGGATTGTCTAAGCACGCTACAGGCTCCATCTTGAGAAAGGAACTGAACCTAAGGGGAAAGTTTCTGGAAGATATCATCGGGAAGGCTCCGATAAGCAAACCAGGCTCCCATGATAAAATATCAAAGAAGTTGTTTGAGTTAATGATAAGGGTCATTCTGTATAAAAGGACTGACTGGGGCAGAATAGTGTTTGAAAGGATAGTGGAATGCATTGTTGAATTAAACTTAGGGAGAATTCTATCCCTATTTCTACGACAGATAGTCCCAGAAATCCTAAACATGAAGCTTGGGGAAAGAATACACCACATGCGAAGAATGGACATCAAAATGCTTGAGAGGTGGAACAAGGTACTTCAACCCCATGGACCATCAACTGCAAAAAAGAAAGGAAAGAAGATAGTTGTTCCAGAGCCCATCTCCACTAGCAGCTCTTCTAATGAGGAAGAACCATATAATCCAGAATTGTCATCCTCTACAAAAAAGTCCAGGAAAGATATCGAAATTCAGGTATCTGCTTCTTCAAAACCTACCCCACAAAATCTTGTAAGCAGATCTGAGACAGATACTGTCCCTAGGGATGTTGTGCCGACTGTTGAGATGGCTGAAGTAGTGGCAGAGGAATTTGTTGACAAGATCTCTACAAGGATGGAGGAAGATGCTTCCAAACCAGATGATACAGATGGGAATTGCCTATATCAAATGATACGGATGTTCCTATGCCTCAGAGTGAGGGGGAAATATATTTGAATTCTAAAAAGAGATAGCAATTTCTGAAGGTGAGCTACTCCTGGCTCAAGTTATGGATGCAACATTTGCTGAGAAAAAGGATGCACTAGTTGAGGGGTAGCAATTGATAGAAGAGATATTGCATGATGCATTATTTATAGGGAGAAGCTACAGGTCCCTCCAAAAGTAGTTCAAACTGTTGTAAGGGATACAGAAGTTGTTAATGTTGACCTGCATGCAAATGAAGGCATGTCAAAGGCTGAGGGAGAGATTCCATCTAAACTCCCTACTTATGAAGTGCATGATCTAGTCTCCTCTGAATCTGAGAAAGAGGAATCTAGTCATGAGAAAACACACTCCTCAACACATAAAGAGAATGACCTGTCCAAGAGTAACTCTGCACAAGGAACAAGAAACAGGCCAATACAGGAAAATCAAGATGAAGGCACATCTGCCAGGATAGATCAGCTGCCACCAATATTCCTAGCTCAACTGAAGGGACTTCTAGATGAACAAAGGAGAACCCTAGAAACATTTATGGATGGTGCATTAAAGAAAATCAGAAATGATCTAGCAACTGACATCAAATCTATAAGGTTTGAAGTTAACTTACTGAAAGCTGAAACTATAAAGTTCTTCAAAAGGGCTGCTCTAGCTGTGGATTACACCATGGACAAGTTGGATGTAGCAAGAAAAATGTTATCACCATCATAGAAAATCAAAATATTCAGAATCAAAACATGCAGGCCATTCATAATGTTGATAATGTACTAAGGGATAAACAGAAGACAGAGATCTTTACCAAGGTAGATGCTTGTACAAAGCTACTTGATGACCATATGCTGGAAGTAAAGAATCATGTTACTGCAGGAGTTAATTATCTAGAAATAGAAAGAAGTAAGGCATGCACCTCCCAGACCATGAAATTAATTGAAGAAGTCAAAAAGGGGGAGTGTGAGGCTATAAGAACCAATACTGAAAACATGGTATGGGCAACCAATATGGTGAGAGGCTCATTGGGAATAGAGCCAGTGCAATATGATAACATCCCAATGATGTTTGCTTATGTGTTAGAGGTTTTGAACAAAGGGCCTACTCAGCAAGATCATCAAAGTTTTCAGTATATAGAAGAAGGTGATAGTGCTGTGATCAGTGGGGAAGGCAGTCCACTGTTGCTGAGATTCCTTCCTTCAGCCCCACTATAGAACTAGCACTACAAACAAAAGAAATGACTACAATTGCCGAAACTGAAGAATAAATCGGGATAAGGAAGAGGAAATATAGAGAAGAAATGGAGAAAAGACATGATTTCGAACAATGGAGCACAGAGTCAAGATCTATCAATGTGCTTGCGTGGGATTAGATCAAAAACAAGAGGTCAGATAGAGGAAAATGGTACAGCAAAATGGAATGGGACAAGATGGAGAAGAGGGACACAAAAATAAGAATTTACTGGAGGAACAGAAATGTTAACCTTCTAGCTCCTGAAGTTGTTGAACTCTCCAAATACTTCCCCAAGCCCTTCAGCTATTTTCAAAGACAGAAAGACAAAGCTGAAGCTGAAGCTAAAAAGGAAAAAAGAAACTAAAGCAAAGGCAGCTGATAAAACAGACAAGAAGGGAAAGAAGATAGCTGGATCAGATGACAAACCTGCAAAGAAATCCAAGGGCAGTGAGATTTTGATAAGGAAACCTGAAACTTGAAAAGTTTAAGGTTCTGCTTATAGGGCTAAGGGATGTGACATTTTATTTCATGCAAAAAAATTATAATTCCTTATATGTTAAATGAAATATCATTTGCTATGATTATGATTTTTTTATTTATACTATGATAGTATTTTTTGTATATGTAGCATAAGTATGTTAGTGTATACATTAGCATAGGTTTTGACTTCTTCAAATAGGGGGAGATTGTTAGGTCCATTGATCCCAATGTCCTGGATTTGAAGAATGCTTAGTAAACAATATATACACATGTGGTGATCTAACTTGTGCTCAAGTTTAATGATTGCAGGATGCCCTAGCAACATTGATGGGACAGATAGCCTAAGTGGCTAAGTCAGGTAAACTCTTACCTAAGATGTGAATAGACAGAAATCTGTCTAAGTCCACAGGCGTGTTGGGTTTTGCTAATCGTCATAACATTTGTGCGCAGCGGAATAAAGAAACAAGAAAAACCCAAAAGCATGTTGTGGATCTTGTTATGACCATTCATCATGAAGTAATAAGCAATAAATAAATTATACCTTTGCAGGATTGAGTCAATACTCAACCTAGGTGCTTCGATTGATTCTAACGAACGGCAACGGCCAGAGTTCCGAGCGTAGAATAGTGTCAACGCCTCTAGGAGTATCCAAACGAGCACGGAGAACCCTAGACTCTTGTCGTACAAGATCTAGGTCAGAAAGAAGCTTGCCCTCAACGTCTCCACGGATGACTAGATCTGTTCAAGGAGAGGTGGCAATGACTATCACCATGCCTTGGAAACCTTTTCTGACGGCAGGAAGGGATGGCGGACAGCCGACGGCGTTAGGCGGCGGTCGGCGGAAGTAGTGGTGGTCCGCAAAATCGCGGGAGCGAACTTTTCTGTCGCGCAGAAGAAGCCGTCGCGGGATTAGGTGTAACAACCCGACCCGTTAAATAACATATAATAGAAGGTCCAGTCGGGGACACACATTATATGCCACAAACAGACGGCGAGGTCACAGGTTAATACCAAAATCCCACGCATCCTAACTCAGAGCATTCTAGTGGAAGTTTACAAGTTGCACGAACTCAATCCATGAATGTCCACTAATATATAAATAACTCATTTATATACAAGACCAGGAATGTTAACAAGCACACCGCTCACGGCCTTAAGGCCTTACAAGTTTCTCTTTATAAACATATGACTTCATACATCGGCACGCAGGCCGGCCACACATGAAATCCAAAGCTTCGCACGGCCTTCGAGGGCCTAATAGCAACAGCAAGGGCTTCAGCCCGCTCATTCCATTTCAGCATCTACAAGGGCAGCATCTGCATATAGATATCCACCCCAGGGGTGACAAACAAAGCAACGATAAGCATTCAGCTGACCAATTATAATGACCCTACCCCTTACCCGGGGTAGTGGTTCCTTCCCTGCATGTATTCCAATCTCAACACAGTTATATAATACAATTTATAATCACAAATGCCAGCCTTTGTGTCAGACGGTCCGTGCACTCAGGGCACACTTACGGCGTACCAAGCTCCTCATGGTTCCACTACCGGTTCGAGGTGTTTACTTATTGGCCGGGCCTAAGCCTTCAAACCCCTGTTGAAGACCTCACACCCGTCCACTCAGAGGTGTGCACTCATAGATAACTGTGAGCACTATCAGTCGACCTACCCTCGTAGTGTAACAAGCCTAGGGAAGTCGCCCCGCTGCATTGCTACCAATCGACCGCTCACCCGATCCTACCACTGAACTTGTTGGGTGGCCCACCCACTAATGAGTTATTTATATATTAGTGGACATTCATGGATTGAGTTCGTGCAACTTGTAAACTTCAGCTAGAATGCTCTGAGTTAGGATGCGTGGGATTTTGGTATTAACCTGTGACCTCGCCGTCTGTTTGTTGCATATAATGTGGGGCCCCGGCCGGACCTTCTATTATATATTATAACACTCGAGGCTGTTGCACTTCATGATGTGAGCTTTGCGGCTCCTGCAATCCGAGATTGTACACTCACGGTTGCGCCCAGGATGCAGATGATTCCGCCACATCCTTACCCTTTTCCTCATAGGATGCGCCTGTCTTTTGCTCACTCTTTGACGGGCCTTTCCAACAGTAACGGGCTATATGCCCCTGCTTCCAACAAATGAAACGGGTACGCGACTCAACACGTCCTTGACCAAATGTCGCGCCCGAAGCAACATCTGAAGACGTTTGTTCAGCAGTTTTGAACCTCTTCTTATCTCGTTTCCTAAACTTCGATTATTCGGACTGCGAGACTTTGAACTCCGACTTTTCCGCCGCCAAGTTCTTCTTGTCGTGTACTCGTTTCAAATCTTTTTCCAGTGTACAGGCTGTATCTACTAAGGCTTGGAAGCCAATGTTCAATGAACTCAGAAGCGCCAATCTCAAATCATCTCGGAGTCCCTCATAGCATCAGACGCCAAACCCCTGTTGGAGGCCTCTCGTACCCACCCACTCAGAGGTGTTCGCTTACAACAATCCGATCAATGAACTTGGTGGGTGTCCTACCCACTCAGAGGTTCTCGCATTCCTCCTCAACACCGGCACATAGTGTCGCTTTCCATTCCAACAATACAGCTCGTGTCGAGCATACAACCAAAGGAAGCTATACAAAGCTTCCTTCTCACCATCACAATCGTCCTCACAAATCTCCGTAGGTTAACCCACCAATTTCATTGATCGGATTGTTGTAAGCTAACACCTCTGAGTGGGTGGGTACGAGAGGCCTCCAACAGCGTTTTGGCCTCTCGGTTTTCCGCTTTTGAATTCGTGGCCGAATTCTTTTGTCGGGTGGCGAGCACGTGTACATGCGAACCGTTTTAACATAATATAACTCAAGAATGTCCACTAGGAATGTGCGCGTGATTATTCGGTATGTTTTCCGTTTTGGATTGGAGGTTGATTATTGATATCCTGTTCACATATAGGTGACAAGGAGTGGTGCTGGGCAGTCTGAGCCCCAGCGTTCGGATGAGAGTGCGGCACCAGGCGAGGTGCCCACACCTCCTCCTTCTGTGGAAACTGTACGCCGAGTTACGGAGTCAGTATTTACCATGATTCAAGCACAACCTATTGGGCAGGCAAGCCCTGTAGTGGAGCCAGTTAGTGTTGGTGCAAGGCAAGAGCGTGTGGAAGCTCGGGTGGACGAGCGAGCGACTGACGAGAAATTGAAGCGGTTTATGGATTTTCATCCACCTACGTTTGTCGGGGCGCATTCCCAAACGCAGGAGGAAGATTGGCTTTCAAGAGTGAAAAGGATCCTGACAGCGCTAAGGATTGATGAGGGGTAGAGAGTGACGTTAGCCACTTTCCTACTTGAAGGAGAGGCGAGACTGCGGTGGGATGATGTCAAGATGCACCCGTCCACTCAGAGGCACGCACCTCATAGCAAACTGTGAGCACTATTAGTCGACCTACCCTCGTAGTGTAACAAGCCTAGGGAAGTCGCCCCGCTGCATTGCTACCAATCGACCGCTCACCCGATCCTAACACTGAACTTGTTCGGTGGCCCACCCACTCAGAGGTTCTTTACTTGTTGGCTTATGGGCATCAGCTGTGAAACCCCTGTTGGAGGCCTCTCGTACCGACCTACTCAGAGGTGTTCGCTTACAACAAACCGATCAATGAACTTGGTGGGTGTCCTCCCCACTCAGAAGTTCGCGCATTCCTCCTCAACACCGGCACATAGTGCCGCTTTCCATTCCATCAATACATCTCGTGTCGAGCCCCAGGGCATGTCCCAGGGCATGTCCCAGGGTGTGTCCTACTTGGGAGGCATTGAGTGGAGTGGCGTTGAGTGGCGTTGAATGGAGTGGCGTTGAGTGGCATTGAGTGTGGGATACGGCCTGTGACACGGGCGTGTCATAGGGGCGTGTTGAGCACACGATCGAGGACACGGGCGTGTGCCTTAGTCATGTACTTCTCGGGTGTTTCAGCCTTGTGTTGATGAGGTGACACGGCCATCCACACGGCCGTGTACTGGTTGACATGGGCGTGTCGTAGCCCGTATTCTATTCCAGATTGAGTCGGTTCTGTAGCCGCTCATGGGACACGGCCTGTGGCACGGGCATGTCACAGGTCATGTCAGCTCTATTTAGATGCTTTTCAAAGCGATCGAGGCCGTTCGTTCCCTTCTATTTGGATCCTGTGGTCCCAGATAATCCCTGCTCTTATAAGGCCGAGAATGGAGATGAATATCTCATTCCCATATTGGTCATTCTCTTTCTAAGTGAAGAGAGAGAGAGGAGAGCAAGGAAGGAAGAAGGAGAAGCTTTTCGACCGCCGGTGGAGCTTTAGCGGTCCAAATTGAGAGCCGAGTTCAGCGTTGCGAAGGCAAGGCCGCTGCGGTGCTTTCCTTCCTACTAGTTCTTTCATGGCGCCGAAGCGATCGTCAAGGGTAACGGTCTTTCTTGTTTGGGCAGGTGAAGCCTTTTGTTTATGCATATATATTCGTGGAATCCCCCATCAAAAGATGGAAGAGCATAAGTGAATCCAGCGATAAAGTCTGCATCTAGAGCCGAAAATGTGTAGTACGGCATAAGCATGCTGTGTGAAGCCCATCTGGATGGATGTCTGGATTGGTGATGCTGCGAACCGGAGAAGACTCTGGGTATACATCGGTTAACCTACGGAGATTGTTGAGGATGATTGTGATGGTGAGAAGGAAGCTTTGTATAGCTCATGTGGTGGTATGCTCGGCACGAGCTGTATTGATGGAATGGAAAGCGGCACTATGTGCCTGTGTTGAGAAGGAATGCGAGAACCTCTGAGTGGGCAGGACACCCACCAAGTTCATTGATCAGATTAATTGAAGGATCAAGCGCATACCCAACTGCACCAAAAGCCCGGACTGTTGGAGAGGGTGCTACTTAATTTTTTATATAAGTAGCAGAGCGCCACGGGTCAAGTGAAGGAACGTCGGACCCAACAATCCCCCCCCCCCCGACGTCCAGCACAACCCGTCGGCTCAGAGGTGGGGTTACCACATGGCCCACACGGCTCAGAGGTGGGGTTACCACATGTCCACGGTTGCCTGACCCACCGGACCCACACAGGTAGAAGGGAAAAATCAGGATTTAATAGCGCCCCCCCGGTCTTGAACCCGTAACCTCCCTCTGATACCAATTGAAGGATCAAGCGCATACCCAACTGCACCAAAAGCCCGGACTGTTGGAGAGGGTGCTACTTAATTTTTTATATAAGTAGCAGAGCGCCACGGGTCAAGTGAAGGAACGCCGGACCCAACATTAATGTAAGCGAACACCTCTGAGTTGGTGGGTACAAGAGGCCTCCAACAGGGGTTTGGCGGCTGATGCCTATAAGACAACAAGTTAAGAACCTCTGAGTGGGTGGGCCACCCAACAAGTTCAGTGGTAGGATCGGGTGAGCGGTCGATTGGTAGCAATGCAGCAGGGCGATTTCCCCAGGCTTGTTACACTACGAGGGTAGGTCGACTGGTAGTGCTCATAGTTTGTTATGAGGTGCGTGCCTCTGAGTGGACGGGTGCGTGAGGTCTTCAACAGGGGTTTGGAGTCTTAGGCCCGGCCAACAAGTAAACACCTCGAACCGGTGGTGGAACCATGAGGAGCTTGGTACACCGTAAATGTGCCCTGAGTGAATGGAACGTCTGGAACGAAGGCCGGCATTTGTGATGATAATGTGTATTGTAGATTGGAATACATGCAGGGAAGGAACCACTGCCCTGGGTAAGGGGTAGGGTCGTTATAATTTGTCAGTTGAATGCTGACAGTTGCTTTGTTTGTCCCCCATGGGGTGGATGTCTATATGCAGGTGCTGCCCTTATAGATGCTGAAATGGATTGAGCGGGCTGAAGCCCTTGTTGTTGCTGTTAGGCCCTCGAAGGCCGTGCAAAGCTTTGGATTTCATGTGTGGCCGGCCTGCGTGTCGATATATGAAGTCGTATGTTTGTAAAGAGAAACTTGTAATCCCTTATGGCCGTGAGTGGTGTGCTTGTTAACATTCCTGGTCTTGTATATAAAGGAGTTATGTATATATTATGTTGGGTACATTGGAAAATGTGTACCTGATTTGAAGAAGCCCAACCTAGCTCAATGATATACATCAAGGTGTATTTGATGTTGTTTTAAGTTGACATGTGCAGGTGAAGAAGTGATAAAGTATGCAGAAAAATTCTAAGTCCAAGTGTCGACACAGAGGAAGCAGTGTCGACACACAGGAGAAAAGAGTCGACACAACACTGGGAAAAAGTGTCGACACAGAAGAAGTAAGTCGACACAACACTGGGAAGCAGTGTCGACACATAGCAGTTAGTCTACAACTACACTGGGAAAAAGTGTCGACACAGAAGAAGTAAGTCGACACATCACTGGGAATTTGTGTCGACACAGAAGAAAAGAGTCGACACAACTCTGGGAATTTGTGTCGACACAGAAGAAAAGCATCGACCTCAACATTGGGAGAATGTGTCGACACAGAAGAATATAGTCGATCTCAAGATTGTCGACATCAGCTGAATGTGTCGACACAGAAGAAAATAGTCGACCTCAAGTTTGTCGACACCAGCAGAATGTGTCGACACATTGTGATTAAGTCGACACATTAAAGCAGAATGTGTCGACACCTGAAGGCTAAGTCGACACTTACTAAGCTATAATTCTACGACAACTGTGTCGACACACAGGACTTGTGTCGACACACTGAAGAGTCAAGACCAAGTTATTTCAGAAGAAGCTGTGTCGACTCAAAGGCAACTTAGTCGACATCACTGAAGACTGTGTCGACACCAAAGTCAATTGTGTCGACACAGTTAGACAGATGGTCTCGACACTTTCTGACAGACTGTGGTTCAAGACTAAGGCACAGGACTTGTTTGAGGACTTGACAGCTGTGGGTTGCCACCGGTTAACTGAAGCTGTCAGACTTGTCAGAAAACGGTTAGAAACCGGATCAGCCGGTTACCATGAAGAATATCTATAAATAGATGGATTCAGAAGGAGAAAGCAACTGTTGAAAAACATTGTTGAGAATCAAAAAGTTGAGAAGGATTACGATCCAATTCATTTCAAGAAAGTGCTAGGCACTTAAGAAGATCTTCTCCGGGAGATCTAAGAAGACTATCTAAGGATAGATCTAAGAAAAGTTCTAATCAGAATTCAGAAGAATCATTCAAAGTTCTGGATAGAGAGAGATCAAGTCAGAATTTGAAGAAGAAGAAAGAAACCACCAGTGGATTCTCAAGAAGCTGTTTGGAATCAACTCAGCTAAGTACATTTTCAAGAAGCTTTGAAGAAGGCTAAGAAATAGTTGATTGCTTCAGCTGATCAAGAATTGTCTTGGCCATTTCTCTCTCAACTTTGGCAAGACAGTTAAACAATCTTTTATATATTTCTGTAGGATCTGTTTACACAGATCTGAGTTGTAAGCCTATGTTATAAAGGCTGAGTGTAGGAGTGTTGAACTCTGAGTGGTAGGGCTGTTTGCCTGAGTGTAGGAGAAGGACATTCTCTGAGTTGTAGGCCTTGGGGCAAGGCTGAGGTAGGGCAGTTGTGCCTGAGTTGTAGGAACCTGTTGGGTTCTGAGTTGTAGGATCTATTGATCTGAGATAAGTGGAAGTTTGGCCGAATCTAGCATACTGCTAGATAGGTGAAAGGGGAAAGTGGATGTACCCAGACCTTGGGGAACCACTATAAAACATAGTGCAATCTGTGATGTTTTGTTTTTCTGTGATTGCTGTGTTTATTATGTTAGCTATTGAATTGAATTCTGCCTAGAAGTTTCAAAAGAAAAGCAGAACCTATTCACCCCCCCTCTAGGTGTTTAGGCTGCCTTGAAAGTTAAACTATCAAGTGGTATCAGAGGGAGGTTACTCAAAAAGGACTTAACAGTCTGAGGTAGATCTGAAAGGCAGATTCAAGATTCAAGAAGATGGGTTCTGGAGAGAATCATAAGGAGCTAGGGTCTATGAAATTACCCATATGCAAGAAGGAAATCTTTGGGATCTGGAAAGAGAGAGTCAGATTGTTTATGGAAGCATCTGACCCAAGGATTTACATCACAGTACAGGAAGGGCCCTTCACTCCAATGAAGATATCTGTTCTTGATGCAAATATCCAAATACCAAAGACTTATTCAGAAATGACCAAGGATGAAATCATCTTGGCAACCATGGATAAGAGGGCACAGAACATCATTGTCAGTGCCATAGATGATTCAACATTTCAGAATCTGATTCACTGCAAGACCTCCAAGGAGATGTGGGACACATTGATTGTCTACATGGAGGGATCTGAAGAAGTAAGGCTGGATAGAAAGTCTATGCTAAATCAGGAGTATGAAAGCTTTAGACAAGGAAAATCTGATAGCATAACTGAGTGCTATAAGAAATTCTATAGAATTGTGAATGAGCTAATATCCTATGGAAGAGTCTTCAGTACCTATGAACTGAATGACAAATTCTTAAGATCTTTATCAAAGGATTGGGATACAAAGATCTGTGCCATAAGAGAAGTGGCTAAATTGGCAGAGATATCTCCTCCAACCCTGTTTGGAAAGTTGCTATCCTATGAAATGCAACTTATGGTAAGGAAGGAGGAGGAAAGAAACTCAAGAGGAGAGCATAGAGAAAAGACTGTGGCATTTAATGCTGAAGCCACCAGAAAGAATAGGAGGAAATCACCATCTCCTCCTAAGGAAGTTGAAGAAGATAGTTCTGAAAATTCAGATAAGGGTTCAGTTAGCTGTGAGTCAGATGCAGACTTTGCTGCATTCACTAGGCAATTCCAAAGGTTCTTGAAAAAGAAGCAATGGAAGTCTAGGCCTTCCACATCACAGCAAGTTGATGACTATTATCAGAAGAGAAGGTCATCAAGGAAAGAGAAAAGTAGATCAAAGCCCAGCAAAGCCACTACTTCAAAGATTGTCTGCTATTGTTGCAATAGGCCTGGACATGTAGTGGCTGATTGTCCTGACAAAAGGAAGGAATCTTCAGAAAAGAAGAAGACTTATCAGAAAGGCAAGAAGGAGAAATCCTTTGTAGCAAAGAAAGATAAAAGTCTGTCAGATCAGTCAACTTCAGAATCAGGATCTGAAGCTGAAGCATATATTGGACTATATGCTGCATCTGAGGAAGAAGAGTTTATGCAGTTGCTAGACTCCATCAATGAACATCAATGCATGGGTTTGATGACAAGATCAGAAGAGGACATATGCCAGAATCAGTCTGGTCCTAATGAGGTAAACTGTCCTTCTTGTACATATGTTTGTAGTACAAATAAAGAATCAGCTACATCTGTATCAAGTGATGAAGATGCATCTGGATCTGAAGGAGATGTCTATCAATTGATAGACAAGTATGGGGACTTGTTGCAGGCCCTTAAGAAAAGCAAGAACCTGGTTAAAACACAGGCTCAGGAAATTGCTGAACTAAGGGTAGCAACAACTGAGTTAGAAAAAGTCCTTGATCAAAAATTAAATGAAATTGCCAAGCTGAAGAATATAACTATTATTCAGATGGGCACAATTAATTATACTAATGATCAAGTAAAGAGTCTGGAGGCCAGACTTAGAATTGAAAGGGATTTAGTGGCTAGTTACTCTAAGCCAAAATCTGTCTTACCCTTGATAGATGAATTTGTCACTCAGAAGGGTAAGGCTGGATTAGGATTTAAAGGTAACTCCAGGGCTGGCAGATTCAAGAGGAAAGGCAAAGTCCCTATTCAGCCACTAAACCTTTCAGTCCCCATAAGGTTTAGTAAGGAGAAAGTGCCTTCTAACATATATGATCATGAAGACATTCAAGGTCATATTAAGACAAATGTTCTGAAGAACAAGGGTGTTAAGGCAAGTAGGCCTACCTATGGTCATAAACCAAATGGTTTTAAGAAATTAGTAGGTGAAATAGCAACAGCACCAGCAATGAACAGAAATTCTACTGACAAGAATGTATCTAGATCTAGATACAATAAGTTTGAATGTTGGTGCTGTGGCAAGAGGGGCCATTTTGCATTGGACTGCTGGTATAACACAAGTGTTATAAAGAATAAGAGTCTACCTGTTAGAAGAGGTTATGATAACTTTATTAATGCTAACCTGAACCAAGGACCCAAGACTTACTTGGGTTCTAAGGGTAAGTAATTCTGTATTGCAGGTGAATCCAAGTAACCATGCCCCTATATGGTACTTGGATAGTGGTTGTTCCAGGCACATGACTGGAACAAAGGGGCTGCTGAAGGAGTATTCATCTGTCAAAGATGGACATGAAGTGATCTTTGGTGGATCTGAAAAAGGAGTCATCAAAGGGTTTGGTAACATTTCTTCTAACCTAATTACTATCACCCAAGTGGCCTATGTAAAAGGTTTGAAACATAATCTAATAAGCATAAGCCAGCTGAGTGATCTAGGATATGACATTTCATTTGGTAAGGATGGATGTCATATCAAAAGGTCAAGTGATCAAGAGATCATATTGACTGGGTATAGGAAGAGAAATGTGTATTGCCTTAATTTTGAATGTGAAAATAAGGCTTCCCCCATTTGTTTTGTAGCTGATGACAATGCATCTCATTGTGTTAAGTGGCACAAGAGATTGGCTCATCTAAACTACAAGACAATTGGCCAACTCTTTAGTAAAGAACTAGTGAGGAATGGGCCTCAAGTTAAGTGTATAAAGGAAGGGGTATGCTCAGCTTGTCAAAAGGGCAAGCAGACAAAAACCTCATTTCAAAGCCTTGAAAACAAGGATTCTGTGAGGTGTTTATACCTCTTGCATATGGATCTTTTTGGTCCTATGCCAGTTCACAGTCTAGGTAGGAAGGTCTACACTCTAGTGGTTGTAGATGACTATTCTAGATTTACATGGGTGTTCTTTCTGAGACAAAAATCTGAAACCCCAAGTGTATTACTTAATTTTGTAAAG
Source organism: Platanthera zijinensis (assembly GCA_039513925.1). Lineage (NCBI taxonomy): Eukaryota > Viridiplantae > Streptophyta > Magnoliopsida > Asparagales > Orchidaceae > Platanthera > Platanthera zijinensis. The sequence continues at coordinate 127,758,788 of CM077091.1, forward strand.
CAAATTCAGAATGAACTGAATAGTACAGTGGTCAAAATCAGAAGTGACCATGGTACTGAGTTTCAATCTGAAAGCATAACAAACTTGTGTATAGACTTTGGGATTTACCAAGAGTTCTCCTCACCTAGAACACCTCAGCAAAATGGAATTGCTGAAAGAAAGAATAGAACATTAATTGAAGCTGGTAGAACTCTATTGAGTGACACCTCTCTCCCAGAATATTTTTGGGCTGAGGCAGTTAACACTGCTTGTCATGTCATCAATAGGGCTTCTATCACCAAAAGCCACAGAAAGACTCCCTATGAGATTGTGAAAGGCAGAAAACCAAATCTATCCTATTTCAGGATCTTTGGTTGCAAGTGCTATATACTTAACAATGGCAAGTCATATTTGACTAAGTTTGCTGCCAAATCCCAGGATGGGATATTTGTTGGGTACAGCACAAATAGTAAGGCCTATAGAGTCTTTAACTTAGCTACTCAAGTTGTTGAAGAATCTGTGCATGTTGTATTTGATGAAACAAGATTAATCAATAGTGAGTTGTCTTGTAGATCAAATGACTCAACAGGTATAAGCAAGAAGATGGACAAGCTCTCCATTGCTGAAGCTTCAAAGGAAGATGAAGCATTGGAAAATGAAGGCTGCTGTCCAGGGGGAGTACAAGAGATAATGGAAGCTGATGAAAACCAGGAGGCTCAGCAGAATGAAGAAGCTGGAGATGCTCAACCTGAAGGGAATCTTCCTCCAGCTATAAGATATCTGAGAGATCATCCAACTGATCAGATAATTGGTGATCCAAGACAAGGAGTGCAAACCAGAAGCAGAAATCAAAGCACAGTTTTGCATTCAAGTTTCTTGTCCCAGATGGAACCTAAGAAGTTTGAAGAAGCTATCCAAGACCAGCACTGGATTGATGCTATGCAAGAGGAGCTGAATCAATTCAGAAGATGCAAAGTCTGGGAGCTGGTTCCTAAACCAAGAGGCCACAATATAATTGGCACTAAGTGGATCTATAGGAACAAGCTAGATGAGAGTGGGATAATAGTGAAGAATAAAGTAAGGTTAGTTGCAAAAGGATACAGGCAGGAAGAAGGAATTGACTTTGATCAAACCTTTGCTCCAGTAGCAAGGCTGGAGGCAATCAGAATGTTCCTTGCCTATGCAGCCTACCAAGACTTCAAAGTATACCAGATGGATGTGAAGTCAGCATTTCTGAATGGTGATCTTAAAGAAGAAGTATATGTAGAGCAGCCATCAGGTTTTGTAGATCCTCTTAAACCTGATTCTGTGTATAAGCTTAGGAAAGCTTTGTATGGGTTAAAACAAGCTCCAAGGGCTTGGTATGAAACCCTGTCTACCTTCCTCATTGAGAATAAATTCTCAAGAGGAAAGATAAACAAAACTCTATTCCTTAGGGAATCCAAAGGAAAGATCATCTTAGTCCAGATCTATGTTGATGACATAATCTTTGGATCTACTGAAAACAACCTTTGTAAAAAGTTTGCCAAACTTATGCAAGGGAAGTTTGAGATGAGCAGTATGGGTGAACTTAAGTTCTTCTTGGGACTCCAAGTAAGACAGACTGATGATGGATTGTCCATATCCCAGTCTAAGTTCACCAAAGAATTAATTAAGAAGTATGGTATGGAGTCATCCTCCACCATGAGAACTCCTATGGGAACTAGTATGCCTATATGCAAAGATGAGACAGGTAAACCTGTTGATGAATCATTGTATAGAGGAATAGTTGGGTCTCTACTATATCTGACTGCTAGTAGACCTGACATTATGTATGCAACATGTGTCTGTGCTAGGTACCAAGCCTGCCCTAAAGAATCTCATTATACTGCAGTCAAAAGGATTCTGAGATATCTAAAGGGCACTCCTACTCTAGGTCTTTGGTACCCTAGGAATAGAGATTTTCTACTAACAGGCTATTCAGATGCAGATTTTGCAGGATGTAGAGAGGATAGAAAGAGTACTACAGGTACTTGTCAATTCCTGGGAGGAAGACTAATATCTTGGAGTAGTAAGAAGCAGACCAGTGTGGCAATTTCCACAGCTGAGTCAGAGTATGTTGCTGCTGGAAGCTGCTGTGCACAGCTATTGTGGATGCAGCATCAGCTTAAGGATTATGGTATTCAGGTAAGTAGAACACCTCTTTTATGTGATTCAAAGAGTGCTATTTCTATTGCTAATAATCCAGTTTCTCATAGTAGAACTAAGCATATAGAAATCAAATACCATTTTCTTAGAGAACATGTAGAAAGAGGAGACATCTCATTGGAATTTGTAAAAACAGATTATCAAATAGCAGATGTGTTTACTAAGCCTTTAGATGAAACCAAATTCAATAAATTCAAAATTGAATTAGGTATGTTAACCATTGATTAATGTATTAACAAAATCATTAACAATGCAATTGAAGTGGTATATAAATAAGTAAAGGTAATAACAACAACATAATCAAGTGTTAAAAAGGACACATTGAAGTTACAGAAATTGGCTAAGTAAGAATGTGTCGACACATTCAGTAGTAATGTGTCGACTCAGAGAAATTATGTCGACAAGTCAGAAATATTGTGTCGACACAGAGAATATGTGTCGACACTTAAGAGTTATATTGTCGACTTAACCAGAAATATAATGTCGACTCAACCAGGAAAATGGTGTCGACACTTACAGAATATGTGTCGACACTTTTCCTTAGAGTCGACACAGAATTTCTGTTTTTCTAAGGTGTCGACATAACCACAAATTGGTGTCGACACATAGTCGGCTGAAGTTATGTCGAGACGGTAGAAGTTTGTGTCGACACATTCCGTCTGTGTCGACACATTTTGACTGTTTTTGGCGCCTTTTGAACTTCTTTCAACTGCGGCTATAAATAGGTCAAAATCTCATTCTGTCGACACGCTTCCAAGGTTTTCGAGACTAAAACCCTGTGTCGACAGTATATCTTTCTCTCTTCTCTCAAGCTTTCTCGACACAACGATGGCGCCAAGGATTGAAGATAACATCAATGAAGGGTATGAGTTGGTGCGTCAGGCCTTTGCAGAGGCGCCGGCAGATGTTCAAGGAGTTATCACCCTCCTCTCTGCATCAGGGTTAGAATTTCTCATTTCAGAACCTACTAAAATCTGGAAGAAGGAGGTGCACGAGTTCTTTATCTCTGCATCAGTCCATTCTACTGGCCTCAAGATTAAGTCCACTGTTCAAGGGACTAAGGTAAAGATTAACCAAAGAAGTTTAAGAAAGATCTTCCAATTGCTAGTAGTTGAGAATGAAGAGGACGTTCCTATATCTAAGACAAGGGAAGCCCTTCAATGGTGTGGACTGGATTCAGGATTGAAGATTGGAGCTGCCTTCAACAGGAAGGGTATGAATCAACAAGGGAAATTCTTGTCAGAAGTAGTTGGAAAAGTAATCCTCTGCAAGACAGGTGGACATGATAGGATTTCTGCCTATATGTTCAGCCTGATGACCAGGATAGTTTTTACTATTCCTACTGATTGGTCAGGAGTGATCTTTGACAAGATCAAAGAGGGAATCAAGAAGCCTAACATGGCTAGGATCATGAGCCTGTACCTCACTGGAGTGATTCCAGAAGTGATGCAGCAACTGCAAGGGAGTAAGATTAATCATATGAGAAGAATGGATATGAGACTATTCTCTAGGTGGGATAGGGTGCTGTCCAAGGATGTGCCTGAAGAGAGCAGGCCAGACACCCCTGTGCAATCCCCTACACAAAATCAAGAATCTGAACAAGTACAAGAAGATCCACTGAGGACACAGCTTGACTCAACTGTAGTCCAGGAAGTATCAACACCTGCACAGATGCAGGGGGAGCCAGTTTCCACTCCTGCTCCAAAGGTATCTACTCCTGCTCAGGTATAGGGGGAGCTAATGTATTTTACTATAAAAGACATTGCTCATATTCTTATTCCTGCACAGGTTCAGGGGGAGCTAGTGTCCACTCCTACTCCAGATACAACAAATACTGAAGTGCAAGTACAAGAGGAAGCACAGTTAAACTTGTCTCAAGATTTAACTGCTGCAGAAGTAACAGCTCAACTAGAATTTACTATGGAGGAGTTGTTCCCAGATATTGATACTACTGCTGATAAAGAAGGAGGTGGACCAGATATTGAGAAGTCCATAGGTATGGACATTGATCAGGAAACTGAAATTGAGCCACAGGTTGAGGGTGAGCCAGTGGATGTTGAAGCTGAGCAACAGGTCCCTGGAACTGATACAATTCATCATCTTCAAGAAAGAATTCATGTGGATACTTCATCTAACACAGAAACTGAAGATGCCAGGATGGCAAAGAAAAGAAAACTTGTTGTCTTCAAGAGAAGAAGCAAGAATTATAAGCAGGCTTTACAGACCACACCTCTACAAGAATCTCCAGCCTTTGAATACAACAAATTTATGATAGATCTACAAGTAAAATTGGATGAACAAAGGTTGGCTATGGAAAAGTATGTTGATGAGAATAGCAAGTCACTTCAGTTTGACTTAGCTCAGGATATCAAGTCCATCCAGTTTCAGGTAAACATGCATAAAAAGGAAATGACAGATTGCTTCCACAAGGGTGGCAATGCTGTGGTTTATCTAGCTAAACAACAGGAGGCTATCACTACAAAGGTGGATGACATTGCCTTGAAGCAAAGTTATGTTTTGGAAAATCAGATCAGAATGAATGATAATTTAACTGAATCTCATAATGAGATCATTGAGGAGGTAAAGAAGATTGTTCCAGGTCTGCCTGCAGATAGAGCCAAAGAAAAGGAAGAATTTGATAAGAATTTTCAAGCTGCCATTGCATCTGTTCAGACTGCCATCTCCACCTCTCAAAAAGAAATCTCTGACAAGCTTCAAAAGTTAAGACCATTTTTCAAAGAGGGAGTGAATTATTTGGATGGCCAAATTCGATTTCAAAAGGAAGATTTAAGAGATCATGTATCTAGAGAAGCCATAAAGGGGGAGAGGATGCTAATACATGCAGGCTCAGAGCACTCAAAATGGGTGACCAATAGCATTCGAGCCACTTTGGGATATCCCCCATTGTGTGATGATGCTATGGTAGCTGAATCAGGAATACAAACAAATCTACTTGAAGGCACTCAACCTGAGGTTGCCCAAGTCATTTACCCCCCTCCAGATTTTGAAATGATTGATCAGAAGGTTCAAGGAATGTATAGTCCTCCAAAGGAGGTTACTAATATTGTCTTTGGAAAGGTTGATAAGCACTGAGGCTACTCTGAAAGAACAGCAGGATGCTCTATTGGCAAAGAAGAAATTCAGAGAGCAGGCTGTACTTAAGCCAGATTATGAGCAGTGGAGTCCTACTTCAAGAAACATAATACTCACTGCATGGAAAGCTGTACAAGATAAAGTTCATGAGAGAGGGAAGTGGTACAATGAAATTGAATGGCAGAAGTATGAGGCAAGGCAAGAGGCAATAGTACAATTCAGAAGGAAAGCCAAGCTGGGAAGACTGCCATCAGATGCTAAGGAGCCAAGCAAATACTTCCCTAAGCCTTTTCATTATTTTGAAAGGCAAAGGATCAAGGAAGAAGCTCAGAAGAAAGCTGATCTTAAAGGAAAGAAGATAGCTGAAGATTCAGAAGCTCCTGTGACAGCTACAATTCAATCTGGCAAAGGAATTATAATTAAAGAGCCTGATCAAGCCTGATTTTGTTTCAAGTTCTTTTATAGTGTTTTGTAATGTTATGATGTAATCATTAAATGTAAAACATTGTAATCAAACATTACCCAGTTATAAACAAAATGTTGTTTGGCATATTTTAATGTGCATTCTGTGATGAATGATTTGTTTTTATGTTTTGTTTATATTAAAGTATTCCTGCTATGTCATTAATCATCATTTAGTACTGTTTATAAATGGTGTATATCATTGGCTATAGGGGTTATGACTTCTCCAAATAGGGGGAGATTGTTGGGTACATTGGAAAATGTGTACCTGATTTGAAGAAGCCCAACCTAGCTCAATGATATACATCAAGGTGTATTTGATGTTGTTTTAAGTTGACATGTGCAGGTGAAGAAGTGATAAAGTATGCAGAAAAATTCTAAGTCCAAGTGTCGACACAGAGGAAGCAGTGTCGACACACAGGAGAAAAGAGTCGACACAACACTGGGAAAAAGTGTCGACACAGAAGAAGTAAGTCGACACAACACTGGGAAGCAGTGTCGACACATAGCAGTTAGTCTACAACTACACTGGGAAAAAGTGTCGACACAGAAGAAGTAAGTCGACACATCACTGGGAATTTGTGTCGACACAGAAGAAAAGAGTCGACACAACTCTGGGAATTTGTGTCGACACAGAAGAAAAGCGTCGACCTCAACATTGGGAGAATGTGTCGACACAGAAGAATATAGTCGATCTCAAGATTGTCGACATCAGCTGAATGTGTCGACACAGAAGAAAATAGTCGACCTCAAGTTTGTCGACACCAGCAGAATGTGTCGACACATTGTGATTAAGTCGACACATTAAAGCAGAATGTGTCGACACCTGAAGGCTAAGTCGACACTTACTAAGCTATAATTCTACGACAACTGTGTCGACACACAGGACTTGTGTCGACACACTGAAGAGTCAAGACCAAGTTATTTCAGAAGAAGCTGTGTCGACTCAAAGGCAACTTAGTCGACATCACTGAAGACTGTGTCGACACCAAAGTCAATTGTGTCGACACAGTTAGACAGATGGTCTCGACACTTTCTGACAGACTGTGGTTCAAGACTAAGGCACAGGACTTGTTTGAGGACTTGACAGCTGTGGGTTGCCACCGGTTAACTGAAGCTGTCAGACTTGTCAGAAAACGGTTAGAAACCGGATCAGCCGGTTACCATGAAGAATATCTATAAATAGATGGATTCAGAAGGAGAAAGCAACTGTTGAAAAACATTGTTGAGAATCAAAAAGTTGAGAAGGATTACGATCCAATTCATTTCAAGAAAGTGCTAGGCACTTAAGAAGATCTTCTCCGGGAGATCTAAGAAGACTATCTAAGGATAGATCTAAGAAGAGTTCTAATCAGAATTCAGAAGAATCATTCAAAGTTCTGGATAGAGAGAGATCAAGTCAGAATTTGAAGAAGAAGAAAGAAACCACCAGTGGATTCTCAAGAAGCTGTTTGGAATCAACTCAGCTAAGTACATTTTCAAGAAGCTTTGAAGAAGGCTAAGAAACAGTTGATTGCTTCAGCTGATCAAGAATTGTCTTGGCCATTTCTCTCTCAACTTTGGCAAGACAGTTAAACAATCTTTTATATATTTCTGTAGGATCTGTTTACACAGATCTGAGTTGTAAGCCTATGTTATAAAGGCTGAGTGTAGGAGTGTTGAACTCTGAGTGGTAGGGCTGTTTGCCTGAGTGTAGGAGAAGGACATTCTCTGAGTTGTAGGCCTTGGGGCAAGGCTGAGGTAGGGCAGTTGTGCCTGATTTGTAGGAACCTGTTGGGTTCTGAGTTGTAGGATCTATTGATCTGAGATAAGTGGAAGTTTGGCCGAATCTAGCATACTGCTAGATAGGTGAAGGGGGAAAGTGGATGTACCCAGACCTTGGGGAACCACTATAAAACATAGTGCAATCTGTGATGTTTGTTTTTCTGTGAATGCTGTGTTTATTATGTTAGCTATTGAATTGAATTCTGCCTAGAAGTTTCAAAAGAAAAGCAGAACCTATTCACCCCCCCTCTAGGTGTTTAGGCTGCCTTGAAAGTTAAACTATCATATTAGTGGACATTCATGGATTGAGTTCGTGCAACTTGTAAACTTCCACTAGAATGCTCTGAGTTAGGATGCGTGGTATTTTGGTATTAACATGTGACCTCGCCGTCTGCTTTTGGCATATCATGTGGGGCCCCGGCCGGACCTTCTATTATATGTTATTTAACGGGTCGGGTTGTTACATTTTGGTATCAGAGGGAGGTTTCGATCCTCCGACCTGTGGGTTATGAAGCGGGAGCGTGGTGGGCCCATAACCCTCAGGTCCCAGGATCGAAACTGGCTCTGATACAAAAATGTAATGACTCCACACGTTAAACAACATATAATAGAAGGTCCGGACCGGGGCCCCATACTATATGCCACAAACAAACGATGAAGCTACAGGTTAATACCAAATCATAAACGCAACCTAACTCAAAGCATACTAGCGGAAGCTTAAAGTTAATATTGAACTCAACCATTTGGAATGTCCACTATAGATAAATTGCACATTTATATATATACCACAAAAGAATGTGCCAAATACACAATGCTAGGGCCTTAAGGCCTTAAAATTTCTCTTTATATCGTATGGATTACATACATCGGCGCGCAGGCCGGCCATACATGAATAAAAGACAACAAATGTCGCTTAGCTGTCAGGGGCTAATGACAGCAGCGACAACAGCAGCAACCGCAGCAGCAGGGACTTCTGCCCTTCATTTTCCACTAGGCTCTCCAACACCTGCACAGGGACAATCCACCCAGAAGGTAGTAAACAAGGCAACGGTCAGCATTCAGCTGACCAATTTATAACAATCTTATCCCTTTCCTGGGGCAGTGGAATTCCTTCCCTGCAGAGCAATGCATTAATAGACAGATATCATAAATATATTGTGCTCTCACGCACAAGCAATCCATCACAACCATCAGCCACCCGGCCCAACGATCCGTGCACTCAGGAACACTTGGGTACACCGGCGAACCGGGCTCAACCCTTGAGCAGTTAGTCTTAATGGCACGCAGGCCTAAGACTCTCATTATGCTACTGACGAAAGCCCAATGCCTTGGCACTTCCTTGTACAGCCATCATAATGCAGGTACAGATCCACCACCCCCCGTTGCTCAAATCACCTTGCCATCACCAAGCACATCGTACTTGCGGCTAGAATAAAAGACGCGGGTCGGCTTCACCTTTCTTGTTCGGCACGAGGCCTTTAAAGAGCTCGCAGTTCATAATAGCCATAATGTTCGCCAAGGACTGGCTTCACAATCAAAAAGAGGAGTTAATGACGGAGTCCTTCGCGGTCGCTAAGCGGGTTCAACAGAACTCTCTATCTGCACCCAAACTCAACCTAAACCCTGCAGTTCATGAAGTGCAAGAAAACTAGTCTTTCATAGAATACAATACAAGCGTTTAAAGGGTGTTTTCCTGGAATTCCTCATTCCAGTACTTCCCGCTACTTCCCTTCACAGGGACAACCCATTGACCCAATAAACTGCACGTTTATATGCGGAGTCTTCTCCGGTGCGCAATATGCAACATCACCAATCCAGATTAACCTGTCCAGATGGGCTTCACACAGCATGCCTATCCCGTACTACACATTTCCGGTTCTTAATGCAGACTCAAGCTGGGGATAGAAACTATCACCCACTGGAATCACTCATTTTTTCCACCTTTTGGTGGAGAGGATTCCTTATTCATGCATAAAGGAGGACTTCACATGTCCGAGAAGGAAGATCGTTACCCTTGACGATCTCTTGGGATTCATCAAAATTCTAGCCGGTTTGAAAGCACCGCAGCAGCTTTGCCTCCACAGAACTAGCCTCGGACCTCGAGAGCTCCACCAATGGCTTGCCCTTCTCCTCCTTCTCCTTCCTCTAAGCTCTCCCTTCTCTCTTGGTTTAAATGAGCGGAGATGCCAACTCCCCAGTCTTATCACTACAGGAAAGCACCTGGGCCATTGGATCCAATTAAAAATAAATGGATGGCCAAGATCTTCCAAAAAACTCATTTTTGACCTGACACGGCCTTTGACACGCTCGTGTTACAGGCCGTGTACTCCAAGCGATGCACGAGCCGACTCAAACCAGACCAGAACACGGCCTTCCACACGCCCGTGTCACCTGGCATACACGCCCGTGTCAACTTTGACACGGCCGTGTGACTGGTCATGTCACCCTTTCAACACAGGCCCAAATCACCCGAGAAGACCACGTCTAAGGCACACGCCCGTGTCCTTGGCCATGTGCCCAACACGCCCTCGTGACATGCCCGTGTTACAGGCTGTGTTCCACACTCAACGCCATTTCACTCAATGCCACTCAACGCCGCCCGGTATTCACCCGAGAAGGACACGCCCGTGTCCCAGACCGTATCGCCTCTCGACGATCGTCAACCGTGTTATCTTCAAGAACTCGAGTCGACGCCTACAACAAAGTACATGCCCTGGGACATGCCCGTGTCCCAGGCCGTGTGCCCTAAACACGCCCTGGGACACGCCCGTGTCCCAGGCCGTATCACTCAACCTGACTCCATTTTTGGACTTATGGATTTTGGGGTGTTACAATCCTCCCCTCCTTAAGATAAATTTTGTCCCGAAATTTGTACTTAGCAAGGGAACAAGAATCACAATGCTATAATGTTAAAAAATCTGTCCTAACAAAATGAAGTGCAACAGCCTCCTTGGATCATGCGTGTAACACCTCCCCTGTAAAGACCATATAATATGGGTCCGGCTGGGGCCCCACAACATACGGACGCCACAGCTTTAGTATTAAAAGATGATATGAAAACTACCCAATCTCAAAACTCCAGACAAACACAGTGGAAATAGAACACTAACAGACAGAAGTTATCCACTAGCAGTAGAGTATCAGATGGCCTTATGGCCTTACACAGTAATAGTCCAAATAAAAATGTGTCAAGCACTCCTAGGCTATCTCGACATGCAAGCCGGACATAAACATAACAAGAGTAGCAAACACAAAAGGAAAATCCAAGCACAGCAACACTTCATGAGGCTTAGGGCTTTTCTCCTAGCACGCTAGCTCCTGCATGCGATCCTTGCCCTGTAAGGATTTGAAGTAACGTGGGTCAGCAAAGGTTGACCTCTACTGTGTAACCAACACATCTCCTCCCGGCCGTCCCTAACGGACCCCGGGGTACCACTCCACCTGCAAGTTAGCACTTCGTATACCAAAAGAGCATGTATATTAAAGCGGTAAAACAGGCTTGGATGTCTCATACAACATACATGTTTTCTATGTTTTGTACAAGGTGAAAGGGGCCTACTATGCAACATGAATGCAACCCGAGTTTCACCCAAGGCACCCTAGCTCGTATGCATCTAGCACAACATCAAACACTGGGTACTTCCGTTTCCCCATTGGCTTAAAGCCGCAAACAAAAGGGAACCACCATGTCCCTAACGGCACACACGTCGTCACACGGAACCTTGCAAAGGCCCCACCCGCACAAGGTTCATAAACCCCGGGCTTGCCCGCACATTCTGACTTCGCACGTCAGGGTTCCGTCTCACACTGACTGATTCTAAGAAGCCTTGCTGGACCCCACCCGCTCATGGCTATATTGCCCGGGCTTGCCCTCCGCTCGGCATTCTCGTCAGTCTCACACAAGGGGCTAGTCTCGCCGGGACACTTTCCCCACATGACTTGCGCATCACGGGATAGCCAGCCGACCACGGAGACATAGCCGCGCCTTTGCACAGCACACACAAAGGTTTCCCCACCCCAATCACCATTCACACCGTATCTTTCCCGTGCTCCAAGGAAACCATCTACCGCACAAAGCGGAGCTAACCTTGTCCGGTTCCGACTACGAGTACTCACTCAAATAAAAAGGGGGAAAACACATACACACAACGGCGTCTTGCCGCAACGGATTTCTACCGAATCCTCAAAGCTCGCTATGCAACATCACCGGGTCGGACTAACGGTCGCGACCACGGCTTCACCCACAATGCCTAATCCGCTAACGGAGCGGATCTCTAATGCAAGCATGTCGGGATGAACATACTATACCCGGAGGTTCCTCTTGAACCTAGGCTACACGAATCCCTCTCATTTGAGAGATCCAGTGCTCAAAACACGAAAGGAAGGGGATGCTATTCATGCATCCTAAATCCTAAAAACCGAGAGGAGAAGTGTCGTTACCTTCCGTCCCCTCTTCCTAGCCATGGAGAAGATTTGCTCGGTTGAACACCACCGCAACTCTCCCACCTTCGCGGATCTGAACTCCGCTCGCGAAACGGACCTCTGAAGCTTCGCCGGCAGCCGGAACTTGGCCTCCTTGCTCTCCCTTCTCTCTAGAACTTAGAGAGATAAAAGAAAGTGGGGAATGAGGGTTTGGAACCCTATTCCCGGCCTTAAACCGCCCAGGGAGGCTCCCCACCGTTGGATCTTCCAAAGAAAAGAATGAACGGCCACGATCGGAACCCAAAATAAAAAATCTAGGCCGAACACGGGTTGCAACACGGCCGTGTGCAGGGCCGTGTCAACCATTCGCCGTCATCCCAAAATTCCCAACCATGAAAACGGCCTGGAACAAGGCCTCTAACACGCCCGTGTCAGACCCGACACGGACGTGTCACTAGCCGTGTAAAGCCCGTGTACCAAACTCCTCCAAACTACCCAAGAAGGACACGTCCCTTGACACGTCTTCGAACACGCCCGTATCACGGCTGACACGCCAGTGTCAAGTCCCGTGTCACGTCCCGTGCCCCACACAATGCCACGAAATCATTGAGTGCTCGACACGCCCTGAGACACGCCCGTGTCTCAGCTGACACGCCCGTGTCGCACCTGACATGCCCGTGTCAAAGCCCGTGTTCTCACTCAACGATCATCGACAGAAAAACGTCGAACCCGAGCACGACACGCCCTGTGACATGCCTGTGTCACAGGCCGTGTCAGCCTACCCAGAACCCACTTTGGCCAAAAAATAACGCCATCGGTTCTTCTTCCAAATTTTGGGGTGTTACAATGTGGTCCAAGATCATCCCTTCTCTTTGGACGTGTCTAGTCGCGTACCTGTTTCAATTGTGGACAGCAGGGGCATATAGCCCATTACTATTGGAAAGGCCCGTAAAAGAGTGAACAAAAGACAGGTGCTTCCTATGAGGAAAAGGGTAAGGCAGTGGCGGAATCATCTGCATCCCGGGCGCACTCGCGAGTGTATAATCTCGGAGTGGAGGAGCCGCAAAGCTCACATCATGAAGTGCAACAGCCTCGAGTGTTTAACCTGAAGTTGCAGGAGGCTATCAAAAAGATTCTTAGAGATGCGGATGAGCGGAAATAAAGTGGAGGGTGCAATTTATTGCTTTTATGTTGTACTTGGTATATTGTTTGTATGTGTGTTTGTGAAAACACTTTTGTTGGTGCGAAAAACGTGGGGAGAGTAACCCCGGATCATCGTGTGTATTTGTACCAAGGAATGGTTGTATTGTTGGATATGTTACGCTAAATTTCGGGACGAAAATTCTATAAGGAGGGGAGGATTCTAACACCCCAAAAATCTTAAGTCCCAAAATGGGTTCAGGCTGGGTGACACGGCCTGGGACACGGGTGTGTCCCAGGGCTTGTCCGGTGCACACGGCCTAGGACACAGGCGTGTCCCAGGGCATGTCCTGCTCAGGCGGCATTGAGTGGAGTGGCATTGAGTGGAGTGGCGTTGAGTGTGGTACACGGCTTGTGACATGGGCGTGTCGCAGGGGCGTGTTGAGCACACGGCCAAGGACACAGGCGTGTTCCTTAGCCGTGTCCTTCTCGGGTGTTTCAGCCTTGTGTTGATGAGGTGACACGGCCATCCACGCGGCTGTGTACTGGTTGACACAGGCGTGTCAGAGAGTGACACGGGCGTATCGTAGCCCGTGTTTTGTTCACGATTGAGTCGGTTTTGTAGTCGCTCAAGGGACACGGCCTGTGATACGGGCGTGTCACAAGCCGTGTCAGCTCTATTTAGATTCTTTTCAAAGCGATCGAGACCGTTCGTTCCCTTCTCTTTGGATCCTGTGGTCCAAGATCATCCTTGCTCTTATAAGGCCGAGAATGGATACGGGATAAGAAGAGGTTCAGGCCTGCTGAACAAACGTCTTCGGATGGTGCTTCGGGTGCGACGTTTGGTCAAGGACGTGTTGAGTCGCATACCTATTTCATTTGTGGGAAGCAGGGGCATATAGCCCGTTACTGTTTGAAAGGCCCGTCAAAGAGTGAGCAAAAGACAGGCGCTTCCTATGAGGAAAAGTGTAAGGCAGTGGCAGAATCATCTGCATCCTAGGCGCAACCGCGAGTGTACAATCTTGGAGTGCAAGAGTCGCAAAGCTCACATCATGAAGTGCAACAGCCTCGAGTGTTTAACCTGGAGTTGTAGGAGGCTTTCAAGAAGCTACATAAAGACTCAGATGAGCGTAAATAAAGTGGAGGGTGCACTTTATTGCTTTTATGTTATACTTTGTATATTGTTTATATGTGTGTTTGTGAAAACACTTTTGTTGGTGCGAGAACATGGGGAGAGTAACCCCGGATCATTTTGGTTAATAGTGCATCGATTGCATTGTTGTGTTACCATTGTCGTTGCGCTAAATTTTGGGACGAAATTTCTATAAGGAGGGGAGTATTGTAACACCCAAAAAACCCTAAGTCTCAAAATGGGTTCAGACAGGGTGACACGGCATGGGACACGGGCGTGTCCTAGGGCATATCAGGTGCACACGTCCTGGGACACGGGGGTGTCCCAGGGCGTGTCCTGCTCGAGCACCACATTATATGCCACAAACAGACAGCGAGGTCACAGGTTAATACCAAAATCCCACGCATCCTAACTCAGAGCATTCTAGCGGAAGTTTACAAGTTGCACGAACTCAATCCATGAATGTCCACTAATATATAAATAACTCATTTATATACAAGACCAGGAATGTTAACAAGCACACCGCTCAAGGCCTTAAGGCCTTACAAGTTTCTTTTTTGTAAACATACGACTTCATACATCGGCACGCAGGCCGGCCACACATGAAATCCAAAGCTTCGCACGACCTTCGAGGGCCTAACAGCAACAGCAAGGGCTTCAGCCTGCTCAATCCATTTCAGCATCTACAAGGGCAGCACCTGCATATAGACATCCACCCCAGGGGTGACAAACAAAGCAATGGTCAGTATTCAGCTGACAAATTATAACGACGCTACCCCTTACTTGGGGCAGTGGTTCCTTTCTTGCATGTATTCCAATCTCAACACAGATATACAATTCACATTATCATCACAAACGCCGACCTTCGTGCTAGACGGTCCGTGCACTCAGGGAACACTTACGGCGTACCAAGCTCCTCATGGTTCCACCACCGGTTCGAGGTGTTTACTTGCTGGTCGGGCCTCAGCCTCCAAACCCCTATTGAAGACCTCACGCACCCGTCAACTCAGAGGCGCGCACCTCATAGCAAACTGTGAGCACTATCAGTCGACCTACCCTCGTAGTGTAACAAGCCTAGGGAAGTCGCCCCGCTGCATTGCTACCAATCGACCGCTCACCCAATCCTACCACTGAACTTGTTGGGTGGTCCACCCACTCAGAGGTTCTTAACTTGTTGGCTTATGGGAAATAACCTCCAAACCCCTGTTAGAGGCCTCTCGTACCCACCCACTCAAAGGTGTTCGCTTACAACAATCCGATCAATGAACTTGGTGGGTGTCCTCCCAACTCAGAGGTTCTCGCATTCCTCCTCAACACCAGCACATAGTGCCGCTTTCCATTCCATCAATACAGCTCGTGCCGAGCATACAACCAAAGGAAGCTATACAAAGCTTCCTTCTCACTATCAAAATCATCCTCACCAATCTCCGTAGGTTAACCGATGTATACACGGAGTCTTCTCCGGTTCGCAGCATCACCAATCCATACATCTATCCAGATGGGCTTCACACAGCATGCATATGTCGTCCTACACATTTCCGGCTCTAGATGCAGACTCAATCGCTGGAATCACTTACGCTCTTCCATCTTTTGATGGAGGATTCCACAGATATACATGCATAAACAAAGGGTTTCACCTACCCAAGGAAGAAAGACCATTACCCTTGACGATCGCTTCGGCGCCATGAAAGAACTAGCCGGAAGGAAAGCACCGCAGCGGCCTTGCCTTCGCAACGCTGAACTCGGCTCTCGATTTGGACCGCTGAAGCTCCACCGGCGGTCAGAAAGCTTCTCCTTCTTCCTTCCTATCTCTCCTCTCTCTCTTCACTTTAGAAAGAGAATGGACAATATGAGAATGAGATATTCATCTCCATTCTCGGCCTTATAAGAGCAGGGATGATCTTGGACCACAGGATCCAAAGAGAAGGGAACGAACGGCCTCGATTGCTTTGAAAAGCAACTAAATAGAGCTGACACGGCGTGTGACACGCCCGTGTCACAGGCCGTGTCCCTTGAGCGGCTACAGAACCGACTCAATCTGGAACAGAACACGGGCTACGACACTCCCGTGTCACTCTCTGACACGCCCGTGTCAACCAGTACACGGCTGTGTAGATAGTCGTGTCACCTCATCAATACAAGGCTGAAACACCCGAGAAGGACACGGCTAAGGCACACGCCCGTGTCCTCGGCCGTGTGCTTAACACGCCCCTGTGACACGCCCGTGTCACAGGCCATGTACCACACTCAACGCCACTCCACTCAACGCCACTCAACGCCACTCAACGCCACTCCACTCAATGCCGCCCGAGCAGGACACGCCCTGGGACACGCCCGTGTCCCAGGCCATGTGCACCTGACACGCCCTGGGACACGCTCGTGTCCCAGGCCGTGTGCACCTGACATGCCCTGGGACACGCCCTTGTCCCAGGCCGTGTCACCCAGCCTGAACCCATTTTAAGACTTAGGGTTTTTGGGGTGTTACATTAGGTCTGAATGAATAGTCGCTTACTCTCGGTACAACAGTAAAACGCTTTTATACAGCGAACCAAGAAGACCGATACCCGCAGACCGGCCCAAAAAAGGACTTAGCAGAAATTAACTGGTCGAGACAGTATTCGACGAGTATCAACTTGATAATCGACGAATCAGCGAGTGACCATAATGATACATGACAAATCGTGAAGGAGCCATGAAGACACTCGACGAATCGGTAAGAGAACACGACGATACTCGATGAATCGGCAAGTATTACTTTAATACTCGATGAATCGTTGAATGGTCACGACGATACTCGTCGAACCCAGTCCATTCGTCAAAACCACTGAAAGTCTTTGATTTCAAGGTATCTGCGGGTCAAACCCTAGCGGAATAGCGAACGAGATTTTTGATCGGTATTTGAAATAGACGGCTTTTAATTTTGATCCGTGTTTTTAGCCAATTAGTGAATCATCGTGATTTATCAAGTGTCTTATTTGACTTGCCGTAAGTCATATTTTAGTTGCATTCTAAAAAGGAATTATGATTTCATTATAATATTTGAATAATATAAAACTTTATTTCTAGTATTTGTAGCTCCATTTGGTGATTGCTCATTGAGCGATGCATTGAGGAGAGCCATATGTTTATTCCAAGGCCTTCTCAAACGTCTCAGAAATGATTCGCACTATGGACATATTTTAGTACATTCCTTTGAGATTTTGCGAACAATTTAGCAAAAATATCCCTATCGAAGTACTGCAGAGCAATCACACTCTCTCTGAAATGATTTATGCACCATGTTGAGTTGGGTCTCTCTTAAGGTTTAGAACACTTTGGCTTTGTAACACATCTCACTAAGGAGTCTGGAAGTGTCTTCTCGTATACCTAGTATTTGTTGGAGCATGAATTGACACTCTCTTAGGCTCCTTTTGGGGGGACTTATTTTCAAGTCCGGTTCATGCGGTCGTAACCGTTTGACCGGTGAAATAAGGCTTCATTTGGGAGGACTTATTTTCACCGGTCAAGCGGTTACGACCGCATGAACCGGACCATAAGACCAAGCGGTCGTAACCGCTTGACCGGTGAAAATAAGTCCTCCCAAAGGGAGTCTAAGTCCCTCCAAACGGAGCCTTAGGCTTCATTGGAGGGGCTTGCTTTCATCAGTCATGCGATTACGACTGTATAAACTGGGCCTAAATTTGATAATAACAAATCTCGATAAGTTGTTTTCTATACTCGTAAACCTTTAACTTTACACTCAATTGATGTGGGTAAAAGACCCAACATTAAGATTATTAATTGAATTTCAAGTAAACTTTCTTTAAATTAATTTTAATTTGCACACTAGAAAGGGTATGGAATTAAATATAAAAATAATTTACTTTTATTTTTTAAAAAAATTGTTCCACTAAAAAAAAATTAAGGGCTAAAACAGTCTTTTTTTAAGTTACGGAAGTCCAACAAATTTTCTTAAAATAAAGAGATGTCAGAAATATTGTAATGATTAAAATTTAAAGCGCGGACCTATATTTTGAAAAATCGGAGAATCATTAATTTTTATCCAAATGTCCCTAAATTTTAATATGACATCAGAGAGGGCTCTATTTAAACCTAGGAATTTTTTCAGATATTTTCATCCAATTTTGGGTATTTAATTTGACCGATCAAATCTTCATTATGCTTTTAGAAACACTAAATTAATTTATAAAAATCTCAAAATTTTGTGGGGATAGCACTCATAATGGGAAACAACTTTCATGTTCAAACATTTTTTCCTATGAGCTTAGATTCTCCTCAAAAAAAATCTCAAATTCTCTATTTAAATTTTGGTCTGCATATAACAATTTCCTCCGGCTGAGATTGTGCCGGACATGCGTTTTATTCTTCTGTCCCCACAACGGATCTGGCATCGATCCACTACGGGGGAGGGGGGCGCTGATGCTGAGGCAGGGGGCAGGAATCCAAAAAATCTTGGTCATTCAATCTCATCGTGCAGATCGGACGGCCACTGCTGCTCCCTGGTGGTGTAGAGGGTCACCGCCGGCCAGCAGCCGCCAGTCACCAACGCCGGCCCCGGTCGACTCGACGGGGGCCGACAATTTATTTGGCAGTGATCCGGTGGCCTGGTGCCGCCGGCCACCGCCAGATATCTTCAACCCAAGAGTAGTGTAGCGCGGCCGGCTCTGCACCCAAGGTGTTGCGCCACCAGCATCTCCCAATCCAAATATACCAAAGAATTGGTAAAGAAGTTTGGGATGGCAGATGCTTCAGCAATGCATACACCTATGGCTACTAATGTAGTTATTGATTATGATGATCAGGGAAAGCCTGTTGATCAAAAGAATTATAGGGTCATTGTTGGATCCCTATTGTATTTAACTGCAAGTAGGCCAGACATAATGTTTGATACATGCCTTTGTGTTAGATTCCAGGTCAGCCCCAAGGAATCTCATCTGATTCTTCTCAAGAGAATCTTGAGATACCTGAAGGGATGTCCAAATCTAGGACTTTGGTACCCAGCTGAGTCAGAATTTGAATTAATTGGATATTCTGATTCTGATTATGTTGGTTGTCGAGTTGACAGGAAAAGTACCTCAGGAACTTGTCAGTTCCTGGGAGAGAGATTTGTCTCTTGGTTCTGTAAGAAGCAGGCCTCTGTATCAACTTCAACTGCAGAAGCTGAATATATAGCAGCTGCCAGTTGTTGTTCACAGATCCTGTGGATACAAAATCAGCTTTTGGATTATGGGTACTCACACAAGAACACTAAAATCATGTGTGACAGTACAAGTGCTATCTCCATTGCACAAAATCCAGTGCACCACTCTAGAACGAAGCACATTGAGATTAGACACCATTTCCTGAAAGATTGTGTGGAAAAGAACAAGATCAGCCTTGAGTTCATATCCACAGACCTTCAGAGAGGTGATATATTCACCAAGCCCTTAGATGAACAGAAGCATCTGTTCTTTTTAGTTCAACTAGGCATGATTAATGGACGAGACTAAGTGTGACGTCTGCCTTGTTGAAATCTGTTCGAAGATAGTCGAACGACGTTCGACGATAGTCGAACGGAGCAAGCCTATCGTCGACCTATGGTTGATGATGGCTTATCTGCTTGAAGATCGTCGACCGGCGTTCGAAGATCGTCGAACAGGTTGAGCTTATCGTCGATCTATGGTTGACGACAGCTTGCTGTTTGTGAAGACAGAAATAGTCGAACGATTGATCGACTACTCTGCTTCAGGACCGATCGTCGAACGACCGTTCGACCATCGTCTCCAGTATCTTTTAAATAGATCGACGATCGCTGTTTTAATATAAAGCCGATGGTCGACCTAGGTTAAAAGATAGTTGCTCTTATCGTCAACGGAGAGCGTCTTTTCGCATTCTGTCTTCCCGCTTGCTCTTTGTCTTGCTCTCTGTCTTGCGCTCCGTCCTCGCCGTCTCTCCCTCGACTTCTACAGCGTTTTCGATGGCATTTGCTCCAGCGCTTCTTGCAGTAGTAAAGTTTGATGCCGGTTTCAGCGTTGATTTCGACGCCTTCAGCTGCTGCGAACCAGGTAGTGGAGATTCTGAATCTGTGCAGAGATCAAGGATTAGAGAAACTCATGTCTTACAGAATAAAGATAAACAATCAAGAAATCAAAGAATGTGCCTTCACTTCATCTTCTACTGATGATTCGATGACTGGAACAATTAGCGGAGAAGAGGTAATATTGACTCCCGCTATTCTGACTAAAATTTTTGGATTAATTAATGGTGAAGAAGAGTATGAGCAAGATGCTCCTGAATTCGGAAGGATGTTAACTGAGCTGGGACATGCCGAAGGCATTCCCTCCAAGCTGCTCAAAGTGAATTTCCCATTTAAGATCAAGTTTCTTGCGGAAATTGTTGGAAAAGTGCTACTGGGAAAGCACTCAGCCCACGATAATATTACAAGGCAACAATTTGCACTAATGTGTGCAATTGTTAATAAGAAGCAGATAAATTGGGCAGGCATTATGTTCGATTTAATCAGGAGAAAGAATGGAAAGAAAGAGGTTACCCTAGGAAGGGTAGTTGGAATTTTTCTGAAGGAGAAATACCCTCACCTGCTTGTGTCAGCCGCCACCTCCATCAACGCAAGCAAGAAGATGGATCCATCGCTATTCGCAAAATGGAAAAGGACCGTCCTGAAGCCCGCTCCCGCAGGGGTTGCTCCAGTTACTTCTGAGAGCACCAGGACTGTCGCAGTCACTCCCCCCTTCTAGCAGCTGGCTCAGCAAATTTATCTTTTCCATCTTCGTCATCAGCTTTGTCGTCTACTTCAGTTGAAGTTCCTTCAACTTCAATTGAAGTACGACATTATGCTTCTCCTCCAGCTTCTCCTCTACCTCCTCATCTTGCTGGGATATCTCAACCCAGTTTTGATTTGTTGGTATCTGAGATTCCCTCTCCTCCTCAGTCACCAATTCCCTCTTCTGATCATCACCCTGCATCCACCCATGTATCTCCACATCATTTTCCAGCTCCATCTCCAGCTCCATCTCCAGTTCCATCTCCAGCACATTCTCCAGCTCATCTTGCATATACCATCACTGCTGCTCTTCCACCCTCTGAAATTCCTCCATCATCTTCATCATCTTCTTTTGAAATTACTCCTGCATTTATATCAAGCATTGTGGAGTTAATTACCCCCTCAATCAAAATTATGATTGATGAGGCAATTGCTCCCCTTGCTTCCTCTATTTCCTCTCTAACTGCTGCCATTCTGAAACTCTCCAAGTCTGCTGAGCCCTCTTCTTCTAGGGGCCTGGTTTCAGTCTCTACTGAAATCAGGCAGGGGGAGATGCTTGATGAAGACGTCTCTGAGCAGCCCTTGGCCTCTCCTCCAGCAGTTCATCTTGCAGTAATAGAAAAAGCAACAGAAGATTCAGCTCCTCCTCCTCCTCTATCTGAACAGGAAATTTCTGATGCAGTTTTAAAGTCTGAATTTATTGTTAAAGCTCGTTTAGAAGAGAGTTCTACTCCCTTGGTTGCCCTATACCTAGAAGGAATCATCACCTCCTTTCTAGATGAATTGTGGGAGTTAGGACATGCTGTGGTCGATTCTGAAGGTATTCCCTTTACTTATTTTTTAGACTTGTTAACTGATATGCTAGTTTGGGAATATCTGGAAGGCATGATTAGATGTCATTTAGAACAATTTTATTAATAAAACTACAGATAAATTGGAAGAAATTCTAGAAGTTCAAGAGTCTGTTATCCCTCCTGCTCCAGAAGTACAACCAGAATCAAGTGCTCAAATTTCTGAAGTTGCTCAGCCTGAAGTGCAAGCAGAACTGGTCACTTTGACAGTTTCTGAGATTCAAGAATCAGATGCAGATGCCCAGATTGAAAAATCTACTGTATGGGATGATTCCCCAGGCTTGGATTTAGATGCTCTATTGGCACAGGATGCCATAGAAGAAGAAAGAGAAAGAGCTGCTAGAAAGGAAAAAAGAAAGAGCTATAAAAGAGGCTATTGACCCATATGATATGCCTATCTCTTCAAATTCTGAAGATGAGATCGATTCTGATGAGTCTGCTGAGACTAAAAGAAAAAGAATTGCTAAGAAGAAAAGAAAAGTTGTTGCTCCTCCTCCTGCTAACCCAGACAATGATACACCATATTATATACTGAAAGGGATTGATCCAAAGTCAAAAGACTTCCAGCATTGGATGTTGTTTTCTAAGAACCAGCAAAAGCAAAAGAAAAAGTCTAAGAGGTATGACTCTCCTGTTCCCAGATGGAATCCTAGAGGTCCTCCTCCTCCACCTCCCGGTGCAGGAGCCTCAGGAAATTTATCTTCTAAATCTGCCTCTCAATCTGAAAGATCAAATCCATCTCAACCTGCTCAAAGGAGAAGTTCGCAAGGATTCTAAGGTAAAAGCCAAACTGGCTATCAAAGACCTGATACAGTTAAAGAACAAGTTAAGGAGGTAGTATATCAAAGACCAACCTTTTCCCTTCCTCCTTCTCCAAAGAAAAAAGTTTCATCTCCAAAGCCAGTTCATACTGAGAAAGATGTTCCAAAAGGTAAGTAATTTATTTTATCTGAAAATTCTAGCAAGAACTTTGCTAAGTCTGCTCTCTCTTGTTATTTAGTTAATCAAGATAAAGAACCAGTAGACACTTCATCTGAGATTGTTTATGAAAGCCCAGAGCTTGATCCTAACTTTAGGATGTCTCGTTTTCTTGAACTAGTTGGAGTAGCGTAAATAAGGAAAGCAAAAGCTGAAGGAAAGGACACTGCCGGATTAACCACAATGTCTAAATTCAGAAAGAAGGAGCTCGAAAAATTCCAGGTCAGACCTGAGATGTTTGATCCTTCAAAATATATGGAAAAGCATCCTAAGGCAGTGGTCCCAAGCACAACAGAACTGAAAATTATTGGAGAACAAGACTTGAAACTATCGAAAAAAGAAGCTCTAGATCCTACAAAAAAGATTACTTTTGTTTCTAGTTCTTCTAATCCTGAATCTAACTCTGAAGCACCTTAATTATTCATTGATTGACAGTTAATTTCTTATCTGATTGATTGATGATATCTGCTTAGTTATTTCCCTTTATGCATTTTATTTTACATTCAGTAATTAGGTTTGTATGCTTTAATTGTTGAGAGACTTAACTCAAATAGGGGGAGATTGTTGGAACCCTAGGTTTTGATTTGAGTTCAGTCCTCTCTTTCTGTCTCTTGACCCAAGATTTATCTATGGTCAAAGGTTAGTTGATAGGTTAGATTCTCTGGTTGTATAGAATTGCTTTTCCAGATGAATATTTGGTTAAGTAGTTTTTCGTTCGACTATAGTCGAACGTCGCTCGACTATCGTCTATCGGCTGATCGACGATCGTCTATCAGTTGGTCGACGTTCTGTCTGCGTTGATAGCTCGACTATCTGTTGATAGGTCGACTATCTGCTTGCTTTGATAGTTCGAATATCTATTCTGATAGTTCAACTATCTGATAGCTCGACTATCTGTTGATAGATTGACTATCTGTGTTGCTTTGATAGCTCGACTATCTGTTGATAGGTCGACTATCTGTTTGCTTTGATAGTTCGACTATCTGTTGATAGGTCGACTATCTGTGTTGCTTCGATAGTTCGACTATCTGCTTGGATAGTTCAACTATCTGATAGTTCGACTATCTGTTGATAGGTCGACTATCTGTTTTCTGTGATAGGTCGACTATCTGCTTGATAGGTCGACTATCTATTTTTGTTTGGTAGTTTGACTATCTGTCCGGATAGATCGACTATCTGATAGCTCGACTATCTGTTCTGATAGGTCGACTATCTGCTGAGGTAGTTCAACTATCTTCTTTGATAGTTTGACTATCTGGATCGTTCGACTATCTGTCCGATAGGTCGACGATCTCCGTGCGTCGGTCGACGATCTCCGAGGGTCGTTCGACGTTTTGCTGTATGTTTTAAATAGTTTTGTCGTCTTCTGTGATGTGACTAATTTCATAATTATTTTGGCATATTTTATAAAAGATTATCTGAGTAAATTGTGATAACACTTCCATGCTATATCTATTCTATCCTTTATGCATGAGCTAATCTTTTCTGACAAAGTTGTTTGTCTTATAGCTGAGATATGATTTCTGCCAGGCTGTCCTTTATAGCCGTTAGACTCAAAAAATCTTCCTTGGCTGTAAAGAGTCTTTTCTGATGTGACTTTCTCTTATGTTATTTCATCAGAAGTATTTGCAGCTTCTTAGAAAGCTTTATCCTTTTATAGGATATCTGCCTGCTGTAGTTTGTTTTTGCTTTATGCTTTTTGCAGCCCAGCTTGCAGAGTTCAGAAAAAGACAAGATTCAAACTCAATTAGAGTCGTTGCTGCTGCTGATATATAAAGACATCTTTGAAGAAAGAAATCAACTAGTTCTCAGATAAAAATTCATTCAGCAAGCTTACAGTAAGATCAAGTTTACTGCTCTCAGCAATCTTCACTCAACTGAAAAGTGTTAGCTCTTCTGCTCTTCTTCAACCTGAGTTCTCCTGTTTCCAGGAAGTTCTGAATCAGAGATCTTTTGAAGAAGAAGAAGAAGAAGATAGCTGCTAGAAGATTTTCATTTCTTATTTTATATCTTCTTGTAGTTCCTCCTTCAGTATTTACTGAAGTGTTTCTGCACTGAAGCAAGACTTCACCTGGACGTTCTTTGAGCCAGGGGGAGCCTTGATTCTGTTAGAGCTTTCTAGCTCAGTGCAAGTTATTGTGCTTCTCTAATCTATTATAAAATAGAGAAGACACCTTAACCTCTTTTCCCCCTCCTGTACAGGGTTATTACTCCCTTCAAAAGTATCCCTTGGTGGCAGGGCACCTGATCAAAAACCTGTGTTGGTTTTTAGACACCTGATCAAAAGTCTAAAGGGTTTCTTGATCTACTTGAAGCAGATCTTGTTGGTGGCAGGGCACCTGATCAAAAACCTGAGTGGATTCCTACCTTGTTGGTAAAAGAGTGGACGTACCCAAGTTGTTTGGGGAACCACTATAAATTCCTTGTGTCGTCTGGATTGCTTTATTTAATTACTTGCATTGTGGCTGTGATTAGATCTTAACTAGGTTTGCTAGTTGCTGTTTAGGTTTCCTAGCCTTAACTGTAATTACAGTTGGCTGCCTCTTTGTGCACAACACTTGTGTTAGGCTCTAAGGTTTAATCTCAAATATCTATAACTTTCATTCCGCATTTAACTCCAAGGGAGTTGAGTAGAAAGTCAACTTTGCTAGTGCAATTTTTGATTACTCTATTCACCCCCCCTCTAGAGTAGTATCTATCCCTTCTCTTTCAAGGGCGCTAATTGGAGGAGAGCCTGAAGAGCTCTTACTGGTAGAGAGCGCGCAGGACGCTTATCAGAGGAGAGCGCACTGAGCGCTTGCAGAAGGTGAGCATGCATGGTGCTTATCTGGAGCGCTCAGTGAAGGGGAACACATGGAGTGTGATGGGAAGAGGAGCACGCAAGGAAGCGATGTGTGCAAGAGAGCACGAGAAGGCGGAGAGGGCGGGATCGTGCAAGGAAGAGACGCGCGCAAGGAAACAACGAGCGTGGGAGCGTGAAAGGAGGCGGAGCACGCGAGTGCACACTTGGAGGCGGAGCATGCTGGGGCGCGCAAGGGAGTGACGCGCCCAAGGGCGCGTAAAAGGCAGAGCGCGCGAGGAAGAGACGCGCGCTCTTGCGCAAGAGCGCACAAGAATGATGCCCGCGCGAAGGAGGGCGGGAAAGAGATGCGCGCAAGGAGGCGACGCGCGCGAAGGCGCGCAGGGAAGAGATGTGCTCGAGCATGCAAGAAGGCGGAGCACGCGAGAGCGCTCAAGGAAGAGACGCGCGCAAGAGCGCATAAGGAGGTGCACAAGGAAGAGATGCGTGCAAGGTGGAGGCACACACGCAGGCCTGTGGGGAAGAGATGCGTGCAAGAGCGCGTAAGGAGGCGACACGCAGGGAAGAGATGCACGCAAGGAGGCAGTGCGCGTGAAGGCGTGCAGGGAAGAGAAGTGGTGTAGAGAGAAATTCCGAGCGGAGAAGAGAGATGAAGATCTACGAAGACGAAGGAGATCTTCGAGTGCTTGAAGATCTCTGAAGGGGGAGAAGAGTATGAAGAAGATGACGGAGGAAGGAGAGAGAAAATCCGTAGAAGAATTTTCCGGTTAAAAAGAGAATAATTTAAAGGAGGATCTGTGACCTTATTTATAGGCTTCATGGGTGATTTTGGAGGTCATGCGGCTATCCACTGTCCATAACCACCATGATCGTTATTTATAAGTCGATTTTATGACACATTATGCGCATTTCATTTTATAATTTTACTAAACGCAAACCGGACTTATTTTTGGCAATGCCTTTCCCCCACTACGGGAGATCATGCGGGCAGTTACATGGGCAACCCACGTAACCAACAGTTTTGATCGCAGGAGCGCGATTGAACGGTGGAGAATCAGTGACGACCAAGAATCCGTCCGGCGACGGACTCCAGTCGGCGGTAAAGATTGGCCGAACGGAGGGGGAGATTATATATATGTATATACATATATATATACATATATATATATATATATATGTATATACATACATATATATATATGTATATACATACATACATATATACATATATATATGTATATATATATATATATATATGTATGTATATACATATATATATATATATATATATATGTATATACATGTCGAGTTCATATTCTGGTTAAGAATTCAATATAATATATATATACATATATATATCATATATATATATATATATATATATATATACATATATATATGTATATACATATATATATATGTATATACATATATATATGTATATATACATATACATATATATATATATCTATATACATATATATATATATGGGGGTTACTCTAGTGCGGGCGTACGGGCGTACGGGCAAGGGTCAAGGAGGATTCAGATCGAAAAGTGATCAACATGAAAGTTGTAGATCTCGGCGATCCGAACAACTTTCATGTTGATCACTTTTTGATTTGGAGCCATCTTGGACCTCGATTTGGGCCCCGAAATCTGGGGCGGCGGAACTGCTACAGTAAATCGTCCGCCGCCCCAGATTTCGTGGCTCAAATCGAGCTCCAAGATGGCTCCAAATCAAAAAGTGATCAACATGAAAGTTGTTCGGATCGCCGAGATCTACAACTTTCATGTTGATCACTTTTCGATTTGGAGCCTCCTTGACCCCCAAAACGCCTTGCCCGTACGCCCGCATTTAAGTCTGCCCGCATTTGAGATCTCCCCTATATATATATATGTATATACATATATATATATATACGGGGAGATCTCATATGCGGGCGTACGGGCATGGCGTTTTGGGGGTCAAGGAGATTTCAAATCGAAAAGTGATCAACATGAAAGTTGTAGATCTCGGCGATCCGAACAACTTTCATGTTGATCACTTTTTGATTTGGAGCCATCTTGGACCTCGATTTGGGCCCCGAAATCTGGGGCGGCGGAACTGCTACAGTAAATCGTCCGCCGCCCCAGATTTCGGGGCTCAAATCGAGGTCCAAGATGGCTCCAAATCAAAAAGTGATCAACATGAAAGTTGTTCGGATCGCCGGGATCTACAACTTTCATGTTGATCACTTTTCGATTTGGAGCCTCCTTGACCCCGAAAACGCCTTGCCCGTACGCCCGCATTTAAGTCTGCCCGTATTTGAGATCAGTGGTCTTTCAGGCATACATTTTGAACTCGCATGCGATGTCGAAGTCTACCATGCAATCCTTACGGCTTTGTCTACATTCCTTGAGCCCACTAGGCCAAAAGGCTACGAGAGGGCGAGGTTGCTACTGACCTTCCTCCGCTCAATAAAAAAAGTGGAAGAAGAAGTTGAAGAAGTCGCTTGCTTCCAAAATGGATAACTCGCACCTGCCTATAAAGGATGTTGCCTCCCCAGCTAACCATCCTAACATTCTAGCCCACGACAAGAAGCTCCTCAGCGATCTTCCGTTGAGCAATATTCTCGAGCAATCTGCTCCTGAAGCTTCTCGTCTCTCTACGTCGTCTTCTTCCCCAGCCACTGACCTCGTTGGGTCTCAAGCACAGCCACAAACTGAGCTTGTTGTCCCGCATGGTTTTTATCTTGATGAAGATTGTAAAATTGCCGATCAATCTGATTCTACATTACTGACTTTTATTCTATACTCACAGCTCCTCCACAGACTATCGTTGATAATCACCTGGATTTCGCACGTCAGCGAGTAGCTCCACTAGCCGCCCTCGAAGCTCAGCAAAAGCCTCGATTCGAGCACACTATTCGGATCAATATCGGTCCTAAAAAGAGGACAAAAAATAAGTTCTTGAGGCGAGGAGAAAGGATCTCCCGACGCTGAAGACCTCACAAACAGGGGCGAGCAAGGCTTCTCGCCCAACGTCCACCTCATCGCTACCGATGACGAGCATTCCTTTGTCACCACCTCCTCCTCCAGCTAGCTCATCAAAACTGAGGGAGAGCTATCCTCTATGTCCACTGCCTCCTCTACCGCCGAGCAATGAAGCATGCCCAGAAATCTGTCCTAAAACGACGGCCCCCCTGATCCCGCTAGAGAGCTCGTTGCGAGATTTGAAAAGAAGGAGGCCGAGTTTTTTCCTGCCGAGGATCGGAGGTTGAGACCCTAGAGGTTGTGGACAGGGGCAGGCCGTGGAGCGCCCGAGAGGCTCGTTGTCAGGCCAGTGAGAATCATCTCGCCACAGCCCGTCCCCTCGCTGATCTTGATCCCCTCAGCAAGATAGCTCGCCTACTACTGAATTGGTCTGACTGCTGATGTTGGCTTCTAACTGATTCATCGACTTCTTCTTGCCTTGACAGGTTGCCCTACAACCCCTAAAGTGCCTTCATCGATGCCCTCGGGCTTCCTGCTGACGAACACTGTCAAGATGCCGCTCGCGCATACATCGAGCTGGAGGTTAAGTTCGACTAACTCGTCATCTATGAGCCTCATCGTCGGATCTCGACACTTGAGGTGAGGATGGAGATGATGGAAGAGCTGCAAGACCGCCTATTGGATTACTAGGCATGCTTCCACATAATCAACGAGCTGGAGCGGCGACAATCGATGACCAATCATCGCCTACAACTTCATCATGAGGAACTGGCTAGTATACAAGCGAGCATGGGAATGACTAGATGACTAGAAAGGATGGAGGACCAGCTGGGGGGGGGGGGGGGTAATAATGCGATGGCGGTGGCCAGCGAGCACTATCGGCGAGCGCGTGAGATGGGCTGGGCCGAACGACATCAACCTCTTCCTGAGCAGCGGCCTCCTAGGACTTAGATTTTTTTGCTTTTTTCTATTTGTCCTTGCCACTGGCGACATTGTAATGAACTGGAATATTCTTTGATTTGAGATGGCGATTTTGTACCTCGCATTCATTCTGTCGATTTGTCTTTATGTTGATGATTTTTCTCTGTGTTGATACTCGCTTTCTTTTTGCAATTTCTAGAGTTATTTGCGCAAGTTTTGGCGATATAGCGATCTTCTGAATGATGTTGCGCGAGATAGGGTTTGTAGCTAAGGTTGATCTTCCGATTAGCACACGACTTAGGCTGATACTTGCGCAAGATTAATATACCCCCTGACCTCCGCCTATAAATAGAAGGGGTAGGTGGGCCTTCAGTATGCTGTTGTGATTTCTTGACTCTTCTCGTGAATAATTTTTTCTTGCTCGCGCCTCCCTTCTCGCTCAAGTTTTTCTCATTCATTCCCACTCTTTCTTGCTCTTTCTCGCTCAAGAGGGATAGTGGCGACGCCAACGCTCCCCGACAAGCCCTTATGATCAACATCACCGAAGCCGTTTTCAAGAAATCTATTGCGACCGAGCGAGATTTAGAAGATTTCTTCAAAAGACATCTCCTTAAGGAATACTCGGCCAGGCTCCGTGCCCGAACTGAGTGACTAAACACCTTCCTCAAAGGTGAGGTCATCCTGCCCCTACGCCACTTCGAAGTCAGCCTGCGACTTCCTTTGTGAACGGAGTACTACCAGTTCCTGCAATACTTTGGAATCGTCCTCGCCCAGAACAACCTGATTGGAGTAACAATGATCATGGGATTTCTCTACTCCCTGCGGGAAGAGAAAATTGTCTTCGATCTTTCTGTCTTCAGGAAATTCTTCACCTTTGATGCGATCACCGAGGGTGTGATTTTCTTTAGCAGCCATGTCTGCATCTTGGTCGGCACGACAAAAAAGGTCCACCAGTGGGGTGAATATCTAGTCTTCGTCGCTGACAACTTTGAAGGGGTGTCGCGCAGGCCGCACCAGCCGTGAGAAGTCACCTTCTTGCCACCCATCTTATAGGGTCCGCGCGAGAAGCTCTTTGAAGCCTTCTGCGGTCGGCGATTCGATGCCATCCACTGACATCTGAATGTCAACTTGCTGGACGAGATCTTCTCCTCCGAAGGTATAACTTGGCAAGATTGCACCATACTCGTTGAATTGATTCTGCATGCACTGGTTTTTTATAACTATATATATGCATGTATGTATCTATATATATATATATATATATATATATATATATATATATATATATATATATATATATATATAGATATATATATAGATATATATATATATATAAACAAACAAACATACATACAGACACACACACATATATATATGTATACATACATACATACATATATATATATATATGTATACATACATACACACACACACACACACACATATATATATATATATATATATATATATATATATATATATATATATATATATATATATATATATATATATATATATATATATATATATATATAAACAAACATACATACATATATATATGTATATATCTATATGTATATTTGTGTGTATATATCTATATGTATATTTGTGTGTCTATATATACATATACATATATATACGAGTGATAGGCACGGACCTCCGGCCCGATCGCTACGCGCCACAGTACTCTCCTCCCTCCCGACAGGCTTCGCCCGCAACAACACCACAATGAAACAATAATTAATGAAACAATTAAACCCTAAACTATTAAAAAAGAAAATAAGTAAATATTATAACTTATAAATTAATAACTTATAAATTAATATAATAAACCCGCCTGCTATAATATATATAAACCCGTCTGCTATAAATTAATATAACAATTAACCCGCCTGCTATTTAGTATAACTTATAAATTAATATAATAAATTATAAATATATTAATATTATAAGATTAATAATAAAATAGGCGGGTGAACAGTGACGTGAGCACTGTTCACCCGTCTATTTTAGTCCCACACAACCAAATAAAGGGTAACTTACGGGTATAAATATAGAAATTCGGGATTAGTATTTGAAATCTGCATGCTTGCGGGCTAGTTCGAAATCTGTGGTGGGGGGTTGTGCTTCTTTGCGGCACCTCTTAAGTTGCGGGCTTGCGGGCTTTGTGATTGCTTGGGCTTTTAGCAGGTGGGCTTAGTAAGCCTGTTTTGAAGTTTTCATAACCCAATTTTGAAATTATTTCACATAGATTTAGGATTGTCCTAGAGTAGGTTTAGGAGGCCTATAAAAAAGTCTGGAGAGAGGGTTGGTTTGATCCAACGGTTCATGATCAAAACTCTGAAATCCAATGGCCACCTAATTTCAGCTTACTTTCGAACTCATGTTATTTGCAGACCTCAGTATTTCTTTATAATATGGTAATAGATATATGTATATATATATATATATATATATATATATATATATATATATATCTTTATATATAAGGGAATATAGATATTTGAGGGCACACCATGGATTGAATATTGGCCATTGGATCATGAGAGAGAGTATGAGAGGGGGGATATTTATGAGAGAGAGTGGAGGAAGAGGGAAAGAGAGGGGGCGGGAGAGAGAAGGAGAGAGAGATAGAGTGGGGAGTGATAAAAAGAGAGAGAGGGGGAGAGATTAATTAATTTTTATAGAATAAATTTTGCAAAATTTTATAAAATAAAAATGGGAATAGTACTTCATATTTTTTGCGGTCATTTTAAGTACTTATATATATGTTTTGAAAAACAAAATTTGGATGCGTGCGCAACCCGCTCATAGGCGGGCGTAGCCCGCAGCGGCCCATCTAGCACGGGCGAAGCCCGTGAGCAGGCGGGCGAAGCCCGCCTGGATGCGGCCGAAGGCCGCCCGAGAGCATCGAGCACGGGCGTAGCCCGTGCGAAGATGCTCGTATATATATATATATATATATATATATATATATATATATATATATATATATATATATATATATATATATACTATATTATAAAGATATATATTTTTGGCTTCTTTGAGACCTCTAAATTAAATCTTGGTCATGCAATATTATCCCTCTATTAATAATGACCATAGACTTAACTTTAATTTGAATCCATTTTTTTGTCAACCCTAAGTTATTCGGCGGCAATTATTCCGCACAAAATCAAGGTATAACTTTGCTTATTTACTACCTATCAGTCTATCACAGACTCCATCTCCGCTCACAGTTCGCGAACACCCCTAGATGACCCCATTTCTATTTGTTTGGTGAGTGCAGCGTTCCCTCTTCCTCTTTCTAGGGCTTCGTTCAAAGTGCAAAGGGTCTGCCTTCAACCGCTTCTCATGTCATCCGCTCTCCCTTCTCCGGTTCCCTGCTCTAGCACATCACGATTCCTGCAAAGGTCGTCGGCTGCTTCATCTCATATCATTGGCTCGCCCATCTCCAGCTAGGTGCTCCTGCACATTACAAGTCCTGTAAAGGCCATCATCTGCTCCATCTCACGCCATGAGCTTTGTGATTGCTTGGGCTTTTAGCGGGTGGGCTTAGTAAGCCTGTTTTGAAGTTATCATAACCCAATTTTGAAATTATTTCACATAGATTTAAGATTGTCCTAGAGTAGGTTTAGGAGGCCTATAAAAAAGTTTGGAGAGAGGGTTGGTTTGATCCAACGGTTCATGATCAAAACAGTAAAATCCGACGGCAACCTAATTTCTGCTTAATTTCGAACTCATGCTATTTGTAGACCTCAGTATTTCTTTATAATATGGTATATATATATATATATATATATATATATATATATATATATATATATACTATATTATAAAGATGTATATTTTGGGCTTCTTTGAGACCTCTATATTAAATCTTGGTCATGCAATATTATCCCTGTATTAATAATGACCTTAGACTTAACTTTAACTTGAATCCATTTTTTTGTCAACCCTAAGTTATTCGGCGGCAATTATTCCGCACAAAATCATGGTATAACTTTGCTTATTTACTACCTATCAGTCTATCACAGACTCCATCTCCGCTCACAGTTTGCGAACACCCCTAGATGACACCCTTTCTATTTGTTTGGTGAGTGTAGCATTCCCTCTTCCTCTTTCTAGGGCTTCGTTCAAAGTGCAAAGGGTCTGCCTTCAACCGCTTCTCATGTCATCCGCTCTCCCTTCTCCGGTTCCCTGCTGTAGCGCATCGCGATTCCTGCAAAGGTTGTCGGCTGCTTCATCTCACATCATTGGCTCGCCCATCTCTAGCTAGCTGCTCCTGCACATTACGATTCCTGTAAAGTCCATCATCTGCTCCATCTCACGCCATGAGCTTTGTGATTGCTTGGGCTTTTAGCGGGTGGGCTTAGTAAGCCTTTTTTGAAGTTATCATAACCCAATTTTGAAATTATTTCACATAGATTTAGGATTGTCCTAGAGTAGGTTTAGGAGGCCTATAAAAAAGACTGGAGAGAGGGTTGGTTTGATCCAACGGTTCATGATCAAAACTCTGAAATCCGACGGCCACCTAATTTCTGCTTAATTTCGAACTCATGCTATTTGCAGACCTCAGTATTTCTTTATAATATGGTAATAGATATATATATATAAATATATGTATGTATGTATACACAAACATTATATATATATATATACTATATTATAAAGATGAATATTTTGGGCTTCTTTGAGACCTCTAAATTAAATCTTGGTCATGCAATATTATCCCTCTATTAATAATGACCTTAGACTTAACTTTAATTTGAATCCATTTTTTTGTCAACCCTAAGTTTATCAGCGGCAATTATTCCGCACAAAATCAAGGTATAACTTTGCTTATTTACTACCTATCAGTCTATCACAGACTCCATCTCCGCTCACAGTTCGCGAACACCCCTAGATGACACCATTTCTATTTGTTTGGTGAGTGAAGCGTTCCCTCTTCCTCTTTCTAGGGCTTCGCTCAAAGTGCAAAGGGTCTGCCTTCAACCGCTTCTCATGTCATCCGCTCTCCCTTCTCTGGTTCCCTGCTCTAGCGCATCGCGATTCCTGCAAAGGTCGTCGGCTGCTTCATCTCACATCATTGGCTCGCCCATCTCCAGCTAGCTGCTCCTGCACATTACGAGTCCTGTAAAGGCCATCATCTGCTCCATCTCACGCCATGAGCTTTGTGATTGCTTGGGCTTTTAGCAGGTGGGCTTAGTAAGCCTGTTTTGAAGTTATCATAACCCAATTTTGAAATTATTTCACATAGATTTAGGATTGTCCTAGAGTAGGTTTAGGAGGCCTGTAAAAAGTCTTGAGAGAGGGTTGGTTTGATCCAACGGTTCATGATCAAAAGTCTGAAATCCGACGGTCACCAAATTTCCGCTTAATTTCGAACTCATGCAATTGCAGACCTCAGTATTTCTTTATAATATGGTAATAGATATATATATATAAATAAATAAATAAATATATATATATATATATATATATATATATATATATATGTATGTATGTAACATCCCATTTCCGGCTAGACCCCTAGGAGTCAGTTGGTTGTGGTAGAACCCTAGGGAGCCCAAAACTTGAAATAAATCGACCAAGAAATCGGGTCACGGGTTGGTCACGCCCGTGACCGACCCGTCACGCCCGTGACATAGGGCGTGACCACATTCGACGATCGTCGATTTCAGTTCGACGATCGTCGAACCCAAAATTTGTCACCAGACCTGTCACGCCCGTGACTCGCCATGTCACGCCCGTGACATAGGGCGTGACCATGATCGTCGATTCCAGGTCGACGGTCGTCGACCCAAAATTGGCCCCACGGGCATGTCACGCCCGTGAACTGCCATGTCACGCCCGTGACATAGGGCGTGACACGCTCGACAATCGTCGATTCCAGTTCGACGTCGTCGAACCAAATTTGGCCACACGGGCCTGTCATGCCGGTGACCCAAGTGTCACGCCCGTGACCACCCTTCGACGATCGTCGATCTCAGTTCGACGATAGTCGAACCCAGAACTGGCTAACCGGGCCTGTCACGCCCGTGACCTATGTGTCACGCCCGTGACCAAGGCCGAAATGACAAGCCAGGTTGGAAATTTCGGTAACCGACGCCATAATAAATTCTGACCATGGGAATGAAAATCAAGAGTATTTATGGGTCGTTCCCTACTTTAATTGTGTTAATAATTAAGGAAAAGTGGGTCTAATAGGAAATTGCCACCTGGCAAACACCTCTTCATCTCCAACTTTTCAACTGCCATTTGTCATAACCGAAACGTCATAAGGGTGTTATTAATGGCCGCCAACATTTCATCTCCAACGTTTCACCCTTTCCCCTCCCCATTTGCTGATCTATAAAAGATTCCTAAGAGCAAGAGGAAAAGGTTACACTCCCTCAAACTGTTTCAGACTTCCCCCTTGCTGTTGAAGAATTTCCGGCGACGCCACCACCGCGCAAATGGCTTCCCGACGCTCTGCACGCCTTCAACCTGCGAACAAGGTCCTCCCCTCCCTCTTCTTCTGCGAATAGATCTTAGGAATCGTTAGGAGAGATATCGCTCTCAAAAGAGCCAGATCGGGTGAGCGTATTCGTGGTTTTCCGAAAATTTCATGGTGGCGGGTTCGCCGGAAACCGCCTCTCCGGCGGCCGTGCCGCCGCCCGACGATAGCCCTCGCCTCAACGGAGGTGGTGGTGGTGGTGCCTGGCCAGGGAGATGGCTGGATGGCTGGGAAATAGCTTGGAAAAGCTACAGGAAAATTAGGTTTTTAGGCCTCTGGTTCGGGCTCTGAAGAAGATGAACAGTGCCATGAAAATTGGATTCTATTTTTAAAACAATTTCTGAATGAATTTATCTGCCATGTTAAATAATTTGGGCAAAATACCTAGAGGCTCTTACAGGAAAAGTGGTCAACATTGAAACTGTAGCCCTTGAAGTCTAGTTTTATTCAAAATTAATTTCACTCAATTTGGAATCCTGGTTAGACCAAAACACCCTTTTTGGTGAGGTCTATCCAGAGGGCTGTCTTGACCTTAGAAAAATTCCCCACTCCAATCCAGTCATCAAAATGACTTGAAATTTGGGGTGTGGCCTAATCTTACCTATATCTAGGTTCTATCCAAAAATGAGAATTTTTTGAGAATATTTTTCTATAGTTTTTAGGAAAATTCAATAATGCTAGCCGAATTTAATTAGATAGTTAAATAATTTCCAAACCCTCCCAAATTCTGGTGAGTGGTCCCTGGGGTCACTATAAGGTTCTGTATAATTTTCCATCTCATTTGTAGATGGTTTGGACTAGAAATGATCAACCCTAAGTTTTGCCCTAATAAGGGGTCTTAGGTTAAAAGTGCACTTTTGAAGTTTGAGTGGTGAGATCACCTCAACAGAGGCTGAGATTTTTACCACTGGCTAGTAATATCCTCTAGCACCCCCTCATGGAGTTTGAGGTAGATCGGGGTAAGTTTACCCTAAGGACCAAGGCGAAACCCTAAGGATGGATCTTGGTGGTTTGTGAAGGTCATGTGGTCAAATGACCTTGGATTAACCCGAAATTGGGTGAAGGGAACCATAGGGCCAATATAGTTCTCTGGATGAAATTTTAGTAAATTTGGAGACCGTTGGGATACCTGAAAATCTAACCCTAGTTTAGGGCGCAAAACTTGTAGAGATAGGAAATGACACTAAATCACATTGAAAAGTGGTGAGATTTAGGGAGAGTGAATTATAGGGATGGTACAAGCTCTGGATATTTTTCTATGAATTTTATGTTCATTATTTTGGATACTTCCTTTAATGATTTAGTAGTTGTATGATTTGCTTAGAAAATTTATTGGGGAATACACACTCTCTGAAATGTGATGAAATTTAAGCAGAGAACGTTTATTATGATTTTAAATCTCTGTGAATTTTTATGGGATTTTAGGAAGATTAATTCCAAGGCTCGCTTCATTAAGTATGTTTTACCTTGATTATTTGATTAAATCTTAGTGGTGGTTAACAAGCTAGTAAAATTATGATTCTCTGCACAAAGATCTTTTATATATCATACTACTGACTAGTGATTTTTCTATAATTTTTAGATGAATAATTTCAGTACTTCCTTCACTACGTAGAATTAATATGATTATACTAAATAAATTATTTAGAGATTAAATACTTTCTATAAAATTCTGAGAATTTGTATTTGAGGTTATTTTGCTGTTATTTAATGATCATGATTTTTGAGTAGCCATCACTTAGGAAGATCATGTAGTTCATGTTTAAAAAGACCCGTGGCACGTCCTTTGGGAAAATTAAATAAATATCAGATTAATTAGGAAAATTATAAGTTTCTGGATTTAGACAAAGTATGATATGGTAGACCTCCAGTAAATAATATAGGAGATTTGGAAGATAATTTGGTGTACCTCCCATTGGGTACCTCATATAGTTTAGGATGGTCTGCATATAGTAAAGCCACGGAATTTTGATAGTTGATGGTTGGTAGGGCAAACTAGGATCGAGTTCATCATTGGGAGACTTGCTGGAATAAGGGAGTACGGGAACGACGAAAGATCGTCCATCCCGGGAAGAAGAGGAAGAGTCTTAATACTCTAGGGTTAGAACTAAAGTAACTAAAAGGGGATCGGGCTAAGGGAGATCAACCAATAATAATAAGTGCCTTGTGAAAGGGAACTTCGGGCCGTAATGCCGCCGTCTTGGTTCCTAGTGCCCCTTGAGAGCCCTTCACGGGGTATACCGGGGGCAGTCCTGGGCTAACGTAAACCATAGGGATAATAAATTAAAAGAGCAACTAGTATAACTAGGGTTGCACACACTCACTCCCCGATAGCTAGGAAAGTAGGATAATAGGACTTGTTGCCATTCAGACAGTAGCTCTGAAGGTAGATGCACGGACATGACTGTCCGGGGGGCCGAGGGCTCGAGGGTTGGAGTACAGAATAAAGGTGGTGGGTCTTCGGTACCTGATCGTCGTTCACACCGACATCGGTACGCTGACTCGGCGGTGTGGGACACTTAGCCAAAGAAAGTCTGGAGGGTACATCCAGCAACAGTACGCGGATACTCTAGGTTGTGTTCTTCTAGGGGCGTACGGGAGGGCTAGGCCTGGTAGTGTGGATGCCCGCCTAGGAGTGGGGGGCCCGACCCACTGTCTCCGTTTGCCACTACGGAGGTTCCTGGGAGTGAAGCTAGCTGCCCGAATAGGGGGAACTAAAGGTCTGTGCGCATAGAGTCGTGTGCGTGAGTTGCACTTGCATGAATCATGTCATAGCATATCACTACACTCATATTTGCATACAACCGACACCCCAACGTATAAATCAGTATGGGACTTTTTATACGATGGGAGCTTTGCAGAAGATCCC
This sequence comes from Platanthera zijinensis, assembly GCA_039513925.1. Lineage (NCBI taxonomy): Eukaryota > Viridiplantae > Streptophyta > Magnoliopsida > Asparagales > Orchidaceae > Platanthera > Platanthera zijinensis. The sequence continues at coordinate 127,797,622 of CM077091.1, forward strand.
TTAACTTATAAGTTTGTATGGGCATTCATATAAGTTAAGGTTACATACTTACTTACTTGTTGCTTACTTACTATTCTCTAGCTGCCTTTTATACAATTTGCTATTTATTAATTGTTCTACCTATTACAACATTTATACTGTTCACCTGTTATAACTTGCTAGTTAGGTCTGCCGTCACCTGCTTGACTATTCTCCACTTTTGTAGCTTCCCTTTCCTCCTCTCCGCCCGGTGCTTAGGAGCCGTGGTGGGAGGGGTAGGGGATGATAGGGCTTAGTCTTTATGACTAATGGTTTTCGAACCAAACATTACAGGAGCTCCGGATGGGAGACAGGGACCAGCACCAGCGGAGTACGGTGCGCATGGAGGTGGGACAGTCTAGCACCGGTGCACCTGCGACCAGCTCCGTGAGTGATTAGTATTTCCTTAGCTTCCGCGATGAGTGACTTGTAGTGAGGACTCTGATGTACTGGGCTCGAGCCCATTTATCTATTTTCCTATTATATGTATTGATGGACTGGATATGATTCACTTTTAATTACATGTTTCTGTGGACTTGTTTACATTTTTTTGTATAAATACTTCTCTCTCTTGTGATCGAAAAGGGCCGGCAGAATTGGCGTTTTGTAGTGGTTGCCTTCCCGAGATGTCGGTGCCACCGCAAAGCGGCAATTCTGGGCTAAGACCCCGGTGGTTGAAAAAGAAAAAAAAAGGGGGACTTACAAGTAGTATCAGAGCGAACCTCGATCGAAAGAGAAGTAGTCCACAAAAACCTTGGGCCACCCCCGTGCGAGCTTAGTTTGCGGACAAACTAGCAGCGGAAGCAGTGGTGTGCCCATAAGGGAAATCACATGTGAAAGTCCATCATAACTCTTCTTAAATTCCATTCATTCGCTCTCTAACAAATGGAATTTTTGCTTGTAGCCTGCGACGAACCCTACATCGCAGCAGGGGACACCTCAGGCTCCGAATGTGGTCCCGACTCCGCCAGCACCCGTTCCGTTCCAGCAGACGGAGATGGGGCAAACACTGACGGCCATCCTGGAGGCCTTCAGAGCTCAGCAAGCCCCAGCCCCACAGCCAAACCCCGGGGCCAATTGGATGACGGTCTTCCGAGGACTTTCCCCTCCATCCTACCAGGGGACGGAGTCTGCAGTACGTACGGAGGAGTGGTTGGACACCATTTACGAGATGCTGGCAGGGATTCGATGCCCCACGGAGGAGGCAGTCGCTTTGACAGTCTCCTGCTTAGAGTCACACGGAAAGAGATGGTGGAAATCTCAGCTGGACACCACCTTTGCAGGGATGGACTGTACTGATATTACTTGGGAGGAGTTCAGAGCAGCGCTCTTGGGACATTTTGTACCTCAGTCGGCGAGAGATGACCTGGAGGATAGATTCCTGCGGTTGAGGCAGAGGAACAGGACCGTGGTGGAGTACTATCAGGAGTTCACTCACCTGGCCCGTTATGCGGACGCTTACCAGTTAGACGATGCTGGCTACGCCCGGAGGTTTTATAAGGGGCTGCAGGATGACATGAGGCAGGCCCTCCTTTTCATTTCAGAGGGGAGTCTGGCCAGGATTCTGGAGATGGCTAAGAAGAGAGAGGCGGATCAGCTTACAGTAAAGAATCGGAAGAGACCGGCTGATGATTCAGTGATTGGAGGTCGTAGAGACCGTCCTCGGGGCCAGGTTATCGGGGAGAGAAGGAACGGGGATCAGCCTCGTCAGGAGTTTGGGCAGGAGCAGAGGACTCAGGGGGTATTGGCTCCCCAGCCTATACAGATGCTGGAAATGCCAAGGACGGCAGGGCAGCCACCGGTATGCTATCAGTGCAACCAGCCGGGGCATATCAAGCGGAACTGCCCTGTGGGGCGAGCACCCCCACCAGCACATCAGGGCGCTCCACCTCCCCGACAGTTTGGCGGACGAGGACAGGACCAAGGATGAGGATTTCAGGATCGAGGTCGTAGGCTAGAGAGAGAGCAGGTGTATGCTCTAGACCTGACATAGCCTCGGAACCCGGAGCAGGTTATCACAGGTATGGCAGCATTTTTTTTTAAATTTTCTTCATATAAACTACTATTTTAGACGTAACCTGGTTAGAAATTAAGAGAAGATAAGCTGCAAAAAGAATACTAAGACACTTAATCACCCCAGGCATAGTCTTCGTTAGCGGCAAGCCCGCTCACACCCTCTTCGACACTGGTGCGTCGCAATCATTCGTGTCAGAGGATTTCGTGAAAGGACTGGCAGGAGTGGAGCTAAGCACCGGGAAGATACTGAGGGTGCGCCTACCCGATGGATCAGAGATATTGACCTCTACTCATTGTGATATGGAAGCGAGGATCGGCGGAAAGGCGTTTGAGGCACCAGCGACGGTTTTGAGGATGCCAGATTATGATCTGATTCTGGGCATGACCTGGCTATACTGGAACCATGCCCAGATCGATTGCGTGGCGAAGAGGATCACCGTGAGGCACGGCGACTCCTTCATTGTTATCGAAGGTATTATATCAGCACCCCGTACTTTACTATGGTCTGTGCAGGCCGTTAAGGCCCACCTGCAGGGGGAAGAGGTTTATCAGGTCCTCTTTGAGGCGTTCGTAGCCAAGGATTCCAATGCAGATATTCCGGTAGTGCGGGACTTCGCCGACGTGTTTCCAGAGAAGCTACTAGGGTTACCCCCGCACCGAGAGAAGGACTTTCAGATTCAGCTCGTACCGGGGGCTAAGCCGGTATCCAGAGCTTCCTATCGAATGGCCCCAAAGGAGTTGGTGGAATTCCGAAGTCAGCTTCAGGAGTTAGTGGAGGCCGGGTTCGTTCGACCTAGCTCATCACCGTGGGGAGCTCCGGTGCTGTTCGTTAAGAAGAAGGATGGGACCCTTCGACTGTGCATCGATTACCGGGCTCTGAACAGGTTAACAGTCCGGAATACTTATCCTTTACCACGGATAGACGAGCTTTTTGATCAGCTGGAGGGAGCTCATTGGTTCTCAAAGCTGGATCTGAGGTCAGGATACTACCAGCTCTGTATTCGGGAGGAGGACATCCCGAAGACGGCCTTCAGCAACAGATACGGCTTGTACGAGTTTACCGTGATGCCATTCGGGCTCACGAATGCACCCTCCGCATTCATGACTTTGATGAATCGGGTGTTCGAGGAGTATCTGGACGTCTTTGTCATTGTATTCATCGACGACATTCTCATCTATTCAAGGACGGAGGAGGAGCACGCGAGACATCTAGCCTTGACCTTGGAGAAGCTGCGTGAGCACGAGATGTATGCCAAGTACAGCAAGTGCTAGTTCTGGCTAAAGGAGGTGGCCTTTCTGGGCCATGTCATCAGTGGAGCAAGTCTGGCAGTGGATCCGGCAAAGATCCAGGCAGTACGGGATTGGCCACCACTAAAGTCGGCCACAGATGTTCGAAGTTTCTTGGGACTTGCCGGTTACTACCGGAAGTTCGTAAAGGGGTTCTCTCAGATTGCCCTCCCTCTTACGTCTCTGACGAAGAAGGAGTCCCCTTTTATTTGGACGCCGCGATGCGAATCTGCCTTCCAGGAGCTGAAGGATCGTCTCACCTCGGCTCCCATCCTTGCTCTTCCATCAGGGAAGGAGGGATTCCAGGTGTATGCAGATGCTTCCTATCAGGGGATGGGTGCCGTCCTTATGCAGAATGGGCACGTAATAGCCTATGCCTCCCGTCAGTTGAAGCAGCACGAGCAGAACTACCCCGTGCACGATTTGGAGATGGGGGCAGTCATTTTTGCTCTTAAGATCTGGCGGCACTATCTCTACGGGGTACATTGTGATATCTTCTCCGACCACAAGAATCTGAAGTACGTCGACACCCAGAAGGAGTTAAACATCAGGCAGAGACGCTGGGTGGAGTTTCTTTCGGACTACCAGTATACCATGCACTACCATCCGGGGAAGGCGAACGTGGTTGCGGATGCTCTGAGCCGGAGAGCGAGTACGACTGGAGTAGGCCCGCAGCTGATGGCTTTGGAGTTGATTAGATCATTCGAGGAGATGCAGATTTCGCTAGTGTCTGAGGATGACCCGGAGCTGTACATGGAGTACCTGGGGTCGATGGCTACTACTGATGACATTCGAGACCGCATCAGAGATGGGCAGATGCGGGACGAGAGAGCTGAGCTGATATTCCGAGCCTTGGAGGAAGGCACGACAGGGGATTACTCTTTGAGGGATGGGCTCCTGTGTTTTCGGGGCAGAGTCTACATACCAGCAGGAGGACGGATCCGGGAGGATATTTTGACGGAGGCTCACTGCATCCGGTATTCGGTACACCCGGGGATCACCAAGATGGTAAAGGATTTAAAGAGGACGATGTATTGGCCGGGTATGAAGAAAGATATTACGTATTTTGTGACGCATTGTGAGGCCTGCCAGCTCGTGAAGGCGGAGTGTAGGAACCCGGCAGGCTTGCTGCAGCCGCTTCCAGTGCCGGAGTGGAAGTTTGAAGATATAGCCATGGACTTCATACATGGGCTACCTAGATCCCGTGCGGGGAACGACTCGATCTGGGTGATAGTGGACAGGCTGACAAAGGTGGCCAGATTCATCCCAGTGGCAAAGGACACACCGGTCAGTGTATTAGTACGGAGGTTCATTGAGCAGTTCGTGCGTTATCATGGGGGTGCCCAAGACTATCGTTTCGGATCGGGATGGGCGGTTTACATCCAGGGAATGGAGGTCAGTCCAGGCCCATCTGGGTTCTCGGTTGACATTCAGCACCGCCTTTCACCCTCAAACCGACGGACAAACAGAGCGCACAAACCGTACACTGGAAGATCTGTTACGACTGTGTATTTTGGACCGTGGCGAGCCTTGGGAGAGATTGTTGCCACTGGTCGAGTTTTCATACAACAACGCTCATCAGTCCAGCATAGGCATGGCTCCATACGAAGCGTTGTACGGAAGGAGGTGCAGAACCCCACTATCATGGGTTCAGGACGAGAATCCGCAGGCACTGGGCTCGGAGTTTGTGGGAGATACAGATGCTCAGATTAGATTGATCCGAGATAGGATGTTGGAAGCCCAGAGCAGACAGGCGAAATACTACGATGCGAGGCATCGTCAAGTGGAGTTCCAGGTGGGGGACCGAGTTTTCTTGAAGATACGGCCGATGCACGGAGTCTCGTGGGTGCGTGGGCGGAAGAAGCTCAGTCCAAGATATATGGGGCCTTATAGGATCTCGGAGCGGATCGGCCCCTTAGCCTATAGACTGGAGCTACCGCCGGAGTTAGCGGGATTGCATGACGTATTCCACGTCTCCTCACTTCGGAGGGCTCTGCTACGCCCTGAGCAGCTGATTTCCTCGGCAGATGGCCCAGTGGCCTCGGATCGGTCAGTCGATTTGGAGCCTATCAGGATTGACGATACAGTAGTGCGGGTCTTGCGACGGAAGAAGGTCCCGTTAGTCAAGGTTCTGTGGAACAATCATGGGCAGGAGGAGCATACATGGGAGCCACAGGACTTGATGCGGCAAGAATACCCGGAACTTTTTTGTCAGGTATACCTCACAACCCCTCTGGACAATCAATTTGCCTTCCTGTTTTAAACCAATGGAACTGAAATTTCAAGAATAGGGGCTAATCTTTTGTTTATTGGGGTGTATATACCTAGTTAAGTGGACGAATTAATCTTAGATTTGAAACCGCACAAACAAACATAACGTAGAGAGATAATCTTTCAGTTCTCATGGGATGTTACAAGCTTATTTTTCCCGATTAGAGTCCCGTGGGCTTAACCTTGATTTCGGGGACGAAATCTTTGTTTTGTTTATTGGGATTTTTAACATCCCATTTCCGGCTAGACCCCTAGGAGTCAGTTGGTTGTGGTAGAACCCTAGGGAGCCCAAAACTTGAAATAAATCGACCAAGAAATCGGGTCACGGGTTGGTCACGCCCGTGACCGACCCGTCACGCCCGTGACATAGGGCGTGACCACATTCGACGATCGTCGATTTCAGTTCGACGATCGTCGAACCCAAAATTTGTCACCAGACCTGTCACGCCCGTGACTCGCCATGTCACGCCCGTGACATAGGGCGTGACCATGATCGTCGATTCCAGGTCGATGGTCGTCGACCCAAAATTGGCCCCACGGGCATGTCATGCCCGTGACCCGCCATGTCACGCCCGTGACATAGGGCGTGACACGCTCGACGATCGTCGATTCCAGTTCGACGTCGTCGAACCAAATTTGGCCACACGGGCCTGTCACGCCCGTGACCCAAGTGTCACGCCCGTGACCACCCTTCGACGATCGTCGATCTCAGTTCGACGATCGTCGAACCCAGAACTGGCTAACCGGGCCTGTCATGCCCGTGACCTATGTGTCACGCCCGTGACCTATGTGTCACGCCCATGACCAAGGCCGAAATGACAAGCCAGGTTGGAAATTTCGGTAACCGACGCCATAATAAATTCTGACCATGGGAATGAAAATCAAGAGTATTTATGGGTCGTTCCCTACTTTAATTGTGTTAATAATTAAGGAAAAGTGGGTCCAATAGGAAATTGCCACCTGGCAAACACCTCTTCATCTCCAACTTTTCAACTGCCATTCGTCATAACCGAAACGTCATAAGGGTGTTATTAATGGCCGCCAACGTTTCATCTCCAACGTTTCACCCTTTCCCCTCCCCATTTGCTGATCTATAAAAGATTCCTAAGAGCAAGAGGAAAAGGTTACACTCCCTCAAACTATTTCAGACTTCCCCCTTGCTGTTGAAGAATTTCCGGCGACGCCACCACCGCGCAAATGGCTTCCCGACGCTCTGCACGCCTTCAACCCGCGAACAAGGTCCTCCCCTCCCTCTTCTTCTGCGGATAGATCTTAGGAATCATTAGGAGAGATATCGGGCTCAAAAGAGCCAGATCGGGTGAGCATATTCGTGGTTTTCCGAAAATTTCATGGTGGCGGGTTCGCCGGAAACCGCCTCTCCGGCGGCCGTGCCGCCGCCCGACGATAGCCCTCGCCTCAACGGAGGTGGTGGTGGTGGCCGGCCAGGGAGATGGCTGGATGGCTGGGAAATAGCTTGGAAAAGCTACAGGAAAATTAGGTTTTTAGGCCTCTGGTTCGGGCTCTGAAGAAGATGAACAGTGCCATGAAAATTGGATTCTATTTTTAAAACAATTTCTGAATGAATTTATCTGTCATGTTAAATAATTTGGGAAAAATACCTAGAGACTCCTACAGGAAAAGTGGTCAACATAGAAACTGTAGCCCTTGAAGTCTAGTTTTATTCAAAATTAATTTCACTCAATTTGGAATCACGGTTAGACCACAACACCCTTTTTGGTGAGGTCTATCCAGAGGGCTGTCTTGACCTTAGAAAAATTCCCCACTCCAATCCAGTCATCAAAATGACTTGAAATTTGGGGTGTGGCCTAATCTTACCTATATCTAGGTGCTATCCAAAAATGAGAATTTTTTGAGAATATTTTTCTATAGTTTTTAGGAAAATTCAATAATCCTAGCCGAATTTAATTAGATAGTTAAATAATTTCCAAACCCTCCCAAATTCTGGTGAGTGGTCCCTGGGGTCACCATAAGGTTCTGTATAATTTTCCATCTCATTTGTAGATGGTTTGGACTAGAAATGATCAACCCTAAGTTTTGCCCTAATAAGGGGTCTTAGGTTAAAAGTGCACTTTTGAAGTTTGAGTGGTGAGATCACCTCAACAGAGGCTGAGATTTTTACCACTGGCTAGTAATATCCTCTAGCACCCCCTCATGGAGTTTGAGGTGGATCGGGGTAAGTTTACCCTAAGGACCAAGGCCAAACCCTAAGGATGGATCTTGGTGGTTTGTGAAGGTTATGTGGTCAAATGACCTTGGATTGACTTGAAATTGGGTGAAGGGAACCATAGGGCCAATATAGTTCTCTGGATGATATTTTAGTAAATTTGGAGACCGTTGGGATACCTGAAAATCTAACCCTAGTTTAGGGCGCAAAACTTGTAGAGATAGGAAATGACACTAAATCACATTGAAAAGTGGTGAGATTTAGGGAGAGTGAATTATAGGGATGGTACAAGCTCTGGATATTTTTCTATGAATTTTATGTTCATTATTTTGGATACTTCCTTTAATGATTTAGTAGTTGTATGATTTGCTTAGAAAATTTATTGGGGAATACACACTCTCTGGAAAGTGATGAAATTTAAGCAGAGAACGTTTATTATGATTTTAAATCTCTGTGAATTTTTATGGGATTTTAGGAAGATTAATTCTAAGGCTCGCTTCATTAAGTATGTTTTACCTTGATTATTTGATTAAATCTTAGTGGTGGTTAGCAAGCTAGTAAAATTATGATTCTCTGCACAAAGATCTTTTATATATCATACTACTGACTAGTGATTTTTCTATAATTTTTAGATGAATAATTTCAGTACTTTCTTCACTACGTAGAATTAATATGATTATACTAAATAAATTATTTAGAGATTAAATACTTTCTATAAAATTCTGAGAATTTGTATTTGAGGTTATTTTGCTGTTATTTAATGATCATGATTTTTGAGTAGCCATCACTTAGGAAGATCATGTAGTTCATGTTTAAAAAGACCCGTGGCACGTCCTTTGGGAAAATTAAATAAATATCAGATTAAATAGGAAAATTATAAGTTTTTGGATTTAGACAAAGTATGATATGGTAGACCTCCAGTAAATAATATAGGATATTTGGAAGATAATTTGGGGTACCTCCCCTTGGGTACCTCATATAGTTTAGGATGGTCTGCATATAGTAAAGCCACGGAATTTTGATAGTTGATGGTTGGTAGGGCAAACTAGGATCGAGTTCATCATTGGGAGACTTGCTGGAATAAGGGAGTACGGGAACGACGAAAGATCGTCCATCCCGGGAAGAAGAGGAAGAGTCTTAATACTCTAGGGTTAGAACTAAAGTAACTAAAAGGGGATCGGGCTAAGGGAGATCAACCAATAATAATAAGTGCCTTGCGAAAGGGAACTTCGGGCCGTAATGCCGCCGTCTTGGTTCCTAGTGCCCCTTGAGAGCCCTTCACGGGGTATACCGGGGGCAGTCCTGGGCTAACGTAAACAATAGGGATAATAAATTAAAAGAGCAACTAGTATAACTAGGGTTGCACACACTCACTCCCCGATAGCTAGGAAAGTAGGATAATAGGACTTGTTGCCATTCAGACAGTAGCTCTGAAGGTAGATGCACGGACAGGACTGTCCGGGGGGCCGAGGGCTCGAGGGTTGGAGTACAGAATAAAGGCGGTGGGTCTTCGGTACCTGATCGTCGTTCACACCGACATCGGTACGCTGACTCGGCGGTGTGGGACACTTAGCCAAAGAAAGTCTGGAGGGTACATCCAGCAACAGTACGCGGATACTCTAGGTTGTGTTCTTTTAGGGGCGTACGGGAGGGCTAGGCCTGGTAGTGTGGATGCCCGCCTAGGAGTGGGGGGCCCGACCCACTGTCTCCGTTTGCCACTACGGAGGTTCCTGGGAGTGAAGCTAGCTGCCCGAACAGGGGGAACTAAAGGTCTGTGCGCATAGAGTCGTGTGCGTGAGTTGCACTTGCATGAATCATGGCATAGCATATCACTACACTCATATTTGCATACAACCGACACCCCAACGTATAAATCGGTATGGGACTTTTTATACGATGGGAGCTTTGCAGAAGATCCCTTAACTTATAAGTTTGTATGGGCATTCATATAAGTTAAGGTTACATACTTACTTACTTGTTGCTTACTTACTATTCTCTAGCTGCCTTTTATACAATTTGCTATTTATTAATTGTTCTACCTATTACAACATTTATACTGTTCACCTGTTATAACTTGCTAGTTAGGTCTACCGTCACCTGCTTGACTATTTTCCACTTTTGTAGCTTCCCTTTCCTCCTCTCCGCCCGGTGCTTAGGAGCCGTGGTGGGAGGGGTAGGGGATGATAGGGCTTAGTCTTTATGACTAATGGTTTTCGAACCAAACATTACAGGAGCTCCGGATGGGAGACAGGGACCAGCACCAGCGGAGTACGGTGCGCATGGAGGTGGGACAGTCTAGCACCGGTGCACCTGCGACCAGCTCCGTGAGTGATTAGTATTTCCTTAGCTTCCACGATGAGTGACTTGTAGTGAGGACTCTGATGTACTGGGCTCGAGCCCATTTATCTATTTTCCTATTATATGTATTGATGGACTGGATATGATTCACTTTTAATTACATGTTTCTGTGGACTTGTTTACATTTTTTTGTATAAATACTTCTCTCTCTTGTGAATTGGCGTTTTGTAGTGGTTGCCTTCCCGAGATGTCGGTGCCACCGCAAAGCGGCAATTCTGGGCTAAGACCCCGGTGGTTGAAAAAGAAAAAAAAAGGGGTCTTACAATGTATGTATACACAAACATTATATATATATATATATATATATATATATATATATATATATATATATATATATATATATATATATATATAAACATACATACATACGTACATATATATATATATATATATGTATATATATGTATATATATGTATATATCTATATGTATATTTGTGTGTATGTATCTATATGTATATTTGCGTGTATATATCTATATGTATATTTGTGTGTATATATATACATAGACATATATATACGTGTGATACATAGACATATATATACGTGTGATAGGCACGGGCCTCCGGCCCGATGGCTACGCGCCACAGTACCCTCCTCTCTCCCGACAGGCTTCGCCCGCGACAACACCACAATGAAACAATTTTAATGAAACAATTAAACCCTAAATAATTAAAACAGAAAATAAGTAAATATTATAACTTATAAATTAATATAATAAACCCGCCTGCTATAATATATATAAACCCGTCTGCTATAAATTAATATAACAATTAACCCGCCTGCTATTTATTATAACTTATAAATTAATATAATAAATTATAAATATTATAAGATTAATAATAAAATAGGCGGGTGAACAGTGACGTGAGCACTGTTCACCCATCTATTTTAGTCCCACACTGCCATATAAAGGGTAACTTACGGGTATAAATATAGAAATTCGGGATTAGTATTTGAAATCTGCATGCTTGCGGGCTAGTTAGAAATCTTTGGTGGGGGCTGTGCTTCTTTGCGGCACCTCTTAAATTACGGGCTTGCGGGCTTTGTGATTGCTTGGGCTTTTAGCGGGTGGGCTTAGTAAGCCTGTTTTGAAGTTATCATAACCCAATTTTGAAATTATTTCACATAGATTTAGGATTGTCCTAGAGTAGGTTTAGGAGGCCTATAAAAAAGTCTAGAGAGAGGGTTGGTTTGATCCAACGGTTCATGATCAAAACTTTGAAATCCGACGGCCACCTAATTTCCGCTTAATTTCGAACTCATGCTATTTGCAGACCTCAGTATTTCTTTATAATTTGGTAATAGATATATATATATATACATATATATATATATATATATACATATATATATATATATATATGTATACACAAACATTATATATATATATATATACTATATTATAAAGATGTATATTTTGGGCTTCTTTGAGACCTCTAAATTAAATCTTGGTCAAGCAATATAATCCCTCTATTAATAATGACCATAGACTTAACTTTAACTTGAATCCATTTTTTTGTAAACCCTAAGTTATTCGGCGGCAATTATTTCGCACAAAATCAAGGTATAACTTTGCTTATTTACTACCTATCAGTCTATCACAGACTCCATCTCCGCTCACAGTTCACGAACACCCCTAGATGACACCATTTCTATTTGTTTGGTGAGTGCAGCGTTCCCTCTTCCTCTTTCTAGGGCTTCGTTCAAAGTGAAAAGGGTCTGCCTTCAACCGCTTCTCATGTCATCCGCTCTCCCTTCTCCGGTTCCCTGCTCTAGCGCAACGCGATTCCTGCAAAGGTCGTCGGCTGCTTCATCTCACATCATTGGCTCGCCCATCTCCAGCTAGCTGCTCCTACACATTACGAGTCTCGTAAAGGCCATCATCTGCTCCATCTTACGCTATGAGCTTTGTGATTGCTTGGGCTTTTAGCGGGTGGGCTTAGTAAGCCTGTTTTGAAGTTATCATAACCCAATTTTGAAATTATTTCACATAGATTTAGGATTGTCCTAGAGTAGGTTTAGGAGGCCAATAAAAAAGTCTGGAGAGAGGGTTGGTTTGATCTAACGGTTCATGATAAAAACTCTGAAATCCGACGGCCACCTAATTTCCGTTTAATTTCGAACTCATGCAATTTGCAGACCTTAGTATTTCTTTATAATATGGTTATATATATATATATATATATATATATATATGTATATATGTATATATGTGTGTGTATGTATGTATACACAAACATTATATATATATATATACTATATTATAAAGATGTATATTTTGGGCTTCTTTGTGACCTCTAAATTAAATCTTGGTCATGCAATATTATCCCGCTATTAATAATGACCATAGACTTAACTTTAATTTGAATCCATTTTTTTGTCAACCCTAAGTTATTCGGCGGCAATTATTCCGCACAAAATCAAGGTATAACTTTGCTTATTTACTACCTATCGGTCTATTACAGACTCCATCTCCGCTTACAGTTCGCGAACACCCCTAGGTGACACCATTTCTATTTGTTTGGTGAGTGCAGCGTTCCCTCTTCCTCTTTCTAGGGCTTCGTTTAAAGTGCAAAGGGTCTGCCTTCAACCGCTTCTCATGTCATCCGCTCTCCCTTCTTCGGTTCCCTGCTCTAGCGCATCGCGATTCTTGCAAAGGTCGTTGGCTGCTTCATCTCACATCATTGGCTCGCCCATCTCCAGCTAGCTGCTCCTGCACATTACGAGTCCTGTAAGGGCCATCATCTGCTCCATCTCACGCCATGAGCTTTGTGATTGCTTGGGCTTTTAGCGGGTGGGCTTAGTAAGCCTGTTTTGAAGTTATCATAACCCAATTTTGAAATTATTTCACATAGATTTAGGATTGTCCTAGAGTAGGTTTAGGAGGCCTATAAAAAAGTCTCGAGAGAGGGTTGGTTTGATCCAATGGTTCATGATCAAAACTCTGAAATCCGGCGGCCACCTAATTTTCACTTAATTTCAAACTCATGCTATTTGCAGACCTCATTATTTCTTTATAATATGGTAATATATATATATATATATATATATATATATATATATATATATATATATATATATAAATATATGTATGTATGTATACACAAACATTATATATATATACTATATTATAAAGATGTATATTTTGGGCTTCTTTGAGACCTCTAAATTAAATCTTGGTCATGCAATATTATCCCTCTATTAATAATGACCTTAGACTTAACTTTAATTTGAATCCATTTTTTTGTCAACCCTAAGTTATTCGGCGGCAATTATTCCGCACAAAATCAAGGTATAACTTTGCTTATTTACTACCTATCAGTCTATCACAGACTCCATCTCCGCTCACAGTTCGTGAACACCCCTAGATGACACCATTTCTATTTGTTTGGTGATTACAGCGTTCCCTCTTCCTCTTTCTAGGGCTTCGTTCAAAGTGCAAAGGGTTTGCCTTCAACCGCTTCTCATGTCATCCGCTCTCCCTTCTCCGGTTCCCTGCTCTAGCGCATCGCGATTCCTGCAAAGGTCGTCGGCTGCTTCATCTCACGTCATTGGCTCGCCCATCTCCAGCTAGCTGCTCCTGCACATTACGAGTCCTGTAAAGGCCATCATCTGCTCCATCTCACACCATGAGCTTTGTGATTGCTTGGGCTTTTAGTGGGTGGGCTTAGTAAGCTTGTTTTGAAGTTATCATAACCCAATTTTGAAATTATTTCACATAGATTTAGGATTGTCCTAGAGTAGGTTTAGGAGGCCTATAAAAAAGTCTTGAGAGAGGGTTGGTTTGATCCAACGGTTCATGATCAAAACTCTGAAATCCGACGGCCACCTAATTTCCGCTTAATTTCGAACTCATGCTATTTGCAGACCTCAATATTTCTTTATAATATGGTAATAGTATATATATATATATATATATATATATGTATGTATACACAAACATTATATATATATATATATACTATATTATAAAGATGTATATTTTGGGCTTCTTTGAGACCTCTAAATTAAATCTTGGTCATGCAATATTATCCCTCTATTAATAATGACCTTAGACTTAACTTTAATTTGAATCCATTTTTTTGTCAACCCTAAGTTATTCGGCGACAATTAGTCCGCACAAAATCAAGGTATAACTTTGCTTATTTACTACCTATCAGTCTATCACAGACTCCATCTCCGCTCATAGTTCGCGAACACCCCTAGATTACACCATTTCTATTTTTTGGTGAGTGCAGCGTTCCCTCTTCCTCTTTCTAGGGCTTCGTTCGAAGTGCAAAGGGTCTGCCTTCAACCGCTTCTCATGTCATCCGCTCTCCCTTCTCCGGTTCCCTGCTCTAGCGCATCGCGATTCCTACAAAGGTCGTCGGCTGCTTCATCTCACATCATTGGCTTGCCCATCTCCAGCTAGCTGCTCCTGTACATTACGAGTCCTGTAAAGGCCATCATCTGCTCCATCTCACGCCATGAGCTCGCCCTTCTCTGATTCGCTGATCCATCCATCGCCATTCCTACAAAGTTACAAGTACTTTCATTCCCTTTACCTCTCTCTCTCCCTCCCACACAAGTCTTACTCACACACTCCTCTATTTGTCTTCCCATCACAAACATCTGCATTCTTGCCCTATATCTAGTATAAATGCAACCCGAGCTTTCTCTCTATTTTAAATCCTCCCAAATTATCAGGTCTCTCAAGTTTCTTTCTCTATGTTTTGTTTGTGTTTTATTGTCTTTCTTAATCTTTCTAACTACATCATTAAGAATGTTTAAGAAACCGGACTTCCTACTTATTGGCAAAGCTAGTCGGCGATATGATGCAAATGTTGTTCTGCTAACTGTTTACTCACAAGTAATTGGTTTATTTGGCATAGATCCGACTATACAAATCTGTATACCACAATGGAGAGAAAAAGATACATGAATAAGGAAATTCTTACAATTGAATTCTCCAAAATTATTGTCATATTATTATGCAGCATATATAACAAGTTGGAAAAGATACATGAATAAGGAAATTCTTACAATTGAATTCTCCAAAATTATTGTCATATTATTATGCAGCATACATAACAAGATGAACTGCAACTTGTGCAAGTTTTTTAAAGTTTCTTGTACAATGCAATTTTAGATTTAATAATCAGTTCAAAAATCAAGTTTTTTAAGAGTCGCTGCTCATAGGAATTTCATTCATAAGCCTATGATCATAAATGAGTGTCAGCCCTGTATCCAATCATCCTACAAGTCTAAATTGAGCCTCACGCAGAGACACATAGTCCAATCAAAAGGCAAGAAAATAAATTTGGGGAGATGAGTTATATGTCAGTAGTCATTCTTGTTAAAGAGTCGGGGTTTCTCACTGTCATCTCATTGAACATATCCATGTCATATTGTTGGATGTTTTTCTATTTATGAAAAGTTGATTTTATAAAATTGAAATGCTAGAGGACTTTGTACACTGAATATATCATTTATAGAATTTGTGGTCATATCTCATTTGCTATGCGATGAGAATGTAATCATCAAGAGGCTCTTGAGATTCTCAATAATGAGTATGCTAATATTTTTTCATCTATTTAACAATTATGAGGGTATTTGGGTTTCTACAAGGTTCATTTCTTTTACCAATTATTATCTTAATTTCTTCTTTTACATATCATTATCATTCGTTTTTTCTCTACAAGGTAGTTTTTTCTTGTTGTATTTTACTGATTAAATCAATGTATTGATGATGTGATTTTTTTATAGGTGCAACACAACTTCACCTTTTTAAAAGGAATGAAACTTTGAATCCTTCTACACAAGCATCCTTTGGTTTCTCTGCATGGTATTTCACATTCTACCTCTCTTACTAAACTAATTGACCCAAGTATTTGCACAAATACTCTAGGTATTACACATTCCATCGATCCAATGTGATAATGTTCACAAGGCGCATTTGGGCAAGAAAGCCTTCCCGTAAGTCATTGTAAAATAAAAAATTTGTGCAAAATTAACAAAATATTGCATTGAATTTACTTTTTAAGTCACTTTATTAGAGAATATTAATTGAACTCACATTGTTGGATAAAATTCGTTTACAAACATTCTAACATTGGTTCGTATGAATTTAGTTTTGATGTTCTTCATGTTCATCTAAGGAAGTGAATATAATGAAATTGAGGTTTCATATGATTTTAATTTTATTTTTCATTGTTTACAAATACCATGAAATTGGTTCGTACGAATTGGGTTTTCATGATCAGCGTGTTTATTAAAGGAAACAAATATGATATAATTTTTGTTTGTCTTTATAAATACATATAATTCATTGAACGGTCCAAACCATGTTTTATATTTCTAGCTATTTCAAAGAGTTTTTGATCCCCATTAAATTTTTGCATAATATTTAAATCATGGTTATTTTGCAATTATACTTCCATTCACATGCCATATTACATTTTAATTCAAAGTTTCATGATGGTGTTCGCCATGTGCTTAACACATTAAGAGGTTATTTAAAATATACCATTTTATAGTATATTAAACAGAACTAATTCCTATGTTTTGTTGACTTCAAATATATTGCTCTAATTATTTTTTATTAACATTGTCTGGCATAACTTATTTTTATAAAGGTTCATCTCTCATCCGACCTAAAATCTAGAACTCCCTACACAGTCTCCTCTATTACAGGAACCGACACCCAAAAAACCTTTAACTTAGAGGGAGGATTCATTCTCCACTCTCACCAGCATAAATCTCATGAAAATCCATATATCTAAACTATACTATATTTTTTGACCAAGTTCTTTAGCCTTTTAAGTTCTCTTTATGTGCTACTTTCCACTTTTTCCCTAAATTAAAAAATTGGATATGTGTTTGTGTTTTTCTTGATTCATTGCCTCAACTTAGAAATAATTGATAATAATTTCATGAAGGTGGGAGCAATGATGACAGTGGACGTTTATTGTGATTTTAATTTCATGAAGGTGGGAGCAATGATGATAGTGGACGTTTATTGTTATTTTAATTTCACATTATTTTCTCTATCAGTTAAATATGATCTGCTTTGTGTTCATATCTAAACAAAAGCGAAAAAAAATTCTTGCAGGGATCTCAGATCCTATAGCTATTGTGTCTCCTCTACTTGAGGGCTTCTCCTTGCATGGTAATACAACCACTTCATATCTTGCTTATTTCCCCAATACTACTCTAGATCTTTAAGCTTAGATTCTCTTCTACTTTATCCTATATGAAGTGTTTTTCTTACTTTAACAATTCATACACTAGGAAAACGATCTCTCTATAAAATTTATTGTCCACTTTAATCAATGTCATAACAATATGAGCATGCCTAATATTCATCTGAGTGATTAGATAATTTCTCATATGTTTGCCAACAACTTTTGCTTTCTTAGATTATCTGCGTTCGACTAAATTCAACTCAACTAACATTGGTATTGATTAAATACAAAAAAAACTCAACTTGCGGATTTTGACTCCTCATAACATAAAGTGAAAGATGTAAACTATCGAGCAACGAGATGTACGTAACACAAGGAGATGCGAGCTTCATCACATGCAGGAGGATGCGCTTCGAGCCCAGCAAAACATTATTGAAGGAAGTTCACATATACCACCCCAATGTGCTTCATCGACAACTACCATTTCGAATACTACAAACATCCCACCTATCACATTCCTCCCTAGGGGAAGACGGCCAAGACAACTATCACCTCAAGATTGTCGAGATTTACGTAATGCTTGTCGACGAGAGCTGCGCCAAATCTAGCGCAATAACAAAACAAATACAAAAGGTTTACTTCCCATTCTACATCTACACCTCCGTTTGAATAATATGTACATTTCATAACTTCTACATTTTCTAACTTAAAAGTACATTATATGTGAACCGGCCATCGAGGTACAAGAACAACCAGTGGTTCAGACTCCCCATGAAACAAGTATTAATTCCTAAACTCTAAGGCTCATTCATCAGTTATTTAATGTACTCAGTTCATAAAAAAATGCACACAATCCATACTATCACTTTTCACCTACATTACAGTCTACTGACATCACGTACACCACGAACATTCATATTTACATAACACTTTACTTGATTACACTATTATGTATTATGTTTTTTTCTTTAAAACTAATTATCGCTTTCCAACCAATGAGCACTCTTACCCACTTTGCGCAGTGCGCATGGATCAAACAAATAATGTTGTCCAAAATAGCTCACTAGCTCATAATCTAATCATGTCAACTGGTGCACTACCACTACAAATGTAAGAAAATTACCAACATCATCTGTTAGATGTCGATCAACACACGATAAATGCTTTACACCAATCAATACATGATTTTCGACGAGGATCGGGTATTAAACTACATGTTTGAACTACACTTCTCAACATTACATCGTCAATAATTCTTTATTTCTAACCAATATGCATTCTGATCCACGAACATTCTAACTTCACGTGAGGTTTTGGATCACACAGCTACTGTTGTTCAAGCTAATGTTCTCCAACAAAGCTCACCCACTCACAATCCAGTCACAACACCAAAAGCAATGCGAATCGACACACTTGACGTAGGATAGTCTGCAATAAGGATAAATGCTCACCAAATGTGCAATAACCATGCGACAATTCCCCTAGGTATTGCAATTGGTTGGCTTTAATTCAACATGATTCAAACTCCTATGATAATACATTTACAAGACTTATTTAAAATATTACCATTTCAAATAAGTTCACTTCGAAGACATTACAATCACCGTAATGCCATACAAGTGCAACTACAAATGCAAAATCAGAGAAGAAGTGAGCGCATTCAAGATCAATGATTGGTCTGTGTACCTAACGTGGTGCATCCAAACACTGCCTATGGAGTGATCAATGATCGTCTAGCTGCACCATTGTTTTCAAAGAATCACTTAGACGAAGGAATGTCTATGTGAGTTCATCATCTGTTAGATGTCGATCAACATACGATAAATGCTTTACACCAATTTGTACATGATTTTTGACATGGATCACATTGCTGCTGTTGTTCAAGCTAATGTTGTCCAACAAAGGTCACCCAATAAAAATCCAGTCACGATACTAAGCGCAGTGCGAACCAACATGCTTGACATGGGACAGTCCATAATAAAGCTAAATGTTCGTCAAATGCGCAATGACCACGTGACAATTTCCCCAGGTATTGCAATAGGTTGGCTTTAATCCAACAGGATTCAAACTTCTAAGATAATGCATTTATAAGATTGATCTAAAATATTGCCATTTTGATTAGGTTACATGCGAAGACATTACAATCATCGTAATGCCAGAAAGACGCAACTACAAATGCAAAATCAGAGAAGAAGTGAGAGTATTCAAGTAAGAAGATTAGTCAGTATACCTAACATGGTGCATCCAAACACCTCCTACAGAGCAACCAATCATCGTTCACATGCACTACTATTTTCACAAAATAACTTGGAGGAATTTATATGGGAGTTCGTCTTCCCGGAGCTCATGGTAACATTTTTTTTAGATCTGTGACATATGTATAGATAACATTAACCATTCAGGAATTTATCTATCATTACTTTCCTACTATGTAGATAATATTGCTGCCCAACCATCAACACATCATTTACGTGTAAAGAATTGTTATCCTGCTAGTCAAGTTCCTGGGGTTCATCTCTTATGCCCGGCTGCATTCCCACACTGTCATGCAAAGCTATTCCACAAAGAGACTTCTACTTTGTGTTGTTGTGGAGGTAGGGTACATGTTAACCCCATTCCTGAATCCACAAAATTGTTTAATCTCCTCGCCAAACAAAGCGCGGCGACACGCAATTCTACACAACATATACGTACTTAAAACCATATCTTCTCCTTCACATCATTGGGGTCACACTTAACGAACATATATCAGCAGTTGATCGTAGTGTATACACTTTCAGGGCACACTGTGCAATATATCACCAAATTTGTTCTCTTCTGCCTGCAACCGAGGGTCGACTACGATACCTACAAATATTTATTTACGATACTAAACACGAGTTAGATAACATATTGCGTGAAAATTCAAGACTCAATGCCGAACTGATTGAAAGGATAACCAACATACTAAATACAATTAACCAATTCGTTCAAATTTTCAGGAAACTTACAAGGTACCCTAACATACACCAATGCAGGTTACTGATTAAGGAAAGACCGTCAATAGGGCGAAAATACTCGCTCCCGATAACATCACAAGTCACTACAATATTAGTTGGTGGAGAGGATTTCATGGAAGCAAACGAAAGAGACATAATTGTCGAGACAACTAATTGTCATCTGGTTCCTATCAAGGAATACACTGGTTATTACGATCCTTTGCAGTATCCATTGTTGCTTCCTTATGGAACTTATGGGTGGCGTGGCGATGAGCGAATACAAGGCACAGAATAAATAAGCTGTTGTGATTACTATGCATACTTGCTACAGGTGAGCACATCCAATAATTAACTACTATATTTCCTGTAGTTTTAAATTATATTTTTTGACGCTTGTATTTTATTTTTAGATCCGGAGATAGATCCCATCAATACTTCTCCATTCTGGATATCTGTTGCATCAATATGTGGTCGATAACTACGTCAAAATTGAAACACAAATACTATGATGGATTAGGTCGCATCAAAGTGATGTTCGAGATGAGATCTACCAAGGATTACAAGATAGTTTAAATATCGGTGAAAATGACACATGTACGTATTTTGAGACACCATTACACACATAACCACCTTAACATGTGTCGACATGACTTTAACATGTCTTTAATTCATTGTACAAACTAATTCCAGCAATGGTTGGAAGAAGAACTATTTTGTCATCTTCTTTTATTGGTAGTCTGTGTGATATGTATTAAAGATACCAAGATACTATGACCGTTGTGCGCAACTATGACAAGCCAGACATCTTCTTAACAATGACTTGCAATTCCTCTTGTAGGAAGATAACAGATGAGTTGTGCCATAATCAAACACATCAAGATCGTCCAGAATTAGTATCTAGAATTTTCAATGCTAAATTTGAATGTTTAAAAGATGATATTTTTCAGAAAGGCGTACTTGTTAGGGTTATCGCACAAGTGCATGACGTCGAATTTCAGAAGCAGGGACTACCACATGCACACATGGTTATCATTTTTGAAGACAATGATAAGTTAAATACTCCCGATGATTATGACTCTATCGTTATGATAGAAATACCAATTCAGTCGGAGGAGCCAGATCTATATATTGTTGTTTTAAAACATATGATACATGGTCCATGTGATCATTACATGTCAAATGCACAATGCATGAAAAATAATATTTGCAAGAAGAGCTTTCCAAAACAATTTTTCAGAGTACACTATTCATGGTATAGATTCATACCCTTTATATCGACGTCAGAATAATAACTAACGCATTGCCTTAGGCCGAAATGCAGATTTGTTGGTTGATAATAAATAGGTTGTTCCATATAACCCTTGACTTCTACTTAGATATGATTGGCACATTAATGTTGAGATATGTAGTAGCATAAAGAGCATTAAATATCTATATAAATGTACAACCCCGTGTTCGCCGAAGGGACTCAGGCAACCAGGCGGGCTCCCCTGACTCGCGCACCGAAGGGTTACCCAAGCGAGCCAGCCTGGCCCGCACCTTCCTAGGCGGATCGGCCCGCGCCCTCCCGGCGAGCCAGCCCTGCTCGCGCTTTCTTTGGCGGGCCAGCTTCGCCCGCCTCTCCTAGGCGGGTCGGCCCGCGCCCTCCCGGCGAGCCAGCCCTGCTCGCGCTTACTTTGGCGGGCCAGCTCTTCTCGCCTCTCCTAAGCGGGTCGACCCACGCCCTCTCAGCGAGCCAGCCCTGCTCGCGCCTACTTTGGCGGGCCAGCTCTGCCCACCTCTCCTAGGCGGGTCGGCCCGTGCCCTCCCGACGAGCCAGCCCTGCTCGCGCCTACTTTGGCGGACCATCTCCGCCCGCCTCTCCAAGGCGGGTCGGCCCGCGCCCTCCCGGCGAGCCAGCCCAGGCCCGCGCCTCACGCTGAGTGGAGGCATTGAAGGGCCACTCACTCGATCCCCAGTGGGGAGGATTTTTTACTGTTTTGTCCCTTTGGCCTGCCCCTAGCCAATCAAAACAGCGGGGTCTCGTTGTTGGCAGACCCAGGTGGGTTGCATATAGCTGTTTAGAACAGCGGAGTTCAGCTGTTGGCAGGCCAGCCCGAGGAGCTTTTGGTATTTTTAAGGCAGTAGAGGTCCGTTATTGACAAACCATCCTCAAAATCCTATAAATAGGACCCAAGGGGTACCTCAGAAGGGGGCGTACTTGTTCCCTAGTCTTCTAGCGCTTTCTGAGGTACCTTAGCCCGACATTTGGCTAAGGAGGGGAAGTGCTCAGTGATCTTCCGGGTTTGTGGTGGGACCTCCGAGCCAGGCCCTTGGTCTAGTCCTTTGCTCTCCTTTCCTTTGTTGTTTTTATTGCAGGAGCGAAGTAGGTGCGCGACCACCCCTTCCCCAAGGGTCGAACTCCACAAGAGACCGATTTCTCGATTTCAACATTTTGGTGCGGTGAGCGTGGAACGTGGTCAGCACAGAAAACCTTCGGGGAGCTCGATGACGGGAGGAGAAGGGCAAGGATCAGACAGGACCGACTCGCCACCCCCTCCCCCTCTCGCCACCATGGGGATGTTCGAGGACTTCAGGCAGGTGGTACTTGGCCTTGTTTGGTTCGCACTTGGTACGCGCGCCGAGTGCTCGACTCCAGCAATATCGGTCCTCGCGGATCCAGTACTCGGCGAGGCCGCTCCCGCCCGGCGAGCGGGGAAGGAAGTCGTTGAGGAGGGCCGGGGCGCCGAGCTCCCCGGGTGGGTGCTTTTCCCAGGCTCAGGAGGCAGCGGCAAGTTCGGCGAGTGGGGAGCGCGAGACCCTCCGGCTCGCCCGGTGGGGGGGGAGTCCCTTCAGCGAGCTGGTCTCCTCCGTACCAGTCCCAGAGGGTTTCAGGGAGCCCGACATGTCCTACTACACCGGGAAGGGAGACCCGGTCCAGCACGTCCAATGGTTCGAGGATGTGGTCTCGATCCGGCAGATGTCGGATGGCTTCAAATGCAGGCTCTTCGCCATCACTCTAAAGGAAAAGGCTAGGGAGTGGTTCCACCAGCTGTCAGCTAGTTCCATCTACTGTTTTCAGGACCTCCGTCGGGGGTTCATGCTGAGGTTCACCACCTCGAAGAAGAGGAAAAGGGAGTCGGAATCCCTATTCCGCATCAAGTAGGGGGTGAACGAGACCCTAGGGAGCTACGTTGATCACTTCCAGGAGGAGGTCACCCAGGTTCAGGAAATGCCGGGTCACACTTTGATGATGGCCTTCACCCTGGGGCTGCAGCAGGGTTTCTTCCGAATGGAGCTGAAAAGGATTCCCCCCTCTCCTATGAGGAGTTGATGGAGAGGGCGGCGAGAGAAGTCAACGAGGAGGCGTCGAACCCGGAGTTTGCCCGGAGGTTAGCCAAGTGGGTTACGGAGGAGGAGAGACCCAGAGGGAGCAGGGGTCAGGAGGAGAGAAGAGTTGAACCCCGACAGAGGGAGCAGCAGCAGCAACCCAGGTGGGGGAGTTAGGAGCCGAATCTGCAGCTTGGGTGGAGGCCCGAATGGCAGGAGCAGGGGGAGAGGAGAGGGTTTCGCGGAGGGGACTACCACCAGGGAGGCCAGGGCCAGTTCTACCCTCCAGGTGGGAGGCAGGGCCAGAGGCCCCCCTCCCCGACCAAAAGGAGGCTATGGACATAGCCCTGGGGGAGAGGAGAAGATCAGCGTGGAGGAGGAGAAGAGCAGTGCAGAGGAGGAGAAGGGAGGTTAGGGTGGAGTTACCCTACTGTGACTTCCATCAGGAGGAAGGGCACGCCACAGCCACATGCCCAAAGTTCCTCGAGATGAGGGGAAACAGGGAGCAGCAGCAACAGCGAGACCGCCAAGGGGTGCGGATTGAGGAGGTCCTGCCTCGGGCAGAGGAGAACAGGTGTAAAGACCGGGCAGATGTGGGGACCCAGGGAGGGATCAGTGCGATCCACGGAGGGGCGGGGATCGAGGCTTCCCACAAGGAGAGCCTCCACACCATGTACCGAAGGAGCGTTGGCTCTACGTCCCCGCCCCCACCCCCGGAAGAAAGAATCACCTTCACGGCTTAGGATATGCCGGGTCACGAGGACCCCTTTTGCGATGCGCTGGTCATCTGGACGACCATTGAGGATTTCACCGTCTCTCGAATTCTCATCGACAACGGGAGCTCCGTCAACGTCATCTTCAAGAAGGAGTTTGACGCGATGAAGGTGGAGGCCAGAAGGGTGTTGGCCTCGGATGGGCCCCTGTTTGGCTTCTCGGGGGAGAGGAAGGAAGTCGAGGGAGGGGTCGGACTCCAAGTCTCTCTGGGGGGGGGGGGGGGGGGGCAGTCCCGCAATTGCAAGTTCGTCATCGTGGACGCCCCCAGTAGCTACAGCGCCATCTTCGGGAGGCCCCTCATCAGCGCCTTCCACTGCGTCCCCTCGTCCTTCCACCAATGCCTGAAGTTCAATGTCGAGGGGGTCCAAGTCAGGGTCTGCGGAGACCCTAAGATGGCAAGGGAGTGCTATGTCACCGCCGTAAACTCTATCTCATGGTTGGAGGGCGCTGAAGAGATGGGGCGAAGGATGGAGGTGGCAGAGCAGAGGGCTGGTCCGGAGGAGATGGAGGTGGAGGGGAGCTGCGCCCAGAAGGAATAAGTGAAGGAAGTTCAAGAGCCGGCCGAGGCAATGGCCGTGGAAGAAGCCGAGGCAGAAGACTTCGCCTCAGGAGGAGGGGAGGTTGAGGAATGGGTGGAAGGGCCTCGCCTAGAAGTGGCAGAAGAGGTGGTGGAGATGGAGGTTCTCACCCTCAGAGGCAAGGTGGAGAAGGTTCGCGTCAGCGGGGGGGCTGACCCCGGAGGCCCAAGGTAAGATGCTGGAGTGCATCCAGAGGAACGTGGACATCTTTTCCTGGAGCGCTGCAGAGATGTCCGGGATCAACGCCGACGTGGCCTGCCATCGCCTAGACCTGGACCCGGAGGCTCGCCCCGTCCAGCAGAAGAAGAGGCCTATCGCGGATAGGTTGGCCGAGCCAATTCGAGAGGAAGTGGCCAAGCTTCTTAGGGCCGGTTTTGTATCCGAGATCCAATACCCCGGCTGGGTCTCCAATGTTGTAATGGTTAAAAAAGGAGACGGCCGGTGGCGTATGTGTGTTGATTTTTCACTTCTTAATAAATCATGTCCTAAGGACTGTTACCCCTTGCCTCGGATCGACGCGCTGGTTGACTCAGCCGTCAGTTTCCCTGTAATGAGTTTTTTAGATGCATTTTCATGTTACACCAGATCAGGATGCACCCTCCCGACGTCAAAGATGTCTCTTTCATCACCGGGGATGGATGCTACTGTTATAAAATGATGCCCTTCGGGCTAAAGAACGCAGGGGAGACTTATCAAAAAATGATGGACAGGGTCTTTCGGGAGCAGAAGGGAAGGAACTTGGAGGTGTATGTTGACGACCTCATGATCAAAAGTCGAGATGACGACTCCCACCTCCAGGATCTAGAAGAAACTTTTACCACCCTGCGCAAGTACAAGATGAGGCTTAATCCCTTGAAGTGCATCTTCGGGGCGAGCAGGGGCAAATTTCTGGGCCACCTCCTCACCCCCGCTGGAGTGGAACCCAACCCCAACAAGGTCCGGGCGATTATGGAGTTGGGGTCGCCTCGGGATGCAAAGGAAGTGCAGCGATTGAGGGGAAGCTGGCGGGGTTGAGCAGGTTCATCTCACGGGCCGGGGAGAAGTGCTCTACCTTCTTCAAGACCTTGAGAGGAGGTCGGAAGTTCGAATGGACCTCGGAGTGCGAGGAGGCGTTCCAGGCCTTGAAGAGGCAGTTGACTCAGGCCCCCTTGCTCCAGGGGCCAAAGGAGGGGGCGGACTTATTCTTGTACTTGGGGGTCGGGGCGGAGGCCATGAGTTCTGTCTTAGTTCGAGAAGAGGGGAGGAAATAGCTCCCGGTTTATTATGTGAGCAGGGTGCTGAGGAAGGCCGAGCTCCGCTATCCTATCCTGGAGAAGCTGGCTTTCGCCCTCATCATATCGGCCCGAAGGCTCCGACCTTACTTCCAGGCACACTCGATCCAAGTGGTGACTGACCACCCCCTCCACAGCATCTTCGAATGAGTGGAGCATTCAGGCAGATTAGCTAAGTGGTCGGTAGAATTGAGCGAGTTTGACGTCTCCTTCGTCCCTCGCCTCTCGATCAAGGCCCAAGCAATGGCCGACTTCTTGGCTGATTATGTGGTCGAGGTAGCGGAGGAAGAACTCACTCGCCCGGTTCCTTGGAAGGTCATGGTGGACGGTGCTTCAGGGAGGCATTCCCTTGGGGCAGGAATCATTTTGGAGAGCCTCCAGGGAACGAGGATCGAGTAGACAGTGGTGATACACTTCCCCATCACCAACAATCAGGCCGAGTACGAGGCCGTAATTTCGGGCCTGTGTTTGGCCAGAGAACTAGGCGTGCATGATGTGGAGGTCCTCACTGACTCCATGGTGGTGGCCTCCTAGATTAACGGGGAGTTTGAGGCAAGGGAACCGACTCTGTAGCTCTACTTGGCGAAGGTAAAGGGAGTCATCGGCGCCTTCCAGACCTTTTCCATTCGACACGTGCCCAGGGAAGAGAGCGAGCAAGTAGATCAGCTGGCAAAGCATGGCCCCCGGGTGGGGGGTACCCTCATAAATCTCTTCCGCCCATCCATCGAAGAGGGGGATCTGATGGAGGTGGAGCAGCACCCCTCGTGGATGGATCCCTTCACGACATACCTGTCCACTGGGGAGTATCCAGAGGGGATGTACAAGAAAAAGCTCAAGTACAAGTCGGCATATTATATCATGCGAGACAACCAGCTATACCGAAAGACTCTCTCCGGGATGTTGGCGCGCTGCGTGATCGAGGGGGAGGTCCCGAGGATCTTAGAAGAAACTTACTCCGGGGAGTGCGGGAGCCATTCCGGGAGTCGAACCTTGGAAGGTCGTATCATCAGGCAGGGGTATTTTTGGCCAACCCTGAGCCGAGACGCGGCGAAGTTCGCGAAGGAATGCCACAAGTGCCAGCTGTTCTCCCCCCTCCAGCTATAGCCGGCCCAACGCCTCAGGAGTAACACGGCCCCCTGGCCATTTGCCATCTAGAGAATGGACTTGGTTGGGCCCTTCCCCCAGGCAAGTGACCAGAGAAGGTTCCTGCTCGTAATGATTGATTACTTCTCCAAGTGGTTGGAAGTTAAGGCGTTGGCCAAGGTAACCTCCCAGGTCATCAGGAACTTCGTATGGGTGGAGATTATCTGCCATCATGGGTTACCTCAGTCAATCGTCACGGACAACGACCCTCAGTTCGCCAGCACCGAGTATCAGCTTCTGCGAGCAGCTTGGGATCGACCTCAGGTTCGCCTCGATTCATCACCCCAGGAGCAACGGGCAGGTAGAAGCGGCGAACAAGATCATTATTAACCTCCTCAAAAAGAAGGTATAGAATCTGAGAGGAAGCTGGGTGGAGCAACTCCCCTTGGTCCTCTGGGCCCTGAGAACCACAACTAATACAGCGATAGGAGAGACTCCTTTCAAGCTCTCATGGGTGTGAGGCGGTGCTTCCAGTAGAGTTCGAGGTTCGAACCCCCCGGGTGGTCGAGGATGGAGGGGGCATAGAGGAATGGAGGACTGTGAACGAGGAGGAACTGCGACTCTCACTCGACATGGTTGAGGAATCGCGAGATCTCTCAGCCATCAGACAAGAGGAATTGAAGAGGAGAATGGACAAAAACTTCGATAAGCACGCCAGAGTCAAGCAATTCACGGAAGGGGACTTGGTCTTGAGAAAGGTGGACGCCGCAGGGAGGTCAGCCACCGTGGGAAAGCTCAATCCCAACTGGGAGGGACTGTACATCGTACAGGAGGCATTGAAGTCAGGAGGGTACCTCCTCCGGAATGTGGAGGGCGAGACCCTTAGCCTCACCTGGAGTGGTGATGACTTGAAACATTTTTTCCCCTGAGTCATGTAAACGTCGCTTCAATTTCCTAATAAAGCTTCTGTTGATGAATTTGTGCCCTGACGATGAAAACCGCAAAAGCAAGTCTACCTCTGACCCCGAGCAGATCCCGCTGCCAGGCTCCCATCAAGCTGGCAGAGCTGGATGTCACTCGGAGGAGTCAGCCTCAAACCCCGAGCAGATCTTGCTGCCAGGCTCCCATCAAGCTGGCAGGGCTGGATGTCACTCGAAGGAGTCTGCCTCAGACCCCGAGTAGATCCCGCTGTCAGGCTTCCATCAAGCTGGCAGGGCTGGATGTCACTCGGAGGAGTTAGCCTCAGACCCCGAGCAGATCCCGCTGGCACGTTCCCATCAAGCTGGCAGGGCTGGATGTCACTCGGAGGAGTCAGCCTCAGACCCCGAGCAGATCCCGTTGCCAGGCTCCCATCAAGCTGACAGGGCTGGAGGTCACTCGGAGGAGTCTGCCTCAGACCCCGAGCAGATCCCGCTGCCAGGCTACCATCAAGATGGCAGGGCTGGATGTCACTCGGAGGTCTGCCTCAGACCCTGAGCAGATCCCCCTGCCAGGCTCCCATAAAGATGGCAGGGCTGGATGTCACTCGGAGGAGTCAGCCTCAGACCCCGAGCAGATCCCGCTGCCAGGCTCCCATCAAGCTGGCAGGGCTGGATGTCACTCGGAGGAGTCTGCCTCAGACCTCGAGCAGATCCCGCTGCCAGGCTCCCATCAAGCTGGTAGGGCTGGATGTCACTCGGAGGAGTCAGCCTCAGACCCCGAGCAGATCCCGCTGCCAGGCTCCCATCAAGCTGGCAGGGCTGGATGTCACTTGGAGGAGTCTGCCTTAGACCCCGAGCAGATCCCGCTGCCAGGCTCCCATCAAGCTGGTAGGGCTCGATGTCACTCGGAGGAGTCAGCCTTAGACCCCGAGCAGATCCCGCTGTTAGGCTCCCATCTAGCTGGCGGGGCTGGATGTCACTTGGAGGAGTCTACCTCAGACCCCGAGCAGATCCTGCTGCCTGACTCCCATCAAGCTAGCAGGGCTAGATATCACTCAGAGGAGCCTGCCTCGGACCCCGAGCAGATCCCGCTGCCAGGCTCCCATCAAGCTGGCAGGGCTAGACGTCACTCGGGGGAGTATGCCTCAGACCCTGAGCAGATCCCGCTGCCTGGATCCCATCAAGCTGGCAGGGCTGGATGTCACTCGGAGGAGCCTACCTCAGACCCCGAGCAGATCCCACTGCCAGGCTCTCATCAAGCTGGCAGGGCTAGACGTCACTCAGGGGAGTCTACCTTGGACCCCGAGCAGATTCTCTATCTCGGCAGAGAGCCTCGAATGAATCAGCGGGTTGACAAGGGGACCCCGACAAGATGGGGAGTAAGGGGAGACGGCTCCGACCTAGAGAACGGCGAGCCCCCAGGGAAGAGGGCCTGGACGGCGACAACCCAACCGCGCCATTGCCCCGGAAGCCGTCTCGCCCAGAGTCCAAGCACGTGCCAGGTTTCTCTCGCCCATCCAATGACGCGGATGGGTTAGCGAGCCCGAAGGGAATCAGTAAGTCGCTCTCGCGCGTCACGACCACCCAACCCACCCCTCGCTCCTAAGCCTAAGTTCAGAGTTCAAAGCAAGCGGACGACCTCACTCGCTCGCTCACCGTCGCGGCGTCCATGAGAACATTCAAGGATAAAAGAAATCACGATTAGCGCGAGAATCAAGAGGCGAGGGCAAGAAATAAGGGTATTCGCATTTCAACTCAGAGAAGAGTTTTGTATATTGACAAAATTCAAAAAAATAGATAAAGCTATTACAAAAACTGGGCTCTGGCCCGCGTCGCCGCCACAGCAAAAATAGGGCGAATGCAAGCTCTCGGCGAGGCGAGCCCTAGGTGGCGGGCCCTTAAATGGGGTTGTATGGACCGTCGCCCAGCTCCGGTACCGGAAGGAACAGCTCCGGTACCACCTCGCTCGCCAAAAGCTTGGCACCGTCGTCCTTGATAAGGTCGGCCCTCTGAAGCGTCCGGAAGGTGTACTTTGCAGCGTTGGCCGCGTTCTTCTTCATCATCACTTCGATCTCGTTTTCGCTGTAATGAGCGAGTTGGCAGTGGCTTGTAGATGGCGGCGGGGGGGGGGGGGGGGGGGGGGGTTGCTGCGGCCTCCAGCGCGTCCACTCGCTTCTGCAGCGCCTGCTTCTCCTGTTGGAGGGTGGCGACCTCAGTACCCAGCCGGCTGACAATCGCCGCGTCCTGTGAAAAGGAGAAAAACTGAATTAAGTTATGCGGGAGGGAATGAAGGTTGAGGTGAGTCAAGGGACCTACCGCTCCACCTAGGTACTGAGCGAGAGCGGCCTCCGCAGCATCAGCCCACTTCCGCTACTCGTCCGCCTCTTCCCGAGCTAGTCGGCGGGCTGTCTCCTTCTTATCGATGAGCTTTGTGAGGGAGGGAGCGCTCTTGTCTAGCCGAAGACATCGCCGACCGACCATATGGGCCAGCTCGAGGCTGCGGAACTGAGCCCGCGCGCTTTCATAAATCAGCACCCGAGTTGCCTCTTCATCGTAGACAGCGGCGTCCTCTCGCCCGTAGACGCCGAAGGCGAGGTTGTAGGCGTCCCCGCGGCTGGAGTCATCTTCCAACCAGCTCGGCAGCAGCGAGGATACGTAGACCCTGTTGGTCACCTTATCCCACTGAAGCAGCGGGACTCCGTCCTTGCCGGCGGGCCCCTTCCCGTAGCCGAAGTTACAATGGCCCTGAGGGATGGCCTTCCCGGCGGGCCGAACCTCCTCCGGCGGCTGCGACGTGCCCGCATATTTGCTTGAAGATTTGACGGCCGGAGAGGCCGCGGGGGCATGGATGGAGGACCGCTGGCTCGCGAGGGCCTTACACTTGTCTCGAGCCGGGGGAGGCGAGCCACCCGCCTTCTTCGACTTCTTAGGCGGTGGCCGATCCTGGGGCTATTCTCGGCTGGGCCTCTTTGCGGGGGCAGGAGTCGAGAACTTGCGATGGGCGGCTGCCGCCGCCTCGGCCCGTGCTAGCTCTCCGGCGGCGAGTCGCGCGCTCTCATACGACGGATGGATGGGGATGTCGCACTCGCCTACAGGAAATGGAACTTAGAAAAAATTCAAAGAATTCAAAGATGCGTAGATGGGGCGAGCCGCTTACCTTCACCGGGAGGGACAGGGACAAGGTCGTTCAGGTTACTACGGAGGTAGGCCACCTCGAAGTTCTTCCCGGCGAAGAACCCGAACAGCCCCGCTTCGTGACCCCCTAGGCCCGGGGGGCGGTAGCTCGCCTCGCTGAGCTGGACCGGCGAAAAGGGGATGTTGTCGAAGTCCCCCTTGACGAAGATAAACTTCTTAAGCCAGTTGTGGCTCTTATTGACGGTCTCCCGCACTTTGATATGGCTGCTGGCGAAGCAGGTGGTCCCGTCCTTATTCGCCTGAAAAGAGAACAGCTTGCGGAATACCGCGAGGCTGAACTCTATTTTCTCCTCTCGCAGGTAGCATGCGAACCCGATGATAACTGCGATGGATTTCGGGGTCATTTGCCCGGGAACCACCCCGTAATACTTGAAGATTTGGCGGACCTCCGGCCATAGGGGTAGCCGAAGGCCCGCCTCAAAATGGGCCACCGGGAACGCGAGCTCGCCGGCGAATAGTTCGTTCACTCTTTCCTCCTTCCTGGGCCGCCTCGCCTCAAAGCCTTGCGGGACGAAGTGGCCAACCGCGTCTACAAATTCCCCCTCCGAGAGGACGGCGAGAGGGATGTCATGCTCGGAGAAGGTCCAAGCACATTTGGCCCTCCCCTCCGCCTCGCCACCACCTCCACCCATCTTGAAAATGTCTCGCCGAGCGGTACAGAGGGGTTTTTACAAAAAGCTAGGGGGGAAAGAAGAAGCCTTAAATACGGTAGGTGTGGAAAGGCCGCCATGGTCTATTTAAAGGGTGAGAAAGGGCGGGAAAAGCCTTCTTGGGCGGGAAAGTGCGGATAGCAATTAGGCCCTGACGTTTCGACTTCCGAACCCAAGCCGGGTTCTCGCCAACCCGCCAGTCCGTTGTCAACCACCCGCACTCGCGCCCGCATGATTAAACGGCAGCCGCCGAGCGGGCCAGTTCTGACCCGCGCGCGAGTCACCTATCACGAGACTCGCGAAACCGGCTCGCCTTCGCTAGTACAGGGAAAGGGACCGACGAGGCGACTCGGCAAGGTCGAGCCCACGCGAGGAAAGGTCGGCCGAGCCAGGGCTTCTCGCCCACACAATTCGCAGAGGTCTGAACAATGGCACAATCCAGAGAAAAATTGCAATAAATATTAGCCCGCGACGGGCGAAAGTAGTCCTGAATTATTACAAATATCTAGACTGACAGAAGTCAAGAGATGAACACCCTGAGCATCATCGCCGCATGCGGGGCGACCCAGACCTGGCGGGTAACAACCGGCGAGGGGAGGGTGAACTCAACGCGGGATCCATTTCCACCTACCTCCCCTCCCCGTGCCGGTTCGGGGCTGTACGCGAGGATAGTGATACTCGCGGACTGCCGACAGCTCCCGCTGGGTCCCGTTGATCTGCTCTGAGGCACGCCTCAGTCGTCCTTCGGCTCGCGTGATATGCACACCCGGAGAAGTCGCCTCATCCTCGTCATAAGAAAGTCTCGCTCCCTCCAAAGCCACGATTCGCATCTCCGTCTTGACCTTATCTTTCTCCACTCTGTCGAAGACCTCTCGTAGCAGTAGCGTGTGTTTTTGAAACAGTTGCTTTACCTGCTTCTTCATCCTCTCGGCATCACTCGGGTCTCCTAGGTACTCAGAGATGTTGTCCATGTCTGGGGGGGAGTGTCCTCCGCTCATCTCGGCATCAGACGAAGAGACCACATTATAACCTGCAGAGGTAAGATCAGAAGGAGCGATGACCGCAAGTAGGCCAAAGTCAGAGGGTTTACCTGGCGTCGGTACGTCGCCCACACCATCAGTAGGCCTAGGGGTGCCCGGCCGACCCTGGAAGGGTTCTCCTCTAAGAGTAATGAAGGGTTTTCCCAGGCCGTGGGGCCTTGGCGACGGAGGCACCACGGGAGGGACAGGTTCCCGCGGCAAGGGACCGGACACCCGATCGGCCGCCGCCAGAGCAGAATGCCCGGGATCTCCCTCGTCTGCCCCGGCTCCCCGAGACGTATCCTACAAAAAGGAAAGAAAAGTCAAGGAGCGGGGGAGGGAAAGATCGAGCAAGGGAAGCGCATATACCTCAGGTACAACCTCGACACCGCCGGCCGAGCTGGAGGTAGGGTCGTCGCGCCCTGAAGACCGCCGGATGATCTTCGCTTTCTTTGGCTTAAAAAGGGGGCCAGGCGACCCGCGCGCTAGCCATGGGGCGGCTTCGAGAGCCGCATCCCGGACACCCTCCCTTGCAGCCGCCAAACGAGCCCGCATCTCCTCAGACATAGGCATCTCGCGACTATAGGTCGCGGAAAGGGGAAAAAGAAGAGGAATTACCCCAGAGGCCGGACAGCTTATTTATAGCGAGGAGGTGGGTTCCACCAAAAGATTCCCTCCAGCTCAGCAAGGTTTTTCGCCGAACACGTGAGGGTTGGATGTCTCTTTGTGAGCCCTTTTTCAAAAGATCGTAAAGAGCGGGGATTATGTACAACCCCGTGTTCGCCGAAGGGACTCAGGCAACCAGGCGGGCTCCCCTGACTCGCGCACCGAAGGGTTGCCCAAGCGAGCTAGCCTGACCCGCACCCTCCTAGACGGGTCGGCCCGCGCCATCCCGGCGAGCCAGCCCTGCTCGCGCTTACTTTGGCGGGCCAGCTCCGCCCGCCTCTCCTAGGCGGGTCGGCCCGCGCCCTCCCGGCGAGCCAGCCCTACTCGCGCTTACTTTGGAGGGCCAACTCCGCCCGCCTCTCCTAGGCGGGTCGGCCCGCGCCCTCCCGGCGAGCCATCCCTGCTCGCGCGTACTTTTGCGGGCCAGCTCCGCCCGCCTCTCCTAGGCGGATAGGCCCGCGCCCTCCCGACGAGCCAACCCTGCTCGCGCCTACTTTGGCGGGCCAGCTCCGCTTGCCTCTCCTAGGCGGGTCGGCCCACGCCCTCCCGGCGAGCCATCCCAGGCCCGCGCCTCACGCTGAGTGGAGGCATTGAAGGGCCACTCGCTCGATCCCCAGTGAGGAGGATTTTTTACTGTTTTGCCCCTTTGGCCTGCCCCTAGCCAGTCAAAACAGCGGGGTCTCGCTGTTGGTAGACCCAGGTGGGCTGCATATAGCTGTTTAGAACAGCGGAGTTCAGCTATTGGCAGGCCAGCCCGAGGAGCTTTTGGTAATTTTAAGGCAGTAGAGGTCCGTTATTGACAGACCATCCTCAAAATCGTATAAATAGGACTCAAGGGGTACCTCAGGAGGGGGCGTACTTGTTCCCTAGTCTTCTAGCGCTTTCTGAGGTACCTTAGCCCAGCATTTGGCTAAGGAGGGGAAGCGCTCAGTGATCTTCTGGGTTTGTGGTGGGACCTCCGAGCCGGGCCCTTGGTCTAGTCCTTTGCTCTCCTTTCCTTTGTTGTTTTTCTTGCAGGAGCGAAGTAGGTGCGCGACCACCCCTTCCCCGAGGGTCGAACTCCACAAGAGACCGATTTCTCGGTTTCAACAATAAATATGTATATAAGGGCCCAGATTGTGTTTCATTCGAGGTGCGACCAAGTCCAAACTATGACAAAGTTAGTAAGTATTCGGAAGGTTGTTGGATTTGTGCACTAGAAGCACTATGAAAATTATTCAAGTTCCAGATGTATCAAACCTACCCATCGGTAGTGTGTCTACAGATCAACTTGTCTAATCAACATCAAGTTCAGTATCAGATTAACCAATCTGTTTCAGAAGTGCTGGCTGATGATTGGAATTCCAAGACTATATTAACAGAATTTTTTAAAATTTATAATGAGGGCCTCGAGGAAACTTCATATTTGTACATTGATTTTGTTAAACACTATAGATGGTTAATCGTAGCTCGGTTGGATTAGAAGGTATAGGGCTCGGAAAGTTGTGGGCCATTATACGCTGTATCACCCGCTGAGGGCGAAAGATTCTATCTTCGTCTTTTGTTGAATTAGATTCCTGCACTAAGGCCTTTCGAGCACCTACACACAATTAATGGTCAAAACTGTACAACATTTAAGGAGGCTGCTGAGCTTTTAGGGATTCTCAAAGAAGATAGTAGCATTTCTAATTGTTTGGAGGTGGCACGAGCCTTAAAAATGTCAGTCACATTGCGGAGACTCTTTGCAACTATTTTATTGTATTGTCAACCAACTGGCATCCGGACATTGTGGGATGATAATTTCTCTTTTATGATGGAAGACTATGCGAGCACAAGCACTATAAATATTACCGTTTAAACAAACAAGTTACTTCATGATTTGGATACCATACTACATCAATATAATAAAAGTACACTTGCTTTTGACTTGCCTCACACATATAGAGACATGCATGAATTTCCTAACATTTCGAGTCTAATCGAAGAACTATGTATACCTATGTCATCTGAGGATTTAGTTGCAATCAACAATCTCAATGAGGGCCAACTTGCTGCTTTCAATATTATTAGTGATTACATAAGGCAGAGAAGGGTGTGGTATTTTTGGTGGATGGACCCGAAGGAACTGGTAAAACATTCCTATATCGATAATTGCTTACATTTCGACATGAGGGGAACATTGTTCCAGCTACAACCTCATTGGGCATTGCAGCAAAATTGGTTTCGAGTTGGGGCACAACTCATTCTAAACTGAAAATTTCTTTCAACCTGGATAAAAATTATTTTTGCGATATTAGTAAACAATCTCAAATGTGTGTATTAATTAAATGTGCTTCTGTAATTATTTGGGATGAAGCTCCTATGACACATCGAAAGGCTTTTGAAGCCGTTGATCGTACTTTTCGTGAGGTGCTGGGAACTGTCAACCATTTGGTGGGAAAGTAATTATCTTGGGAGGAGATTTTCATCAGGTTATGTCAGTTGTATTTAATAATACCAAACTACAAATAATTTGTTCTAGCATCATTGAATCATTTTTATGGGCAGATATCCATTTATTGTGGTTAATAGAAAATATGAGAGCGAGAAATGATGTTTAATTCTCTGAGTTCTTACTTAGGGTTTGGGATGGAAAGGAGCCTTACATTGTCAAGGACATGATTCGTATTCCTGACAATATGACTATGTCGTGGGAAGGAGAGAACTCTATTGTCAACTTAATAAATTATATTTTTCCTAATTTAAGGGAACATAACTTTAGTTCTGATGATGCTACTTATATGGAGACAAGGGCACTCATAAATCACCTTAGCAAGGATGTCAACAAGCTAATTGCAAAGTGCCTCCATCTTTTTCCTAGAGTAGATACCACTTACTACTCTTTTGACTCTATCAGTGATGATTTTAGAAACTTATACCTACTTGAATTATTGAACTCTATTAATCTGGGGAATCTACCTCCACACAAGTTGACCTTGAAAAATGGCGCACCTATTATGCTTCTCCAAAACGTCGACCAAAAAATGGGATTTTGCAATAGCAAGAGACTTATATGTAGATGCTTTGGTAAGAATGTGATCGAAGCAGATATTCTTGGAGGCAGATTCAAAGGTCTTAGAGTGTTTCTTCCATGCATGTTACTCAATAGTGCAGAAGATGCTAGAATGCCATACGAATTGACAAGAAAGCAATTTCCAGCGTGTTTAAGCTTCGCACTTACAATTAACAAGTCTTAGGGCCAGACAATTGGTAATGTCAGAATATACCTGCCAAATCCTGTGTTCATTTACGGCCAACTATACGTTGCATTATCGCGTAGGGTCTCAGAAATTACAACAAAGATTTTGGTCAAAAACTTTACGGTCGTCGATCAAGCAGGCATGTACAATAAAAATATTGTCTATAAGGAGGTATTTGATCTTATTACGAGAAGATTGACAAATTCTCAGTGATATAATTAGCATCCAAAAATCCTCTAACTTAGGGTGAGGATTCATTCTCCATTCTCTCAAAGAAATCTGGCCCATTCAACCAAGGTTATACTTCCCCATCTGTAATTTTTCTTAATTATAGCACAAACCATTAATTATTTGTTGCTACGGTTTGCTGTAGATAACCGTTGCGGTTTGTAAGGTCAAATTCGGGGCAAAGCCGGGGCGGTTTGCTGCAGCAAAGCCGCATCAGTTTGCTGCGGCAAATCTGTGTCATCTCGCTGCAGATAGCCGCGGCGGCTCCCTGTAGATAGCCGCGGCGGCTCACTGCAGATAGCCGCGATGGCTCCCTGCAAATAGCCATGGCAGCTCCTTGCAGAGCCGCACTGGGTCTCAGCGGTTTGTTATTTTTACTTTTATTCAAATGAATCATGTTGTGGGTTCTTGCTCAATTTTTAGCACAGCTAACATCAAGAAATTTTGCCCTTGCAATTTAAATTTTTCACTTTGTTATGGTAGAGTTGTAAGGGATGTTAATGATGAAATTATAGTGAAGAAGAATTTCTGTTGGAACACCCTATTACTAATTTGGGTAAGGATCACTATGCTTGTCTTAGGAATCCCAGTTGACCTAGTTGTATAGTTAAGAAGGTCAACATTAGAATGAGTCTAGGGCTTAGAACTTAGGTTTGGAGCTGCCCCCAGGATCATTCCAAGATCAAGGTTGAAGAGCTAAGTCTAAGGCAATTTTCGTCGAGCTCAGGTCGACGAATCGTCGAACTCCGTTCGACGCTCTCTGAGCTCAACTTCAATAAATCGTCGAGCTCCGGTCGACGATCTTCGAGCTCAGATCGACTATCTGCTTTTGGCTAGCTTCTGCTTGATCCTCGAACTCCCCTCGACTATCTTCTAGCTCAGTTCGACGATCCCTCCCTGAAGTTATTTCTCAGGTCTCTGAGCTCGGTTCGACGATCGTCGAGCTCAGATCGACGTTTTCTGTCTGCTTGTCCATTTCATCTCTGAGCTCAGTTCGACGATCATAGAGCTCAGATCGACGTTTTTTTGGAGAGATCGACGCTTCCAGGAATTCAAATGCTGCTGTTCTTTGGAATGTTTTTGAATATTATCAGCATTTATGTCAGAAGATCTCCCAGCCGTTTGTCTTTATTCTGGAGCAAGTTTCAAGGAATTATTCAGAGAATGTTTGCTGGACTTTCCTCTAGAAGACAAGACTATTTTTGGAAGACATTTATGACTCCCAACGACAAATTTTGGACAAGGAAACGTCAGAAAATTAATTTCTCTCTCCTGTGTTTTAAGATATACAAAATACACAAGAGAAAAGATATACAGAGATTGACAAGAAAGAAAGTAAACACACAGAATAGAGAATACTGATAGCAGAAGAACTGTGACTCCAAAAATCTTCTTGCTGACTGAAAAGTGTTCACAATCTCATCTCAGAACTCCAGACACCTTATTTTCAGCCTTCTTGCTGAAACCATCCTGTGCTGGAGATCAAAGTTCTGAAGACCTATCACCCTAGAGCAAAGCTTCTTTTCCTGAACCTTTCTACATCTCAGGGGGAGCTTTGACATCATCAATCCACTTGTGCTTCTCTCATTTGATTGAGAACAGAGAAGACACCCTTCACTCTTATTTTTCTTTTCCTGCTGTAAAAGGGTTCTTGAACTCCCTTCAAAAGTTCTGTCTGGTTCTGAGAGCCTTGTCAAAACTCAGTGGTGGCAAGACACCTTATCAAAAAATCTAGTTTTGGTTTTTGGGCACCTTATCAAAAGCTCATTGGTGTCAGGACACCTGATCAACTCATCCTGAGTGGATTCCTACCAAGGGTGGTAGAAGAGTGGATGTACCCAGGTTTTTGGGGAACCACTATAATTCCTTGTGTCTTCTGGTTTGTTTGTGTGATTTGTATGCTGTGTGCTGTGCTCTTTACTTCTTGGTTTTTAACCTCTTACTAGCACTCTACACTATATCATAAATTAAATTCTATATGTGCTGTTTATTTCAACTGTGAAAAATTATTTTAAAATACTCTATTCACCCCCCTCTAGAGTTGAGATAGATCTTAGCCTCACTTTCAATTGGTATCAGAGGCAGGTTTGGTTGCTCATACAGGCTAACACCTGAACCAAAAGATCCTTGATAAGATCAATCTCTTAAGGGGATTATTTTCTATACATCTACCTATTCATTTAAAGACATGGCACAGAACAAAGATTATGCAAGCACCAGACCACCAGTGTGCAACCTTTCCAAGTTTGCACTCTGGAAGGCAAGGATTAGATTATACATGAATTCTATTGATGAGGATATTTTTAATTCTGTCTTGACAGTGTGTCCAACTCCACCAGCAAGCTCAAGTACAAGTGCTGTTCCACCTCCTTTTGGAACAGATGCAGATATAAAGAAGTGGAAGACTGCAGATGCTAAGGCTATGAACATCTTAGCCCAAACAATGTCTGATGAAATCTTTCAGAAGGTAGCTGAATGCCACTCAGCCAAAGAAATCTGGGACAAACTCTCTGAAATTGTCTCAGGCACTGCTGATGAAAGGAAAGATAGAAGATCTCATCTGATAAGCCAATATGAGAACTTCAAAAAGGGAGAAGCTGAATCAGTGGCTGACATGTACAATAGACTAAGTCTAATTGTCAATGAGCTAAAAACCCTAGACAAAGAAATCTCATTGACTGAGCTGAATGACAAAATCCTGATGTGCTTCCCCAGCACTTGGGATTCAAGAATCTGGCCAATCAAGGATGCCAGAAGTTTAAATGAGATTACTACTGAAGCTCTCCTAGGCAAGCTCAAATCCTATGAGCTGCTCATTAAAAATAAAGAAGAAGAACAAAAGGCTATCTCTCCAGCTACAAGGAAAGAAAAGACCATAGCCTTCAAAGCTGCAGAAGAGGAGCCTGAAGATAAAGCTACAGGAAATGATGAACTCATAAGTCTACTGGCCAAAAGATTCTACAAGATGGCCAGAAAAGACTTCAGAAAGAGACCATACAAGGGTCATGATAAACCAAGGTATGACAAATCAAATAACAATAAAGAAATCATATGCTTTGGTTGTAGGAAACTAGGCCACATTGTGCCTGACTGTCCAGAAAACAAGAATAAGGACAAAAGGGAAAGAAGAGAAAGAAGAAAAGAAAAGGATTATAAGAAGAATAGCTCAGACAAAGCCTCCTCCAGCAAGAACAAACATACAAGGAAGGGCTTTGTTGCTGAGACATGGAGTGACACTGAAGAAGAATCTGAAGCCTCATCCAGTTCCAGTGATGATGAGGATGATGCAGATGAAAAAGAATTTTGCATGATGGCTATCAATGCATCACAGCAAAACTCTGATGAAGAATCAGATTTAGATTCAGAAAGTCAACCAGATGAGGATCAGGTGAAGACCTATCCAGCATCAAACCATCAATGGTATCTGAATAGTGGGTGCTCAAAGCACATGACAGGGGACAAGGACAACTTCACTTCCTTCAAAGCCAAGCTTGGACCCAAAGTAATTTTTGGAGACTCAAGCTTTGGAACTACAAAAGGATATGGTGCAGTCAAAATTGGCCCAGTCACATTCAAGAAGGTGGCATATGTTGAAGGACTCAAGCACAACTTGATAAGTATCAGTCAACTGTGTGATGAAGGATATCAAGTGACATTCAATAAAGCCATATGCAAGGTCAAGACAGAGGACAACATAACTGTATTGACAGGTAACAGAAGAGGTAACATTTACTTAGTGGATTTTCATTCACCTATAGTAGATATTTGCCTGTTCAACTCCATTTCAAAATCTAATATTTTATGGCATAAGAGACTAGGACATATTAACCTTAGAACCATTGCTAAGCTATCTAAAGACAACCTTGTTAAAGGACTACCTTCTGGTCCCTACAAGAAGGAAGGACTGTGCAAGGCTTGTCAATTAGGCAAGCAAACTAAAAGTAGTTTTAAATCAATTAATAAGAGTGATTTACCTAGGATCTTGTACCTATTGCACATGGATCTTTTTGGACCCATATCTGTGCAAAGCCTAGGAGGGAAGTCCTATACTTTAGTGGTTGTAGATGACTTCTCAAGATTCACTTGGGTATTCTTTCTGAGGAAGAAGTCTGATAACTTCAAATGTTTGACAGATTTTCTCAAATGCATTCAGATTGAGTTCAACACTCACATTGCCCTGATCAGAAGTGATCATGGGACAGAGTTTGATTCTCTTCTCATGCAAGAGTTCTATCAAAGTGAAGGGATCAGGCACACTTTCTCAGCTCCTAGAACTCCTCAACAAAATGGGGTAGCTGAAAGGAAAAATAGAACACTCATTGAATCTGCAACTACATTATTGGCAGATGCTGACCTACCTCTGTCCTTTTGGGCTGAGGCAGTGAACACCTCCAACTATGTGTTGAACAGAAGCCTGATACACAAGCTGAAGGGCAAGACTCCCTATGAATTGCTCAAAGGGAAGAAACCTAAAATAGGCTATTTCAAAGTTTTTGGTTGCACTTGTTTTATTCATAATAATGACAAGAAATATCTAGCAAAATTCCAAGCTAAAGCTGATGAAGGAGTGTTTTTGGGATACTCCATGATCAGCAAGGCCTATAGGGTTTATAATAAATCTTCCTGTAAAATTGAAGAATCTGTTCATATTATTTTTGATGAAGCTAACATGTCTTTCAAGGAGAAGAATGCTTCTACCATAGAACCTCTGCAGGTACATTCTCTAGCTGAAGACTTGAACAAACTGCAAGTTGCTGAAAAGAATGAGAGCAGTGATGATGAAGAAGAAGTTCAACATCTTGAAGAAAATCATCCTGAAAAGCCAATTGCTGTTCCACTAGGGGAGACAACAACACAGGCTGGTGAACAATCAACACTCCCTATTGACTTAGTAACAACAAGAGATCATCCAATCACCCAAGTAATTGGAGAGATCTCAGCTGGTGTGCAAACTAGAAGTCAGGTCAACC
Organism: Platanthera zijinensis; assembly: GCA_039513925.1. NCBI lineage: Eukaryota > Viridiplantae > Streptophyta > Magnoliopsida > Asparagales > Orchidaceae > Platanthera > Platanthera zijinensis. The sequence continues at coordinate 127,839,780 of CM077091.1, forward strand.
AGAACCTGATGCACACTTGCTTCCTATCTCAAATTGAGCCTCAATCCTTTCAAGATGCAGAGCAAGATCCACACTGGATCATTGCAATGCAAGAGGAGTTGCATCAATTTGAAAGGAACAAGGTTTGGGAACTAGTGCCTATGCCAAAGGATCATCCCATTGTTGGAACAAAGTGGGTATTCAGGAACAAGCTGGATGATCAAGGAGTTATAGTCAGAAACAAGGCAAGGCTAGTTGCTCAAGGGTACTCTCAACAAGAAGGAATAGACTATGATCAGACATTTGCACTAGTTGCAAGGTTGGAAGCCATCAGAATATTCCTAGCCTTTGCTGCCCACAAGGGCTTCAAAGTGTATCAAATGGATGTAAAGAGTGCATTTCTCAATGGGGACATCAAAGAGGAAGTCTATGTTAGACAGCCTCCAGGTTTTATCTCTCTAACTCACCCTGATTATGTTTACAAATTGCATAAAGCATTATATGGTCTCAAGCAAGCTCCTAGAGCATGGTATGAGACCCTAGCATGCTTTCTTCTGGAAAATGATTTTGTTAGGGGGAGAGTAGACCAAACTCTTTTTATTAGAACTCATAAGTCCCACACTCTACTAGTGCAAATTTATGTAGATGACATTATTTTTGGTTCTACTGATTCAAAATTGTGCAAAAAGTTTTCCAAGCTTATGCACTCTAAATTTGAAATGAGTAGCATGGGTGAGCTGTCCTTCTTCTTAGGACTGCAAGTCAAGCAACATGCTGAAGGCATATTTATTTCTCAAACCAAGTATGCAAAAGAACTGGTTAAGAAAATTGGTATGTCTGATGCATCATGTATGAAAACACCCATGCCCTCAAATGCCGTAGTAGATGCTGATGAACATGGGAAACCTGTTGATCAGACAACATATAGAGCAATAATTGGCTCTTTATTGTACCTTACAGCTAGTAGGCCTGATATAATGTTTGCCATATGTATTTGTGCTAGATTCCAAGTTAGCCCTAGAGAGTCACATTTAATCTTAGTTAAGAGAATTCTTAGGTATGTAAAAAGTTGTCCAAATCTAGGTCTCTGGTATCCAAAAGATTCAGCATTTGATTTAACTGGATTCTCAGATGCTGATTATGCTGGATGCAGAATAGACAGGAAAAGCACCAGTGGAACATGTCAGTTCCTTGGTGACAGACTTGTCTCCTGGTTCTGTAAGAAGCAAACATTTGTGTCAACCTCAACTGCTGAAGCTGAGTATATGGCTGCAGGCAGTTGCTGTTCACAAATATTGTGGATACAGAATCAGCTCTTAGACTATGGCTACAACTTAGAGAAGTCTAAAATTTTTTGTGATAATACTAGTGCTATCTCTATAGCTCAAAATCCAGTCCTCCATAGTAGGACAAAACACATAGAAATTAGGCATCATTTTCTAAGAGATAATGTAGAGAAAAATAAAATTGAACTTCAATATATTCCTACTGATTTGCAAAGGGGAGATATTTTCACCAAACCTTTGGATGAAAAGAAACACAGTTTCTTCCTAAATCAGTTAGGCATGTTAGATGGAGGAAGCCTTAATTAAATTACAAGATTTTGAAAAGCTAAAACAGACCAAGACTAGGCCAAAAATCCTTCTTTTTGTGTCTGTAGAATGTGTTTAGACTCTGAACTGCGCTCGACGTTTTCCCCAAAATCGTCGAACAGAGATCGACGATTTTCCAAAAATCGTCGGCCAGAGATCGACGCTTTTGCAGTCGTCGATCTGAGTTCAGAGCCCTCGCTAGAACTAGGCTTTCTCTCTTTCTGATCAGAGGGCGTCGAGCTGAGCTCGACGTTTTTCAACATCGTCGAACTAAGATCGCCGATTTTGAAGACTCTTCAGATTCCCTCTGTAGCCCAAATCGTCGAGCTGAGCTCGACGTTTCGTCGAGCTGAGCTCAACGATCTTCCTTTTCGCGTCGAACCCTAATATAAAATCTTTCTTTCAGCCGTCGTTCTCCTCTTGCGCTTTCATACTCTGCAACTTTCTTTCTTTTCCCTCCACACTCTCTATGCTTGGTCGTTTTTGATTTTCTGTTGCAGGTGAATATGGCTGAATCAAGTGCTGCTATTGCTAAGATGAAGTTCGACACAGGCTTTGACATCGACATAAACTCCTTCGACGGAAGCGACCAGCGCTTCAAGGACATCCTAAACTTATTCAGAGAACAAAAGCTGACTCCAATAATGACTACAAGGATGAAGATCGCCTCAGAAGAAATTAAAGAGTGGTGTTTTACCGCAACAGACGAGACTGAGAATTTTGTTGTCGGCACCATTAAGGGGACTCAGGTATTTCTATCCCCGGCTCTTTTAACAGAAGTCTTTCAACTCAGTACTGGAGAAGACTCCATTGAACTGTCTGGAGAGGAGTATGACTCCATGCTGGATAGGATGGGTCACAATGCAGTCAACCCTAATAAGCTACTGAAGAAAAATCTGGCTATAGAATTTCAATTCCTGGCTGATGTAGTTGGGAAGGTGCTGTTGGCCAAGCATTCAGCCCATGACACCATTTCCAGATATCAGTTCTGCCTGATGGGAGCTTTATTAGATAAGAAACACCTGGACTGGGGCTCCATCTTCTTCACTCTGATTAAGAAGAAGATCAACAAGAATGCAGTTAGTTATGGGAGAATCTTAGGGGTCTTTCTGCACAACAGATGCCCTGACCTATTAACCTCCTCTGGCATGTTTATCAATGCATCCAAGAGGCTTTCCTGTGCCCTCTTCAGTAAATGGGACAGGCAGATCATAAACCCCTCCAGGGCTGCTGCACCACTTCATTCAGGCACAAGGACTATCTCAGTCACTCCTCCAGCAGAAGAGCTGCCTGCTTCTTCCCCTCCTCTAGCCACATCCACCCAAGCCGTCACCTCCTCACCACCAGTCACCACCATAATCATCTCATCCCCAATTACCATTTCCTCACCTATGTCATCCCCTCCTCTATCCACCTCAGAGGAATTCCATCCTCTCTTTTCCCATTCAACCTTCACCCTACCATCCTTCTCACTCATTGATGATTCCTTCATGGATGATTCACCCTCTACTCCTCCTGAACCACCCTCAACTTCCTCCTTTCAACAAATGCTCCATGACATTCTCTCTCAACCCTCCTTCTCACAATCTCTTACTTCCCCTATCTCCACCTCAACCTTCTCTATCTCCATAATTCCATCTTCTGAACCAACCATTCCCTCTCCACCTTTCTCCACAATTTTAGTTTCAGCCACCATCCCTCCATCCACCTTTGCCTCTACCTCTGCTCAAGCCCCACTTGAGCATGTGGATCTTCCTAATTTGGCAGACAGGTTGTATGAGTTGCTAGCTCCCAAGCTGACATCTCTACTGGAGTCTTCCCTGGCTCCACTCCTGAAGCAAGTACAGGAGCTGTCTACCAAGATTGCCTTCCTTTCCTCCTCCCTGGCTATCCCATCTTCTGTGTGCCTTGATTCACCTCTCTCTGAACCAAGGCAGGGGGAGATGCCTTATGAAGAAGTGGATGTGCCAGCTGCTGATATTATGTCTGCTCCAGCTCCAGCTCTTGGATGTGCTTTTGCACTGAATCTGCAGAGGCTGCTATCTATATTTGATACAGTCCATTTCAGCTGTCTGCCTGCAACTCCTGCTGAAGATTTGTCTAAGGCCATTGTGCCTGTATCTACCTGTGATCCCAGCCATATTGATTCCTACATCAAGTCCTGGAAGGCTGTGGATATCTCTGATGCTACTACTAAGGCCACTGTGCCTCTTTCAATTGCTACTAAGGCCACTGTGCCTCTTTCTATTGAAACTGCTGCTACTGCTGACATAGAAATGATTCCAGCAACTGATGCTGATGAAATTGCTGCTCCTGCTCTAGTGTCTGCTCCTGATTCTGTCTGCTCTGTTGCTGCTCTTTCTCCTCCTGCTCCTGCTTTTTCTGCAAAACTTAAAGCTCAAGAAGAGCTTATCAGAAGAATTGATGATCTGTATGATCAACCTCAAAGTTCTGAGAGTGACCAATACAGGACTGATTCTGATGATTCTGCTAGCACTATTGCCAAGAAGAGAAAAGCCAGAAGTAAAGCAATGATGTCAGTCCCTCCTGCCAAAGCCAAAGACTCCAATGATATTCCATACTACATCCTGCATGACTGCCCCATCTCTGAGCCTTGGATGCAATATTCCAAAAATCAACTGAAAGCTATGAAGAAGAAGAGGAAGTTTGACAAATATGAAAAAGGATCTTCTCAATATCAGCCTCCTCCTCCAGATTCTGGCTCAGGTTCAGCCCCTCAAGCTCCAGTCTCCAGACACAGTTCTTCCCAGTATTATCAAAGATCATATCAAAGGGGACAGCATCAAAGAGGATATCAACCCAGAAGGGGTAATTACAAAGGAAATCAAAGAGGACAAAGATCATATCAAAGGGAAGGACAAGGCCACTCTGACTCTTCTTCAGGTCCTTTCCCTTACAAGCTGAAAGACACAATTGTCTCCAGGACTCCTTCTACTGTTTCTGAAATCATCAACAAATATGAACCTCCTATTCCTTTTGAAGATCCTGAGAACAACCCTGTATCCTGGACAGCCAGAATGAAAGAATTGGCTGCCCTTGATCAAATAAAAAAGGCCAGAGAACAAGGCAAGGATATTTCAAACATAACTACCTTATCAGAGCAGAGAAAGAAAGAACTGGAAAGATATGCATCAAGAAAATTTTTCAATCCAGAAGATTACATGAAGCTGCACCCAGAGGCTGTTGTTCCAAGGCCCAAATCTCAAACTTCTCTAGGTGCAGAGGATGACAGAAGGTCAAAGAAAGAAAGTCAGAATCCAAATAGAGAAATTTTATTTAAAAAGGAATCTGAAAGGAAGTGAACTGTGTAAGCTAAAACATTTCATCCACCTTTGGATATCTGCTGCTATTTATCTGTGATATGCTTTGCTGCCATATAACTTCTCTGTAATTTTGTATTAACTTCTGTACTGTTGTATGCTTTTCATTTCCTATGATTGTCTGTAAATAGTAATCCTAACCCAAATAGGGGGAGATTGTTGGAACACCATATTACTAATTTGGGTAAGGATCACTATACTTGTCTTAGGAATCCCAGTTGACCTAGTTGTATAGTTAAGAAGGTCAACATTAGAATGAGTCTAGGGCTTAGAACTTAGGTTTGGAGCTGCCCCCAGGATCATTCCAAGATCAAGGTTGAAGAGCTAAGTCTAAGGCAATTTTCGTCGAGCTCAGGTTGACGAATCGTCGAACTCCGTTCGACGCTCTCTGAGCTCAACTTCAATAAATCGTCGAGCTCCGATCGACGATCTTCGAGCTCAGATCGACTATCTGCTTTTGGCTAGCTTCTGCTTGATCGTCGAACTCCCCTCGACTATCTTCTAGCTCAGTTCGACGATCCCTCCCTGAAGTTATTTCTCAGGTCTCTGAGCTCGGTTCGATGATCGTCGAGCTCAGATCGACGTTTTCTGTCTGCTTGTCCATTTCATCTCTGAGCTCAGTTCGACGATCGTAGAGCTCAGATCGACGTTTTTTTTGGAAATATCGACGCTTCCAGGAATTCAAATGCTGCTGTTCTTTGGAATGTTTTTGAATATTATCAGCATTTATGTCAGAAGATCTCCCAGCCATTTGTCTTTATTCTGGAGCAAGTTTCAAGGAATTATTCAGAGAATGTTTGCTGGACTTTCCTCTAGAAGACAAGACTATTTTTGGAAGACATTTATGACTCCCAACGGCAAATTTTGGACAAGGAAACGTCAGAAAATTAATTTCTCTCTCCTGTGTTTTAAGATATACAGAATACACAAGAGAAAAGATATACAGAGATTGACAAGAAAGAAAGTAAACACACAGAATAGAGAATACTGATAGCAGAAGAACAACAGAAGAACTGTGACTCCAAAAATCTTCTTGCTGACTGAAAAGTGTTCACAATCTCATCTCAGAACTCCAGACACCTTATTTTCAGCCTTCTTGCTGAAACCATCCTGTGCTGGAGATCAAAGTTCTGAAGACCAATCACCCTAGAGCAAAGCTTCTTTTCCTGAACCTTTCTACATCTAAGGGGGAGCTTTGACATCATCAATCCACTTGTGCTTCTCTCATTTGATTGAGAACAGAGAAGACACCCTTCACTCTTATTTTTCTTTTCCAACTGTAAAAGGGTTCTTGAACTCCCTTCAAAAGTTCTGTCTGGTTCTGAGAGCCTTGTCAAAACTCAGTAGTGGCAAGACACCTTATCAAAAAATCTAGTTTTGGTTTTTGGGCACCTTATCAAAAGCTCATTGGTGTCAGGACACCTGATCAACTCATCCTGAGTGGATTCCTACCAAGGGTGGTAGAAGAGTGGATGTACCCAGGTTTTTGGGGAACCACTATAATTCCTTGTGTCTTCTGGTTTGTTTGTGTGATTTGTATGCTGTGTGCTGTGCTCTTTACTTCTTGGTTTTTAACCTCTTACTAGCACTCTACACTATATCATAAATTAAATTCTATATGTGATGTTTATTTCAACTGTGAAAAATTATTTTAAAATACTCTATTCACCCCCCCTCTAGAGTTGAGATAGATCTTAGCCTCACTTTCAATTTCTTTTCTATCTTTTTAGCAGAATCAATATCATTTATAAATAGATTTTACTTGGATTCGGTATCAGGATCTGCCTGAGCATATATTTGATAATCCTATGCATTGTGTATGGGATACAACTAGCAAAGGTTCTGTGCTATTGTCCTTGCACATTATTCGAGGGGCATAGTGAGTAATGCTAGGTACTATTCTTGCCAGCATATAGAGTGTGTGTGTGTGTGAGAGAGACACTTTGTTATTCATGATGTCCCATATAAAGATTGAATTTAGGACATCATGAAAAATTTTATAGTTTGGGTTTAAATATTTATTTGTATGCAAAAAAACATAGGGGAAATGCTAATTTATGCTTGAATTAGATGATCTCACGCAAATGAGAATCACCGAACATGAAAATAGTTGAGTTCATATAACTTGATTACTGAACATCACATATTACTAACATAGTTAATTACTTAGGCTCTGTTTGGGAGGGCTTTTCGGAAAGGAAAAGGAGTGGAAGCAAAAAGAAAGTGAGAAAATGAGCTTTTGGAAAATGCATATTGCAAAAAGAGATTCGTTTGGGTGAACTTATTTTGCAGAGATTTTCAGAAAGGAACATTTTATAAACTGATTGGCAAATCTCCGTTGCAGCGACTTTTTTATTAAAATTACGCACATTTTTCGCCCGAGCGTAAATTTTCCGGACGGACGAAAATTTCGCGTCCGGTCAAAAATTTCGCGCCAGGGCGAAAACATCGCTCAAAAACTGCGCGCCCGGGCAAAATATTGGCGCCCGGGAGAATATTCGCGCCCTGGAGAAATATTCGTGCTCGGGCGAAATATTCGCGCCCGGGCGAAATAATCGCGCCCGGGCAAAAATTTAGCGCCCGGGCGATAATTTCGCGCCGGTGCGAAAATATCGCGGCGGGGCGAAAACATCATGCACGGGCGAAAATTTCGCGGGGGGGGGGGGGGGGGGGGGGGGGGCGAAAACATCGTGTACGGCTGAAAAAATTGCGATCGGGCGAACTACTGCGCTCGGGAGAAAAAACTGGGCTCGGGCGAAAAAACTGCGTCCGGAGAAAAAAAACCGCTCCCGGGCGAAAAAACCGCGCCCGGGGAAAAAACTGCTCCCGGTCGAAAAATGCACAATCAAGCGAAAAAACAGCGCCTGGGCGAAAAATTCGCGCCCGAGCGAAAAAATTCGCGCCCGGGCGAAAAAATTCGCGACAGGGCGAAAAATTCGCGTCGGGAGAAAAAATTCTCACCCGGGTGAAAAAATTTGCGCCCAGGTGAAAAATTCGCGCCCGGACAAAAGAATATCTCCTGGGCGAAAAATTTCGCGCCCGGGCGAAATATTCGCATCCGGGCGAAAAATTCGCGACCGGGCCAAAAATTCGCGCCCCAACAACAAATTCGCGCCCGGGCGAAAAATTCGCGCCGGGAGAAAAAATTCGCGGCCGGGTGAAAAAATTTGCGCCCGGGTGGAAAATTCGCGGAAGGGCGAAAGAATGTCGCCCATGCGAAAAATTCCGAGCCTGGGTGAAAAATTCCGCGCCTGGGCGAAATATTCGCGTCCGGGCGGAATATTCGCGTCCGGGCGAAAAAATCGCCCAAAGCGAAAAAATCGCGTCCGAGCGAAATATTCATCGAGAGAATGGCTAGTGTTTTCGCAGTGTTGTCGAACTGGATCCAGAGGAGTAAAATATTTTCATAGCATCAACTGTGTATCGGGATGAGAAATTACTTTTCGAAAAGTTGAAAAGTAGGAGGCTAGTGACTTTTCAAATAGAGGAGAAAAAAGAGTTTTTGGTGGTAGATTTTCCCATCGGTAGACATTCCAAACGATTTATTATGTGCGGTGGCGTTTTCTAGAAAATGAAAAGGAGTTAGAATGCCCTCCCAAACAGGCCCTTAGTATTGATGTTTGTTTTATTGATTCTATACTTATGCAAAGGTAATTGCAAGGGATCTTAGGATTGTTTTAGCAAGGACTCACCTTATTTATCAAGGTCTTCTGTTAAAAAATTCGGGATTCAACAAGATTCGTCATGAAATCTCCCTCTATTATACTCTTTTTTATTGATTCATTACCCCCAATAGGATTAATATCTTCACGTTGATTCAATTCCAATGATTTTTCAGGTTTTGTGCTTGCATCAGTTCGTGTTGGAAGGATTCCTGTGAGTCCAAAACTTGGCTTTTATCCATTGAATTCACTTTGATAATTTATTATTATTTTTGTGTTTTTTGCAGTTGATTAACCCAAATGTCGTTGTGGGGATAGTGGACAACAATGATGATTGTCGCCAGGGAAAACCCGATCGCAAAGGCAAAATATTTAGTAGGTTGGGAGACTAAAGTCATTCTTAGAGGTGGCTTGCCTCTCAAGAAATAAGACTTCATTCAAAGACTTGTGCCCAAGATTCTCTACAAAATGCGTTTGTAATGATAACTTTAGAGCTGCTACTAATCTACCTCAGCCATTCAAAGTGAATTCAATGGTGTGGATAAACTTTTTATATATTGGTTTTATTATTTGTTTTTTTATTCTTAATTATATACAGGAGCAGCTATATATATATATAATGAATATACTAGAATTTTGGAAATTATAATTTGAAGGAATTTCTTTTGTAAATACTGCAATATGCAGTTGGAGTTGAAGATGAGAGATTGGCACAAAATGCATGCTTTTTTAAAATTTATAATGACATTTGTGAATTCTTTTTATTTCTTTTTGAGCTCTCATAGATGTCTTATAAAAAGCTTAAATAGACATGTTTTAAGCTCATGTATTAGGGGAATTTTTTCAATGCATGAGCTCAAGAGGTTTAAGGTCTCAACTCAAAATACATACATTCGTGAGTTAAAAGATATATTTTTGAAGGTTATCGATGTCAATGTGTTTACCTGATGACTGGTGCATTGAATAATTGTATGGACAAAAGGTAGAGATTTACTAATAGTCAATGAGCATTTGATACGGTCTCGAATGTGGCACTTGATGAGTGTAATCACCCCCAACGAGTGTCACCGCCCCTTTGAGTGTTGTTGCTCCCGACAAGTGTTACCGCCCCCAATCATTGTCGTTTCCCATGGCCAATTTTGTCGTGGATAGGGGAGGAACTGAATGATGCCACCCAACGAAAGTTGCTGCTTGCCAAAAGTTACCGCACTTAATGTTTTCCAAATGAGGGGACATTTTGAGAATTTCTATGCGGGTGTAGCCCACTCGAATGCTAGCAAAGCCCTCTAAGAGTCGGCTCAAATGCGGCGTAGTCTGCTCAAATGCGGCGCAGCCCACTTGAATGCATGCACAACCCACTCGAATGCGGGCACAACCCGCATGAATGCGGGCGGAGCCTGCTAAGAGTCAAAAGAACTTGAGTACTTTGGGCGGTAATCACAAAAAGTAGTGTACGAGTGTGTCTCATAAAATTCACTGGTTATACAAAACTATGGGTTGTACACTACCAAACTATATAGGAGCGGTTCACTCCATTAGAGTATTGCCACCCCCCTATGAGTGTCGCTGCCCCCGACAAGTATTGCCGCCCCTGATCATTATTGTTGCCCATGACCACTATTATCGTGGATATGGGCAGAGATGAATGATGCCGCCCAACAAAAGTTACTGCTTGCCAAAAGTTACCACCCACTTAATGTTTGCCATATGAGGGGACATTATGAGATTTTCTATGCGGGCACAACCAGCTCAAATTTGTGTGCAACACGCTCGAATATGGGCAAAACCCGTAAATTAAAGAGTCGACTCGTGTGCGGGAAAGCCTGCTCGAATGCGGCGCAACCAGCTCGAATGGGGCGCAGACCGCTCGAACGTGCGCGCAACCCGCCTGAATGTCGTTGCATTCTGCCCGCGCAACCCGTCTGAATGCTGGTGTAGCTGGTCCAGGTGTTGGCCCAGCCCACACCGATGATGGCGCAGCCCTCCCAGATGCGGGCAAAATTGAACGAATCTGAACCACTTAAATGGAGATAGAGTGATCATATAATTTAGTAATTATATGAGACCTACTTTCAACGATGGTCGTTGATTTAATATTTTCTGGCTCCGATCTAATTAGATCATAACATCTCAGCGATTCGATCAGATGAATGGTTCTGAACTGTCCATATATTTTTCCTAGGTCTCCTAAACCTAAGATGATCGGATGCCCTTAATCTATAAATTTTATAGGACTCCTACCCTACATATTGTATTTAGTCTTTGAACCCTATAATTAAAAAAAAAAACCAACTGGGTAAGCCCGCAGAGCTGTGATGTCCAATTTCAAATATTGATGGCCGGGTTTTCTATTTAAACACAAATTTACATTAGGTTTCCTCAGTGTTGGACAAAACAGTAATATATAATTCATTATATAAGGCGTCAGCTCTGCACCTAACCCGCCCGCTATAGCCAATTTCAAAGTATGATGACAAGCTACTTTATTTATACTAGAAGTTGCCTTCCAATTTTCAGGCCTGGCACTAAGCGAAACAAATCTTTTAAAAAAAATACTCACACGCTATTATACATAATTGGGAATAATTGTTAATGCTTATTATATATATTACATAATTGAGAAAAGAACTCATATTATTTAAAATATAAAGAACACTATTGTTAAAGGCGTTAGACTATTATATCATATATTAAAAAAATTAAATATTAACTTATTTAAAATATAAAGAACACTATTTTTAAGTTCAAAAAATAAATAGGGGGTGGGCGGAGTCCACCAGGGGTGGGAGGGGGCCGCCGGGTTCCACTCCGGTATGAGGGGGAAAAAGGGGGGGGGAGGGGGAGGGAAGAGAGAAAAAGAGGGGGAGGAGAAGGAAAGGGGGGAGAGAAAAAAAAAGAGGAGGAAAAGGAAGAAAAAATGAAAGGAGGGGGAGAGGAAGAAAGAGAGGAGAGAAGAAAAAAAAAGGAAGGAAGGATGTTATAATCATGGTTCACTATGAACAAGATTGCATGTGACTTTTGGGGTACACTCATGATTTTATGGCACACGAGATTTAGGCTTTGTTTGAGAGAACTTATTTTCACCGGTCAAGCAGTTACGACCGCATGATTTTATGGCACGCAAAATATATGGTGCGTTAAAATCCCTTGTGGTTGACTTTCAACCCTAAGCTTAGATTATTGGGTGAAATAATCTCTCACCTTCACAAAATTGAATTTATCTTGGCTTTTTGATGCGGCATTTTTGCTCTTATGTGCTCAGACAAATGACAATGGTTATGACCGTAACCATTATAAGAGAATTAGTTTTGAACATAAAAGTCCGTGGATGAAGTTTCTTACGTGAGGTCGGGCATTGATGAACGATGGTTCATAACCACCACGTTCATGACTACCACCACATTCATGACTGCGACCGTCATGCCAAACAAAGTTCTTGAGCTATAACAGCTAAGAAAACCTTCTTGAACCAAACTATTTTTCAATATCAAACCTCAAACAAATCTATTAAATAAGTGATTTTTATCTTAAAACTCACAATCATGCTTTATATATTTTCACCTGATTAATGTGTTGGTGGAGATTATGCTAACTCTAATTGAAGGAAATAAACAAGGCTCAACATATTTGATAGTTAGAAAGATTCTTTCAAGTTCCAATGGACATATCAGAGCATGAAAACATGGAGAACACAACTACAGAGTGAACACCAGATGACAATTTAGTACTTTTCACATAATACATCATTACTGATTTTAAGAGTAAACTTGCAAAAAATCACATTAATAATAAATAAAACAATTTACAAGTAATATAAATTGGCAAAAAAAACAGATAATCATTCAGTACATTACTTTCAATATTATAAATGTGTAAATATCTCTTTAGCACACACATCAACCTCAAGAAAAAAAAATAAAGATGGCGCAGCTTCAAAATTTTCTTCTATAACCATTAGCTTCATGGCTCTGGATAATGCAACATCTCCATTTGGTACTCTAAATAAAATAGGCACCGCACGTATATCTGCCCTGAAGAGATGTAAGTTGATCTTGCCGTAAAATTTATAATGTGTACAATTGTCTGCATTACAAATAAATTTGAAACACAACTTGAATCTTTATTCAAATTTAGAAAATATAGTGGAGTGATTTATTGAAAAACTAACAAACCAACCTCTTCAAGGAAGTGTAGTGTGCATAATCTGTCAATGTAATTGAAAGATATATCTACTATAATATTTTCTACAATGCATTTTATAACCTTAACCTGCAACAGAAAAATAAGACATCGGAATCAAAACATAATCAATATATAAACCCATATATCTTGTTAAAATCCCTGAAAATACTATTATCAAATGAATATTCATAATAAAGCATTCCTAAATCACGATTGCATCAATATAGTACTATAGCAGAAAGAGAAGAAACAAATCACATGTAAATGACAAGTATTATCATCAAGAGAATAAAATAAGCTAAATAAACAGTTCATATGATTTCAGATGGTAAAATCTTGTGTACAATAATATCTAGCTCATGGAGATATGAAAAATATCCCACATACACCGTACCAAAACTACTCGCAAACAAAGTATCTGATTGAAGAAGTATATATAAATTTTGTGAACTAACCATTCATTAATCAGGAATTGTTGCATTATGAATTAGCAAATTTGTTATGCATTTTGAAATATAATTCGCATACAATAAACAAATTGATGCTTAAAATTTGTTGAGTAAAAAGTTTGGAAGAAGATTTCTAATTCCCCTTAACTATAGATCAATTAAGGGTCTACTAATCCATGGATGTCCACTTGTCTAAAAAGTCCAAGTTATAATAGAGACATAAAAGATGGCGATCAAAGAAAAGAAAACTCATGCCTACTCCACATTGTGTCATCTAAGCAATCAAAACAAACACCAACTAAAGTTACTTGAATGAGGATTCATAAAAAAATATTCGTTGTGTCTAGACTTTACATGTAGATCGAGAGCTATAGTATTTCGGCATTTCTTAGAAGAGATCTGGACAGAAATCTTTCCAATTTCTCTAAAATCTATCCAAATTTCTCCAGAAATCTGTCCAGAGAAATCTGGACAGATTTCTCCTCCTAAAATCTATCCAAATTTGTAAAGTCTAGACAGATTTCTGAGAAATTTGGACAGATTTCTTAGAAAATTCTATAGGAGAAATCTGCCCAGATTTCTCTAACAAATCTGGACAGAAATCTGCAGATTTTTGTTCAGATTTGTTAGAAAAATCGGGCCAGATTTCTCCTACAGAATTTCTCTAAGAAATCTCAGCATTTCTTAGAGAAATTGAACAGATTTCTGTCCAGATCTCTAATAAATGATAAAATGCAGAACGCTATACGTGAATTTGAAAATCAATTTGAATCTTTAAATTTAGACTTCACTTTTTTAAAGTCTTATCAAGGGCATCATTGAATGTAAGGTTAAAGCCAACATTTTAATTTAATAAAATATTTGCCATGTAAGTAAGAATGTTAATGCGGACAATAAATAATAAAATCAATAATATGAGCTAGCACCCCTGTTAGCGATCACACCAATTTTGTTATAATGCTGACCTCCAACAAGCTTTTTTCCAACATCTTGCGGTTGGTGTCTCAATAACATTGATTAGACTGCATAGCAAAGAATATAGAAATTGTGTCGCATCAACAACAAAAGCTGGAGGACTGTAACAAAAAACTAATTAGAACTGTAACAAAAACCTAATCAGAACTGTTATAAAAAACAAATTAGTATCGAACCTCATCGAGATAGAGAATGTTGAACTAACTCTCTCTGCTCTGCATTCCAATAAACAAATCATGTCCATCCTTAATCTCTGAACCAAATGCATAACACACAATGTTCGAATTTCCAAAATGAATTGATTTTCAAGATCCTGAAGGCGAAACCTAAACCACAACATTCTTTACCATATAAAAAAATATATTTAAGAAAAAAATCAAAACAATGGTAACTAATAAACAAATTAACATTATGACAAAGACTTCCATGATCCCTAAATCACAACAAAATGTTGTACTGGCACTACACCATTTTTTGCATTCAGCAATGATCTCAGATAGGGTTGAAAGGAAATTTGCATGTATTGAGAGGAAATGTGATTTCATACTAAATTAATACATACAGTAGGAAAGTCTTGAAATGTATGGTAGCAAATCCTAGAGCATGTCAAAAAATCAATGAATAAATAAAGAGAAATGTATGGTGACAATTACATTATGAAAGTCTTGAAATTTTCTTATACCATGTACTTCTCATTTGCCCAAACATAACCAATTGTGTTGGAACACCCTATTACTAATTTGGGCAAGGATCACTATGTTTTTCTTAGGAAACTAGTTTGACCTAGATGTATAGTTAAAAAGGTCAACATTAGAATGTGTTTAGAGCTTAGAATTTAGGTTTGAAGCTACCCCCAGGACCATTCAAGGAATCAGACTTAAAGCTGAGGCAAAGACAATTATCGTCGAGCTTAGGTCGACGAAACGTCGAACTCCGTTCGACGCTCTCTGAGCTCAACTCTGCTAAATCGTCGAGCTCCGGTCGACGATCTTCGAGCTTAGATCGACGATCTGTCTTCGGCTTGTCCTTCAGGTCGCTGAGCTCCGGTCAACGATCTTCGAGCTCAGGTCGACATTTTCTGTCTGATGTTAATTCCAATCTCTGAGCTCAGGTCGACGATCGTAGAGCTCAGATCGACGTTTTTCCTGAGAGATCGATGACTTTTAGGATTCAAATTCAGTCAGCTTTTGGAATGATTTTCAAATTCTCTCAGCATTTATTTCAAGAGATCTGCCAGCCGTTTTCCTTTATTCTGGAGCAAGTTTCAAGGAATTTTTTTTGAGAATGTTTATTGGACTTTCCTCTAGAAGACAAGACTTTTATGGAGGACATTTAATGTCTGTTAACGGCTATCTTGGACAAGGAATCTTCAGAGAATAAGATCTTCTCCTTTCTCTCCAGTCAGACACACATATAGCGTAACAAAAAACTTACAGTGACAGACATTAAAAGTGATCAATCCTGAAGAATCAGTTGAACATTTTGGCATACTGAAAAAGTGATCATAGCTTCATCACAAGGACTCCAGACAATTCAATTTTCTCAGCCTCTGCTGAAACCATCTTCTGCTGGAGATCTGAAGCTTCTGAATACCTATCACCCTGAAGGAAAGCTCCCACTCCTGAACTAGTCTATATCTCAGGGGGAGCTTTGACAACACAATCAATCCACTTGTGCTTCTCTCTTTGATTGAGACAGAGAAGACAACTTCACTCTTTTCCTTTTTCTTTCCTACTGTAAAAGGGTTATCAAAACTCCCTTCAAAAGTCTTGATTCTGGTTCTGAGAGCCTTGTCAAAACTCAGTGGTGGCAAGACACCTGATCAAAAAATCTAGTGTGGTTTTTGAACACCTTATCAAAAGCTCATTGGTGCCCAGGACACCTGATCAACTCATCCTGCAGTGGATTCCTACCAAGGGTGGTAGAAGAGTGGATGTACCCAGGTTTTTGGGAAACCACTATAGTTCCTTGTGTCTTCTGGTTGCTTGAGTATTTTCTTTGTTGTGTGCTGTGATTTTCTTTTTGCTGTCTTAGTTTTAAATTATATAGCAAGACACCTTACACTTATACATAAATTAAATCTTAATTGTTTTGCTTGTTTAAATTGTAAAGTTATTTTAAAAATACTCTATTCACCCCCCTCTAGAGTTGAGATAGATCTTTGTCTCACTTTCAATTGGTATCAGAGGGAGGTTGGTTGTTCATACAGGCTAACACCTGAACCAAAAGATCCTTGACAAGATCAATCTTTTAAGAGGGTTATTTTCATTATATTTAATTTTATATAAAGACATGGCACAGAACAAAGATTATGCAAGCACCAGGCCTCCAGTGTGCAATCTATCCAAGTTTGCACTTTGGAAAGCAAGGATTAGACTTTATATGAACTCTATTGATGAAGACATATTTAATTCTGTTTGACAGTGTGCCCAAGTCCACCAGCAAGCTCAAGTACAAATGTTGTTCCACCTCCTTCAGGAACAGATGCTGAAATAAAGAAGTGGAAGACTGCAGATGTCAAGTCCATGAACATCTTAGCTCAGACAATGTCTGATGAGATATTTTAGAAGGTAGCTGAATACAACTCAGCCAAAGGAATTTGGGACAAGCTCTCTGAAATTGTCTCAGGATCTGCTGATGAAAGGAAAGACAGGAGATCCCATCTTATAAGCCAATATGAGAATTTCAAAAAGGGAGAAGCTGAATCAGTGGCTGACATGTACAATAGACTAAGTCTGATTGTCAATGAGTTAAAGACTCTGGTTAAAGAAATCTCATTGACTGAGCTGAATGACAAAATCCTAATATGCTTCCCCAGCACTTGGGATTCAAGAATCTTGCCAATCAAAGATGCCAGAAGTCTAAATGAGATTACAACTGAAGCTCTCCTGGGCAAGCTCAAATCTTATGAGTTGCTTATTAAAAATAGAGAAGAAGAACAGAAGGCTGCCTCACCAGCCACAAGGAAAGAGAAGAACATAGCCTTCAAAGCTACAAAAGAGGAGCCTGAAGATAAAGCTACAGGAAATGATGAGCTCCTAAGTCTACTGGCCAAAAGATTCTACAAAATGGCCAGAAAAGACTTCAGAAAGAGATCATACAAGGGACATGATAAGCCAAGGTATGATAAATCAAATAACAATAAAGAAATTATATGTTTTGGTTGTAGGAAACCAGGTCATATTGTGCCTGACTGTCCAGAAAACAAAAACAAGGACAAGAAAGATAGAAGGGAAAGAAGAAAGGAGAAAGACTTCAAGAAGAACACCTCAGACAAACCCTCCTACAGCAAGAACACACATACAAGGAAGGGATTTGTTGCTGAGACATGGAGTGAAACTGAAGAGGACTTTGAAGCCTCGTCCAGCTCCAGTGATGATTAGGATGATGCTGATGAAAAGAAATTTTGCATGATGGCTATCAATGCCTCTCAAACAGATTCAGAAGCAGAAGAGTCAGAATCAGATTTAGAAGCTCAACTAGAAGAAGATCAGGTAATCAATTCATTTGATTTCAGTTCTGAGGACTTTAAACATGAGTTTAAAGTACTATGCCTAGATCTGTTGGAGTCTGAGAAGGAAATCACTTCCCTCAGAAAACAACTGTCTGAGTATAACACTTTAAAATTAGAGAACCTCAAACTCTCTGAAGAATTAGAATGCTATAGAGAGGAGATAGCTTCACTGAAAAGTGAACAATCTAAGGCCAAGCAATATGAAGAATCCCTTAATGGGAGAAGTATCAAATTAATGGACATCACAAGCACAGTGAACTCAAGATTAAATAGTACACTGGGCTTGGGTGCTTCATCTAGCCAATCCATAGTATTAACAACCCCAATCAAATTTATTTCTGATAAAGGAAAGGGTGTTGTAGAGGTAGCTAGGAAGAATTCAGATCTATCTAAGAAAAGCAAAGTTCAACAGAAAACGTCGAGCAGAGGTCGACGATCGTCGAACAGAGATCGACGATCTCAGGCTGAAACGTCGAACTCAGCTCAACGATTCCTGAACTCTAAACTCCCTCACAGTCGATCTTCGAACGGAGCTCAACGATTTTACCCAAGATCGTCGAACTCAGCTCGACGATCGTCGAACGGAGTTCAGAGCTTTGAACCTTCTTTCAGAGGCAAATCTCAATTCAATCCTAGAAGTGCTTCATCCCAATGCTTTAATCCTTATACTGAATGGATAATACCTCCTAGGAGATACCATCCTGAAGGTTATAAGAGTCAACCTGAGATGTCTTTTATTTCTGAATTTAAGGGATATCAACCTAGGCCCAAGGTAAACTTGGTTAAAAATATATAAGCTGTTTATGTGCAGGTGAAGACCTATCCAACATCAAACCAGCTATGGTATCTGGATAGTGGGTGCTCAAAGCACATGACAGGGAATAAGGACAACTTCACATCCTTTAAAGCCAAGCTTGGACCCAAAGTAATTTTTGGTGATTCAAACTTTGGAACTACAAAAGGATATGTTGCAGTCCAAATTGGGACAGTCACCTTCAAGAAAGTAGCCTATGTTGAAGGACTCAAGCACAACCTGATAAGCATTAGTCAGTTGTGTGATGAAGGATATCAAGTGACTTCCAACAAAGAAATATGTAAGATCAAGTCAGAAGACAACACAACTGTGTTGACAGGTAATAGGAAAGGTAATATTTACTTAGTAGACTTTCATTCATCTAAGGTAGATATTTGCCTGTTTAATTCCATATCTAGACCTAATATTCTATGACATAAGAGACTAGGACATATTAACCATAGAACCATTGCTAGGCTATCCAAGGACAACCTTGTCAGAGGACTGCCTTCTGGCCCCTACAAGAAGGAAGGACTCTGCAAGGCTTGTCAATTAGGCAAGCAAACTAAAAATAGCTTTAAATCAGTTAACAAGAGTGATTCACCAAGGATTTTGTATCTGTTACACATGGATCTTTTTGGACCCATTACAGTACAAAGCTTAGGAGAGAAATCCTATACTTTAGTGATTGTAGATGACTTCTCAAGATTCACTAGGTATTCTTTCTGAGGAAGAAGTTTGATAACTTTAAGTGTTTGACAGAGTTTCTCAAATGCATTCAGATTGAGTTCAACACTCACATTGCCCTGATCAGAAGTGATCATGGGACAGAGTTTGATTCTCTTCTCATGCAAGATTTCTGTCAAAGTGAAGGGATCAGGCATACTTTCTCAGCTCCTAGAACTCCTCAACAAAATGGGGTAGCTGAAAGGAAAAATAGAACCCTCATTGAATCTGCAACTACATTATTGACAGATGCTCACCTACCTCTATCCTTTTGGGTTGAGGCAGTGAACACCTCCAATTATGTGTTGAATAGAAGTCTAATACATAAACTGAAGGGCAAGACTCCCTATGAATTGCTCAAAGGGAAGAAACCTAAAGTAGACTATTTTAAAGTTTTTGGTTGCACTTGTTACATTCACAATAATGACAAGAAATATTTAGCAAAATTTCAAGCAAAAGCTGATGAAGGAGTGTTTCTGGGATACTCCATGATTAGTAAAGCTTATAGGGTTTATAATAAAACTACTCTAAAAATAGAAGAATCTGTCCACATTTCCTTTGATGAAACTAATATGTCTTTCAAGGAGAAGAATACTTCTACCATAGAACATTTGCAGGTGCATTCTCTAGCTGAAGACTTGGACAGATTACAAGTTACTCAAAAGGATGAAAGTAGTGAAGATGAAGAAGCTGCTCCACATCTGGAAGAAAATCTTCTTGAAGAGCCAGTTGTTGTCCCACAAGAGGAAACAACAATACAGGTTGGTGAACAATCAACACCCCCTGTTGATCTAGTAACAACAAGAGATCATCCAATCTCCCAAGTGATTGGAGACATCTCAGATGGTGTGCAAACCAGAAATCAGGTCAACCAGAACCTGATGCACACTTGCTTCCTCTCTCAAATTGAACCTCAAACCATTCAAGATGCAGAGCAAGATCCCCACTGGATCATTGCAATGCAAGAGGAGTTGCATCAATTTGAAAGAAACAAAGTTTGGGAACTAGTGCCTAAGCCAAAGGATCATTCCATTGTTAGAACAAAATGGGTGTCAGAAATAAGCTGGATGATCAAGGAATTATTGTAAGGAACAAGGCAAGACTGGTTGCTCAAGGGTATTCTCAAGAAGAGGGGATAGACTATGACCAGACCTTTGCACCAGTTGCAAGGTTAGAATCCATAAGAATCTTCCTAGCTTATGCTGCTCACAAGGGATTCAGAGTCTACCAAATGGATGTCAAGAGTGCTTTTCTCAATGGGGAGATCAAAGAAGAAGTCTATGTCAGACAACCGCCAGGTTTTATCTCTCTAACTCATCCAGATTATGTTTTTAAACTACACAAAGCATTATATGGTCTCAAGCAAGCTCCTAGAGCATGGTATGAGACTCTAGCATGCTTTCTGCTGAAGAATGATTTTGTTAGGGGGAGAGTAGAACAAACTCTTTTTATTAGAACTCATAAGTCTCATACCCTACTAGTACAAATTTATGTAGATGATATTATATTTGGGTCTACTGATTCAAACTTGTGCAAAAAGTTTTCCAAGCTTATGCACTCTAAATTTGAAATGAGTAGCATGGGTGAGCTATCCTTCTTCTTAGGATTGCAAGTCAAACAACATACTGAAGGCATATTCATTTCTCAAACCAAGTAAGCAAGAGAGCTGGTTAAGAAATTTGGTATGTCTGATGCATCATGTATGAAAACACCCATGTCTACCAATGCTGTATTGGATGCTGATTAACATGGGAAACCAGTTGATCAGACAACATATAGAGCAATGATTGGCTTTTTACTGTACCTTACAGCTAGCAGGCCTGACATAATGTTTGCTACATGCATATGTGCTAGATTCAAGTTAGCCCTAGAGAGTCACACTTAACTTTAGTAAAGAGGATTCTTAGGTATGTTAAAAGCTGTCCAAATCTAGGTCTCTGGTATCCAAAAGATTCAGCATTTGACTTAACTGGATTTTCAGATGCTGATTATGCTGGATGCAGAATAGACAGGAAAAGCACCAGTGGAACTTGTCAGTTTCTTGGTGATAGACTTGTCTCATGGTATTGTAAGAAACAAACATCTGTGTCAACCTCAACTGCTGAAGCTGAATATATGGCTGCAGGCAGTTGTTGTTCACAAATATTGTGGATACAAAACCAACTCCTAGACTATGGTTACAACATAGAGAAGTCTAAAATATTTTGTGACAACACCAGTGCTATTTCCATTGCCCAAAATCCAGTCCTCCATAGTAGGACAAAACACATAGAAATTAGGCATCATTTTCTAAGGGATAATGTTGAGAAAAATAAAATTGAACTTCAATATATCCCAACTGATTTGCAAAGGGGAGATATTTTCACCAAGCCCTTGGATGAAAAGAAATACAACTTCTTCCTCAATCAGTTAGGCATGTTAGATGGAGGAAGCCTAAAGTAAATTACAAGATTTTGAAAAGCTAAAAACAGACCAAGATTAGGCTAAAAACTCATCTCTTTTTGTGTCTGTAGGATAGTTTCTGTCTCTGAACTGCGCTCGACGTTTTCCCCAGAAAGCGTCGAACGGAGATCGACGATTACCAGAGAAACGTCGAACGGAGATCGACGTTTTCCCAAAACGTCGACCTGAGTTCAGAGCGTGTCAGATAGTTGTATACTATCTCTTTCAGGCCTTCGATCGTCGAACTGAGCTCGACGTTCTCACTAGATCGTCGAACTGAGATCTACGATATTGAAGACCTTTCAGCTTCCTTCTGGAGTCCTGATCGTCGAACGGAGATCGACGATCCTTCCTTTTTCGCGTCGAACCCTAATATAAAATCATTTTTCGGCTGCCGCTCGTCGTTTACGCTTTCATACTCTCTGCAACTCTTTCCCTCCAAACTTTCTACACTTGGTCGTGTTTGCTCCATCTTTACAGGTACAGATGGCTGCGTCAGTTGCTGCTCTTTCAAAAATGAAATTTGATACAGGCTTCGACATCGACATGAATTCTTTCGATGGAAGCGACCAGAGATTCAAAGACATCTTAAATCTTTTCCGAGAACAACGGTTAGTTCAGATTATGTCCATCAGAGTGAAGATTGCAGCAGACGAAATAAAAGAATGGTGTTTTTCTGCCACAAATGAGAATGAGAATTCTATAGTCGGCTCGATCAAAGGGACTCAGGTACCATTGTCCCCCGCTCTACTAACAGAAGTTTTCAACCTCAGTACTGGAAATGATTCTATTGATTTGTTTGGAGAAGAGTTTGATTCAATGCTAGATAGAATGGGTCACTCTGCTATGAACCCTAATAAATTGCTGAAAAAGAATTTATCTATTGAATTTCAATTTTTGGCTGATGTGGTTGGGAAAGTGCTTCTGGCAAAGCACTCAGCTCATGACACAATTTCAAGATACCAGTTCTTTCTAATGGGAGCATTGGTTGACAAAAAACATCTGGACTGGGGCTCCATCTTCTTTAATTTGATCAAGAAGAAACTTAGCAAAAGTTGTGTAAGCTTTGGGAGGATCTTAGGAGTTTACCTGCACTCCAGGTGCCCTGAACTGCTGACTTCAAGTGGGATGTACATCAATGCATCCAAAAGACTTAACTGTGCCCTCTTCAGCAGGTGGGACAGGCAGATCATAAACCCCAACAGGGCTGCTGCAGCAACACCTGCTTCAGGCACAAGGTCTGCCTCAGTCACTCCTCCTCAAGTCTCTGCCCCAGCAGAAGATTTGCCTGCTTCTCCTCCTCCTCCAGCTGTCTCTGCCCCACTCATCTCAACCTCACCACCAATCTCCACCATAGCCATATCCTCCCCCATTACAATCTCATCACCAATCTCACCTCCTCTAGCCACTACCTCAGAACAATTCCATCCTTTATTCTACTATCTACCTGTCACCACTCCATCATTTTCTCTCTTGGATGACTCCTTCATAAATGATTCTCCTCCCACTCCTCCTGAGCTTCCATCTACATCCTCCTACCAACAACTTCTTCATGACATACTCTCTCAACCATCCTTTTCCCCTACCATCTCATCCATCTCCAACCCAGTTACATCAATCTCAACACCTCCTACCCCTAGGCCATCCATCCCTACACCTCCTACCTCCACATTCTCCATTCCATCAGCTCCAGCCAACATCATTCCAGCCACTTCCTCTCATACCTCTACTCAAGCCCCACTTGAGCATGTAGATCTCTCAGCCTTGGCAGACAGGTTATATGAGTTTCTGGCCCCCAAGCTCACCTCATTACTGGAGACCACCTTGGATCCACTCTTGAAACATGTTCAGGAGCTGTCTACCAAGCTTTCTCCCTTCCTCTCCTCTCAGGCAATCCCTTCCTCTGGGTGCCTTGATCCAGTTGCCACTGAATCCAGGTAGGGGGAGATGCCTTATGAAGCTCTGGTTGTGCCTGAGGCTGATGAAGGTTCAGTTCCTGCTCCTGTCTTTGCAGTGGATCTTCAGCTGCTATCAGTATTTGATTCTATGTATTTCAGTTCTCTGCCAGTGTAACAAGTTTAAGATCTTACTAAGGCCATTATGCCTATCTCAGTATGTGATCCCAGCCTGATTGCCTCATATGTCAATTCTTTCAAGGCTGTGGATGTTATTGCTTCCATCTCTATTGCTGCTGCTACTGCTTCCATTGAATCTTCTGATATTGAAATGTTGCCTATTGTTGATGATACTGCTGCTAAAGAACTTGCTACATATCTGGAAGAATCTGCTCCTGCTGCTGCTCCAACTTCTGCTCCTGCTTCTGCTCCAATTTCTGTTGTTACTGCTGTTCCTGCTCTGACTCCTGATCAATTGAAACAACAAGAGAAATATATAAAGAGCATTGATGATTTGTATGATAGACCCCAAAGTTCAGAAAGTGATCAGTTTCACACTGAATCTGATGACTCTTCTGGTACTATTGCCAAGAAAAGGAAGGCCATAAGTAAGGCCATGATGAAGGTTCCTCCTGCTCAAGCCAAAGATGCCAATGACATTCCATACTATATTCTGTATGACTGTCCAATCTCTGAGCCCTGGATGCAGTTCTCCAAAAATCAATTAAAAGCTATGAAGAAAAGAAGAAAATTGGATAGATATGAGAAAGGATCTTCTCGGTTTCAGCCTCCTCCTCCTCCTCCTCCAGATTCAGGATCAAGTGGAGGCTCAGCTTCTCAAACCCCAGCTTCAAAGCAAAGTTCCTCCCAATCCTCACAAAGATATCATCCCAGGGGACAATACCAAAGGGGTTATCAGTCCAGAAGGGGACAGTATAGAGGAAATCAAAGAGAACATAGATTTCAAGCAAGGGAAGGACAAAGGCACATGGACTCAACTCAAGGTCCTTTCCCTTATAAACTCAGAGAAAATGTTGATACTAGAACTCCTACTGCTTCAGAAACTGTCAATAGATATGAGCCTGCAGTTCCTTTTGAAGATCTAGAGAACAATCCATTATCATGGACTGCTAGGATGAAAGAACTTGCTGCTTTAGATCAGCTGAAGAAGGCCAGAGAACAAGGGAAAGACACTTCCAATATTATTACTTTATCAGATCAGAGAAAAGCAGAACTGGAAAGGTATGCATCAAGAAAATTCTTTGACCCAGTGGACTACATGAAATTGCATCCTGAGGCTGTGGTTCCCAAGGCTAGATCTCAAACCTCCTTAGGTGCAGAGGATGATAGAAGGTCAAAGAAGGAAGCTCTTAATCCCAACAGGGAAATTCTATTTAAGAAAGGAAGTAAAAAGAAGTAATATCTGTAAGCAGACAGTACAATCATTCTGAACATTTGCTGATATTCCATATGACTGTTGCTTTGTTGCTTGATCTGTTCTTTTGTTTTTGTTTATTGCTCTTCTGTATGTTGTTGTTTTTATTTCTGAGATCTGTAAATAGTAATCCTAACCCAAATAGGGGGAGATTGTTGGAACACCCTATTACTAATTTGGGCAAGGATCACTATGTTTTTCTTAGGAAACTAGTTTGACCTAGATGTATAGTTAAAAAGGTCAACATTAGAATGTGTTTAGGGCTTAGAATTTAGGTTTGAAGCTGCCCCCAGGACCATTCAAGGAATCAGACTTAAAGCTGAGGCAAAGACAATTATCGTCGAGCTTAGGTCGACGAAACGTCGAACTCCGTTCGACGCTCTCTGAGCTCAACTCTGCTAAATCGTCGAGCTCCGGTCGACGATCTTCGAGCTTAGATCGACGATCTGTCTTCAGCTTGTCCTTCAGGTCACTGAGCTCCGATCGACAATCTTCGAGCTCAGGTCGACGTTTTCTGTCTAATGTTCATTCCAATCTCTGATCTTAGGTCGATGTTTTCTATCTAATGTTCATTCCAATCTCTGAGCTTAGGTCGACGATCGTAGAGCTCAGATCGACATTTTTCCTGAGAGATCGACGACTTTTAGGATTCAAATTCAGTCAGCTTTTGGAATGATTTTCAAATTCTCTCAGCATTTATTTCAAGAGATCTGCCGGCAGTTTTCCTTTATTCTAGAGCAAGTTTCAATGAATTCTTTTTGAGAATGTTTATTGGACTTTCCTCTAGAAGACAAGACTTTTATGGAGGACATTTAATGTCTGTTAACGGCTATCTTGGACAAGGAATCTTCAGAGAATAAGATCTTCTCCTTTCTCTCCAGTCAGACACACATATAGCATAACAAAAAAACTTATAGTGACAGACATTAAAAGTGATCAATCCTGAAGAATCAGTTGAACATTTTGGCATACTGAAAAAGTGATCATAGCTTCATCACAAGGACTCCAGACAATTCAATTTTCTCAGCCTCTGCTGAAACCATCTTCTGCTGGAGATCTGAAGCTTCTGAAGACCTATCACCCTGAAGCAAAGCTCCCACTCCTGAACTAGTCTACATCTTAGGGGGAGCTTTGACAACACAATCAATCCACTTGTGCTTCTCTCTTTGATTGAGACAGAGAAGACAACTTCACTCTTTTCCTTTTTCTTTCCTGCTGTAAAAGGGTTATCAAAACTCCCTTCAAAAGTCTTGATTCTGGTTCTGAGAGCCTTGTCAAAACTCAGTGGTGGCAAGACACCTGATCAAAAAATCTAGTGTGGTTTTTGAGCACCTTATCAAAAGCTCATTGGTGCCTAGGACACCTAATCAACTCATCCTGTAGTGGATTCCTACGAAGGGTGGTAGAAGAGTGGATGTACCCAGGTTTTTGGGGAACCACTATAGTTTTTTGTGTCTTCTGGTTGCTTGAGTATTTTCTTTGCTGTGTGCTGTGATTTTCTTTTTGCTGTCTTAGTTTTAAATTATATAGCAAGGCACCTTACACTTATACATAAATTAAATCTTAATTATTTTGCTTGTTTAAATTGTAAAGTTATTTTAAAAATACTCTATTCACCCCCCCCCCCCTTCTAGAGTTGAGATAGATCTTTGTATCACTTTCAATTGCAATTAAAATTCATAAGAAAATATGTTAGCGGGGAGGCCTATCAAAATATAAGTCGGAAGGATGAGTACCTGCACAATTTTCAATAACATAAGTACATACTTCCATTTAACACTTCGGTGAATAGAAATGTGCATATGAACCAAAAAATGGTTGCAGATCTAAACTCAGAAATTGTGGATTTCTATTTTCAGGAAATGTCCATTCAATGTAAACTCTCTAAAGGTTCAAGAACAAAAAATATTCTACATCATAAGTAATAATGTTGAAGGGAACAAAGTTGGGGCAGAAGATGACCTTTTTTGCATATCTTTTTTTGTTTGTCATTCTCAAGCTTGAGCCACCTCAATAAGCCTAGTGAGATTAAAAGAAAGAAAATTTCAATAATTGAGAAGGAAAATTTTGAAGACGAAAATGAAACCAAAAGCCAAATATTTTCTACCTGCTAGCAGTTTTTTTCTTGTTATCATCCTTGACCTTTTGCTTGAGGTTACCATCGGATCGGGCTCGAAACTGGTTCATCCCCAATACCCGCGCAACTCGCGCTTAGTACAAGAAATGCCTGGCCAGACTCTTCCAAGACGTTTGATCACCAGTCGCCGATTTCACATGGGAGCGCTCTACTGGACTAGTCAGCAAGTAATTGAGCAGCTCCTTCTCCGCTTGGGAAAATGGCTCCCCTGCAGATGGGGCAGGAATGGTGGACGCCAATATCTGATCCAAACCAGGCAACTGACGATCGATCATGAATGGCGGACGCAAAACAATCTCGCTGACAGCAGACATGTTGGCCACAGCAGGATCCTCCACTGTCGTGATGACTGTAGAAGAGGTCAGTTGATTTGAATTCCGGGTGGTTGGAGATGCGGTTGGAACTGATAGTTCGACCGGCGACGACGGTGGAATATTTAGGGAGCCTGGATCGTCTTGTTGATGGGCCGCCTCGGAATGCGATTGCAAACGATAATGACAACCTGATCGTGCTAATGTGGTTGATGGCGCACGCTTTTTTAGGCGTGCAAGATACTCCCAACGATTCTGGATCTCCTTGTGGGTCATCTCGAGCAGATCATCACGACGGGAAGCAATACGGGCGTACGCGGGGGCGACCACTTTGGTCCAATGAATGTTGCCGGCATGCCCGACATCAATATCTTGTTGAACCAGTTGATCAATGATATTGTCTGATGACCCTTCAATGAGTTGTTCGGGCGTAGATTGCAGATCCGATGCATGAGGTTGACTTGAACTTTGATTGGCGCTGGTTTCCAATGTGACGATTTGAGTTGTAGTCGTTGTCACAGTCTATTCCAACTGCACACTGTTGAAACTGGCAACAGGGGATGATCGCAATGGAGTAATCACTGATGCGGCTTGACTTAGGGAAGTAATGATGCTGCGTTTGGGCGCTGCTCGTTGAATGGGCAATCTGAATCGGGCCTGGGCAACCATATCCTCCAAGTGCTTCTTTAGGACTTGTTCTGATTTCGGCCGAATGAACCGTTTGAAAGCGAAATTGGTGGTACGCAGAGCCGAGACTAGAACAGACCAGATTCGGTGTAATTGCGGAAGATGCAGAAATTCAATAGGGGAATCCTTCAAATCCTGGATTTCATCGGGCAGAAGAAATTTGATAGCAATCGTTCGGAGCAAGCGACGCTCCAAGGGGTTGATCATTGGTGAAGTGCTCATGACAGCTTCCCATAGATTAAGCCCTTGAAATGCCGACTGACGTTCATTTCCTGATGCGTTGAGGCTGCGAGGTTTTTTATGGTGACTCGATGAAGAGTTGCACTCATGCGATGTTGGTCCTGGCTTGCGGCGCTTGCGATTGGACTGAATAGAATGGGGCGTGTTGCTGAATTTGACGCAAGATTCAGAGCCAATAAAAGGATCAGCGTCATCGACATGGTTCAGATCACCATCGTCCCGCAGTGCAACATCATCTTCTTCAACGATGCGATGATCATCGTGAGCCCTCTCAACAACAGCAGCGGCAACATCAAAGGTATCGTGCACAATCACATCGAACGTGTGACTCGACCAAATTGCATTATCGGCGATTAATTCCGCGACCACTCCAAGAGATTCCAATTGCCCTGCAGGAATTTCGGGCAGTTGAGGAAGGGATTGTCCAAACGCTGTCGTCAATCCGAATTCGTCGTCACAATCATCAATCGAGAGAGGCAATAAGTGAAACATCGTCGACAGAGACTTATGCGAGGGAGTGATGCCATCAGTCGAAAACAGTGCGAGATATTGAGTGAGAATGATATGCATCCAAGAGATTGGCAAATACGCCCAGCGAGGATCAAATTGGAGTTCCCCTCAAAAGTTGATTTGAGCGACAACGGCATGGAGCAGCAAGTTCCCTCCTTCCAGGGATATGGTCTCCAGGAAAATAGCTCGTCCATGACGCCACAAGTTTTCATTCTTCCCCGATCCACGACGCAGACTCGAACGAAAGAAGCGAGCCACGACGGTAGTCAACGCGGATGCGGACGGCGTTAGGCATTTTCTGATGTGTTTTTTCTGTGTCTCGTGGCAAGCGAGAAGTTTGCTCGTCACGATGCGCTTGGACGGGGGCACATCATTCTCGATTTCCCACTTTTTAATACGATCCAACAGTGCATCCAATTCAGCCTCAATGATGGAGCATTCCCGCATCGGAGCTTGTTCAGTGCCAACAATGATTTCGGCCACGGCAGACATGAATTGTTCATGCCGAGCACGATCCGTCCTGTTCGAATTGTCCTGGTACCTTGTGATCAGGTGGTGATTGTCGAGAAGAACAATGATGTTCTCGAACTCCTCCAGCCATTCCCGATCATCGCAACACTTGTCGAGGTACATGATGAGCATCGAAGTATCAATACTATAAGTGTTGTATCGTCTCAGCAAACCCCGGCTAACAGATCGACGTTCGGCATTGCCCGTCATGCTTGTGAATTGATGGGAGAGGATTTGTTGATGCTCGTTCATGACGGAGTGCAATCTAGCAACCGGGGCGAATTTCCTGTCGTTGAACTCATCCGTTAATTTCATGCATCCCGGCACGTTGTGATGATGGTCGGCCGAGAGATGAGTCCCGGTGATGGCTCCTTCCATTCGGTTGAAGAACGGGAGTTGGCGAGAAATGCAGTCGTTGACCAGGCCTGTCAGTGTCGATTCCACAGGACCAAGAGTACCATTGTACCCATTGCAATGCTGAAAGAATGACGGAAAATCGGGAAACACTATCGGATCCAGAGGCGTTGACGATTGCCAGAGTGCGGCATCCCTAGCGTGCATTTTCAAATACCACGTCACGTGACCACGATATAGAGTGGCTTGACGCATGTATCGAGTCGTTCGGGCACAACGAATCACCTTGGTGGCATCAGCACTGCCGGAACGGGACGTGTACAAGTCGTATGCCATTTGAACAAGACTGACGTCGTGCGCGCTCTGTTCAAACAGCTGTACGGGATAGTTAAGGACGATGGGCGTCGGGATCAACTTCTCGGTTTTGGCCTCGTCCATGACATGGAATGTGGCACCACAGCCGCCTGAGCTTTGCGACTTCCTGCACACATATCGAGCACAGAGAGCAAATGCAGTGGTGTCGATGCAATCGATGATTCGCGGGGCACTGAATTGCTTGCGGAAAAGAAAGCCGACTTTGTTGCAAGACAGGCATGCACCCGCTGTCACGTTGACGTCGTACTGCCGTTCTGGATCGATCACGAACATCGATTTCAGTAGATACGCGTTCAGGTCTGGATGCTTGCTCCACAGTGGCATGGGCGGATCGATTCGGATAGGAGGGCGCATGCCATCCTTGATCAGTTTCAGCTGGGTCTTGATCCAATCCTCCTGAATCTTGTTCAACGTGCCAGATTGCTTGCCACAAAAGCACGGCTCACTAGTGTGGCGGTCAAATGCTGACGAATAGAATGGCGGCGTTTGGATCGGAATAGATTCTGGTGGAATTTCAGGGCAGCGACGGACG
The DNA here is from genome assembly GCA_039513925.1 of Platanthera zijinensis. Taxonomy (NCBI): domain Eukaryota; kingdom Viridiplantae; phylum Streptophyta; class Magnoliopsida; order Asparagales; family Orchidaceae; genus Platanthera; species Platanthera zijinensis. The sequence continues at coordinate 127,870,421 of CM077091.1, forward strand.
AGGTTCTCATCCGATCGTTGTGTTTTTGCAATTTCCCGCAACACAAGGTCGATACCGTTCATTGTCGATGATGACTAACAGACAATCTGTAATGGATCGGGCAAAATCAGTGGCTTCCTTTTACCTCCTGCAAATTTTGAGTAAAAAATCAAATTTTAAATAGTAACATGTACTCATCCCTAATTACAAGCAAATCACAGCTTCATAGCAGAGTCCAATTTCATGAAGAAAAAAAATTAGACACAATAAGTAAATACAATAGTAAACAAACTACTAAACAAATGATAAATTATCTTCTCCATTATCTTCTCATCCGATCATTGCTTTCATTCGCAAGTAACCGCTAAATCGCTAATAAAAACCATAGATCTCAATGCAATGTTCCAGAGGAATGCTAATGAGAATGGAGATGATCAACCTTCATTCAAAAAACAAAAGCAATAACTACATCCTGTAGCTAAGGCTTACAAATAGGAGATAAGAAATTTAAAATTACATAACATAATAATGGTAAATAATTAGGTTAGAGCTTATATTTTAAGAGTGTTTTAATACATTCACTTGAAGTACTATCTAAGAAAGTCAATTTGGGAATGAGCTTCCATGACCTGTATAAACTTCAACTGAAAGTGCATGCTCTTTAGGTAAAAATATAGATGCGTGTGAATGGCAACGTCAAAATGTGAATGAAGAAATACGATGCACTGACGTTAACCCAGATTTCTGCAATTACACCACATAAAAATTACACCACAAAATTTACAACAGATGTATGCCATTGTGAATTCCACTGAAAATGTACATCTTATCCTTCACTACAGCTGCTCCATGCGGAAATAGATTTGTTTAGTACAGAGACACCAAAAAATAAGTAGCAAACAGCGCGCATAAAAACAATCTAAATTTTAAGCATAGACATCAAGTGACCTCATATCAGGGTTTTGGGTATTGTCCAGATATTAGAGGTACGCACCAATTATCATAAACACCAACAACACCGAATGGAAGTTAGGAAATTAACCAATAAGTTTTATGTCCTATTGGGCTGGGCAAAGTAAAAAGTCAATGAGAAAAATGATCCCATGTTAAACTATGAAGTAAGATGGGTTATCATTTCCATAATAACATCATGCAACTTATTATCTATTGAACATTAGAGTGGGGATGAGAATCATAATATGAATATTAATCTTACTTTCAACGTCATCGAGGATGCCATTGATAGAGAAAATGTCATTAAATAGTTGTTTCAAAATCAATAGCTCTTATATATATATATATATATATATATATATATATATATATATATATATATATATATATATATATATATATATATATATATATATATATATATATATATATATATATATATATATATATATATATATATATAGACAAACCAAGAAGAAAATTGACATAAGGAGGTGGAACCAAGAACTGCCATTAACCAAGAAGAAAATGCCCCTAAAAGTAGATCTAAAAAATTGGTAGCTCTTAAATCTGTATCATTTTTTAGATTTAAATATACAAACAAAGAAGAGAATCAACATCAGTGACAAATAATCAACTCAGGTAAATTACTCAAGTAGGGCTTAGATCCTCCCAATGACAAATATATATATATATAATCAACTCAAATATAATTGAGATTGGCAGAAACACACAAATAAATACAGACTAAGGGAAAAAAATCCAACTTATTCTACTTCTCTATAGCGGATTAGGTGGATTCCTGGCAATGAGGTAGATCATTGTGAGTTGTAAGATAAAAAATGACAGGCAGGAATGGTGAAGGATATGACATAAGGGGAACAAGGAAAGTAGGCGAACCTTTATCCCAAAAGGCAGGCAAACGTTGATTCCTTTAACTTCACTAAAATAGGACAACGATAGGATAGGGGGGAGGGGTTTTGCCATAGGGGAAGCATCATAAAGCAACTATCGAGGAACGCCAATGCCGTCGTCTTGGTGGAAATAGGGCAGCTAGAAATAAAAAAAGTTGCGTAGAGACAACATATTCAAGATAAAACAAGAATTTTACACCACCAATAAAACTATCAGATCATGGACTCATTACAACCATCAAATAAAGCATGGATCAAATAATTTGTTTTAAAAATATCTATTTTAGCACAAAATAAGAAGAAGCAATCATACAATGTATTGAAGAAGAAGAAGAAATTGACCTAAACAAAATGGGAAAAACATCCAACCATCTGAACATCTTAAAAATTAATTTCCTATAATCAGAATCAGGATTAATTTTCATTTCATTAAGAAAAAGAAGAAAAATAGAAAGAGGAATATCTGATAATAAGGATCAGATAAGAATCAGTCAAATCAGAATCAGAGAGAAGAAAGAAGAAGAAGAAGAAGAAGAAGAAGAAGAAGAAGATGATGATGATGATGATGCTGAAGATCGAAATCAGTAAAAAAAGATGATGATGTTGGAGAGATGGTTTCGTTTGGGCGGATCAGGAAGCCGGGGCCCTAAAAGCTCGCGGATGCAAGAAAGGGGTCGATGGAGAGAGCTAAGATAGGGATTGTTAGGCCCCCATAGATTTCAAGCACAAACATATCCACACTGAAAAGTATCTCATCAACGATCAAATACCTCTCTGCTAAAACTTGCAGCAGACGATCCTCTTCCACGGCTGGAGAGCATAAAACAGTGAACACTGCGGCGTACGGGCGCAGATTTAGATGAAAACACAGCCGCCGAGCAGGGGGGAAGCCATAGGCAGCCGTGGTGGCTTCTGGAGTGCGCACGATGGGCTGTTACGGGGGCGTCGATGGCTTCCGTCGAGCAGGGAGAGAAAACACAGGAGGTGCGGGTGCTAGGGCGGCAGTGGATATCGGAAGGGAAGAAGTGCGAGAAAGGATTTTTTTTTGTATGCAATAGACGGGGGTATTTGCGGAATGGCCTAACTTCAGTCTGATTCAGTCGGACTGAAGTGAGGCCCGACCGGGGGGGTGGGAGGGGGGTGGGGGGTGCCGGGTTGCTCTCTGGTATGAGGGGGAAAAAGGGGGGAGGGGGAGGCAAGAGAAAGAAAAAGCGGGTGGGGTGGGGGGAAGGAATGGGGGAGAGAGGGAGAAAGAGAAGGGATTATGCGTGCATATTATAAAATATAAATTTATAGGGGGTATTTATAATTTCGAAAGCTGGGGTGGTGCAACATGTAATTATGTTTAATCCTAAGGAAGATTTGAGTAATTAACAGTGTATTTAAGGTCGTCTGACAATATCTTTAGCGCTAATTCTATGTTTGCATTATTGTTCCCCTCTCATCTAATCAAATATGACAAATTTGGTGTTGTGATCGCTCATTGCTCGCCGTCTCATCAATGAGTGCATATTTCGTGGATTCACGACATATTAAACATGAATCTTCAGTTCAGATTACTCTATCCATAATTTTACATAATAATAATAGTTAAAATATCAATTTTTGACAATATTATAATAACATAATGTTTGATCATATTACCATTAATTGAGCTTGGATTGAATTGCCTCTAATCCAAAAAAAAAGACTTTGTTTTTCGCCTCTAATAAAAAGTTGTACGGCTTATTTCACAACTACAAACAAGTATATATATTCATGTTGTCTCCCTCTTGACAAATGACAACACCTCCACGATCGTGTATCTCCACCACCTCTAGGTATGTTGACGAATAATTTCCTTCCCTTTAAATGACAATTACATAAAGATATAAAGTGAAACCATTTCAAAAGAAATTTTCTAGTTTTAATACATTCTAAGAGCAGAAACATACAAAAAATTGACTGCAAAGAAAAGGATGTTCAAAACAAATCATAGCAATCAAATGATATCAATCAAGATAAAAGAAAAATGCTAGAAGAAAGTACTTGTTGCCAAAAAAATTGAGGTATTTTTTTTTTAAAAAAAATTGCCTTTACAAAAGCATGTCACAAAAGTACATCAGAGTTCCTTGCAAAATGAAAAGTATGAAATATAAATTGTACATCCAAGAAGCACACAAAATACAAAATTAATCAACATATGTAATTTTTTATTTCAATTTTATATATTAATATAGTAATAAGAGGGTGGGAGATAGCCCAATCCACTCGATACATACCAATAGAGATATCATCTCTAATTAAACTTAATACATGAAAAAAAATCTATAATGAACAAAAAAAGAGAACAAGAATCGCAATCAGAGAGTCACATGAAGTCCTAATCATCTATTGCGTTATCATGTGCCAAAAAAAATGTCGTCTTCCAGCTTATCCACCATCAGCTGCTGCTTCTTTGCTCCTAGAAGAAGATAAACATGGATTAGTTGAAAATGTCAAAATGTTATGTTGAAATTTCACAAGCTGATCAGAAGATAGCTCTGATACCTAGTAAAACTTTCAGAGCTAACAAACTGACTACTTGATCAAGCGAAAACGGGAACTAGGCGCAGGAACACTCGAACCACTGAGTTATGCAAATCAGAGACAACAAAGAGCAAACACAATTTTTTTAATATCAATTATCTTCATTACAAGGCAAGACATACATGGAGAGACATGATTTCGTCAAGTACAAGGGAGAAGCAAACAAGAAGAAATAAAACGGGAAGACTGCCTCAGAGACCACTGAGTCCGCCGAGTCTGCCCAGACCGCCAAACCGCTTTTGCACCAACTGAACTACGGAGTCCGCGAAGTCCGTGGACTACCCATTATTCTGCTGAACGACTGCTCTGCAAGCTGCCACCGAACTGAAAGAACAGACCACCTAGTCCGCCGAGACGGCAGACAGGTTATTGAACTTGGAAATTGCAGAAGGAGAGAAGATTGGCTGGCCACAAATGTGACCTGCTGAAACTGCCGATTGATAACCGCATGCTCCACTGAATCCTGATCGCAGTTAGAAACAGACTCCTGGTTTCACAGTGCTAGTCGCACAACTGTTCCTCAGTTATTGTTTATGTGACGGGTGGTCCTATTTATAGGCGCGGAGAGGAGTGTGGTTACCGCCCTAGTGGATAGAATCACCATCACAACCCGCAGCTAGCACTAGTCAGTCTATCGAGTCCGCAAGGACAAGACCGGACAAGAACGGACAAGCCAACCAAAAATGCCTGGCACCAAGGCTGGAAGCCAGCTCGCAACCCGACGGACACCGCACCAGTCCTCACATTGCACAGCACACAGACACAGCTACAGCTAACACACTGCAGCAGTCCGTACACTACATGCGGACACAGCACTAGCCCGCACAAGCCGCGAACACCACACCATCCCGCAACACAAGTCCACAACCAACATGCACATCGCCCGGTCAACCACGGGATATTGCGGACTCTGCGGACACCCTGGACTTATCACAGATTGTGACTAAGTCCAACAACCAACCAAGAACCTTGCGCGAGCTCGACGGACAAGAACCTAGTCCGCCAGCTCCCAAGTCAGACCGCCAAAATGCTCCACAAGAGCAAGGCAAACAGCCGAACTCGCAAGCTCCAAGAGCATTCCGCATAGAGCAAACTCTGCGGACTCAGAGTGAGTCCGCCCTTCTGTGGATACTCCACCTATCTGCATGGTTACACCAGGGAATAAACAACTCTAAGACCACTTGTCAAACTGACGGACACCACCATCAGGCCGCAATAATAGGCCATCCAGACCGCACTATCAGTCTGCCCAAGCTGTATCATCAGTCCGCCCAGGCCGCGCAGTCTGCCTGATCAACCCTCCACTTTCACTTCACAATTTTAAACACTCCCCCTTGAAGTGAGAAGTGGTGACCAAGCCCCACAGTCCCCGTAACTGAGTAAACGGCACCATCGGCTGCGGCTTCGTGAAGATGTCTGCGATGTTGTCCTCACTCCGCACATGCTCCACAATAAGAGATCCCTCCAACACCTTATCCTCAATGAAGTGGTGCTCAATCTATAGATGCTTGGTCCGTGCGTGACAAACTAGATTATTCCCCAGTTTCAGGGTGCTTTCATTATCACCGCACAACAGAGTTGGACCGTGCACTTCTTCATAGACATCCTCTACTAGTCTCCTGAGCCAAATTGCTTCCCGAGCTGTAAAGGTCGAAGCCTTATACTCTGCTTCCGTAGTAGAGACAGACACCGAGTCTTGCTTCTTGCTACACCAAGAGATACTGGTTGATCCATATGTGAAGACATAACCGAATGTTGACTTCTGGTCGTCTGAATCTCCCCCATAATCAGCATTCGAGTATCCTTGAGGAACAAAACTCGTGCCTCTCTTATAAAGTAGACCCATATCAGAAGTGGCCTTTACGTACTTCAGAATGTTCCTCTCCGCCATCAGATAAGGCTTCCTGGGTTCCGCCATATACCGACTTACTCGGCAAACTGCATAAGCAATGTCTGGCCTTATCGTCGTCAAGTAAATAAGACTCCCAACTAGAGCCCGAAACACCAAAGGATCTAGAAGAATCCTTCCCTCATCCCGCCTAAGTTTGATGCCCGAATCAAAAGGAGTAGAGCTACTCTTCCCTTCTTGCATGCCGAATCGATGAACGATCCGCTCCGCATAGCCCTTCTAGGACACGAGTATACCGCTCTCTTTCCTCTCCACCTCGAGTCCAAGGAAGTGGTGGAGCTCACCCAAGTCATTCATCTCGAATCTTATAGCTAGCTCTACCCTGAGCCTAGCTACCTCCTCCTTAGAGTTCCCCGTAATGATCATATCATCCACGTATAACTGCACCAAGACTAAAAGCTCCCCCTTCTTCTTAACAAACAATATTGAGTCTGAGTTTGAAGCAAGATAATCGCAGAATTGGAAGTATTCTACAATCTTCCCATACCAGGATCGAGGAGCTTGCTTCAACCCATAGAGAGCTTTCTAGAGCTTGCAGATGTAGTCCGGATTATCTTCAGAAATGTACCCCTATGGCTGATCCATGAAGATGTCTTTGTCAATATCCCCGTAAAGAAAGGCGTTCTTTACGTCTAACTACCACATCTTCCACCCTTGCTAAGCCGCCAAGGCCATCACCACCCGAACTGAAGTCATCTTCGTCACGGGACTGAACATCTTTTTATAGTATTCGTCGTACTGTTGAGAGAAACCTCGAGCAACAAGGCGACCCTTGTATTGCTCGATACTTCCATTCGCCTTCTTCTTTAGCTTGTAAACCCACTTGCAAGTCACAGGAGTAATGCCATCAACCTTGGGCACAAGGTCCCATGTCTCATTCTTCTTGAGAGCAGCCATCTCCTCATTCATGGCATCTTCCCACTCCTTGACTCCAGTGGATTCATTAAAGCTAGAATGCTCCCGCTCATTCAGGGGGGCTGCAAAGAAATAAGAGACAAAGCTCACCGTGTTCCCTTCGCAATAACGAGCTGATGGATTGATGGTCCTCTTCGATCTCCAAAGAGTCTGCTCCTTGCTCACCACCTCCACTGCTTCTTCAGAATCAGCTCCATTACCGGGCACACTAGGAGCGCCGCTCCCCCTATTTCCTGAACTAGAAGCCTTTGCCCTAGAGCCTGAAACACCTGGAGCTCTTGGTGTCACAGGTAGCTCCACCAGAAGATCTTCAATAGCCTCCTTCTTCCCTTCATCAACCCTGCTCTCCTGCAGCTCAACAGAGCCACCTCCATACGTCGTTAGCTCATCAAAGACAACGTCTCTTGATACAACGAACTTCCTTATCGCAGGATCCATGCACTTCCATCCATTCTTCCGCTCATCATAGCCCACAAAGACAAGCTTCCACGCCTTTGCATCAAGCTTGATTCTCAGAGCATCCGGGACATCAACATAACAGGTTGATCCAAACACCCGAAGGTGTTCAACACTGGGCTTCTCCTTAAACATCAGCTCATGAGGAGACTTCATGTTGATCGTACTCAGAGGCATCCGATTGATGACATAATTTGCGCAGGCCATTCCTTCTGCCCAAAATGACCTGGGAATTCCGTTTTCATGAAGCAAGAACTTACAGGTTTCCGTCAAATGACGGATCTTCCTCTCCCCCACTCCATTTTGTTGTGGAGTATGAGCACAAGTAAGCACTCTTTGGATCTCGTGCTTCCTGCAGAAGTTAGAAAACTCGGATGATACAAACTCAACCCCGTTGTCTGATCTAAACTCACCATGTTGAAATTTCACAAGCTGATCAGAAAATAACTCTGATACCAAGTAAAACTTTCAGAGCTATCAAGCTGACTGTTGAATCCCTAGTTGGATTTGGGCTAAGTTCACTAATTAGGTGGAGTTTGACCCACATTATATAGCCAGAGTCAAGTCTATGAGTCCTAGAGTTTAGGCTAGTCATTAAGTTCAACCTTCATGGACCAGCCAACAAAGGACTTCAACAGACTCAGACTTAGAAGAATTCAGATATCAAAATTATCAGTTCGAAATTCTTCTAACTTATCTCGACGATCGTTGATCTTAGATCGATGAACTCAGAGTTATTTCTCTGAGTTGAGCTCGACGATATTCAAGCTCAGGTTGACGATCTCCTCCTTCAGACAGATTCTCAGCTCGACGAACTTAGAGCGCAGAATTGGCAAGTTATTTCCAGAATGCAGTTCGCAGAGCTAAGGTCGACGAATATGAATTCTCAGGTCGACGAACTTTGAACTCCGGTCGATTAAATCTATTCAGAGGTCGACGATTTCTATCCCGAGTCAGAATGAGAAGTTTTTCTTACTTCTGTCCCTTATTTACTATATTATTTAGCAGTAATTTCCTGAGTAATTAATGCTCATATTCTTCTGAATATAGCTGTTATTGGCAGCATTAATTATGGCCTTCATCAGGTTAATTACTTGCTTATTTTATTGGGACAGTTGGGGAAACTCATTTAAGTCAAAATATTCCAGCCGTTTTATTCTCCAGACAAGTCAGCATTTAATGCCTGATATTCAAATTTCAAAGGAGAATTTTGGCAGGAGAATATTAAAGAGATTTTCTCTTTTCAGATAATAAGGAATCTATGCATACACAGACGAGACAGTACTGAGAATATAGAGAAGAGACACAAAACAACAACATACAGAACTCTCTCTCTCTGTGCAGAAAATATTCTATTTTCCCTTGTTCTTACTGAAGACTGAAGAAGAACAATCATCAAACATCAAGAGTCTTCTTCAACTTCTTTTCCAGGAACATTTAAGGACAACAACTTTGAATCAGTCAAAAAGTTCCAGGATCTCTCAAGACAAGGTTGAAGACCTACCCCTGAGCAAGGCAACAAGCTTTCTGAACCACTCTATATTTCAGAAGGAATCTTGATAACATAATCCACAAGTCTTCTCTGTTGTATAGAAAAAAGAGAAGACATCATCACCTCTCTCACCTCCTATAAAAGGGTTTATTAACTCCCTTCAAAAGTTTATTCTTAGTTAAATAGATCTTGTGGTGGCAGTCACCTGATCAAAAACCTGATAGTGGATTCCTACCAGGGTGGTAGAAGAGTGGATGTACTCAGTTTGGGGAACCATTATAAAATTCTTGTGTTATCTGTAGGTGATCATTTTCTTTCTTGTTCTTGATGTACTGTGATAGATTAGTTTAGCCCATTTTCATTTCCTTTCTATATTACTATTGGTATCACTTATTTTACTCTGATAAATTTAAAAACAGCAAAAGTTTTAATTACTCTATCCACCCCCCTCTAGAGTAAATCAAGTCTAACCCCCTATCTTTCACTGACTACTTGATCAAGCGAAAACATGAACTAGGCGCAGGAACAGTCCAACCATAAACTGAGCTATGTAAATCAGAGACAACAGAGAGCAAACACAAATCTTGTAATATCAAATATCTTCATTACAAGGCAAGACATACATGGCGAGAAATGATTTCGCCAAGTATGAGGGAGAAGCAAACAAGAAGAAATAAGTCGGGCGGACTGCCTCAGAGACTGCTGAGTCCGCCGAGACCGCCAAGTCGCAGCTACACAACCTGAACTATGGAGTCTGCGAAGTCTGAGGACTACCCATTATTTTGCTTAACGACTGCTCTACAAGCTGCCGTTGAACTAAAAGAACAGACCGCCTAGTCCTCCGATACCGGCAGATAGGTTATTGAACTTAGAAATTGTTGAAGGAGAGAAGACTGGCTGGACGCAAATACAACCTGCTGAAACCGTTGATTGATAACCGCAAGCTTCACTGATTCCTGACCGCAGTCAGAACTAGACTCCTAGCTTCACAATGCTTGCCGCACAACTATTCCTCAGTTACTGTTGATGTGACGGGGGGGTCTTATTTATAGGCGCGAAGAGGAGTGTGGTTACTGCCCTAGTGGATAGAATCACCACCCCAACCCGCAGCTAGCACAAGTCAGTCAATCGAGTCCGCAAGGACAAGGCTGGACAAGCCAACCAAAAATGCCTGGCATCAAGGATGGAAGCCAGCCCGCAACTCGGCGTACATCGTACCAGTCTGCACGCTGCACAGCATACAGACACAACAACAGCCCACACTACAGCAGTCCGCACACTATACGCGGACACAACACCAGCCCGCACAGGCCGCGAACACCGCACCAGCCCGCAACCCAAGTCCACGACCAATAGGTACATTGTCTGGTCAACCAACAGACATTACGGACTCTGCGGACACCCTGGACTTGTTACAGATTGTGACCATGCCCAGCAACTAACCAAGAACCTGGCGCGAGCTCGGCGGACAAGAACCTAGTCTGCCAGCTCCCAAGTCAGACCACCAAAATTCTCTACGAGAGCAAGGCAAACAGCCGAACTTGCAATCTCTAGGAGCAGTCCGTATAAAGCGAACTTTATGGACTCAGAGTGAGTCCTCCCTTCCGTGGATACTCCACCTATCCGCAAGGTTACACCAGGGAACAACCAACTCTAAGACCACTTACCGAACTGACGGACACCTCTGTTGGGTCCATTGATCCCAATGTCCTGAATTTGAAGAAGGACAAGCAAAAAAATGTATACACATGTTGTGATCTAACTTGTATTTAAAGTGAATGATTGCAGTTTGTCCTGAAAAGCTATGATGGGACAGGTAGCCTAAGTGGCAAAGTCAGGTAAGTTCTTACCTAAGTGGTGAAAAGACAGAAAACTATCTAAGTTCGCAGCCATTGAGTGAAGATCAGTCACTCAATGCCAGATGGCTTATAGTACTGAGTGAAGCATATAAAGTCAAAGCCAAGGCAGTGGCAAGCTGGAAAAATGGCTAAGTCCACAGGCATTGAGTGAAGTCAACTCACTCAACGCCATACAACAAAAGGCTGTGAGATAGGCTACAGTAGTAAAATCCTGAAGTTAGAATGAGCTAAAAATGTGGCTAAGTCCACAAGCGTTGAGTGAAGTCAACTCACTCAACGCCATGTTACTGAATAAGAAGAAAATTGGCTAAGGCAGAAAGCGTTAAGTGAGTCATGTTCACTCAACGCTCTCAACGCTTATGTTGTTGAATAAGCAGAAAATTTACTAAGGCAGAAAGCGTTTAGTGAGGCATGTTCACTCAACGCTCTCAATGCTTATATTGCTGAATAAACAGAAAATTGATTAAGGAAAAAAGCGTTGAGTGGAGGTTACTGACTCAACGCTGTCAATGCCTAGTGAAGACAGAATTTTGTCTAAGGGGTTTGGCATTGAGTGATGCTTACTCACTCAACGCCAAACAGCTGAAAGCTGATAAAGTAAGATTGGCATTGAGTGGAGCTGAATCACTCAATGCCTAAAATGAGACAATATTCTAAGTAGTTTGGCGTTGAGTGAAGGTGACTCACTCAATGCCAAGAGATAGTGAATCTGTATAAGTGTTTTGGCATTGAGTGATGCTTACACACTCAACGCTTATTCTCTGATGCTTGATTTTTGGCTAAGTCCACAGCTGGTGACGTCAACAAGTAAACAAATTTCAAATAAGTGGCGGGATGACTACAGTATACGACAAAGGTTGTCGCAGACCTAATATACGACAGTTGGCGTTAAAGCAAATTTACAGCTAGCATTAAATGTGTGGGGCCCATTACTAAAAGAGTCGTTGGGTCTCAATAAATAAAAGAAGTAAGAGTTTTTCTTCTTCTCTCCCATTATTGTGAAGCAATAGAACGGGAAGCTCAAGCTGAGATAGAAAAAGAGCAAGTCAGTTGTTGGAATCATCATTTTCTACAGAAAGATAGTTGGTGTCATTCTCACCTACACCAGCAAGCTAGTTCAAAGTATCTTCTCTGAGCATAAGATAGCAGCCAAGGTCTGACCTTTGCTGCAGGTTCTTCATAGTTCCAGTAACTCAAGCTCCTGAAGATCTTTATCTGGAAGCTGTGAAGAGAAGAAAGCTTTAAAAAGTAAAGATCTGAAAGAAGGCTCAGGGGACTATTCCTCAGGAGTGAAAGATAGGGCTGAATCACCTCAATCTAGGAAAAAGAGAAGGGTAGAATAGGGTTCTGCAAGTTGCTTCCAGCACAAGTAATTACTTGTTGCTGTGAAAGTAGTTAGGACTAAGTATATCATGGTTCAGTAAAGGTAGACTCAGGATATTATCTCCTGTAGTCATTGTTGGGCTGAGTCTATCTCAGTCAAGAAGCTTGATATAGAGAAATATCTCTTGTTTCAAGAATATCCATCAACCCACTTTCATATTATAGGATTTAGTTTACCTTGATCTGAGTTGTAGGTACCTGAAAGGGTACTGAGTTGTAGGAGTGCTGCAACACTCTGAGAGTAGGGCTTTGTGCCTGAAGTTGTAGGGATGTAGGGCCTGAGTTGTAGGCCTTAGAAATAAGGTTGAGGTAGGTGATCAGTGGATCACTGAGCTGTAGGAGCTCTGCAGGGCTCTGAGATAGGAACCCTTGTGGTTCTGAGTTTGGATTCTATGAAGAATCTGAGTGTAAGGCTGAGGGCCTGAGGTGTAAGCTCCTTGGAGCATTTTGAAGAAGTGTCTAGTCTAACAAGACAGTTGGATAGGTGGGAGGGAAAGTGGATGTACCCAATTGGGGAACCACTATAAACATCTATGTGCTGTGTTGTGTTTGTTTTATTTGTGCAGGGTAAATCATCTTGAAAGCAAAAAATAATTAACCACTCAAGCAGCAAACCAAAGGAAAAGAAAAGAATTAATAAAGAGACCAATAACCTATTCACCCCCTCTAGGTGATTTAGCTATCCTTGAAACTAAAGACTTTCAAGTGGTATCAGAGGGAGGTTTCTCAAAAAGAACCTAACAGTCTGAGTTGACCTCCAAGGATAGCTAAAAGGTTAAACTTATGTGTTCAAGGATGAACCATAAGATGAGGAACTATATAGAGTAGCAGATCTGTAGAGAGGACAAGATTAGCATTGGTCTATTGGCTGTTCTTGGTGATGACAAAGTCCTTCCAGATGCAAAAGCAAGAATCAGGGCCACTCTATCATAATCAAAGAGTGACACAGAGATAGATGAAGCTGTAGAAGGGGATTGCAGATGTCATGGACAAATAGCTACCCCAGTAGTAGAATCTTGTCAGGATCAGCCTGGTCAAAATAAGTTACATTCCCCATCTAGCTCATCCTCAGAGTCTAGATATGAATCCTATACAGACTCTGATGTCTCCTTATCTAGTGATGATGAGGGTCTTTTGACAGATGATGATATCAATCAATTTATTGACAATCTTGATGCCCTTCTGAAAGCTTTCAAGGAAAGCAAGCTGCTTGTTAAGAAACAAGCAGAGGAAATACCCTCCCTTTAGAAACTGCTTCTCTGCTGGATGAAGTTTCATCCTTCATATATGTAAAAGAGAGGCAAATAGCTCATCTGAAAAATATGGTAGATATCCATGTTGAGTCCTTAAAATACAAGGACTCTATTATAAAGAATCTTGAGGAGAAACTTGATAGGGAGAGGAGAATTGTGGCTAACTTCTCTAAGATAGTCTATCAAGAGAAGATTTGAATCTGAGTGGATTTCTAAAGTAATCCAATCTCAAAAAAGATGCCAAGTTCCTGTCAGACCTCAGCCTTTCTTTTCCAAGGTAATTCTCCCTTCCAACAAGTATGACCAAGACCCCAGGGATGGTTGATAACTTCCCAAAAAGAAGTTATCTAGCTCTATTTTAGACATTATATTCGTTATAAAATGCTTAAAATGACTTTAAATAAAATAGAAATTAAATTAAATTCATATTTATTTATTTTGTAGCTAATTCGGTCTTTTTCCATGGTTTCATTGCGAGAAATGCCAAAGAAATTAGCTTGGAAGAAGAAATCTGCCCAAATACAATAACCAGGAAAGTAAGTCACAACGCGTGGGAAAGCAGGTTGCAACGTGGTCTGGATGAATTTCAGAATTTGAATTTAAAAGTTGGCTCCAATTTAAAATATGGAAAAGTGCTTCTTTATAAAGGGATGGCTACATTTTTAAGAGGAAAAATCTCCACCACATTAGGATTGGAAGGCATTCTAAGAGAGGGAAAGAGAGTAATTCAAGAGTTCTTCATCTAGGGTTTGGGAAAAATCCTCCATTGAAGGGGCGGCTAGAACGAGGAAGACGACGGATCTCAGGGTTGAACCAATGAGGAATGTCGAAAGGAGAATCCTACAACGCTTATTAGTCAATTTCATCATGTTTTGTAAGATTTCTCCAAACGTTTCGCGGTTTTCTCCCCTCGTTATGAACTAATTTCCTCAGTCTTGTGATGTGAAAGTACTGTCTATTGTGGTGAATGCTCTCTAGTTTTCCCTTTGTAATTGTTTGGTGAATGAACCTTTATTGAATTTATAATATATATTCTGAAGCCTTTGATCACGGTTTCACCTTTTTACTACGCTCCATAAATCAAGAGAGGAGTTGCGTAAGTATGTTATAGATTCCATATGGCACTTGAAGAGAGAAAGAGATTTTCTCTTGGTGTTAGCAACTTTGGTTTTCAATATTTAATTAGTTTTGTATTTCATTCGAAGGGAAATAGAGGACTAAGGGCCTCCGATATCGAGAGATACGGTTGTCTACTCTAAAATTGTTGCAAGGTTTTCCACCACTCATTTTCACAAAGTTTCATTTATAAATTCATTGCCGTAGACATAGGAAATCACCGCACAAGATTACTTCTCCAATCTAAATTTAAAGTTTTCTCCTAAGGAACTATAGTTTATTTTAACTTATTTTAGAAATTTGTCATAATTTAATCTACTAAATCAAATCATCATCTTATTTCACTTGGATTTAGAGAAAAGGTCTAACTAGTAATTACAAGCATCGAATTCACCACCTCTCCGTGGAAATGAACTCTATTCACTCTTTATTACTTGAGCCGGCACGTGCACTTGCGTGTAATACGCACACCTGTTTCAGGTATATCAAGTTTTTGGCGCCGTTGCCGGGGAGGTGCGACGTATTTAGTGTTTATTACTTGTGATATTAGTGAACCCTAAGTATTTAGAGTTCAAGTTTGTAACATTGTTTTGTTTTCTTTTGATTGTTACTTTTTATTAATATTGGCTTTATCATTAGTGTATGTCTTGTTATCGATCACCGGAACTATTGCCTTTAAACCCAGAAATCGAACGGACGTGTAGACGGAATAGGAGAGCGGTTCGTTTAGGACATAACAACTCTTTAACAATGGATCAGAATAATCATAACGCTGAAAATGAAAATCATCAAGAAGGTCAGGATTTAGGAGGCCAGGTAGATCAAAACGATCATCTAATTGAACATAGAAGAACGTATCATGACTATAACATGCCCTTACGAGGAGGATTACAGTTTAGTATTACTAGACCCGCAATTGAAGAGAACAACTTCAAAATAGACTTTACGACAATGCAACTCGTTCAACATAATAAGTTTGGTGGCCTTAAAAATGATGACCTGAACTCTCACTTAAGGACCTTCATTGAAGTATGCGACACATTCAAAATCAATGGCACATCTGAGGAAGCTATAAACCTTAGGTTATTCCCATTTTCTTTGGAAGGAAAAGCAAGGGATTGGTTGAATTCTCTGCCCAATGGTTCCATCACTACTTGGGCAACTTTGATAGAGAAATTCTTAGCTAAATATTTTCCTCCATCGAAAAATGCCAAACTTATGCGCAATATATCTACATTCATGCAAGGGAATAGAGAGACACTTTATGACGCATGGGAAAGATTTAAGGAACTACTGCGTAAGTGCCCACTCCACGGCCTAGCCATACACCAACAGGTGTGGACCTTTTACAATGGCCTCCAGACGTCTACTATGATCCAAGTAGATGGAGCTACAGGAGGATCGCTTATGAGTAAATACCCCGAGGATGCATATGAAATTTTAGAGGATCTGTCATCAAATAATTATCATTCATTTGAGCGCCAAGGTTCTTTATCTATGGGAGGTATACACCAAGTTGATAAACTCACTTCTTTCGCTGCACAATTTACCACACAATTCAACTCAATGAATAAGCGGTTAGATGTTTTAACTTTAAATCAAAATCAAGCGCAAATGAACCAACAAGTGAATAGTATAGTTGCTCCTCCAATTAATATGAATACTCCACTCACAGTAGATCAACTCATTGGTAGTAACGAGGAGGTCAACTATATAGGTGGGCAACTGAGATACATGAATCATAATAGTCATAATGCACTTCCAACTCATTACAATCCAGTTTTGCGTAATCACCCCAATTTTTCATGGAAGAATAATTCGGGAATGACACACCCCCCGGATTCAATTCAAATCCACATCCACCCCAAAATTATAATTACAATCAACAAGGGTCATCTAGAAAATTATCGGATGAATTGCTTATAGAATCTATGCAGAAGAGGGATGCTCACATTTCTAGTATAGAGGCCTCATTGCGTATAATTGAAACTCAATTAGGACAAATCGCTAATGCTTTGAGTCTTAGACCCCAAGGTTCACTCCTTACAGATAAAACTACAAATCTGAAGGGAGATAATCCTCACTGCAAAGCTGTCACCTTACGGAGTTGTAAGGAGTTAGTGGGTGGTACTATAAATGAGAGTGAGAATCAAGTTGTCGAAGAAAAAGAATTGGAGAGTGTTGGCCCTAATGCCGCGAACGAGAAGTTAAAAGAAAATGGCAATAGAAATCAAGAAGTAGAAGAAGTATCTGGAGAGACTAAGAGAGAACCTGTCACTGACGATAAAAAGAATAACGATAATATAAAAGTCTATCCACCATCGCCGTTTCTACAACGGTTAAAGAAAAGTAAACTTGATCAACAATTTCAAAAATTTGTTGAAATATTTAAAAAACTGCAAGTCAATATCCCTTTTGCGGGAGCATTGGAGCAAATTTCAAGCTACATGAAGTTTATGAAAGACATTTTATCTAAGAAAAGGAAATTTGAAACATATGAGACGGTGGCACTCACTTAGGAGTGTAGCGCTATACTTCAGAAGAAACTCCCGCCCAAATTAAAAGATCCAAGAAGTTTCACCATACCGTGCTCTATAGGTTACCAATTCGAGGGTAAGGACTTATGTGATTTAGGTGCGAGCATCAACCTAATGTCATATTCTATCTATAGGAAGCTTGGTTTAGGATAAATCTCCAAGATGTCCATCACTTTGCAACTAGCCGATAGAACCCTCGCGTTCCCAAAAGGGATAGTTGAAGATGTCCTAGTTAAGGTGGACAAGTTTATTTTTCCAGCGGACTTTATTGTCCTAGATATGGAAGAGGATAGAGAGGTTCCCGTTATAGTAGGGAGACCATTCCTAGCCACTTGTAGGACATTGATAGATATACAGAAGGGGGAGTTAACCATGAGAGTTAATGACGAATAAATCACCTTTAATGTACTTAAAGCTATGAAATTCCCCCGGAGTCAAGAAGATCAT
Source organism: Platanthera zijinensis (assembly GCA_039513925.1). NCBI lineage: Eukaryota > Viridiplantae > Streptophyta > Magnoliopsida > Asparagales > Orchidaceae > Platanthera > Platanthera zijinensis. The sequence continues at coordinate 127,888,203 of CM077091.1, forward strand.
ATGGAGGCGGTAAATCAAATTTCAATTCATGATTATAATCTGAATAATAAATTCCCAGGGCAAGATGACGTGTTGACCCAACTTCTGATACATGAGGAGATTTTGGATGATGAAGAGGAAATTCGAGATTACCTAGAATTATTTGAGGCGTGAGCTGCTTTCGTTAGGATACCGGAACCCTTTGAGATGTCGGACAAGGCGTTGGTGGACAAGCCCTCTATTATTAGTCCGCTGACTCTTGAGTTGAAGCCTCTCCCAGACCATCTCATGTACGCGTATTTAGGCGAAAATAACACATTGTCGGTTATCATCAATTCTAAATTATCAACTGATCAACGTCAAAAGCTTTTAGAATTGCTTTCTCAATTTAAAACGGCCATAGGGTGGACCATAACAGATATCCAAGGGATTAGCCCCTCACTATGTATGCATATGATTCTTTTGGAAGAATCTTCTATGGGATCGATTGAACCTCAGCATCGTCTTACTCCACCAATGAAAGAAGTGGTGAAGAAGGAAATTATTAAATGGTTAGACGCAAGGATCATCTATCCTATCTCGGATAGCTCATGGGTATCACCGGTGGAATGTGTGCCAAAAAAGAGAGGGATGATGGTAGTTTTAAATGAGAAGAATGAGCTAGTATCGACTAGAACGATTACTAGGTGGCGTATCTATATGGATTACCAAAAGATGAATAAGACCACACGAAAAGATCATTTCCCTTTGCCTTTCATTGATCAAGTGCTAGATTAGCTAGTGGGGAATGTTTTTTGTTTTGTTTTCTTGATGGTTATTCAGGGTATAATCAGATTACGGTAGCCCTGGAGGATCAAGAGAAGACCACCTTCACGAGTCCATATGGAACGTTTGCATTTAGAAGAATGTCATTTAGTTTATGCAATGCACCTGCCACTTTTCAGCGATGCATGATTGCTATCTTATTTGATATTATAGACCATGACATTGAAATTTTCATGGATGGCTTCTCTATCTTCGGTAGTTCTTTTGATGCATGTTTAGCCTGTTTGGAAAATGTTGTGAAGTTTCTTAGGACATACAGGATTCTATAGAAGATTCATTAAAGACTTCGCTAAAATTGCTAAACCATTGAGTGGACTATTAGAAAAAGATGCAAAATTTCAGTTGAGCGAGTAGTGTTTAAACTCTTTCGGCGCATTAAAACATCGCTTGACCACGGTACCTATCGTGATCAATCCTAATTGGGAGGAGCCGTTCATCTTAATGTGTGACGCAAGTGATTACGCGGTTGGAGTTATTTTAGGACAGGTATGGGAGAATGTGTTTCACACGATAGCCTACGCTAGTAAGACCCTTATTGACGCCCAAAAAAATTACACAACTACGGAAAAGGAATTACTAGCGGTAGTGTTTGCCTTCGAGAAATTTAGATCTTATCTGTTGTGCACAAAGAGTACAGTTTACAAGGACCATGTTGCGATCCGTTACCTCGTGGACAAAGAGGACGCAAAGCACTGATTGATTAGATGGGTGCTTCTTTTACAAGAATTCGACGTAGAGATTAAGGATAGGAAAAGAACCGATAATCCGGTAGCGGATCACTTGTCCTGGATAGAGTCTACACGATCCTCCTATAATCCAGAAATTGATGAGAGATTCCCAGATGAGAGGGTTTTAGCAATTCATGATAGTACTCCACCTTGGTATGCTGACTACGTAAATTACATAGTGAGTAATATTCTACCGTCTGACTTGTCGTATCAACAAAGGAAGCGATTCTTACACCAGGTACACTCCTATATTTGGGATGAGCCTTATCTGTTTAAAATTAGAGCTGATGGAGTGGTGAGGTGATGCGTGCCGGAGGTTGAAACAAAATTGAGATTAGAGAAGTTTCATAGCTAACCATACGGAGGCCATTTAATAGGAAAGAGGACAACAATGAAGGTATTAGAGGCCGGATTTTGTTGGCCTAACTTATTTTGGGATGCCGGTAAGAAGAGATTGTTGCAACTAAATGAACTTAAGGAGATTCGAATGCAAGATAACGAGAACTCGCGAATCTATAAGTAACGCATAAATAAGTGGCACGACCGACGCATGAAGGAGAAGCACTTCGAGCCGGGCCAACTTGTCCTCCTATTCAATTCTCGTTTAAAGTTATTTCTTGGGAAACTCAAGTCGAGGTGGTGGGGGCCATTTAAAGTCAAAATAGTACATCCGTATGGCGCGGCAACTATACTGAACGAGAGCGACGGGACAGAGCTCAAAGTTAATGGAGAACGATTGAAATTGTATTTGCATGGCCAGGACGACCGGGCGGTGTCATGTGTAACGCTTCTGTAATTTAGTACCATCCTACTGGGATGGTAAATTATGTGCTTGGTGGGAGGCAACCCATCGTCTATTGGTTACATTTGTTTATTTAAATAGTAGTCAAAATAATAGTAATAAAATTAAAAATAAGAGCCCTTTAGTTAGTATCCTATATCATCGTTTGATCCGAAGAAAGCCACAAGACAAGGATTTTTAAATTAAATTCGGAGGTTATAACCTGAAAAAATGAGTCGGGACTTTTAGTTTTCTGTTTGGCATTGAGAGGAATAACTGGAGTCCGGTCCGGTTCGGTTCAATAAGTATGCATAAAAAGTAAATGAACCGGCGCCTGGTTAAAACCGAAGTTGAGAAGTTGCAACGCGCAAAAAGTAGGTTGCCACTTTCTGTTTTTTGCCACTTCCTCTTCTAAATCCCGCGGACAGGCTGAACCGATTGTTTTACCTGATCCTTCCGGTTTAGTAGCGTCTTATAAAAGCCTGGCCTCATTTTAACCGGCTTATTCAAGTTCTCCTCCCGATATTCATCTTCCTGCAATAACTTTGGCGTGAGCATCGTGGTGCCTATCTGATCTTTATCACCAGTCAGTGACATCTCAGGAAGCTTCGGGAGCGGTGACCGGCGACTTTGGGGGCGGTGAGGTCTAAATTTTTCTAGGTCAGGAGATAGAGGGTCGCAGGTGTCGATGGAGATAGTCTTTCTCAATCTTTTGGGGGAAGCTCGGGAGCCGGTAGGGCTCAAGTGTACCGGTGATTTCCATCCCCCGACGACAACATGAGCGCGGTATCAAGCTTCGGGAGGTATAACTTGTAACCCTAAGTTTGGATTGGATTATCTATAGTTATTTCCTTCATTTTACTTTAGGATTAGGTTTGGATTTTGTGGGTTAGGTTATGGCTTCCAGGATTAAGGGTAAAGAGAAAGAGATTGTGCGAAAAAGCCAAAAAATTTTGACTGAGGAAGAACCTCAAAGGTTCCATTCCCTACAATCCATACCGTCCATTTACGAAAGAGGTTTCAAAATGGAGAAACGGGGCTGGAGTATATGATACGTGGGGAAATTAAGGCTATGGGCTTGGAAACATTGTGTCACCCAAGGACGGAGGCAGTGTTACCGCGGGTTTATGAATTCTACGCTAATGCACAAGTTGCAGAGGGGGATTGTGTTCGTGCTAGGAAAGAAAGTGGACTTCCCTGCCTTTGCTATTAACTCGTTCTTTGATTTAGATGATAACATCGGACCAGATCATACTGCTATGCTTTATACCACGCCTAAGACAGATATGATCGTTGTTATCTGTAGTGTGCTGGGACAAGACTGGGTGAGCACCAAAGAGAATACTCTACACTCTACATGCCTATCGAGAAAAGCGAAGGTTTGGACTTTATATTCGTTATAAAATGCTTAAAATGACTTTAAATAAAATAGAAATTAAATTAAATTCATATTTATTTATTCTGCGGCTAATTCGGTCTTTTTCCATGGTCTCATTGTGAAAAATGCCAAAGAAATTAGTTTGGAGGAAGAAATATGCCCAAATACAATAATCAGGAAAGTAAGTCACAATGCGCGGGAAAGCAGGTTGCAATGTGCTCTGGACGACTCACAAAATCTGAATTTCAAAGTTGGCTGCAATTTAAAACATGGAAAGGTGCTTCTTTCCAAAGGGGTGGCTACGTTTTTAAGAGGCAAAATATCCACCAAATTAGGATTGGAAGAAGGCATTCTAAGAGAGTGAAAGAGAGGAATTCAAGAGTTCTTCATCTAGGGTTTGGGAAAATCCTCCATTGAAGGGGCAGCTAGAACGAGAAAGACGACGGATATCAGGGTTGAACCAGCGAGGAATGTCGAAAGGAGATTCCTACATCATTTATTTGTCAATTTCATCATGTTTTGTAAGATTTCTCCAAACATTTCGCGGTTTTCTCCCCTCATTATGAACTAATTTCCTCAATATTGTGATGTGAAAGTACTATGTCTATTGTGGTGAATGCTCTCTTATTTTTCCTTTGTAATTGTTTGGTGAATGAACCTTTATTGAATTTATAATCTATATTCTGAAGCCTTTGATCACGGTTTCACCTTTTTAATACGCTCCATAAATCGAGAGAGGAGTTGCGTAAGTATGTTATAGATTCCAAATAGCACTTGAAGAGAGAAAGAGATTTCCTCTTGGTGTTAGCAACTTTGGTTTTCAATCTTTAATCGGTTTCCTATTTCACCCGAAAGGAAATAGAGGACTAGGGACCTCCGATATCGAGAGATACGGTTGTCTACTCTAAAATCGTTGCAAGGTTTTCCACCACTCATTTTCACAAAGTTTCATTTATAAATTCATTGCAGTAGATATAGGAAATCACCGCACAAGATTACGTCTCCAATCTTAATTTTAAGTATTCTCCTAAGGAACTATAGTTTATTTTAAATTATTTTAGAAATTTGTCATAATTTAGTTTACTAAATCAAATCATCATCTTGTTTACTTGGATTTAGATAAAAGGTCTAACTAGTAATTACAAGCACCGAATTCACCATGTCTCTGTGGAAACGAACTCTATTCACTCTTTATTACTTGAGCCGGCACGTGCACTTGCGTGTAATACGCACTGAAAGATAGGGGTTCGACCTGATTTACTCTAGAGGGGGATGAATAAAGTAATTAAAACTTTTGCTATTTTTAAATTTATCAGAGTAAAATAAGTGATACTAATAGTAATATAGAAAGGAAATGAAAACAGGTTAAGCTAATCTATCACAGTACAATAAGAATAAGAAAGAAAATGATCACACACAGACAACACAAGAATTTTATAGTGGTTCCCTAAACTGGGTACATACACTCTTCTACCACCCTGGTAGGAATCCACTATCAGGTTTTTGATCAGTTGATTACCACCACAAGATCTATTTCCAGGGAGATCTCACAACCGTTTATGTTTTTTATCAGGTGCCCAAAAATCAAGAATAAACTTTTTAAGGGAGTTAATAAACCCTTTTACAGGAGGTGAAAGAGGTGATGATGTCTTCCCTTTTCTCTATACAATAGAGAAGACTAGTGGATTTGCTATTTGTCACGACTCCTTCTGAATGTAGAAAATAGTCCAAAAACTTGGAGCCTTGCTCAAGGTGTAGGTCTTCATCCTTGTCTGAAAGAATCTGGAACTTTCTAACTAATTCAAAGATGTTGTCCTTGAATGTTCCTGGAGGAGGAGTTGAAGAAGACTATTGATATTGTTGGTTGTTCTTCTCCAGTCTTCAGAAAGAACAAGGGAGAAAACAGAATGTTTGTTGTATGCAGAGAAGAAGTTCTGTATGTTGTTGTTCTGTATAACTATATTCTCTTCTCTGTATTGCTCTTGTGTTTTTACTGCAGGTCTGGTCTATGTATGCTTGCAGTGATTCTTGCTGTATATTGTCGTCTGAAAAGAAAAAAAATCTCTTTTATATTCTGCTGTCAATAATTTCTCCTTTGAAATTTGAATTCCTGACATTAATTGTTGATTGTTTTAGAGAAAGAAACGGCTGGAATATTTGCTTTAAATGAGTTTCCCCAACTATCCCATTAAAATAGGCAAGTAATTTCCCTGATTAAGACCATAATTAATGTTGTCAATAACGGCTATATTCAAGAGAATTTAAGCATTAATTACTCAGGAAATCACTGCTGAATAATATAAATAAATAAGGGACAGAAGTAAGGAAAACTCTAAGTCTTGCTCGGGACAGAAATCATCGACCTCAGAAAAGAATTCGTCGACTGGAGTTCCAAGTTCGTCAACCTGAGAATTCCTGTTCGTCGACCTGAGCTCTGTGAACTGCATACTGAGAATAACTTGCCAATTCTGCACTCTAAGTTCGTCAAGCTGAGAATCTGTCTGAAGGAATAGATCGTCGACCTGAGCTCGAATATCGTCGAGCTCAACTTAGAGAAATAATTTTGAGTTCGTCGATCTGAGATCGACAATCATTGAGCTGAGTTCGAAGAACTTCGAACTAATAATTTTGATCTCTGAAAAATTCGAAGTCTGAGTCTACTGAAGTCTTCTACTGGCTGGTCCATGATGGTTGAACCTAAAGACTAGCCTAAACTCTAGAACTCAAGGACTTGACCCTGGCTATACAATGTGGGTCAAACTCAACCTAATTTAGTGAACCTAGCCCAAATCTAACTAGGGATCCAACAATCTCCCCCTATTTGGGTGAGGTCACTGATATAAAATAAAAAAGAACAATCATAAAGCATAAAAACATATATCTGGCAGAAATAAACACATTCAGCAGAGATTTACAATAAGTGCTTCATGATTAAATAGATAGAGTTCAAAATAAGAATTAAACACAAACAGTCACTTGTTCTTTTTTGGCTTCTCCTTTTCAGCTTTATTAGAAGGCTGTTTGAAGATAATTTCTCTGTTTGGATTAGCAACTTCTTTCTTTTACATTGTCATGTTTGATGCTCCAATTATATTGCAAGAGGTGGCTCTTGGAACTACTGCTTCTGGATGTAAGCTCATATAATCATCAACATTGAAAAATTTATTAGCTTTGGCATACCTCTTGAGTTCCTCTTTTCTATATGATGACATTGTTGAGTATTGGGAAGGATATTTTCCTTCAGCTTTAGCTTTGTTGATCTGAGAAAGTCCTATCAGCTCATGAAACCTGGCCATTTTTACAGATGTTTCCTATTCTGGATCTACAAAAGGAATATGTGGAGATTCTGTCCTTATAGGACTGGAGTCCTTCTGTGAATCATCAATAGAAACTTAAGTACTTATCTTATCTGTAGCTGAAGGAGGCTTGCTTTGAGAGGACTGCTGGCTGCTGCCTAGCTTGGAGTGTCTCTGATAGGTTTTAGTAATAGGAGCTGATCTTTGAGATACACTACCAGAAGCCCCAGAAGATGGAGGGGGAGGAGGAGGGGGGTCTTTCCAAAATTTCTTAGGAGGATACCTATACCTTCTCGTCTTCTTCCTTTCTTTTTGTTCATTCTTTGATAACCACAGCCATTATGGCATCCCTGAGTATGGAGTAATCTTTTGCAAGATATAATAAGGAGTATCATGAGTAGAGTTTGGTTTGGGAGCAGCTTTTGGAACAACTTTACTTTTCTTAGCAACCTTCTTTCTAGCTTTTGGATCATCTGATTCATCAGAATCATCTTCATCATCATCAGAGGATTCTAGAGGGTTGGCATATAAAGCATCTATTTCCTTCAAGGCTTCCTTTGAGATTTGCTTTTCAGCTTGAGGAAGCACTTGAGGTTCAATAACTTCAGGAGCATCAATTTAAGTAGCCATCTGATAATCTTCTACTTCTATGTCAGCCAATAGAAATTCATTCAAATCAGGATCATTCTGAACATTCTCTAGATCTTGAGCAATGTCTTGTGCAATTAGATCATCCAGATTAGGGATTGGGCTATCATCCATAATATAAGTTAGACAGAAGAGCTTGTCTCAACTTTATCAGTTGTAATATCTGATGGTTTCCAAATTATTTGAGTAGCAAAACTTTCCTTTAGTTGATTAACAACTTCAGGACTTATAGGAGAAGTATAACACACTATAGCAATGGGTTGCTCTTGAACAAGTTTTGGAAGATAATATATATAAGCATAAAAAGACTTTAATAACCCAAATAAATCTACTGTGGGATTGATAAAACAATCACCAATAGTCAAAATTTCTGGGAGAGCAACTTGCTCATCTGTACTCAACATATCAAAATCAGCTGTTTTAGCCTCTATAATCATCTGTACATCTGCTACTACTAACTCAACTATCTGCAAAACTGCTGCTTCTGCTGCTGCCGCAAGAGGAGGAGAAACGGGAGCTTTTTCACAGGATATATCCCCCTGCCTAGTTTTAGAGGGTCCTGAAGCCAGGCCCCCAGAAGAAGGGATAGTAGGGGCAGTAGAGATGAGCGCAGATAGGGATGAGATAGATTCAGCAAGAGGTTTAATGGCCTTTGCTATTAGATTTCTGATAAGGGGAATTAGGAGTTCCAAAAGAGTTGGAATGGAGGAGGAATCCATTTGCATAAAATCAGAGGGTGTCTAAGTTGATACAGAAGGATGGATGGTGGATGATGATGGAGGGAATGGTGTGCAGTCTGGCATTTGCTCATCCCGAGGTGATGGCGAGTGGATGGGAGATGACAGCAGATCAAAAGTTTGTATGGATGTGATGTTGTGTAGGGGTATGTCAGCTAGATGTTGTGGAAGTGAGGATTGAGGAGGTGTTGGGTGATGTACTGGAGATTGAATTGGTGTTGGTTGATGGACTGGAGAAGTATGAGGTGTTTGTTTATGGGCTTGAGATGTGGATGGTTTTTGGAGAGTTGAGGAAGGAATTGAGATTTGTGGAGGTGTAGGTTGATGAGAGGGTGGTGTTGGAATATGGGTGGATGGAATGTTGATGAAGGGGACCTCTTCTGGGGGTGGGGGATCAACTATTACAACTCTGGTACCCTCAGATGGTCTGGAGGAATAGGAAAAATCCTTAGATGGCTTTGGGATATTCTTCTCCCACCTTCCAAATAAGGCACATGTGAGCCTTTTGGAGGCATTGATGAATATGGCCTGTGAGACCAGGGATTCAGTAGCCTTCTCCTGTAGGATGATTCCAAGGATTCTTCCAAAACACACCTCTTTCTTGCTGTTCTTTTTCTTAATCAAATCAAACAGTATCTTAGCTCAGTTTACTGGCTTCTTATTTACAACTGCACACATCACTAGGAACTGTTGTCTGGTAATATAATCATGGGCAGTATGCTTAACCAGCAATACCTTACCCACCACATCAGCTAAAAATTTATATTCAGAAGATAAAAGTTTCTTCAATAGCTTATTAGGGTTTTCTCCAGTATGACCCATTTTAATCAACATTTCATCAAATTCAGAACTATCTATCTCCAAATCTTCCTCATCCATCAGACAAAAAATTTCAGTCAAAACGACGGGGGTTAAGGAAACTTGATTACCAGATATTGTTCCTGTCATTGTTCCATCATCTGGAGTGGAGGAGGTGAACACCAATTCTATTATTTCTGTAGCAGCAATCTTAATCATTGTTGTCATGAAGTTCTTTAACTGTTGTTCTTCAAATAGTGTTAGTCTATGCAAGAAAATTTGATCGGAATGCTGGAATGATTTGAAGTCGATGTCGAATCCCTTGTCAAATTTCATTTCAGTAAGAGAGCTCGCCAGAATCGCCATTGATCGCCTGCAAAAGAAAACAGAGAGATCAAGTGCAAGGGAAACAGAAAGCGCGGGATGGAGCTCGAAAAAAACCTAGTTATAAGATTTTTAGATATGAAGCATCAAGCTCCGTCCTGCGAAATAAACAAAGTTATTCGATCTGAGGCCGACGAAATATGTTATTGACAAAAGAGTTCATCGATTTCAGTCTAAAGAAGAGAAAACTTTTCGTCGTTCTCAGGTCGACAGAAATTTTCTGAAGCAGTATTGTCGATCTCCGTTCGACGAATAAAACTGCACATATAGAGAGTTCGTCTATCTCAGGTCGACAAATTATCTCAAGAACTTTTCTCAGTTCGTCGATCTCCGTTCGACGAACTGTGGCAAATTCTTCGACCACGGACAGAAGGTTAAATTAATGCTTCTCCATTGATCATACCTAGCTGATTCAGAAAGAACAGATGGTTCCTCTCATCCAAGGGTTTGGTGAAGATGTTTGCTCTTTGCAAATCATTGTAGATGTAGACAAGGTTAATTTTCCTTTTGTCAACACAATCTCTGATGAAATGATCCCTTATTTCTATATGCTTAGTTCTACTATGATGCACTGGATTCTATGCAATGAAAATTTCACTTGTATTATCATAAAGTAGAGTTGAATTATTTAAGTTGAAACCATAATCTAGGAGTTGGTTTTGAATCCACAGTATCTGTGAAAAACAACTGCCAGCTACTATGTACTCAGCATCTGCTGTTGATGTAGACACAGATGTTTGCTTTTGGCAAAACCAGGAGACAAGTCTAGCACCAAGGAACTGATATGTCCCTGATGTCCTCTTCCAGTCCACTCTACATCCAGTAAAGTCAGTATCTGAGTATCAAGTCAACTCAAATTCTGACTCAGTTGGATACCAGAGTCCTAAATTAGGAAAACTCTTTATATATCTTAAAATTTATTTTAGATAAATAAGGTGAGATTCTTTAGGGTCACCTGGAACCTAGCATAAAGACAAGTAGCAAACATAATATATGGCCTACTTGATGTGAGATATAACAGGAACCCAACAATGGCCCTATATAATTTCTGATCTACAGGTTTCCCATGTTTATCAGAATCAATCATAGCATTTGTAGTCATGGTTATTTTCTTAGCTGAAGCATCAGCCATCCCAAACCTATTTATCAGCTCCTTAGCATACTTGGATTGGGATATGAAGATGCCATCAGGGGACTGCTTCACTTGGAGACCAAGGAAGTAGGAGAGTTCACCCATGCTACTCATTTCAAACTTGGAATGCATAAGGTCAGAGAACTTTTTACATAGTTTGTAATCAGTAGAACCAAATATAATTTCATCTACATATATTTGTACTAACAAGATTTTATCATGATGATGCTTAATAAATAAAGTCCTATCTACTATGCCTCTAGAAAATTTATGCTCTAAGAGAAAGCTAGCTAAGGCTTCATACCAAGCTCATTGAGCTTGCTTTAGACCATAGAGAGCCTTATGCAACTTAAAAACATGTGAGGGATAAGATGAAGAGATAAAACCTGGTGATTGTTCTACATAAACCTCTTCTTTGAATTCACCATTAAGGAATGCACTCTTGACATCCATTTGGTATACTGTGAACTTCTTATAGGCTGCATAAGCTAGAAATATCCTTATTGCTTCTAACCTTGCAACAGGGGCAAATGTTTGGTCATAATCTATGTCTTCCTCTTGTCTGTAGCCTTGAGCAACTAATCTAGCTTTGTTCCTAATGATAGTATCTTGAGCATCTAGTTTGTTTTCTAAATACTCATTTAGTTCCAATGACTGGTTAGTCTTTGGGTCTTGGAACTAAATCTCAAACTCTACATCTCTCAAACTGGTTGAGTTCCTCTTGCATTGTAATGATTCAGTGTGGATCTTGCTCAGCATCTTATATGGATTAGGGCTCAGTTTGAGATATGAAGCAGGCATGCATCATGTCCTGGTTGAGTTGATGCCTTGTCTGCACACCCACTGAGATGTCTCAAATTACTTGAGATACAGGGTGATCTCTAAGTGTGACTAACTCAGTAGGAGGAGCTGGTTGAGCAATAGCTTCAGGAGTTAATTCCTCTGGTGGAATTATAGCTGTTGTTGGCTCTTCACTGAGCTCAATGTATTTATCTTCACTTTCTTTAGTAACATGTGGAGAAGGATGTGTAACTGCCTCACTGGTGAGGGTTAACTCATCCAACTTCTCACACATGTTAGGTACCTGGAAAATTTCACTGGTAGAAGCTATCTTCTCCTTGTAAAACATATTAGTCTCATCAAATGAAATTTGAATAGACTCTTCCATTTTCATAGTTGATTTATTATATACCCTATAAGACTTGCTTACTTGGGAATATCCAAGAAAAATTCCAATTTCAGCCTTGGCTTCAAACTTTCTAATGTATTTCTTGTTGTTGTTATGAATGTAACAAATGCAACCAAAGACTCTAAAATAATCTACTTTAGGTTTCTTCCCTTTGAGTAGTTCATAGGGTGTCTTGCCCTTAAGCTTATGAATCAAACTTCTATTCAGTACATAGTTTGCTGTGCTCACAGCCTCTGCCCAAAAGGATTGGGGCAAGTGAGCATCTGCAATTAATGTGCCTACAGCTTCAATGAGTGTTCTATTTTTCCATTAGCTACCCCATTTTGTTTAGGAGTTCTAGGAGCAGAGAAGCAATGCATGATACCTTCCTTCTCACAAAATTCATGCATGGGAAGAGACTCAAACTCAATACCATGATCACTTCTCATCAATGCAATTAGAGTAGAGTACTCAATCCTTATGCTCTTAAGAAAATCTGTAAGAACCTTGAAGTTATCTGACTTGTTTCTCAAGAAGAACACCCAAGTGAACCTTGAGAAGTCATCAATAATTACTAAGGTATAAGACTTTCCTCCTAGGATCTGTACAGCAATGGGTCCAAAAAGATCCATATGGAGCAAGTACAGTATCCTAGGTGAATCACTCTTATTAAGTGACTTAAAACTATGTTTAGTTTGCTTGCCTAATTGACAAGCCCTGCAAAGGCTTTCCTTCTTGTAGGGGTAAGAAGGCAATCCTCTAACAAGGTTGTCCCTATATAGTTTAGCAATGTTTTTCAAGTTTATATGACCTAATCTCCTATGCCAAAGATCATTATTATTGGTGGTTTGATTAAACAGGCAAATTTCAATTTCAGCATACCAAAAGTTAACTACATAGATATTTCCTACTCTAGTACCAGTTAACACTACTTGGTTATCTACAGAAGTAATAATGCAAGAAGTTTTGTTAAATGATACCTGAAATCTTTCATCACATGACTGACTTATGGATATAAGGTTGTGCTTCAGTCCACTTACATAAGCAACCTTCCTGAAGGTGACTGCTCCAATTTTGAACTTTCCATATCTTTCAGTCTGGCCACAATTGGAATCACCAAATATTACTTTGGTTCCTAGCTTTGACTTATAGTTGATTAAGTTGTCCTTGTTTCCAGTCATATGCTTTGAACAGCCACTATCCAGATACCATTGTTGCTCTGTAGTGGGATAGTCTTTCACCTGCAATAAAAATAGATTAGCTATTCTTGACCCAGGTCACCTTGGGTCCTTGTTTATTCACATAGCCATCATCGTCTCCCAACTCCATGACCGCCGCCGTCGTCTCCCAACTCCACAACTGTCATCGCCATCATCGTCTCCCAACGCCATGGCCGCCGTCGTCATCTCCCAACGCTACGGCCGCCTCCACCATCGTCGTCTCCTAACTCCACGGCCGTTGTCGTCTTCCAACGCTATGAACACCACCGCCATCGTCGTCTCCCAACGCCACAGACGCAGTCGCCGTCATCTCCCAATGCCATAGCCTCCATTGTCGTCTCCCAACGTCACAGCCGCCTCCGCCTTTGTCTCCCAATGCCACAGACACCGTCGCCGTCGTCTCCCAACACCATGGCTGCTGCCGCCATCGTTTCCCGACTTCACGGCCGTCTCCATCGTCGTCTCCCAACGCCACGGTCGTCGTCGTCTCCCATGTTTACGTCCTCTGCAATCGTTGTCGACCTCCGTCGTCTTCACTGGCCTCTTCCTCACCAATTTGCCAATCTCCCCCTTCGTTCGGTCGACTCCATTTGGCCGGCCCCGTCGTCCAGCCCCCCGGCTGGGCCCACCGGATTCTTGGTTGTCACCGATTCTCCACCGTTCGATCGTGCTCATACAATCAAAATCGTTAGTTATGTGGGTAACTGCCCACATAACTGCCCACATGATCTCCCGTAGTGGGGGAAATGCATTGCCAAAAATAGGATCGGTTTGTGCTTTCTAAAATTATAAAATGAAATACGCATAATGTGTCATAAAATCGGCCTATAAATAACGATCATGGTGGTTATGGACTGCGGATAGCCGCATGACCTCCATAACCACCCATGAAACCTATAAATAGGGCCTCAGATCCTCCTTTAATTCATTCTCTCCTTAACCGGAAAATATTCCTATGAATTTTCTCTCTCTTTCCTCCTTCATCTTCTCCATCCTCTTCTCCCCCTTCAAAGATCTTCAAGCACTCCTTGAAGATCTCCTTCGTCTTCAAAACTCCCTTTGAAGATCTTCATCTCTCTTCTCCGCCTGGAATTTCTCTCTCCTCCACTTCTCTTCCCTGAATGCCTTCACGCGCACCTCCTCCTTGCGCGCATCTCTTCCCCGCGCGCCTTCGCGCGCGTCGCCTCCTTGCACATTCTTGCACGTATCTCTTCCACGTGCGCCTTCGCACGCGCCGCCTCCTTAAGCGCACTTGCACAATTCTCTTCCTTGCGTGCCACCTTGGACGCTCTTGCACGCGTCTATTCCTCGCGCGCTCCTGCGCACTCCGCCTCCTTGTACTATATCGAGCACATTTCTTACCCGCGCGCCTTTGCGCGGGCCACCTCCTTGCGCGCATCTCTTTCCCGCTCGCCTTCGCCCACACCACCTCCTTGCGTGCTCTTGCGTGCGTCTCTCCCTCGCGCGCTCCGCCACTTTGCGCATCCCAGCACGCTCCACCTCCTAGTGCGTACTCGCGTGCTCCGCCTCCTTTCACGCTCTCACGCTCGTCGTTTACTTGCGCGCTCCCGCACACACCTTTTCCTTGCGCGTGTCTCTTCCTTGCACGCTCCGTCTTCTCGTGCGCTCTCGCGCACATTGTTTCATTGCGTGCGCCTCTTCCCTCCACACTCTGCGCGCTCCCCTTCATTGAGTGCTCCAGACAAGCGCCTCGCATGCTCACCTCCTGTAAGTGCTCCACATGCTCTCCTCCGATAAACGTCATGCGCTCTCTCTACCAGCAAGCGCTCCGCGCGCTCTACTCCAATAGGCGCCCCACGCGCTCTCTTCCGACAAGCGCCCAACGCACTAACCTCCGACAAGCGCTCTGCACGCTCTCCTCCAACAAGCGCCTCATGCACTCTCTACCAACAAGCGCTCTGTGCGCTCTCCGCCAACAAGCGTCTTGCACGCTCTCTACCAACAAGCGCTCTGCACGCTCTCCTACAAAAACTCCCCACGCTCTCTCCTCCAATGAGCGTCCTGTGCGCTCTCGTCCAACAAGTTCCCCATGTGATTTCCATCAGCCAGCTTTCTGCGCGCTCTACCATCAAGTCCGCTTCAAGCGCACCTCTGTGTGTTCCGCTCTCAAAAAAGCTGCAAGTATTCAACACCTTCAACTCAGCAACGAGCCCACCAAGCATCCGCAAGTCAGCAATTCTCGTCTCCTCTAAGTACAACATGAGACAATCCACAAAGGATAGGATGCAACCAGCGTGTCGCACGAGCTTCGAAGTCCCAGACATCAGAACATGTGCAACAAGCTGCTCCCACCTCCAAGAACTATTAGAGGACTCCAAAATATAACGAGCGTATAGCTCCCCGCAGCATACGAAGAAATTATTAGCTCTACGAATGGTGGTCTATCACCATTCGAGCGCTTCTCTCCCCCCAATAATTGTAACGAGAGGCGGCTTGTCGCCCTCGAGTTTTTGGAAAAGTCATGTAACAACCAGACCTAGTAGAGGTTTGGTTGACACAGATCCGACCACGTGATTTTTCACCAAGTTGACAGGCTTTCCACGTAAAAATTATCTTGTCAGTTTTTCTTTCTCTGTGACTGTGTGCGCGCTCGACCGCTCCGTAAGCTAAGACAGTTTAAGCCAATCCGGTCCGACTGGGGTGTCGAGTTTGGCCGCAACAGGGGAGGAATGACTTCTTGCGGTTTAGAAAAAGAGGATTAATGGCAACAATGTTAATGAAAGGTTTTCAAGTTTTTGCATGTTGGGGGAGATTATTACAACCGGACTCCATTCCGAAATCTCTGCCCGGGTGAGAGGTATTGTTGTCGCATGGACCTATCAATGGGAGAGATAAAAAGCAAAGGCACGCGAGTGAAAAAAAAAAAAAAAAAAAAGCAAAGGCACGCAAGTGGTCGCGCACGAGCAGATTTGGTTGCCCTGGAACCCGGACGGAAAAACTTCCGGCATGTAGGATGGGCCTGCATGAATAGGGCATTAAGGTTTCAAATGGTAATGGTTATTGGTCCGTTTCGTTTTGTCAAAATGCGAAAAGGGGTTCGACTCCATTTGTTTTTCCGCCAACTTTTCGAATCGTTGGGCGTTTCACCATGCTCAAAAAATTGCGGGAGAAAAATGAGCTCCGCGCCTCCAATTGGCTGCGTTTAGGGAGAGGAAATCCAGGTTCACTGTGGCGGCGGAACTGTGAGCATGCAGCCCCCTGTGCCGCCACTGTCAGGCCAGCGGGCCTCCATGCAACCACCTCCGACCTGTTCGCCAGAGGCAGGCACACCTCCCAACGGGGGTCCAACATACTGGATCCACCGCCGGCCGCCGGGAGCTCAGCTCTCTGGTTCACCGGAGCCAATTTCTCCGGCAACATTGGCGCCAAAAATCCTCCGGCATTGTTACGGAATCATGACGGAGGCAAGGCGGACCAGCGGAGGCAAGGCAGAGGAATAGAAAACTTTTATAAAAATAATATAAAAATTACAAAAAAAATTATTTCTATTGTTTAAAAAGTATATATATATATATATATATATATATATATATATATATATATAAAATTAAAAACAGATTAGAATATATATATAATTAAAAATAGTAATATTAACATTAAAATTAATTAATAAAATAATAAAAAATATAAATATTAATTTCAACACTTTATTTAAAAAATTTATTAAACGTCACTGCTGTTTCGTCAAACGGTTCTCTATTCTGAATAGCTCTGCAAACACTGACAATCCAAGCAGATCTTATTTTCAATAGCAAGTTTTCAAAAACTTCATTTACAAACTTGCATTTACAACAGCTCCTTTTACAACCGCAACCGCTCTACCAAATGAAGCCTAACTTTGACAGCCATATTAAAGAACGGCTCGCATTAATGGCGGCGTGAATATGCATGAATGATGTGGCTTTAGATCAATGGTCTCTCCAGCACACGACTCGAAAAGGACTACAATGTGATCGTTACGTTGGAGGTGGGACATAGCAATCATGAAGAATTTAGCAACAACATAGGTGGTGATACTTGTATGAAACTCACGTGGAAGGCATAATATGAAAATAGGTGGCAGCAATTGCCTGTAATTTCAGTGAGCTTTGCATGGTATTAGGTGGTAGGGTGCAGCTTGAATGTGGTCGTGACTTGAATTTCTTTCTTTGGAGGGTGCAACTTGACGATCGATGTGAAGCAACAATAGGAAATATCGGTGTGACAAAATTTCGATTGGTGAGACAACATTCTGATATGTGAGACGGCGAACGTGACATAATTTCTTTGACAAAACTTCAAAAATTCTGCAGAATAAAAAAAACATAAATACATACCGACTATAAAAATATTCATTTTATAAAAGAAAATGCATAAAAATACTATTAATTTATATTGAAATTAAACTAAATTTAATACTAAAAATTCATATAAATATTATTCATCAATCTCCCTCTCCCTCTCTATCACAACTCCTCTTCCTAAAGCTTGTCCTACGAAATCACGAGAAAAAACATTCCAAAACAAATACCATCTCCTTCATTTGTTTCTCCTCTTTCAGTTAGAACCAACATCATCCTTCTTTGTAGCACCGTCTTCGAGGTAACACCGATCCTCTGTCACTCTCACTTCTTCTACGACATCATATTTAGCCTCCGCCACATCCCCTTCTCTAATCCCTCCATCTTCATATATCTGACGCCTCGATTGTCCACTCTGCTCTCATTTATTACGATGTTGCCTTCTCTAATTGCATGCCCTAGGTATATCACAATTGTTTCCTCTCCGTTGGGGACTGCTTCCTCTCCGTTGGGGACTGCATCACTGCAGTAGATCCATATGTTTTCCTCTAGCATACTCTCCAAAACCTCCTTGTTGAAACCCTTCAATATCCCTTCTGCATCTGCCTCTTTTCCCCCGACCACTGCTGGACTCTTTGTGGCCTCCATGAAGCCCTCCATTCCTAATCCGGCCACATTGTTACCATCAAGGAGAGCTTCAAGCAAGCCATATTCTCCCTTCTCAGGCTAATGTGCTTCGCAAGAATCTTAGTGTACAACTCATATAAGTTAAGTGTGATTCTATTTATGCTGCATAGGCAAAGATCAAAGTCAAAGATTAAGTCAATATCAGCAAGAAGGAACAACTGAAGGCCAAGTGCGAGTATCGCAATTACTCGTCAGTTATGCAACAATAGATTACATCTCATTAGCATGGGTAAGATCCTTCCATAGTTGCAATAGTCATCAAGTCGATAGAGACAACCTCACAGGGGCTGCTACATACCCCCCCCCCCAGGATTTACGTATAAATAAAATTTCGGGGGTAACTGGAATGACACCTCAGATCACCTCACTTTGGGGAGAGAGCATGTGCTACCATGAAATCTCCATTTTCCCTCCTCTTATTCCTCAGATATAGGCCATGTGGTTCCTTTCTCGTACCTCGCATAATCATTTTTGATCGTGGAGGAGAAGTTTCTCCTAAACTTTAAGGTGCATGGTGGGACCTCCAAGCTAGATCACTTAGGGATTGTTTGTTACTTTCTCTCTCTTTTTTGCTTTAGTCTTTGGAGTTAGGAAATTTTCTGGCTCCAACATTTAGCAACACGAAAATTCATGAGATTGCATCACTACAGGTGCTTCTCCTCCGCACATTTACATCGTTCAATGTATTTTCTATTATTCCTATCCATTGCAAATGTTTTGTCTCATGAAAGGTGGGAGAAGATCATCTGCTCTAGAGAAAGCAGGCAAATATCTTCCTCCTAATGATTAGAGCAAGGTGTGATAAGAATGTAAATCATATTAACACATAAAACACATTTTCATTGGATTTTGCCTAATTCCGTTGAATATTACTTCAATATGTAGCATTCATCATAAGGGAAGCAGAACAACATCAAGTATTGATATACAGACACTCACCTTGATATCCAGCATCTAGATGAAGGAGGGCAGGGGCTAACCAATGATGAGATGGTGGGTCTTTCCACAAGTTTCTCAATGGCAGTGTTGACACCACGATGACGGCTCACGAGTGTACTATAGCGGAGCTCATTCAGAACTAGGGCTTGTATCCCAAGATCTTGACAAAAATTGAATCTTTGATTGGAAGTTTGAAGGAGGAGATCATAAAAGAGGGGGATTTGCAGAGGATGTCGTATCTGAATGTGGAGGTCTTGGAATCTCTAGCTGTCTCCTACCGAGCACTTTGTGCTACCTGTTGAAGTTGGTGACCAGGCGGTCTGGCGGTCTATCTTGGCGGGTTGAAGACCCGGCGGTCTGGCGGTTTCCCTTCAGCAGGTTGGTTGATGTGTTGTTGCTGTATGGTAGCCGAGCGGTTTAGCCGTTTGTCTCAGCCAGCTTGGAGACTGTGCGGTCTAGCGGTTTCCACTGACGATCTCTCTTTCTCTCTGATAGTAGCTGTGCGGTTAGCCCTTCTGTCTAACCGCGCGTCTTGTGCGGTTTGTTCTGTATAGTCCACCTAGTCTTGTAATTTTTTAGTCTCACATCTCTTATTTGTATTCTCTCATCTCTCCTCCATTCTATATAAGGGAGGGCATACCTTTGTAATATATACCTTTTTCTGATAATAAAGTTTCAGTTTAAACTGTTTCCGGCTTGTTTTAATTCGATTCTAACATGCTATCAGAGGACTCGATTTTCTCCGCCTGATTCTGTGCGCCCTCTCTGACCACGCGACCTATTCGTGCGGCTTGCTTCTTCTTCTCGCGACCTGTTCTCGCGGCTTGTTTCTTCCGGTTTGTGCCCTGTTTGCACGGCTTCTTTCTCTCCTTGTCGTTGCCCTTTGTGTGCGCGACCTCTTTATTTCTCCTTCTTCTCGCCGCGACCTGTGCTTAGTCGTCGCGCCCTCCGTTCTAGCTGCTCCTCTTCTCTAGTCTCCCTGGCCTATTGCCGCAACCTGTTTGCCTTGTTCGTCATTTTTTCCTCCCAGCGGACTTCTCTCTGTTCGCGTGGTGTCTCTTTCTTCTGTTCGCGCAGGCTGTTTTCTAGCCGCTCGACTTCTTTCCCTCTGCTTGTTTCTACGGCTTGGTCGTGACTTTTCTGGCCGCTGGTGTGCTATCATCGTGACCGCTGCAGCTCTCTTTTTTCTAACTGTTGTGATTTCTCTCTGTTCGCGCGAGTTCTTCCTTGTTTTGGCGGCATCTCTGCCCTTCTTCCTTAGCCGCTCTCTCTCTTAGTTCCCGTGACCTGTCTCTAAGTCGCAGCGGCCTGATCACCTCTGTACAGCTCTTCCTTTAGCCGCTCCTGCTAGTTAGTCGTCGCGACCTCCGATTTAGTTGCGTGGCTTGTGCTTCCCTCTTCTTCCCCTTTGCCTTGATCTGCACCTTGGTCATGGCCCTTCTTGCCGCTGGTGTGCTGTCACCGTGACCGCTGCAGTTTTTGGTTCCTCCCTTCATGGCTTTCATATACTCCTCAAAGACGTTCGCCTCGGTGGTCACGACTTCTGGTAGTGCCCACGTTGTTACTCAAGGAAAATGGCTGATCGACACAGGTGCTACTAATCATATGACCGACAATCTCCAGTATTTTTCTCTCCTAGAAACACATGATCGGTTGCCCCCAGTTGTTCTCACTGACGGATCTTCATCATCGGTCCATGGGACGGGGATAGTTCATGCCACTCCGTCTCTTCTCTTTGCGGATACTCTCTACGTGCCCACGTTCCCGTGCAACTTATTATCTGTTACCTCTTTGTGCAAGCAATTACAATGTTCCGTCACATTTACTTCTACTTCTTGCTTTTTTCAGGATCCGGACTCCCAACGGACGATTGCTACTGGGACTGAGAGTGGCAGCCTATACTTCTTGGACAACATTTCCGCTTTCTCCACCTTCTCCTCCACCTCGACAGATCTTCTCCAATGGCATCTCCGCCTTGGTCATGCTCCTCCACGTCTTCTTCGTCAACTTCTGCCCCAACTTCCTCCACAAAGTCCTCCGCTCAACTATGAGTCCTATCAGCTTGGCAAGCCTCACCGCTCCTCCTTTCCCCCAAAACACGTTTGTGGATCTACCCGTCCTTTTGATCTCATCCACTCTGATGTTTGGGGTCCTTCTCCTACTCTTATCGTTGGTCGGGGTAGTTCATATTTTGTCACGTTCATTGATGATTTCTCTCGCTGTACGTGGGTATATCTGTTAAAAGATCACTCCGAATTATTCTCTGTATGGACGTCCTTCTATCTCATGATCAAAACACAGTTTAATGTTTCTATTAAAGTTTTTCGATCTGATAATTCCAAAGAATATATCAGTCATGACTTTTCTACCTTCTGTAACGTCCCAATTCGCACTAGGCCCCTTGATTGCGTATTTGAGTCAAGAGGGGCTGTGGTGAGCCCAATGGGGGTGTGGGTGAACAGGTGCGAACGTATGGGAAATGAGGAAAACAAGGCAAAACGGTGATTTTAGCCGACACGGGTATGGACACGGCCGTGTCCATACCCGTGTGCCTCATGCCAATATTAAGTTTCCAGTCAGAGAGGTACACGGGTATTGGGATACGGGCGTGTCCCTACCCGTGTGCCGAGGACACGGGTCGAGACACGGCCGTGTCTCTACCCGTGTGCCGCAACCCCGACACGGCAGAAAGTTGTTCTGGGATGAACACGGCCCTAAATACGGCAGGCGACACGGCCGTGTCACCTGAACACGGGTAGGAACACGGCCGTGTGCCTACCCGTGTCTGCGGTGTATAAAAAAGAAAAAGTTGTGAAACCCTAGCATTCCATCCCCTTTCTTCTGCCCCGAAATTTTTGAGAGAGTTCTTTGCTGGAGGAGGAGGAAGAAGCTTGCCGGAGCCATCCTTGGAGGAATCGAAACGCCGCCGCCGTCAAGGGAAAAACAATGCCGCCGCGAAGGAGTGCGAGGCTCATGGCCGGCCATGGTGGTACCGCTGGACTTGAGGTGAGCTTCCTCCCCTCTCCCTTGGTGCTAGATCTATAGTTATTTTAGGAGAGACATCGACTCCATAGAGTCTTGATGGTGAGGAGGAGAGTTCTTAGGATAAGCCATGCCTAGGTTTTCTAGGCTTAGTCTCCCTCAACCTTCTCATCATTCAAAGTGGAGATGAGAGGGGTTTTCGTTGAGGGTTTGGCTTTGAAAGGAGAAATAAGGTTGGGTGTGATTTCTGGAGAAGTTTATGCGAGGTCGTTGCAAGGAAGAAGATGAACGGATGCCGTTCATCTCGCCTTAAGATGCGTGCAGAAATCTGATTTCTGCACGCGGCGACCTTCGTGGCCAATTTCGGAGGTGTTCTGGCCAGATCTGGGTGAACGACTCAACACAAAAGTCGTAGCCCTTGAAATTACCTTTCCAACGAGTGGTTGCTCGTTTCCATGCGATACCTGTAGCCACGGGAAAGCTGGTTCGAGTCCGCTGTGTTCGGGAAAATTCCTGTACAGGAAACTGTTTCCTGTACGTATTCGAGTTGAATTTCTGGTATGTTGCGACCAGATCTGGGCAATCGACTCAACACGAAAGTCGTAGCCCTCGCGAATACCTTTCCAACGAGGGGTTGTGCATTGTGATCGGATTCTTGTAGCTCCGGGAATCCCAGTTTTAGTATCGGGCTATCCTATGTTAATGCACTTGTTAATTTATAATGCTAGCACTCTTGCAATGATTGTGATTTGCTCATTTGTTATCTTGCTCCCATATATCTATAATATTGTTGTTACTATAATCTAGCATGGTTACTCATTTGGTTGTGTAATAAGGAATAACCATGCAATGGTAGAGAAATGGATTGGATGGGAAGGCTAGATATTAGGAGTTGAGATTGGTATAGGATATATTTATACAATTTGGTGTTGAACTTATCTATTATGCGTAGTGTTGAGGTGAATTCATTGAATAGGTGGGCGTGAACATGATGAACACTATGTGAAGAGTATTTTGTAACCGTAATCCGAGCCCAAGGGGTTTATTAACAACCGATGCTTAGAGTGGTAGTCTCCCTACGGGTAGCATCGAGTGAGTTGTTTTGGGGCATGTGATGTGCGACGATTCATCGTGTCGCGATATTGAGATAATGACTGTGGCAGGTCTACGGGTTCGCCAGTCATCACACCGATGGGAGCCAATGGGTAAACCTTGGGCAGTAGGGTTAGATACTTGGTGTCCATAACCCGAGATCTCTTCCGCGCCATGAGAACGGTTGGGCTTGCACCTCGTGCGTTTCCGAGGTTCCATCCGGTTCGAAATCAAAGGCCAGGTTGGGCTGTGTTCTTGGTGCACATTTACCCAAGACCCCTTCTGAGCCGTAGTACGCATGTGAGCTCCGCTGTTGTGTTCTTAGCGTTGAGGCGTACAGGGGCCTAGGATAGGTAGTGTGATACCACCTAGTAGTGGAGACGCCCGCTCCACTGTCGCCGTCTGGCCACGACGGACGACGCCTGAGAGGTTAGCTACCTGCTCGAAAAGTGGGAACTTCTAGTCTGTGTCGACATAGCAACTTGCATGTGCGTGCGCATGATTCGGTCATACCATAACATTCATATCATGTCATTCATTGCATACACAAGATCCTCATCGTATAAGTTTGTATGGGCACTCTTATACGATGAGTTACTTTACTGTTAACCCGATCCTTAACTTATAAGTTTGTATGGGCACTCTTATAAGTTGAGTTATTATTTTGATTAATTATACCTGCTGTCATATATCATTGATATTTGTAGAATTGCTAGTTGTGTAGCGTAGTTTATACTCCACCATATTTACAGTCACCTGCTTGTTTACTTGCTTATATATATACATATTGTACCTTTGTTCCTTTCTCCGCCCGGTGCCGAGGAGTCGCCGGGGGAGCGGATGTGAAGCCACTTAGTCTTATGACTAACGGTTGCTACGTCTTCCTTTTTAGGAGGAAACCCCGCAGGTAGAGCAGCAACGGACTATGCAGCAGGACAGCCAGGCCCGGATGATAGGACCTGAGGTGGTGGTGCCATCGGCACCGTCAGTGACAGTCGTGAGTGTTTTCATGTAGCCGTTTGGCAAAACATTTCTAGACTCTTGTTCTTTTGTACAAGCCTGTTGTGCTTGTTATCTTCCGCTACTTTTGGACTTTAACTTAGCTGTGAACTGAACTGCTTTTACTTTTACTTTTCTGTTATGGTTGGGTTGGCATAGTTTATGTGATATGGATTGTAGCCGGCGAAATAGGCGTCTTATGGTAAAGGCTAACCCGTGTGTTAGTGCTACCACAAGGTGGCTATTTCGGGCATAAGACTCCCCTCGTGCCGTGTGTTGTGTTCCGGGAAGGGGGTCTTACAAATGGTATCAGACTTAGCCGATCTTCACCTACAGCAGTCAGGTAACAATGGGCCACTCCCGTTCGATTAGTCGGTTTGGGGACAAACCGACTAAGCGGAAGCAGTGGTGTGCCCATATGTAATTCACACTAAGTTGTCCAACTTTGACATTAGTTTTGGCCAACCTGACCCTAGTTTGTACCTTGCGTATAGGTCCCAGCGCAGGTGGAGCCGGTTGGGGGCACTCCTACCCCTTCCGTCCCTTCACAATTCCAGCAGTCGGAACTGGGACAAACGCTGTCAGCCATATTGGATGCATTTAAAGCCCAGCAAGCTCCGGTGCAACAACAAGCGCCAGGCTCCAACTGGTTGAGTACCTTCCGTGCCCTGTCCCCTCCTGCCTATCTTGGGACAGAATCGCCGGTGCGCACCGAGGAATGGCTTGATACCGTGCAGGAATTGATGGTTGGCATAAGATGTCCGAACAGCATGGCGGTGACATTGGTAGTGACGCTGCTAGAGCTGCACGCCAAAAGGTGGTGGAAGTCCCTCATGGGCTCCACCTTCCAAGGGCGGTTGTACACGGACATCAGTTGGAACGAGTTCACCGAGGCTTTTCTGGATCACTTCATCCCTTCTTCTGCTCGGGATGAACTTGAAGAAAGATTTCTGCAGCTGAAGCAGGGATCGAAATCGGTAACGGAGTACCAGAGGGAGTTCCAACACCTCGCTAGGTTTGCCGATTCCTATGATTTGGACGATAGAGGCTACGCGAGGCGCTTCTACAAAGGATTAAGGGACCCCCTGAGGCAGGCCCTTTTGTTTATAGCCGATGGAAGCCTGGCAGAAATCATTGACATGGCAAAGAGACTGGAGGCGGACCACATGGGATGTGGCAAGAGACCTGCGGAAGGAGTAATTGAAGTCGGCCCCAGTAATAGAAGGCGGAATGATCATGGCAGAGGAAGGGGAAACCACAGAGGCGGTCGGTGGGTCAACCGGAACTATCGAGTGGAGTACCCAATTCCGCAACCACTACCTTTACCACCACCACCGCAGCAGCAATATTATCAACAACCTGGGGGCCGACGTGAGGTGATATGTTTTGAGTGCAACCAACCGGGGCATGTCCGACGAGTTTGCCCGCGACTGATCGGGGGTGCTCCTATTGCTCCCCCTCCAGTAGCTCCACGGGGGCGAGGGCACATGCGTGGCCGAGGAAGAGGACCACCAGGGAGAAATCAAGGACATGCACGGGAGCATGTATTCGCATTGGATATGACTCAGGAGAGAAATCCGCAGGAAGTCATCACCGGTACGTGCAAATTTATTAATATTATATGACTTGTTAGATTTACGATACAAATGATACGCGCAATTTTGAATAGTGATTACCTTTTGGAACCTAGGCACTGTCATGGTTAGCGGGAGACCCGCCTATACGTTATTTGACATGGGTGCATCTCACTCGTTCATCTCGGAGGACTTCGTGAAGGACTTGGAGGGAGTGCAACACTTCACGGGCACTACTCAAAGGGTGCGCCTTCCGGACGGCTCTGAGATGACGTCGTCAGCAAGTTGCTACTTCGACACCCTTATTGGAGGAAAGCTCTTTGAAACTCCGGCTACAGTGTTAAGAATCTCGGAGTTCGATCTCATCCTGGGCATGAAGTGGTTGGACTGGCACCACGCCAGGATCAATTGTGCGGAGAAGCAAGTTATGTTGAGGCATGGAGACTCGGAAGTCATCTTCCAAGGTATTAAATTCGCACCCCGTAAATTATTATCTTCAATCCAAGTTATGAAATCTCATATGGAAGGGGACGAGGTCTATGTAATTTGCTTCGAGTTGAAGAAATTGACATTAGAGGTCAAGGATGTGCGGGTGGTGCGAGAATTTCCCGAGGTATTTCCCGAGAAATTGCCGGGACTACCCCCGCATAGGGAAGTGGACTTCCAAATCAAGCTAATTCCGGGTGCCAAGCCCGTCTCGCGAGCTCCATACCGAATGGCTCCGAAGGAACTTGCAGAGTTTAGAGTCCAGCTTCAGGAATTGGTGGAAGCAGGGTTCGTTCGCCCAAGCTCGTCGCCTTGGGGAGCGCCCGTTTTGTTCGTCAAAAAGAAGGATGGCACCCTGCAGTTATGTATTGATTATCGAGAGTTGAACCGGTTAACGGTGCGGAACACCCATCCCCTACCGCGCATTGATGAATTATTTGATCAATTGGTGGGATCGTATTGGTTCTCCAAGTTAGATCTGCGTTCGGGATATTATCAGCTGAGGATACAAGAAGATGACATTCAGAAGACGGCGTTCAGTTCAAGATATGGTTTGTATGAATTCACCGTGATGCCGTTTGGGCTCACAAACGCCCCTTCCGCCTTTATGAGCTTGATGAACAAGGTGTTCAGCCCTTATTTGGACATCTTTGTCATCGTGTTCATCGATGATATCCTAGTCTACTCCAAGACCGAAGCGGAACACGCCGAACATCTAACTTTAGTGCTGAGGAAGCTAAAGGAGCACACTTTGTTTGCCAAGTTCAGCAAATGCGAGTTTTGGCTTCGAGAGGTCGCGTTCTTGGGCCATGTGATTAGTGGGGCGGGGCTAGCTGTAGATCCGGCCAAGGTGCGGGCCGTGAAGGAGTGGTCGCCATTGAAGTCAGCGGCCGACATACGGAGCTTTCTTGGACTTGCCGGGTACTATCGCAAGTTCGTGAAATGCTTCTCGAAGATCGCCCTTCCCCTTACTACGCTGACCAAGAAGGGTGTGCCGTTTGAATGGACACCCCAGTGCGAAGCTGCATTCCAAGAGTTGAAGGACAGATTGACGACTGCACCCATCCTAGCTCTTCCATCTGGGAAGGAGGGCTTTCAAGTTTACACGGATGCGTCGTATCAAGGGATGGGAGCTGTGTTGATGCAGAATGGGCATGTGATCGCTTATGCTTCAAGACAGTTGAAGAAGCATGAAGCCAGCTACCCGGTACATGATCTAGAGTTGGGAGCGGTGGTATTCGCCTTGAAGATGTGGAGGCATTATTTATATGGCGTCCACTGCGAGATCTACTCGGATCACAAAAATCTGAAGTACGTTCACACCCAAAAGGAGTTAAACTTGAGACAGCGGCGGTGGTTGGAGTTCTTGTGCGACTACGAATTCACCTTGAATTACCACCCCGGGAAGGTTAATTCCGTAGCTGATGCCTTGAGCCGAAAGGCACCGGGAACGAGCACGGAATCCCGCTTGATGAGGATGGAGTTAATCCGGACACTGCAAGAGATGGAAATCACTTTGGTCTTTAAGAATCGATCGGAAGAGTATACAGAATATTTGGCCGCGATGAGTATAGTTTGCAACATACGAGACCGGATCCGGACGGAACAAAAGAAGGATGCGGCTTTAACCCCGGCTTTCAAGTCAATGGAGGATGGGACTACGGAAGAATACTCCCTAAAAGACGGCCTCGTCCATTTTCGTGGCCGGCTTTACATCCCCGAAGGTGACAACATTCGGGAGGATATTTTAAAGGAGGCCCATTGCTCCAAGTACTCGGTGCACCCGGGGATCGCGAAGATGTACACCGATTTGAGAAAGACGATGTGTTGGCCGGGCATGAAGAGAGATGTCAAGTACTTTGTCATTACTCATTGCGTGGCCTGCCAAATGGTGAAGGCGGAGTGCAGAAGCCCCGGTGGAATGCTACAGTCGTTGCCCATCCCCGAATGGAAATTTGAGGACATCTCCATGGACTTCGTCCACGGGTTACCTCGCTCGCGCTCGGGGAACGATTCTGTGTGGGTGATAGTTGACCGGTTGACCAAGGTAGCCCGATTTATCCCAATGAAGAAGGAGGCGCAGGTGGGCGTCCTAGTGCGTCTCTTTGTGGAGCAATTTGTGCGGTACCATGGTGTGCCGAAGACGATCGTCTCCGATCGGGATGGTCGGTTTACTTCAAGAGAATGGAGGGCTGTACAGGCTTATTTGGGCTCGCGCCTCGCCTTTAGCACAGCCTTTCAACCTCAAACGGACGGGCAGTCTGAACGAACCATCCGAACATTGGAGGACCTTCTGAGGTTGTGTGTGCTAGATAAAGGAGAACCATGGGAGAGACTCTTACCTCTCGTGGAGTTCTCTTATAATAACAGTCATCAAGCCAGTATTGGAATGGCACCTCATGAAGCCTTGTATGGAAGGAGGTGTAGAATACCCTTGTCCTGGGTGCAAGACGAAGATCCGAAGACATTGGGAAATGAGTATATTGATGACACGGACGCGGTGGTTAGGTTGATCCGGGATCGAATGCTAGAGGCTCAAAGCCGACAGGCGAAATATTACAACGCAAGGCACCGTATGGTGGAATTTCAAGTGGGTGATAAGGTGTTCCTGAAGATTCGACCGATGCACGGAGTGTCGCGGGTACGTGGAGTCAAGAAGCTCAGCCCAAGGTATGTCGGGCCCTATGTCGTAGTGGAAAGGATTGGCCCTCTGGCCTATCGATTGGAGTTACCACCGGAGCTGGAGAACCTTCACGACGTGTTCCATGTATCGTCGCTTCGGAAGGCTTTGTTGCGGCCTGAACAGTATATCCCCACGGCGGATGGTGCCGTGGCGTCTGATAGGTCTGTGCGACTGGAGCCGGTGCGGATCGTTGATAACGAGACGAGAACCTTGCGCCGCAAAAGTGTTCCCTTGGTGAAAGTGCTATGGTCTAATCATGGGAAGGAGGAGTTCACATGGGAGCCAAGGGATTTGATGCAAGGGCGCTACCCGGAATTATTTACCCCAGGTAAAAATTTTATTTGAAAGCATAGTTCCCTTTTATGTGTTTCACTCCCATAGCCTTACCCTGATTTCGGGGATGAAATCTTTTATTTTGTTTATAGGATTTGTAACGTCCCAATTCGCGCTAGGCCCCTTGATTGCGTATTTGAGTCAAGAGGGGCTGTGGTGAGCCCAATGGGGGTGTGGGTGAACAGGTGCGAACGTATGGAAAATGAGGAAAACAAGGCAAAACAGTGATTTTGGCCGACACGGGTATGGACACGGCCGTGTCCATACCCGTGTGCCTCATGCCAATATTAAGTTTCCAGTCAGAGAGGTACACGGGTATTGGGACACGGGCGTGTCCCTACCCGTGTGCCGAGGACACGGGTCGAGACACGGCCGTGTCTCTACCCGTGTGCCGCAACCCCGACACGGCAGAAAGTTGTTCTGGGATGAACACGGCCCTAAATACGGCAGGCGACACGGCCGTGTCACCTGAACACGGGTAGGAACACGGCCGTGTGCCTACCCGTGTCTGCGGTGTATAAAAAGGAAAAAGTTGTGAAACCTTAGCATTCCATCCCCTTTCTTCTGCCCCGAAATTTCTGAGAGAGTTCTTGGCTGGAGGAGGAGGAAGAAGCTTGCCGGAGTCATCCTTGGAGGAATCGAAACGCCGCCGCCGTCAAGGGAAAAACAATGCCGCCGCAAAGGAGTGCGAGGCTCATGGCCGGTCATGGTGGTACCGCTGGACTTGAGGTGAGCTTCCTCCCCTCTCCCTTGGTGCTAGATCTATAGTTATTTTAGGAGAGACATCGACTCCATAGAGTCTTGATGGTGAGGAGGAGAGTTCTTAGGATAAGCCATGCCTAGGTTTTCTAGGCTTAGTCTCCCTCAACCTTCTCATCATTCAAAGTGGAGATGAGAGGGGTTTTCGTTGAGGGTTTGGCTTTGAAAGGAGAAATAAGGTTGGGTGTGATTTTTGGAGAAGTTTATGCGAGGTCGTTGCAAGGAAGAAGATGAACGGATGCCGTTCATCTCGCCTTAAGATGCGTGTAGAAATCTGATTTCTGCACGCGGCGACATTCGTGGCCAATTTCGGAGGTGTTCTGGCCAGATCTGGGTGAACGACTCAACACGAAAGTCGTAGCCCTTGAAATTACCTTTCCAACGAGTGGTTGCTCGTTTCCATGCGTTACCTGTAGCCACAGGAAAGCTGGTTCGAGTCCGCTGTGTCCGGGAAAATTCCTGTACAGGAAACTGTTTCCTGTACTATTCGAGTTGAATTTCTGGTATGTTGCGACCAGATCTGGGCGATCGACTCAACACGAAAGTCGTAGCCCTCGCGAATACCTTTCCAACGAGGGGTTGTGCATTGTGATCGGATTCCTGTAGCTCCGGGAATCCCAGTTTTAGTATCGGGCTATCCTATGTTAATGCACTTGTTAATTTATAATGCTAGCACTCTTGCAATGATTGTGATTTGCTCATTTGTTATCATGCTCCCATATATCTATAATGTTGTTGTTACTATAATCTAGCATGGTTACTCATTTGGTTGTGTAATAAGGAATAATCATGCAATGGTAGAGAAATGGATTGGATGGGAAGGCTAGATATTAGGAGTTGAGATTGGTATAGGATATATTTATACAATTTGGTGTTGAACTTATCTATTATGCGTAGTGTTGAGGTGAATTCATTGAATAGGTGGGCGTGAACATGATGAACACTATGTGAAGAGTATTTTGTAACCGTAATCCGAGCCCAAGGGGTTTATTAACAACCGATGCTTAGAGTGGTAGTCTCCCTACGGGTAGCATCGAGTGAGTTGTTTTGGGGCATGTGATGTGCGACGATTCATCGTGTCGCGATATTGAGATAATGACTGTGGCAGGTCTACGGGTTCGCCAGTCGTCACACCGATGGGAGCCAATGGGTAGACCTTGGGCGGTAGGGTTAGATACTTGGTGTCCATAACCCGAGATCTCCTCCGCGCCATGAGAACGGTTGGGCTTGCACCTCGTGCGTTTCCGAGGTTCCATCCGGTTCGTAATCAAAGGCCAGGTTGGGCTGTGTTCTTGGTGCACATTTACCCAAGACCCCTTCTGAGCCGTAGTACGCATGTGAGCTCCGCTGTTGTGTTCTTAGCGTTGAGGCGTACAGGGGCCTAGGATAGGTAGTGTGATACCACCTAGTAGTGGAGACGCCCGCTCCACTGTCGCCGTCTGGCCACGACGGACGACGCCTGAGAGGTTAGCTACCTGCTCGAAAAGTGGGAACTTCTAGTCTGTGTCGACATAGCAACTTGCATGTGCGTGCGCATGATTCGGTCATACCATAACATTCATATCATGTCATTCATTGCATACACAAGATCCTCATCGTATAAGTTTGTATGGGCACTCTTATACGATGAGTTACTTTACTGTTAACCCGATCCTTACTTATAAGTTTGTATGGGCACTCTTATAAGTTGAGTTATTATTTTGATTAATTATACCTGCTGTCATATATCATTGATATTTGTAGAATTGCTAGTTGTGTAGTGTAGTTTATACTCCATCATATTTACAGTCACCTGCTTGTTTACTTGCTTATATATATACATATTGTACCTTTGTTCCTTTCTCCGCCCGGTGCCGAAGAGTCGCCGGGGGAGCGGATGTGAAGCCACTTAGTCTTATGACTAACGGTTGCTACGTCTTCCTTTTTAGGAGGAAACCCCGCAGGTAGAGCAGCAACGGACTATGCAGCAGGACAGCCAGGCCCGGATGATAGGACCTGAGGTGGTGGTGCCATCGGCACCGTCAGTGACAGTCGTGAGTGTTTTCATGTAGCCGTTTGGCAAAACATTTCTAGACTCTTGTTCTTTTGTACAAGCCTGTTGTGCTTGTTATCTTCCGCTACTTTTGGACTTTAACTTAGCTGTGAACTGAACTGCTTTTACTTTTACTTTTCTGTTATGGTTGGGTTGGCATAGTTTATGTGATATGGATTGTAGCCGGCGAAATAGGCGTCTTATGGTAAAGGCTAACCCGTGTGTTAGTGCTACCACAAGGCGGCTATTTCGGGCATAAGACTCCCCTCGTGCCGTGTGTTGTGTTCCGGGAAGGGGGTCTTACACCTTCTGCATGCAAAATGAGATTATTCATCAAACTAGTTGTGTCTATACTTCACAACAAAATGGTGTGGCAGAACGCAAAAATCGTCACCTCCTCGATGTCGCTCGCACCTTGATGACCCAGATGCGAGTTCCTCGCTCCTATTGGGGCTATGCTGTTCTCCTTGCCAGTTACCTTATCAATCGCATTCCCTCCATGGTTCTATATGGAAAAACCCCATTCTCCATTCTGTATCCGGGCAAGGAATCGTTTCCTCTCCCTCTCCAAATATTTGGATGCACTGCCTTTGTGCATGCCCCTTCTGCCACCCGTGATAAGCTCTCCCCTCGCTCCACCAAATGTGTCTTTCTGGGATACTCCACCACTCAGAAAGGCTATTGTTGCTTTGATCCCGTTCTTCGAGAGCAGTTCGTCTCTGCTGACGTCACCTTCTTCGAGAATACCTCCTACTTCTCGGCTGACTCCTCTCATCTTCTCCCAGCTTCTGATTCTCCTGTTGTTCCCTTCGTTCCCTCGTCTCCTACTGTGATCTCCACCCCTACACCATCTCCGTCCACTCCTCTCACTCTGCCTCTTTCTCCCTTTTCTCCGCCACCATCTCCCTCATCTCCGCCGCCGTCGCTCTCTACTCCCGGGCCAGCTCTCTCTGCCACGGATGCTCTGGATGTCGAGGGACCCGCTGAACTGGATCTTCCTATAACTCTTCGCAAAGGGGTGCGGACGTGTACCCTACACCCCCTTGCTGTTGTTGTTTCATATGATCGTCTTACCCCTTCTCGCAGGGCTTTTGCACTGGCTATCTCTGCCACTGCTACACCCCGCTCCTACCAAGAGGCCCTTGCTATTCCTCATTGGAAGATTGCCATGGATGAGGAAATGGCGACCCTAATTGAGCGGGGTACCTGGACTCTTGTTCCTCCTCCCTTCAGCACTGATGTTGTTGGCTGTCGCTGGGTCTTTGTGGTCAAATTTGGCCCAGACGGCACTGTGCATCGTTATAAGGCTCGCCTTTTTGCTAAGGGATTTACTCAGACCTATGGGGTTGATTACTTTGACACCTTCTCCCCCGTGGCTCGTCTCAGCACTATCCGAGTCCTTCTCTCTGTGGCAGTAAATAGGGATTGGCCGATTTCCCAGCTGGATGTCAAGAATGCCTTCCTCTATGGTGATCTTCAGGAGGCCGTCTACATGGAGCAACCTCCTAGGTATGTTGCTCAGGGGGAGACACGAGTATGCCTGCTAAAGAAGGCTATCTATGTCCTCAAGCAGAGCCCTCGAGCTTGGTTTGACAAGTTCAGTGGCATCGTGGCGGCCGTTGGTTTTGTGCGAAGCTCTGCCGATCAATCTTATTTATTCGCAAAACCCCCTCAGGGCTGGTTGTTCTTGTTGTGTACGTCGATGATATTCTTCTAACTGGCGATTACCAGGAAGGGGTAGCCCTGACAAAGCGACATCTTCTTCAACATCTGGTCACGAAAGATAAGGGCTCTCCAAAGTACTTTCTTGGGATCAAAATCTCTCGGAAGCCCGACTCATTAGTTCTCTCCCAGCGTAAATATGCCCTTGATCTTTTAAAAGAGGCAGGATTAACTGGAGAAAAACCTGCCAGATGCCCCATGGCAACTAGAGAAGACAAAACCTGGACAGATGATTCGCCTCCTCTTTCAGATATTTCGCGGTACAGGCGTCTGGTAGGTAAGCTCATATATCTCACAGTGACCAGGCCCGACATTTCTTATGCTTTGGGCAAGGTGAGTCAATTCATGCAAGCACCTAGGGAGTGCCATCTACAGTCCGCCTTGCGGATCTTGGAGTATGTAAAAGCAGCGCCTGAGAAAGGATTACTTTTAAGAAGAATGGTCATCTGAGGGTTGAAGCATACTCAGATGCAAGTTATGCTGATGACAAAGGGGATCGCAAGTCAACCTCGGGTTTTTGCACCTTTGTTGGGGGAAATCTAGTGAGCTGGAAGAGCAAGAAGCAGTCTGTTGTCTCCAGGTCCAGTGCAGAAGCTGAATATCGCAGTATGGCGTCGACCACTTGTGAGTTAAAATGGCTACGGGCTCTCATGCTAGATTTAAGAGAGGTCTACAACCATCCTCTACCTATGTTCCGTGATAACAAGGCTGCCATATACATCTCCAAAAATCCGGTCTTCCATGAAAGAACCAAGAACATTGAGGTTGACTGTCATTTCATTCGTGAAGAGATCTTAAAGTAACAAATTTGCACTCCCTTTGTCACTTCTGATAAAGAGCTGGCTGACATCTTCACCAAGCCAGTTTCTGCCTCATTTCTTCATATTTGTGACAAGCTGGGCATGATCGATATATATGCTCCAGCTTGAGGGGGAGTGTTGAAGTTGGTGACCGGGCGGTCTGGCAGTCTGTCTTGGCGGGTTGAAGACAGGGCGGTCTGGCGGTTTCCCTTTAGCAGGTTGGTTGATGAGCTGTTGCTATCTGGTAGCCGAGCGGTCTAGCCGTTTTTCTCAGCCGGCTTGGAGACCGGGCGGTCTAGCGGTTTCCACTGGCGATCTCTCTTTCTCTCTGGTAGTAGCCGTGCGGTTAGCCCTTCTGTCTAACCGCGCGGCTTGTGTGGTTTTTTCTGTATAGTCCGCCTAGTCCTGTAATTTTTTAGTCTCACATCTCTTATTTGTATTCTCTCATCTCTCCTCTATTCTATATAAGGGAGGGCATACCTTTATAATAGATACCTTTTTCTGATAATAAAGTTTCAGTTTAAACCGTTTCCGTCTTGTTTTAGTTCGATTCTAACACTACCGCACTCTGTCATATTGATGAATTTTAAATACCCAAAGGGGTCCAGGTACATTTTGATGTGGCAGATGTGAATTAGGATAGGAAAAGTGGGAGGAGCCCATGGAGTTTAGATCTGAGAGATCATGGCCATAGGTTAAGTAAAAGAGGTGGAAATAACTGGCAAAAGTGAGAACAAGATGATGACTTTTGGTGTTGGGAGGAGGATGTGCCCCGAGTACGTGTTTGTCATTGTCCATTTGGAGTTCTTTGTGTCCAATCAAGCGAGGGAGTTTGTTTGGAAATTTGAAACTGTAGAGGAAGTGTATCTCTTGGAGAAGCTCGAGTTCACCACGATCATAGAGAATCCTCTCTGAGCTTAACTCATTCCTTAGAGGAATAAATACCATGTTTTGGTGTACTGATAAATCTTAATACGATTTTCTATGGATAATCCTCTTTTAACTATTCATATGCACTAATTCTAGAGCCATTCACAGTACTCTTTAAACCATAAACCATAAGAATCTTATATATTGGTTTGTCTATAATGATCTTATTTATGAAAATTAAAAAATGGTCTTCTAAAACACCTATATGCAAAACAAATAAAGCCTATTTGTTCCCTATTTTGGCTCATGATAATGAAGCACTTTCATTCAAAGTGACAAATTCTTGTCGAACTTTGCCTTATTTCAATTTATCTTTACTTTTCGGGATTATGAATCCCCCTATCTCCGACTACTGCATCTAGCACTTTCCTCCCAGTAGCCTTTACCTTGTTTTCAATATTGGCATCAAAATCCCAGCACATCTAGTGGCTCATCTTCTTCCCTGAAGAATACCCAAGTATCTTAGAGTTCTTCTTGCAACTATTACTAGTACTACCAATGCAGTGAACTCTTGTTGATTCCTTTCTTCCATTTAGAAGCAAATTTTCATCAGGTCTGATAGATGGAACCTAAAACTATAGGGGAGGAAGCCCCATCAATAGAGGATAATTGGGCCTCTCGGGTCTAAAAATGCATGTATGCAGGCACGGAGAGAAGCAACATGAAGCTCAAAACCAAGTAATGAAAATGGATGGGTTATATTTAGTTTTGCATATTTGGAATCAGGTGGAATAGTGATTAGAAGTTTTAGTTTATAAGAAGTGTTTGTGCGAACCAAGAGGGGGATATTTCTATTCAACCTGATGTTGTAGTTCTTCTTGTGTAGGGACGTAAGTGTACATCTAGTGCACAAAATTGAATTCTGACCATCTTCATCTTTTATAGGGTTTCCTGACTGTCTTAGGTTAAAAGTTAATTTTATGTTGTAGTATATTTTGGGTCTATTACCCACAATGTTCCCTAAAGTGGATTTGAAGAGGCATCACCAACAACACTAAGAACATAGTTGTATTTGATGTTTTTAAGCTCATCATGTGCAGGATATTCTATGGAACACATCATGACAGATTGTCTAAGTGATGTGACAGGTTGTCATAAGGCAAAAAGATAGACACTATGAGAAGATGCTGGAAAGGCAAGATTTTGCCTAAGTCCACAGACATTGAGTGAGGTAAACTCACTCAATGCTAGAAGTCAAGGAGCAATTAGAAATGCAGCCAAGTCCACAGGCGTTGAGTGGAGCAAGCTCACTCAACTCCAGAGGTAAGGAAGAATGTTAACAAGCTAGAAATATGGCTATCCACAGGCGTTGAGTGAAGGTCATTCACTCAACGCCATACATCTATAGGCAAAAATATGTCTAAGTAGTTTGGCATTGAGTGATGAAGACACGCTCGACGCCATACAAAAAAAAATCTTTGAGTTGAACTTGAGTTCTGAGTTCGTTGAGCTCAGTTGAGATTTCGTCGAACTCAGTTCAAAGTTCGTCGAGCTCAGTTCACCATTTGTCGAACTCAGTTCAGAGTAAGACAGTCTAAGCCAGTGGTTTTAAACACATAATTTTGGCTAAGGCAGAAAGCATTGAGTGAGGCGTGCTCACTCAACGCTCTCAACCCCTAAGATACTACAGAGGCAGAAACATGGTTAAGGCAAAAAGCGTTGAGTGGAGGTTGCTCACTCAACGCTGTCAATGCCAAGTGGAGATAGAATTTTGTCTAAGTGTTTTGGCATTGAGTGATGCTCACTCACTCAACGACAAGCAGCAGAAAGCTGATAAAGCAAGTTTGTTGTTGAGTGAAGCTGAATCACTCAATGTCTAGAAATAGAATTATATTCTAAGTAGTGTGGCGTATGAAGATTACTCACTCAACGCCAAGAGAAAGTAAATCTGTCTAAGTGTTTTGGCGTTGAGTGTTGCTTACTCACTCAACGCCTATGCTAATGTTTGATTTTTGACTAAGTCCACACTGATGATGTCAGCAAGTCAACAAGTCAACATATTTCAAATTAGTGGCGGGATGGTTACAGTACACGACAAATGTTGTCGCATACCTACTATACGATAGTTGGCATTAAAGCAAAGTTGTTGCTGGTCATTACTGATGTGGGGCCCACTACACAAGATCCGTTGGGACAAAATCAAATAAAAGATAGAGGCCTTTACAGAGAAGGATAGTTTTTAGAAAAGAGAATCAAGGAAAGTTCTTCCTCTCCGCCATTGTTGTGGAGCTGAAGAACAGGAAGCTCAAGTCTATAAGATAGCTGTTGGAATTAACATCTTCAACAGCAAGATAGGTGGTGCCACTCTCACCTGCACCAACAAGCTAGTTCAACGTACTTTCTCTGAGCATAAGGTAGCAGCTCAAGTCTACAATTCCAGCAACTCAAGCACCAAAAGGACTTTGTCTAGATGTTGTGAAGAGAAGAAAGCTCAAAGAAGCAGAGATCTGAAAGAAGGCTCAAGGGACCATTCTCTGGAGTAAGAGTTAAGGATGAATCACCTCAGCCCAGGAAAGAGAGAAGGGCAGAACAGGGTTCTGCAAGTTGCTTCCAGCACAAGCATACTTGTTGCTGTGAAGAAGTTGAGTTGAGATATTATCAGCTAAGGTAGTAGGTATAAGCTGCAGTTACTTCACACCTCTAACAGAAAAAATCCCTGGTATTGTGAAGGAGAATTTAGGACTGAGTATATCTCAGTTCAAGTAAGGTAGACTCAGGAAATACTTTCCTGGAGTCAAAGTTGGGCTGAGTCTAACTCAGTCAAGGTAGATTGGCATAGAGAAATTTCTCTTGTGTCTAATCAAGATTCTAACCCACATTCATCCTATAGGATCCAAGTATGGATCTGAGTGTAGGGCATTTTAGCCTGAGGTAGGTAACAATATTGAAACTGAGATGTAGGTGCCTGGAAGGGCATTGAGGTAGGTACCTATTGGGTACTGAGCTATAGGAATGGTGCAGCACTTTTAGAGTAGGGTATTGTGCCTGAAGTTGTAGAGATGAAAAGCTTGAGTTGTAGGCCTTAGAGATAAGGCTGAGGTAGGTGGATTGAGGGTCACTAAGTGTAGGAGCACTGCAGAGCTCTGAGGTAGGATCCTTTGTGGATCTGAGGCAGGGTTGTCCTCCCAGCCTGAGTGTAGGGCTTAATAGACTCAGGTAGGTAGTTTGCTAACCACTGAGTTGTAGGCCTTTATAGCTGTGAAGTAAGTCTTGGAGGAGACTTAGAGATCCTGAGGGATCTGAGGTGTAAGCTCCTTGGAGCAAGCTTTGGAGAAGTGCCTAATCCAACAAGATAGTTGGATAGGTGGGAGGGAAAGTGGATGTACTTAGTTGAGGAACCACTATAAATATCTGTGTGCTTTTTTTTCTATGGTTATTCTTTCTTTTCTTACTTGTAGGTGTTAAAAACAAGCTCTAGATCACCCTAAGCTGAAAGCAAAAAGAAAACAAGATATAATAAGGAAATGAAAAGATAGTCACTAAGGACTAAGAAACCTATTCACCCCCCCCCCCCTCCTCTGGGTGATTTAGCTATCCTTCAAATAAGGACTTTCAAGTGGTATCAGAGTGAGGTTGCTCAAAAAGTATCTAATAATCTAAGTAGACCTCAAAGGATAGCTAAAAGGTTTGTATTGATGGGTTCAAAAGAGAACCATATAGAGTGGAGCTCAATGAAGTTTAAAGTCTGTAGTGAGAGCAAGGACCACTGGTGACTATTGATAACTCTTATAGATGATGGTGTCTATGCAGATGCAAGAATGGAGATCAGGGCCCCTCTGTCACACTCAGATAGTGACTCAAAGGTGGATGAAGCTGAGGATGGTGAATGCAGATGCTATGGGCTGATTGCTACACCAGAAGAAGAAGAATTCAGCCAGGATCTGCCTGGTCCAGATCAGGTACAATCTTTGTCTAGTTCATCTTATTGTTTAGGTTATGAGTCTAGCTCAGACTTTGATGCTTCCTCATCAAGTGGTGATGAGAGTCATCTATCAGAAGATGATATATATCAATTGATTGAGAATCATGCTGTACTTTTGAAAGCTTTCAAGGAAAGCAAGTTGCTTGTTAAGAAATAAGCAGAGGAAATTACACCCATCCCCTGATATGATGCGTCAGTATAAATGTGAAATCCTTCCTTCCCTGATGGAAGTGCAAGGATGGGGGAAGAGGTGAGTCTGTCCTTCAACTCCTGGAATACTGCTTCACACTTCTTGGTCCAAGTAAATGCCGCATCCTTCTTCGTCAAGGATGTGAGGGGGAGTGCTACCCTTGAGAACCCCTCTACGAACTTGCGATAATATCCCATCAGTCCCAAGAAATGGCGTATATTCGAAGCTGACTTTTGTCGCGGCCAATCTCGAACTGTCTGTACCTTGGCCGGGTCCACAGTCAATCCAGCTCCACTGATGGTATGCCCCAAGAATGCTACCTCCTACAGCCAAAACTGGCACTTGGATAACTTTGCATACATCTGATGCTCCCTCAGCTTGCCCAACACTAGTGCAAATGTTGGGTATGCTCCTCCTTTATCTGGTAGTAGATCAGAATGTTGTCAATGAAGACAATAACAAATCTATCCAGGAAGGGCTCGAAGACACAGTTTATCATACTCATAAATGCGGAAGGTGCATTTGTGAGTCTGAAGGGCATCACCGGGAACTCGTATAGGCCATACTGAGAACTAAAGGCTGTCTTCGGGATATCCTCCTCCTGAATGCGCAACTGATAGTATTCGGACCTCAAATCCAGCTTGTAGAACTAAAAGGCTCCCTATAGCTAATCAAAAAGCTCGTCGATCCGGGCAACGGATATGTGCTACAGACTGTCAACTGGTTCAGCTCCCGGTAGTCGATGCAGAGCCGCAACGATCCATCCTTATTCTTAACGAATAGCATCGGTGCTCCCCACGGTGATAAGCTAAGTCTGACAAATCTCGATCCCACTAGCTCCTGTAACTGGGTCGTGAACTCCTCTAGCTCCTTGGGGGCCATCCTATATAGTGTCCGAGATACGGGCTTCGCTCCCGGCATCGACTGAATCCGGAAGTCCATATCCCTAGTCGGTGGCAATTCGGGCAATTTCTCCGGAAATACATCGGAGAAATCCCTAACCACCAGGATATCAATAATAGAAGCTTCTGCTCCCGCCATCTCGAAGAAGAAAATATATACCTCCTCCCCTTGCTCATAGGACTTGATAGCCTGTACAGATGATTATAGAAGATGGGAGATTGGTCTAATACCTTCAATGACAACATCAGTGTCCCCATACCGTAAGGTGATCCTCCTTGACAGGCAATCAATCCAGGCGTAGTTCTAGTGTAACAAAGTCATGCCCAAGATCAGATCAAAGTCCAGCATTCTCAAAATCGTTGTTGGTGCTTTGAAGGTCTTTCCTCCAATTTCTGCCTCCATGTTACACTTGGCAGATGATAATAGATCTGATCCGTCTTATAAACGCGCCCTCTTGGTTACGCATGTGAATCGTTCTAGTCCCGCTAGTCCTTCAAGAAAGGCTTCTGATACAAATGAGTGTGAAGCTCCCGTATCGAACAATGTATGAGCGGGCTTGCCGCTGATAAATACTATGTCTGGGGGTTTTGTTTGAATTATTACATGTTTGTTGTTCTACTATGGTCGGCAAAGTACTATAAAATGAAAGCTAGAATGCATTTAATTTTAAGTACCTGTAATAACCTCCTCGGGGTTCCTTGGCTCGGCGAGGTCCAAAGCGTACATCTGCTCCTGTCCATATCCTCTACCATAATGGCCTCGACCTCGGCCTCGGCCCTGCTATGCCGGAGGGGCTGTAACACCCCGAAACTCAAAAGAGGGACGGGTGACATTTTAAGCCAAGTCTGGGACTTGGAGCAGGTGACACGGGCATGTAACGGGCATGTCACAGGCGTGTCATGGGCGTTTCACGGGCGTGTCACGGGCGTGTTCGGCCACGGGTCGTGTGGTCGATGTTTTGGCGATCGGCGATCGTCGAGTTGAGGCACACGGCCTAGGACACGGGCGTGTCCCAGGGCGTGTCATGCTAGGGGGATTTCTAAGTTATGCACACGGGCCATGACATGGACATAAACACGGGCGTGTCACATGTGACACGGGCGTGTCGGGTGCTGTGTCGCAGGCCGTGTCCTCCTCGGGAAAATATTGTTGGTAGTTGTACACGGGGCGTGACACGGGTCTTGACACGGCCGTGTCATATGTTACACAGGCGTGTAGGAGGCCGTGTCGAAGGCCGTGTGCTGTTTGGAGCGTCGGGCGAGACGAAAAATGGGCGACACGGCCCTGGACACGGGCGTGTCGCGGGCCATGTTTGGCCCAGTTTTATGATTTTAGGCCCCGATCGTGGCCGTTCATTTTCTTATGTTGGGATCCAACGGCTGGGGGTTTGTGCTGGCAGTTTAAACTCGGAAATAGGGTTTGCAATCTCTCATTTCATCCCCTTAGTTCTCTTTCTAAAGTCTAGAGAGAGGGGAGAGCAAGTAGGAAGAGGAAGGCAAGATCCGGTCACCGGCGGAGCTTCGGAGCTCCAAATCACGAGCCGTCTTCGGATCCGCGGAGGCAAGGAGGTTGCGATGCTTTCCATCCGCATAGATTTTCATGGCGCCGAGGAAAAATGCTAGGGTAACGATTCTCATCTTGAGCATGTGAAGCTCTTCTTCCTTTGCATGGGAAAACCCCTCTCCCGCGAGTGTGCGGCGAGATTGAGGTATTCCTTAGGGTAGATATGTAAAGTCCCCCTTGTTAGAGTCTGAAATCGTAGTACGGACATATGCATGATGTGTGAAGCCTACCCGAACGTATTGGTCTGGATAGGTGATGATTTGCTGTGCATTTTTAACCGGAGAAGACTCCGAGCGTTTTGATTGTTTTCGGGTTGCTATGCGATTGAATGCATCAGGGAATCTTGGGGATTAACCCCGAGGTACACCCGGAAATCTGGACGAAAACGCATTTCTGTCATATCAATGGCCTAGGAGCCAATCGGGTACATAGCGGGGCTATGTACCGTATTTTGAACGATATTTGGGATCGAGGAAGCTTAGCCCGCGTCAAAGGACAAATGACAATGGCGTGGTGAGCAACGGGCTGGTGAAACCCTACCCGCTCCATCTGCTCGGATAAAGCGACCTAAAGT
Organism: Platanthera zijinensis; assembly: GCA_039513925.1. Lineage (NCBI taxonomy): Eukaryota > Viridiplantae > Streptophyta > Magnoliopsida > Asparagales > Orchidaceae > Platanthera > Platanthera zijinensis. Next base: position 127,930,748 of record CM077091.1, read on the forward strand.
TTTACGTGGGACTTGCCGAGGTTTGGAGATCGAGTCTAGGCTACGGCCGAAAGGACTAAATGCTCACGAGGTTGCCACCCTGGGGTTGTGGTGGAGTCAAGGACCGGATGGGGTTCGGACTGGCTTCGCCGAGTAAGTGCCCTGAGAGCACGGGGTGTACAGCCGTGTGAGCGTGCACCTGTGATGTGATGCTTATTTCGCTATGTTGCTTGTTTTGTTAACAAGTGCAGGGAAGAAGCTTTGCCGCCCCGGTTTGGGGGCAGAATCGTTATAATTTGGTCAGCATAGCTGACCGTTGCCTTTGTTTACCACCGTGCGGTGGATTGTTGCTTGCAGGTGCTGCGGAGCCGAGCGGTAAATAGTGGGCTAAAGCCCAAGTTGCTGTGCCGGCCCTCTAAGGCCAATTTTTGAGTGTTTTCTTTTTTGTACTCATGTGTGACCGGCCTGCGTGCCGAGGTTTGAAGACACTTTTATTAAGCAAACTCTTGTAAGGCTATAAGGCCAATATTCGTGTATTAAACATTCCTTATGGTTTGAGTAGTGGACATTCATGCTTGGCAGGTTTCTTTATTCTTTGTACAACATAATAATTTACTTCCGCTAGATGCTCTGTGTAGGACGTTGTGATTGGTTGAATGGTCTCAATAAGTAACCAACTGGTCTGTTCGTAGTATATGGCGTTGGGCCCCGGCCGGACCTACTGCTATATGCCACGTGACGGATAGGGGTGTTACAAATTGGTATCAGACTACTGGTTTCGGTCACGCTTAAGTGAATTTGTGGGCGAATTCACTTTAAGGGATGGTGAGCACATGTGTGTGCGTCATCGTTATAACATGAAAATAACCCATGAATGTCCACTTAGGAATGAAAATACACATGTTTGAGGAACCTTTGTGTTCCTATAATTGCTTTTTGCAATTTTGTTCAGTCACTTATGGTGTTTTGAACGGCTATAGGTGTCCGGAAGTGGAGCGTGGCAGTCTGAACACACGTTTGCTGAGAAAAGTACAGCACCAAGCGACGTGCCTGAGACCCCTACTTCTTTGGAAACTATAATAAGAGTGGCATAAGCGGTGTTCGCTGTGACCAATGCACAATATGGAAGTAATGTGCAACCCTTTGTCCCTGAGATGGCCCCAACATCGGGCGGTATATTGGAGCAAAGGGCATTTTGAGGTCAATTAGGGCAGCAGATGAACATGACTGTGGTGCAGGGAGCGCATTCAGTTGACGCATATTTGCAGATGTTCCTTATGATAAGGCGCTACCCAGGCTTTGAATGGGAAAGCGAGCAATCTATAGTTGATAGATTTTATAACGGTCTGCGCAGCGAGTTGCGTATTCTACTGCTAGGACCAAAGTTATTGGGATTCCGAGCTTTGGTGGAGTCGTCCAGAGCTTTGGAAGTGGAGTTGGCAAAAACTCACCGGATTCAAGTAAATGGGGTACTAGACCCTGCAGGTCCTATAAGGACTGCCTATCTAAAGACGTCGAGAAAAGATGTTGGGTCATCTACTACCCAAACAACCCTCAATTGTTATTCTTGTGGCAAGAAATGGCACCTCGCCAGAGATTGTTGGGAGAGTGCTCAGAAGACAAGGAAAGTTTTGGCAAGAGCAGTAGAAGATGTTATGGCAAAGGATTCGGTGGTCAAGATGACAACCTCAAAATCTGGGTACTGTAGGTGGTACAAGATGGCTAGGAGGTCGGGTCTAGTCCCTTCCTCTAGCACATCCGTTGTGACTACAGTCTAAACCCCGGATGCATGCTTTGCCTGTGGAAAGCCGGGGCACTATGCCCGGGATTGTTGGAGTGGACGCCCAATGTCCAAAAAGAAGTCGGGGGCAATATCTGAGGAGAAGGGAAAGGCGGTGGCGTCCACCGCATCGCTGTTTACTCCGGCCCAACTGGGAATGGACATCCTTGGCCAGCAGGAGGCCATGTGGCCGACCGTCGGGAAGACAGGTATGGGTTAATTGTTAGCAATCTAGCTTCTTATACCTGATACCTTATCCGTATTTGCTTAGGACTGGAGGTTCTCAGCTTTGTGTGGATTGTTGGTAATCCGACGAGAGCATTGTTCTATACAGGAGCATCGCACTCCTTTTGTCCGAAGGATTTATATCACGCATTGGAGTACCTCCTTCGATGGTAAAAGACAAATTGGATGTGTAGTTGCCTGGTGGTCGTTCAATGCGCGTGAAGAGAGAGTCTGTGTCGTAAAGGTACGGGTTGGGGGTTTGGAGTTTGACTTGCAAGCGTCATTACTTCCACCATGGGAGGCTGTGAAGCCTAAGCCTACATTGGATAGTTAATCGGGTGTATCCGAATATCCTTATATGTTTCCCTGATGTTTTCCCTGGAGCCCCACCATAGCGTGAGATCGATTTCACGATTGAGTTGTGCCAGGTGCTAAACCTGTGTCACGCTCTCCTTATAGATTGGTACCTAAGGAAATGGCGAAGCTTACGATTCAACTCGGCCAGTTATTGGAGCAGGGTTACGTGCGTCCAAGTTTGTCGCCTTGGAGCGCACCGGTCCTTTTCGTTAAGAAGAAGGACGGGAATGTGCGGCTCTGTATCGTTTATGGGGAACTGAATAAGTTAACGGAAAAGAGCAAGTGCACGATCTCAAGAATTGATGATCTCTTGATCAGTTGGTCGGGTCACCGGTATACTAAAAGTTGGATCGCAAGTTCGGTTACCCTCATTTGAGAATAAGGGTAAGTGATATCGCAAAGACGGTGTTAAGCACGAGGAATGAGCAATCCGAGTCTACGATCGTGCCATCTTGGCAGTCAAATGTGGCATCAGTGTTCATAGACCGGATGAACGGAACGTTCATGGAGTACCTAGTCCATTTTTGTGATCGTCTTCATCGATGACACATTGGTATAATTGAAGTGCGAAGGGTATCACTTCTGAATATCTACTTTTGGTTTTGTGGACGCTAAGGAGAAACCATGTATACGCTAAGTTCTCCAAACACGAGTCTTGGGTTATCCTCGTAGCGCTCCTCGGTCCTATAGTTGGTAGAGTGGGAGTGTGTGGGTCCAGCATTATTAGTCACAATACGAGGGTGGCCTGTATTGTCTCGGTAGCGGAAGTCCAGAGTTTCTGGTGTGGTCGGCTACCACAGGCGCTTCGTACAGGACTTCTCGTGGATAGATTACCACTCACAATGTTGTAAAGGAAAAGCTTAAAAGGTTGTTTAGATGCGCGAGTGCACCCAAACTTTTAAGGGTTAAAGAGTTGGTCAACAACGGCGCCAGTGTTAAGTTTGCCGAGTGGAACCAAAAGCTGTGAGATCTACGGCACTGCCTTGGGCAGTGGATTGGACTGCGTGCTGCTGCAGCGTGGTAATGTTATGGCTTATGGCTCGCATTAGCTGAAAGAGCACGAGGGGAATTGCCCGGTCCGCCATCTGGAGTTAGCGGCCGTGTGTTTTGCGCTTAAGCTGTGGAGGAATTATTTGTACGGCGCATAAGTCGATGTTTGTACCGATCATAGGAGTCTGATATATCGGTTGGATCAAAAGGATCAGAAATTGAGGCAGAAAAAATGGATGGAGTTCCTAGGGGACTATACGTTCGAAAGTTATTTTGTGCCCGTTGTAAGGCAATGTAGTTGCGGATGCGTTGAGACGCAGGGCTCCTGCCCAAGCCAACTAGTTGTAGGTTCATGTTGAGAGATTGACCCGGGAGTTGGAGATGTTAGCTATCTCTTGCGTTTACAAGCAGACTAGCGCCGGAGTGTAATTGAACTGGTCGGAAGTCCAGTATGACCTGGCTGATTGTATTTGGCAGACTATGGTTTGGGAAGCAGCATGATGGAAATCATGGGTGCGGCTCGGTGGGTCAAAATCCCAAATCGACGGTTAAAGGTGGGCTACCAAGGAAAGACAATCATTTGTGCGGAACAAGCATGGGTAATCTATGGGTGGAGTTGTGATACGATATACCAAGTACTCAACTCACTTGGGAGGCGCGAAGTTGTGCCGAAGTCTGAAGTAGTTGCTCTGGCGGCCAGGACCCTAGAAGGGTGTGGCACTATATGTGACAAAGTGTCAAGCTTGCGCCTTGGTAAGGGCGGAGTGCCAAAAGCCTGGAGGATTCTTGAAATTCTTGCCTATTCCGGAGTGGAAGCTCGACGGCATACCGATGAACTTTAGGCATGGCTTGCCAAGGTCGCGGTAGGGAAACGACACCTTTTGGGTGATCGTGGTTTGGTTAACGCAAGTGTCGCACTTCATTCCGCATAGGAAGGATGATCCGGTGGTGTAACTGGCAAAGATGTCTATGGATAACATAGTTAGACCGCACGGTGTGCCCCGCAACATCGTGAGCGATCGAGATGGGTGTTTTACGTCCAACGATTGGAGGTGGTTACAGAAAATGCTGGGGACTAAGTTGTAGTTTAGTCCAGTCTTACATCCGCAGACGGATGGGCAGACCGAGAGGGTCAACAGGACGTTGGAGGACATGCTTCACATGTGCGTTCTGGACTTCGGGAAGTAGTGGGAAGGCCATCTGTTTTGGTAAAGTTTGCGTGCAACATTAACTACCGAGCGAGCATATAAATGGCGCCCTTCGAGGCCCTATATGGTTGAAGTTGTCGCATGTCGTTATCGTGGCTAGAAACGGATGACACAAAGTTGTATTTAAAGCAAGAGGTGTTAAACACTACCCCTTTGGTGCGAACCATACGATAACTTTTGCTAATCGCTCAGGAGAGGCAAACTAAGTGCTTTAATGCCACGTATCGGAATGTGGAGATATCGGATGGCGTATTGGAAGTTATAGTCGTTCAAGAGTGTTTCACGGGAGCGACGCTTGGAGAAGCTGAGCCCGATATACCTTGGACCACTTGAGATTTCTGGAGCGGTTTGGTGAGGCGGCTTATTGCCTAAGACTATCAGTGGAGTTGAGTAGTCTACGTAATGTAACCCTCATAGCAGTGTTGCGGAAGGCGGCGCAAGATCCTTCGAACTTGATCACGGGCGATCAAGTAGCGGTGGACGAAGGGTTGACGACTAATGTCAAGCCCGTTCGTATTGTAGACCTTGAAGTCAAGCGACTTCGTCTCAAGGAGATCAGGATGGTCAAGGTCCGGTAGGACTATTGCAGTCGGGAGGAACTCTCTTGGGAATGGAAGCAAACTATGCTGAAGGAGTACCCGGAGTTATTCCACATCGGTACCGCTTAAAGTTTTCCATTTTCTTTCCTTTAGTAATTTCGTGGGCGAAATTCTTTTAAGAGGGGGAGAGTTGTAACACCCCGAAACTCAAAAGAGGGACGAGTGACATTTTAAGCCAAGTCTGGGACTTGGAGCAGGTGTCACGGGTGTGTCACGCGTATGTCACGGGCATGTCACGGGCGTGTCACGGGCGTGTCACGGGCGTGTCACGGGCGTGACACGGGCGTTTCACGGGCGTGTTCGGCCACAGGTTGTGTGGTCGACATTTTGGCGATCGGCGATCGGCGAGTTGAGACACACGGCCTGGGACACGAGCGTGTCCCAAGGCGTGTCACGCTAGGGGGATTTCTGAGTTATGCACACGGGCCATGACACGGACACAGACACGGGCGTGTCACATGTGACACGGGCGTGTCGGGTGCCGTGTCGCAGGCCGTGTCCTCCTCGGGAAAATATTGTTGGTAGTTGTACACGGGGGATGACACGGTTCTTGACACGGCCGTGTCACATGTGACACGGGCGTGTCGGAGGCCGTGTCGAAGGCCGTGTGCTAGTCGGAGCGTCAAGCGAGACGACGAATGGGCGACACGGCCATGGACACGGGCGTGTCGCAGGCCGTGTTCGGCCCAGTTTTATGATTTTAGGCCCCGATCGTGGTCGTTCGTTTTCTTATGTTGGGATCAGACAGCTGGGGGTTGGTGCTGGCGGTTTAAACTCAGAAATAGGGTTTGCAATCCCTCATTTCATCCCCTTGGTTCTCTTTCTAAAGTCTAGAGAGAGGGGAGAGCAAGTAGGAGGAAGAAGGCAAGATTCGGTCACCGGCAGAGCTTCGGAGCTCCAAATCGCGAGCCGTCTTCGGATATGCGGAGGCAAGGAGATTACGGTGCTTTCCATCCGCATAGATTTTCATGGCGCCGAGGAAAAATGCTAAGGTAACGATTCTCATCTTGAGCATGTGAAGCTCTTCTTCCTTTGCATGGGAAAACCCCTCTCCCGCGAGTGTGCGGCGAGATTGAGGTATTCCTTGGAGTAGATATGTAAAGTCCCCCTTGTTAGAGTCCGGAATCGTAGTACGGACATAGGCACGATTTGAGAAGCCTATCCGGACGTGTTGGTCTGGATCGATGATGATTTGCTGTGCATTTTTAGCTGGAGAAGACTCCGAGCGTTTTGATATTTTCGGGTTGCTATGTGGTAGATTGCATCAGGGAATCTTTGGGATTAACACCAAGGTGCACCCTAAAATCTGGACGGAAACGCATTTCTGTCATATCGGTGGCCTGGGAGCCAACCGGGTACATAGCAGGGCTATGTACCGTGTTTTGAACGATATTTGGGACTGGGGAAGCTTAGCCCGCGTCAAAGGCCAAATGGCAATGGCGGGGTGAGCAACGGGCTAGTGGATACCTACCCGCTCCATCTGCTCGGTTAAAGCGACCTAAAGTTTTACGTGGGACTTGTCGAGGTTTGGAGATCGAGTCTAGGCTACGGCCGAAAGGACTAAATGCTCACGAGGTTGCCACCCTGGGGGTGGTGGTGGAGTCAAGGACCGGACGGGGTTCGGACTGGCTTCGCCGAGTAAGTGCCCTGAGAGCAAGGGGTGTACGGCCGTGTGAGCGTGCACCTGTGATGTGATGCTTATTTCGCTATGTTGCTTGTTTTGCTAACAAGTGCAGGAAAGAAGTTTTGTCGCCCCGGTTTGGGGGCGGAATCGTTATAATTTGGTCAGCATAGCTGACTGTTGCCTTTGTTTACCATCGTGCGGTGGAATGTTGCTTGCAGGTGCTGCGGAGCCGAGCGGTAAATAGCGGGCTAAAGCCCAAGTTGTTGTGCCGGTCCTCGAAGGATAATTTTTGAGTGTTTTCCTTTTTTGTACTCATGTGTGACCTGTAACACCTCCCCTGTAAAGACCATATAATATGGGTCCGGCCGGGGCCCCACAACATACGGACGCCACAGCTTTAGTATTAAAAGATGATATGAAAACTACCCAATCTCAAAACTCCAGACAAACACAGCGGAAACAGAACAAACCGACGGAAGTTATCCACTAACGATAGAGTATCAAATGGCCTTAAGGCCTTACACAATAATAGTCCAAAAAAATATAAATGTGCCAAGCACTCCTAGGCTACCTCGGCATGCAAGCCGGACATAAACATAACAAAAGTAGCAAACACACAAGGAGAAACCAAGCACAGCAACACTTCATGAGGCTTAGGGCTTTTCGCCCGGCGCGCTAGCTCCTGCATGTGATCCTTGCCCTGTAAGGATTTGAAGTAACGTGGGTCAGCAAAGGCTGACCTCTACTGTGTAACAAACACATCTCCTCCCGGCCGTCCCTAACGGACCCCGGGGTACCACTCCACCTGCAAGTTAGCACTTCGAATACCAAAAGAGCATATATATTAAAGCGGTAAAACAGGCTTGGATGTCTCATACAGCATACATGTTCTCTATGTTTTGTACAAAGTGAAAGGGGCCTACTATGCAACATGAATGCAACCCGGGTTTCACCCAAGGCACCCTAGCTCGTATGCATCTAGCACAACATCAAACACTGGGTACTTCCGTTTCCCCATTGGCTTAAAGCCGCAAACACAAGGGAGCTACCATGTCCCTAACGGCACACACGCCGTCACACGGAACCTTGCAAAGGCCCCACCCGCACAAGGGTCATATACCCCGGGGCTTGCCCGCACATTCTGACTTTGCACGTCAAGGTTCCGTCTCACACTGACCGATTCTAAGAAGCCTTGCTGGACCCCACCCGCTCATGGCCACATTGCCCGGGCTTGTCCTCCGCTCGACATTCTCGTCAGTCCACACAAGGGGCTAGTCTCGCCGGGACACTTCCCCCACATGACTTGCGCGCCACGGGATAGCCAGCCGACCACGGAGACATAGCCGCGCCTTTGCATAGCACAAACAAAGGTTTCCCCACCCCAATCACCATTCGCACCGTGTCTTTCCCGTGCTCCAAGGAAATCATCTACCGCACAACACGGAGCTAACCTTGTCTGGTTCCGACCACGAGTACTCACTCAAATATAAGGGGGAAAACACATACATACAACGGCGTATTGCCGCAACGGATTTCTACCAAATCCCCGAAGCTTGCTATGCAACATCACCGGGTCGGACTAACGGTCGCGACCACGGCTTCACCCACAATGCCTAATCCGCTAACGGAGCGGATCTCTAATGCAAAGCATGCCGGGATGAACATACTCAACCCGGAGGTTCCTCTTGAATCTAGGCTACACGAATCCCTCTCATTTGAGAGATTCGGCGCTCAAAATACGAAAGGAAGGGGATGCTATTCATGCATCCTAAATCCTAAAAACCGAGAGGAGAAGTGTTGTTACCTTCCGTCCCCTCTTCCTCGCCATGGAGAAGATTTGCTCGGTTGAAAACCACCGCAACGCTCCCACCTTCGCGGATCTGAACTCCGCTCGCGAAACGGACCTCTGAAGCTTCGCCGGCGGCCGGATCTTGGCCTTCTTCCTCCTCCTTGCTCTCCCTTCTCTCTAGAATCAAGAGAGATAAAGATAGGAGAAAAGTGAGGGTTTCAAACCCTATTCCCGAGTTTAATCCCTCAGATCTAGCCCCCAGCCGTTGGATCTCAATCAAAGAAACGGACGGCCACGATTCGGCCTAAAATCACAAAATCTGGGCCGAACACGGGTTGCAACACGGCCGTGTGCCTGGCTGTGTCACCCATTCGCCGTCTCGATCGAGTCGAAAAACCAGCACACGGCCTTTGACACGGCCTCTGACACGCCCGTGTCACCTGCGACACGCCCGTGTCACCTGCGACACGCCCGTGCCGGGACCCGTGTCACGCCCCCCGTGTGCACTCGACCAACATTTCGCAATCAGAGAGGTACACGGCTTTGTGACACGGCATCAGACACGCCCGTGTCAAATTTGACATGCCCGTGTTTGTGCCCGTGTCACGGCCCGTGTACCACACTTGCAGAATGCCTGGAGTGATACGGCCTGGGACACGCCCGTGTCCTAGGCCGTGTTCTACAACTCGACTAGCGTCGACCGCCAAAGCATCGACCGCACGACCCGAGGCCGAACACGCCTGTGTCACGCCCGTGACACGCCCGTGACACGCCCGTGACACGCCCGTGACACCTGCTCCAAAAACCAAACTGGGCTTAAAACATCACCCGTCCCTCTTTTGAGTTTCGGGGTGTTACAACTCTCTCCCCCTTAAAAGAATTTCGTCCCGAAATTTAAAATATGGAAGGTAAACAAAACTAAACAGTACCTGAGGAGAAAAGCTCGGGGTACTCCTTCAGCATGGTCTACTCTCGCTCCCATGAGAGCTCCTCGCAACCACAGTTGTCCCAACGGACCTTTACGAGTCTGACCTCCTTGTTTCGCAATTGCCGAACCTCTGAGTCTTCTATCCCGATTGGACGAACTCGCATCCTCAAGTCTTCCTCTATCGGCACCGCCGTCGGCTCAATCACCACACTGGCTTCTAACAACGCTTTCCTCAGGACGGAGACGTGAAAAACGTCATGCAATCCACTTAGCTCTGTGGACAATGCCAACCGGTACGCTTCCTCTCCCACTCGCTCGATGACCTTGAATGGTCCCAAAAATCTCGGACTCAGCTTCTTGAGTCGGCGAATTCGCGAAACGCCTTTGAACGGCTTGATCTTAAGATACACCCAGTCGCCCACAGCGAATTCCACATGCCTGTGGCGAGCATTGAAATACTTCGACTGCCGATCTTGAGCTACCTTCATGCGCTGTTGGATGGTCCGCACTAGCTCACTAGCGTCGGCTACCACTTATTTCCCCAAAAGCTTGGTGTCTCCCGCCTCTGTCCAAGACATCGGTGTTCGACACCGCCACCCATACAGAGCTTCGTATGGCGCCATCTTGATACTAGCTTGGTAACTATTGTTATAAGCAAACTCCACCATGAAGAGGTGATCCTCCCACTTCTTGCTGAAGTCGAGAGTACACACCCTTAGCATATCTTCCAAAGTACGGTTCGTTCTCTCAGTTTGCCCATCGGTTTGAGGATGAAAAGCCGTACTGAACTTGAGTTTTGTGCCCAAGCTCTTCTGCACTAACCGCCAATCCTTAGACGTGAAACGTCCATCCCGGTCGCTGACTATACTCTTCGGAATCCCATGAAGTCGTACAATATTGCGGACGTACAACTTCTCCAACTTTTCCACACCGTCCTCCTTCCGGTTTGGGATGAAATGTGCCACTTTGGTCAGGCGGTCCACGATCACCCAAATGGCATCATTACCCTGCTGCAATCTAGGCAACCCATGCACAAAGTCCATGGAGATGTCATCAAATTTCCATTCGGGGATTGGAAGAGGCTTCAAGAACCCGCCCGGCTTCTGACACTTGGCCTTCACCAAGGCACAAGTTTGGCACCGACTCAGACACAAAGCTACGTCCCGCTTCATCCCAGGCCACCAATAGGACTTCTTCAAGTCCAAGTACATCTTTGTACTACCCGGGTGAATGGAGTACTTAGTGAAGTGGGCCTCAAACATCAACTCCTCGCGGAGCTTGCCGATGCGGTACACAAATCCTTCCGCCCTTCCTCAGAATCCCATCAACCATCTCCCAGGAGCTACCCTCGCCCTTTAGAGCTTCCTCCACGAAAGGTTGGAACTTCGCATCTACACGGGTCGCTTCCCGAATACGATCGCATAAGTCACTCTGCATCTCAATCCAATTTAGTCGAGCCACGCTAGACTCGCCTCTTACCACACATTCCAAACCAAGGGACTCCCAGTCCCGCCTTAACCGCTCATCGTGAGCTTCAATCCAATTTCCTTGCCCCGAGTATTTCCTACTCAAAGCATCTGCCACCACATTGGCTTTCCCTGGCATGTACTGAATCGCCACCTCGTAGTCCCCAAGGAACTCGACCCACCTGCGCTGCCGCATATTTAGGTCCTTCTGATCCAGGAGATACTTCAGACTCTTATGGTCCGTGAAGATCTCCACCTTTGCACCATAAACGTAGTGCCTCCACAACTTCAAAGCAAAAATTACCGCCGCCAACTCCAAATCATGGACGGGGTAATTTCTCTCATGAGGCTTCAGCTGCCTCGACCCAAAAGCTATCATGCTACCATGCTGCACCAACACGCACCCTAAACCGCATCCGGATGCGTCGCTGAAAATCTGGAACCCTTCGGTCCCCTTTGGTAGACTTAGGATCGGCACCGTCATTAGCCTTTCCTTCAGGGTTTCAAACGCCTGTTTGCACTCTTGAGTCCATACAAACTTCTGATCCTTGCGAGTTAGTGAAGTGATGGGTAGAGCTATCCGCGAAAAGTTTTCCACAAACCTTCGGTAGTACCCGGCTAGTCCAAGAAAACTTCGGACTTCCGCCACGGTCCTCAAAACTGACCACTCTCTGATGGCTTCTACTTTCGTTGGATCCACTGCCACCCCATCCCCACTAATCACATGGCCTAGAAATGCCACTTTCTCCAACCAGAACTCGCACTTGGAGAACTTCGCATAAAGCTGGTTCTCTCTCAATACTTGCAACACTGTCCGCAAGTGCGACTCGTGCTCCGCTTCCGACTTGGAATACACCAAAATGTCATCGATAAAGATGACTACGAACCAGTCCAAATATTCGCGAAACACTCGGTTCATCAAGTCCATGAACACGGACGGCACATTCGTCAGCCCGAACGGCATCACCGAGAACTCAAAATGACCATACCTCGTACCAAACGCGGTCTTGGGTATGTCTTCGTCACGAATCCGCAATTGATAATACCCGGACTTCAGGTCCAACTTGGAGTACACCACCGACCCCACCAACTGGTCGAAGAGATCGTCTATCCAAGGAATCAGATACTTATTCTTGACAGTCAATTTGTTCAACTCTCGGTAGTCTATGCACAGACGCATACTACCGTCCTTCTTCTTTACAAATAACACCGGCGCACTCCACGGTGAAGAGCTGGGCCTGATATACCCTTGCTCCAAAAGCTCCTGCAACTGAACCTTGAGCTCGGCCAACTCCTTTGGTGCCATCCTGAAGGGTGGACGCGACACTGGCCTAGCCTCGGGCACAAACTCGATGGAGAAATCAATCTCCCGCCGAGGAGGTGCTCCCGGTAACTCCTCAGGAAATACATCTCCAAACTCCGCCACCACGGGCACTTCTCCAAGAGACAGCCTGGAAAGGCTAACCTCCAACAACGCTACTAGAGCTACACCTCCCTGGTTAACAGCTCGTACTAACTGAAGTGCCGAAACAAGGGAACAGGCCACTCCATGCAGGCCTTCAAACTTGACTTCCGCTTGCCCCACGCCCCTCAGGGTTACCACCTTGGACAAACAGTCGATACTGGCACGCTGCTCCGCTAGCCAATCCATCCCCCAAATCACATCGAACTCGGACAACGGCAAGATCACCGCTACCAATAAGAAGTCGACTCCCTCAAGACTCCAACAAATCCGGCCTCTAGCCCTGGTAGTCATAGATGACCCATTAGGCATGCGCACTTTCAACTCGAAGTCCGTCGAGAAAGACTCCACTCCGATCCTCCGGATAAAGCCTTCCGCAAGGAAGGAGTGCGACGCTCTCGTATCAAAGAGTACCCTAGCGGGGTACCCAGATACCATTACAAAGCCTACACACATGCAACAAACATAAAGGCTTGAAAGACAGGAATCTAAGGTGCAGGTTGAACTCTCGTACCTGTCACCACATCGGGTTGACGGATTGCTTCTTGTTGCCCAAGGTTGTAGGCCCTTGGCTGCACTGGTTGAAACCGAGAAGCACTCGACTCCGCCATCTTCCCTTTCTCTACGGCACTGGGGCCGGAGCGCACAGTTTGCTCCTACCTTGGCTCTTACTCAGTGCCCCCTTGGGTACAAAATCTTGCTATGTGGCCCGGCTTGCCATAACTATAGCACGTCTGAGGGCCCTTAGAGCATGACCCTCCGGACGTCCAATTACTTTTCTCGCCCGACTTATATGGGGAAGGCTTCTTCTTCCATCGGCTCCCTTCCGCCTTTCCATGTGACTGGGCAGGCTTCTTCTCCTCCCCCTATTTGGGTGTGAAACCCTTGCGACGCTGGGATCGCTCCATGTCACTCTCCAAAATTCGGTCCGCCTCCACCAATTCGTTGAAACCCGCACGTTTCATCGATATGAGGGGTTGTCTTAGGTTCTCCCTCAATCCATGGTAGAAGAGATTGTCCCTCTCTTCATCGTCTGCCATGGTCGTCCCTGCATAACGACCCAAGCGAGTAAATTCCTGAACATACTCATCCACTGACTTGTCTCGCTGCACCAGATGTAGGAACTGCCTCTGGAGGGCTAACCTCGTTGAGGCGGGTATGTACTTCTTCAAGAAGGCATTCCCAAACTCCTCGATGGACGGTGTGCATCCTAGAAACTGCCGACCACTGTGGCTCACCCACCATAACTTGGCATCTCCCTCCAACATAAAGGCTGCGAACTCTGCCTTTTTCTCATCTAGCACCTCTGCCGCCCTCAGAAGCTCCTGAATTCTAGCCCACCAATCCTCTGCATCTGTGGGTGTGCCGATTCCCTTGAAGGTTGGAGGGTGGAAACTGAGAAAGTACTTCATTTGCCGGTCCCCATGCCCGACAACCACTCTCTCGGCCTGCGGCTCTGCCCGCCTAGCTTCCTCAACCTGCACTGTCGCTGTTGTGTCCGGGGTAGCAGGAGTTGCTACCTGAGCAATGGGAGCTGCTACCTATGATGTCGCTGTAGCTTGGGCCGCCACCATCGCTTCTGCAAGCATACGACAGAAGTCGGCCGGTGTGACCCCCATCCCTAGCGGACCTTGCGCAGTCGCACTACTTGCCGAGAGCTCTTCTCTTGGCCTCGAGGTCCCAGCCTCGTTGCTTGCACTCTAAACACAAGCAAGAAAACACAAATCAGTCTCTAATCGCAAGACTCGAACACCAGGACACTCATGGTCCTGCGATACTCCTATGTGGATAACTTCTTATACGCGACTCGACTTATACTTTCGACCGCGAAACTTCTCGTTGGAACGCGAACCTCCCTCTGATACCAAATTGTAACACCTCCCCTGTAAAGACCATATAATATGGGTCCGGCCGGGGCCCCACAACATACGGACGCCACAGCTTTAGTATTAAAAGATGATATGAAAACTACCCAATCTCAAAACTCCAAACAAACACAGCGGAAACAAAACAAACCGACAGAAGTTATCCACTAACGATAGAGTATCAAATGGCCTTAAGGCCTTACACAATAATAGTCCAAAAAAATATAAATGTGCCAATCACTCCTAGGCTACCTCGGCATGCAAGCCGGACATAAACATAACAAAAGTAGCAAACACACAAGGAGAAACCAAGCACAGCAACACTTCATGAGGCTTAGGGCTTTTCGCCCGGCGCGCTAGCTCCTGCATGCGATCCTTGCCCTGTAAGGATTTGAAGTAACGTGGGTCAGCAAAGGCTGACCTCTACTGTGTAACAAACACATCTCCTCCTGGCCGTCCCTAACGGACCCCGGGGTACCACTCCACCTGCAAGTTAGCACTTCGTATACCAAAAGAGCATATATATTAAAGTGGTAAAACAGGCTTGGATGTCTCATACAGCATACATGTTCTCTATGTTTTGTATAAAGTGAAAGGGGCCTACTATGCAACATGAATGCAACCCGGGTTTCACCCAAGGCACCCTAGCTCGTATGCATCTAGCACAACATCAAACACTGGGTACTTCCGTTTCCCCATTGGCTTAAAGCCGCAAACACAAGGGAACCACCATGTCCCCAACGGCACACATGCCATCACACGGAACCTTGCAAAGGCCCCACCCGCATAAGGGTCATATACCCCGGGACTTGCCCGCACATTCTGACTTCGCACGTCAGGGTTCCGTCTCACACTGACCGATTCTAAGAAGCCTTGCTGGACCCCACCCGCTCATGGCCACATTGCCCGGACTTGTCCTCGCTCGACATTCTCGTCAGTCCACACAAGGGGCTAGTCTCGCCGGGACACTTCCCCCACATGACTTGCGCGCCACGGATAGCCAGCCGACCACGGAGACATAGCCGCGCCTTTGCACAGCACAAACAAAGGTTTCCCCACCCCAATCACCATTCGCACCGTGTCTTTCCCGTGCTCCAAGAAAATCATCTACCGCACAACACGGAGCTAACCTTGTCTGGTTCCGACCACGAGTACTCACTCAAATATAAGGGGGAAAACACATACATACAACGGCGTATTGTCGCAACGGATTTCTACCGAATCCCCGAAGCTCGCTATGCAACATCACCGGGTCGAACTAACGGTCGCGACCACGGCTTCACCCACAATGCCTAATCCGCTAACGGAGCGGATCTCTAATGCAAAGCATGCCGGGATGAACATACTTAACCCGGAGGTTCCTCTTGAACCTAGGCTACACAAATCCCTCTCATTTGAGAGATTCGGCGCTCAAAATACGAAAGGAAGGGGATGCTATTCATGCATCCTAAATCCTAAAAACCGAGAGGAGAAGTGTCGTTACCTTCCGTCCCCTCTTCCTCGCCATGGAGAAGATTTGCTCGGTTGAAAACCACTGCAATGCTCCCACCTTCGCGGATCTGAACTCCGCTCGCAAAACGGACCTCCGAAGCTTCGCCGGCGGCCGGATCTTGGCCTTCTTCCTCCTCCTTGCTCTCCCTTCTCTCTAGAATCAAGAGAGATAAAGATAGGAGAAAAGTGAGGGTTTCAAACCCTATTCTCGAGTTTAATCCCTCAGATCTAGCCCCCAACCGTTGGATCTCAATCAAAGAAACGGACGGCCACGATTCGGCCTAAAATCACAAAATCTGGGCCGAACACGGGTTGCAACACGGCCGTGTATCTGGCCGTGTCACCCATTCACCGTCTCGATCGAGTCGAAAAACCAGCACACGGCCTTTGACACGGCCTCCGACACGCCCGTGTCACCTGCGACACGCCCGTGTCGGGGCCCGTATCACGCCCCCCGTGTGCACTCGACCAACATTTCGCAGTCAGAGAGGTACACGGCCTTTTGACACGGCATCAGACACGCCCGTATCAAATTTGACACGCCCGTATTTGTGCCTGTGTCACGGCCTGTGTACCACACTTGTAGAATGCCTGGAGTGACACAGCCTGGGACACGCCCGTGTCCTAGGCCGTGTTCTACAACTCGACTAGCGTCGACCGCCAAAGCGTCGACCGCACGACCCGAGGCCGAACACGCCTGTGTCACGCCCGTGACACGCCCGTAACACGCCCGTGATACGCCTGTGACACGCCCGTGATACCTGCTGCAAAAACCAAACTGGGCTTAAAACATCACCCGTCCCTCTTTTGAGTTTCGGGGTGTTACATGACCGACCTGCATGCCGAGGTTTGGAAGACACTTTTATTAAGCAAACTCTTGTAAGGCTATAAGGCCAATATTCGTGTATTAAACATTCCTTATGGTTTGAGTAGTGGACATTCATACTTGGCAGGGTTCTTTATTCTTTGTACAACATAATAATTTACTTCCGCTAGATGCTCTGTGTAGGACATTGTGATTGGTTGAATGGTCTCAATAAGTAACCAACCGGTCTGTTCGTAGTATATGGCATCGGGCCCCGGCAGGACCTACTGCTATATGCCACGTGACGGATAGGGGTGTTATAGGGGCTACCAGAGGTGGAGGAGGAGGTGGTGGATGGAATTATTGAGGACATTCAGCTCTCATGTGCCCCGGCTGTTGGCATCTAAAGCAAATCACGATTCGATGGCCACGGTCATCCTGTCTCCTCGGGTAATGTACCTGTAGTGGCTGGGGAGCTAGTACTATAGGAGGCCCCTACTCCTTCCTGTAGTTAGGACGATAACGTTCTCCGACCCTTCTTGTAGCTCATCACTCTTCCACTATGGGAGCCCCTACTGCTCTCCCTGTGGGATGACCCATCCAATGGTCTCTTTCCCCTGCTCTGTACCATCAGCTGGTCTGCCTCCAGCTTCTTAGCCATCTCTTTAATCTGTGTCGAAGTGATATGGGAAATGAAAAGTAGAGCCTGCCTGGTAGAGTCCTTAAGCCCCCGATAGAACCTCTTTGTATACCTCCGATCATCCAGATCATGTATCCCCGAGAACCTTGCCAGAAGGGAAAATTCTCGCTGGTACTCTGTCACTGATCTGGTCCCCTTCCTGAGGTTCAAAAACCTGTCCTCCAACTCATCTCTATCTATAATAGACACAAAGTGATCCAAGAAGGCCTCGTTGAACTCATCCCAAGAAATATCTAACAGCTCCCTATCTACATATATGGAGTCCCGCATGGACTTCCACCATCTCTTTGCATGAGCATCCAGTGCAGAAGTCGCCAAAGGAACTTCCTGCCTGACAGGGCAGTTGATGCCTGCAAGCATCTCTTGAATTGCCTCGAGCCACTCCTCCGTATTTACCGTATTCTCTGTCCCGAGGTACATTAGCGGGGACAGATTCTTGAAGGCACTCAGCCAATTTGATCCTGGGTTTGGCTGTTGGGTCGAGGCCTGCTGATCTTTGAAGGCATCGAGGATGGTCGTTAGAGTCTACCCCATCTTCGTCTGCTGGGAGGGTGTGGCATCCAGAGGGGGAGGGATTACCTCCTACGGTACAGTGACCTATGGGGGCTACATAAATGTAAGGTTTATATTAGGATTTTCCAAACTCATTGCTTAAATGGACTATTTTCTGTGAATTTTTGATGACTAGTTTTAGTCATCGTTTTTGGGGTAATTTAGTAGCCTAAATGCCTAAGTTTATTTATAATTTATGCTTATCATTTCATGTTTTAATGTCTTTTTATAAAATCCTATTTTTATTTAGTTATTTTATGTTATGATATAAAAATTAATATAATCTTATTATATGTATTATGTATTAGATTATATTATGTTTAGTAGTTACAATTAATGTTATGTTTAATTTAATGTTCTATGTTTAATTTTATGTTATATGTTTAACTTATGTTTTATTTTAATATAAATATTATTATATTATGTTATGTTGTTAAGTTTAGTTTAATTTTAATAACCAATATTATGTTACTATATGTATAATGTTATGTTATATTATTATAATTAATGTTATGATAGTTTTTATTTATATGTTTTAATTTTCACTTTTTATGTTTTATATTATCATGTTATAAAGTTTCTAATGTATGTTTTATTTATATTTTATAGGTTCAAGGGCCACTATCCAAGCACTTGGAGAAGCCCACCTAGCAGCCCACATGATGTGGCCGGCCACTTTGCACCTTGCCACCTTTATTTCCCCATGCATGCACCTTGTATCTCTCTCTCCATCATTATTAAATTCATGCATGAACATCCCCTTGCATTGGCCGGCCACCCTCCACTTTCATTCCCCCCTCTCCATTTTATATTTTTATTTTCACTTCCATTAAATACAAATACATGAACCTTCCCTCTCTCTCTCCCCTTTTTATTATTTTCTTCTCCACTTTATTTCCCATCCATTCCCCCTTGATTATTTATTTTATTTCTTTTTATTTTCCAAAATGACATGCATGCATGTAGCCTCCTCTCTCTCATTCCCTTTATTATCATACATGCATTTAGCCTTTTTCTCTCTCCCTCATTTAATATCATGCATGAATCCTCTCCAACACATGTGGCCGGCCACCCCCTTGGCTTCCCCTTCATTTCCTTGCCATCTAGAATGTTCTCCCTCTCCTATAAAAGGAACCCCTCCCCCTTTGTTGGAAGTTAAGTAGTTTTTAAGTAGTTTGAGTTTTAAAGTAGTTTTAGTTTTGGTAGAGTGCTAGTTCAAGAATGTTTCTCTCCTTGTTGTAATTTTCTTTTATTGTTGTAATTTTGCTTCATAATATAGTCTTGTTGTTTTTAATATTGTACCTCTTTTATTATGTAATGAAAACATTTTCTTCTTCTCTTATTTTGGTTTTCTTTTCCAATATGCGTAGCTAAATAATTTTTGTGCCCGATCGCGATGATTTTTGCAATAGAATAACGCATCTTTATTTTTATGTTTTCATTTGTATTTTTCTATTTTGATCCTTCCTTGAATTATCTTGTATCGACTCCGTATTTCTAGTATATGGTAGTAGATTCCGATCTCATATTCGAGTGGCCGAGAGGCTCGTGAATATGAAAGATCACTCAAGGAAGGAAGGAGTTGAACGCACCCCTAGAGATAGGATGACATAAATCCTCCAGATTGGAGTCAAATCCAATAGTGCGGGTCACTTCGATAATGCGACTTTAGGCCATTTTGATTTGTAAAGAGATTTCGGTCAAAACGTCTACAAGTTAGGGGATTTAATGCTCTAGCGAGATTACTTTCTAATATCGGATCCGTCACGGTCTTAATAGATTTACAATTGTTAAACTAAATTATTTCGTTATTTTATTTCAAAGTGAATCGTCGATCGCGCACACTTTTCTCGTAATAGTTCATTCTCTTTCTTTTTAACTTAGTTTATTTTCATTTTCAAAACTCATTAATCGTCGGTAGAATAATAGAGTCGTTGTGAGTAATAGTACTTGCCTGTCCCGAGTTTTTATACGACCTTGATATTTTTCATATCCTATGCTATATTTTGATAGGTACACTTGCCTTAATCGAGTATAGATTGGAGAATACGAGATTTTCTCTATCAAGTTTTTGGCGCCGTTGCCGGGGAAATTTTTGGCAATATTACGAAAGCACCGAGTTTATTACTTCTACTAAAAAAAACAAAAAAATTATTATAATAATTATTATTATTATTATTATCCACCCACCTCATCTTATTTCTACCCAACCTAAAATCTCTCGAAAAGGGTAAGGGGCTTTAAGCGCCACCATTTTACCTAGTACCGGGCGAACCCTTCACCGGGTAGTCCTCGGGAAGTTCGAGAGCCAATCCATTAAAAAACCTATTTAAAAAAAAACAATATATATATATCTAAAAAAAACAAATCAAAAAAAAAATTTGTATTTCTTTTTCTTTTTGGTAACAGTTCTTTTTATGGAATCGTCATATTTTTGCGTTTTTTGTGGGTCGTCCGACCACTTCTATTCAGAATGTCTTTCGGGAGCCCCTCCCTCTTTTGATTTCAATTTTTCTGGAGCGGGTCAAACTGACCAATTTGACCCTTACTCCAATTTTTGTCCAACTTGGGAGATGGGCAACCCGTATTTTTCTTATGATTTTGCCCCGCAAAGTGCCGCGCCTTCTACTTTTAATTTTAATTCTCTCGATAATGGGTATTTTGAGTTGCAAACTTCTCTTAATAATATTAATTCGCAACTCAAAACCATTATGGATTCTTTTTCTCGTGAGGCCGCTTCTTTTTCTTCGTCTTCTTCTCCGTCTCCTCCAATTTCTTTATGTAATGAGTCACCGGATATCCCGGCTTGTCTTATTCCTCTCGAGGAGGATAACTATTCGGATATCCCGGATTGTTTCCTTCCTCCTTTGGAAGACACCTCTATGGATATTCCGGTGTGCTTCTTACCCGTTGAGGATGACGAGACGTTTCATATTTCTCATTCCGAAGACGTTGGTGATTCCATTACGCTTTCAAATTTAACTGTTCCAAATTTTCCTAGTTTTAGCGAGTCTTCTTCTTCTTCTTATCCTTTAGATATTTCTTCTTTAGTTCTTCCTTCTCCTTCTTCTCCCGAAATTTCACAAGACTCTCCTTCTCTTTGTGAAATTTCCTTTGATGAAAATTCGTTTTCTACTTCTTTTATTCCTCTTTCTATTTCTTCTTCTTTTTATTCTCCTTCTTTTAACGACCCCTTCTTTCCCGTTTTACATACGGTGGAGTTCTTCTATAACTCCGTCCGTTCATTTTCGGGCGTCACTCCTTTGAAGATTTCACCGCATATCGGTGCGATTCTTCAATTTTTCTTTTTTTTTAGTTTACTCTCCTAAGCGCATACTTAGGGAGTTACCTCTTCATTTCAGTTTTTATTTTCCCTTTAGCTAACAAATAACGTCGGGCTCAGCCGACGTTAAACAGAGAGCGCTCTTGGGAGGCACCCCTTGCTTATCCTTTTTCTTTTTTCTTTTTCTTTTTGTTTTATTTTGCAGGAATAAACCCCCGGCGGTTCGTTTGGCTCCATCATTTCATCTCTTCCTTAGGCCCGAGCCGGTGTCCAGCTCAAGCATGGGGGAGCGACATCTGCAATCGGCCTTATGACTCCGGGGAAGTCGTTTTCTTTTTTTTTTCTTTACTTTATTGTATCCCCCCTCCCCTTTCTTCTTCCTTTTTCTTTCTTATTTTTATTTTTCATTGAGGGCAATGAAAGGTTTAAGCATGGGGGAGGGTTTTGTTGTTTTCTTTTTTCTTTCTTTTCAAAAAAAAACAAATGTTTAGTATAGTTTTTTTTAAGTCTTTCTTTAGTACTACTTCTATTTAGCCTTATCAAAAACCCAAAAAATTAGAAATATCAAAAATTCCAAAAAAAAGATAATATCTCAAAAACCCAAAAAAATGAAAAATGTCAAAAAATCAAAAAAAATATAATAAACCTCATGCTTAGTTTTTTGTTATTTTCAGAACTTTAGTTTGAGTTAGTTTATAAGCATTTTTATTTGCTAATTTTTATTTCATCATATTTAGTTAAATTTAACTTTTAGTGATTTTGTTTTGAGAATCATCTTATGGTTTAATTTGCTTAGAGTAATTTATTTAGCACTTTTTCTCTTTTATTTTAAATAGTTTCAATTTTGTAGTAATTTGGCTAAACAATTTTGGATTTTAATTATTCTTACTTCATGCTTTTAGATTCTTAGGAAATCTCAATCTACTAGTAGTTGCTCTCTAGTGTTTTAGTTAATTTTCTAAAATTTTGTTTAACCCCATCATTTTTTCTTTTATTGTTAGATCATATGTCATGGGAATAAGAGGATAAAATTCATTATTCCTTGGTAAACATATGCAACCCAAAAAAAAATGAAGAGAGGAATTAAAAGTTCATATATGTCGGGGGAAGTGATAGGATGTTAGTCTATCATTTCCTGGTATTACATATATATTATTCAAAAAATAAAAATGAGTGGGGTGAGAGGATAAAATTCATCACCTCCAATCAAAGACCTCTTCATGTTAATTTCCTCCCTAAAACCCCCTTAGCCAATATCATTGTCTTAGTTTTAAATTAAAATATGTGGAGAGCATAAGTAGTAGGTTGTCTTCTTCCTTAAGTTTCTTTTAAGTCATGGTTTTTATAATTCCAATCTAACCTTGTTTGCACTTTACTCCATTTTGAATGCTAGTTAATTTATTAGAGAATTTTTGGCTAAATTCTTCTCTCTTGTCACTTTAATTTCATAATTTAGGACTTGATTCTTAAATCCCTAAACTTTATTTTTGGCTAGATGTTGGTGTTAATAAATTTTTAGTTCAATTGAAAATTTTATAATGCCTTATAAATATTTCTCTTCCTTTTGCTCTGGAATAGCAAAGGTCTAAGCATGGGGGAGTTTGATGACTAGTTTTAGTCATCGTTTTTGGGGTAATTTAGTAGCCTAAATGCCTAAGTTTATTTATAATTTATGCTTATCATTTCATGTTTTAATGTCTTTTTATAAAATCCTATTTTTATTTAGTTATTTTATGTTATGATATAAAAATTAATATAATCTTATTATATGTATTATGTATTAGATTATATTATGTTTAGTAGTTACAATTAATGTTATGTTTAATTTAATGTTCTATATTTAATTTTATGTTATATGTTTAACTTATGTTTTATTTTAATATAAATATTATTATATTATGTTATGTTGTTAAGTTTAGTTTAATTTTAATAACCAATATTATGTTACTATATGTATAATGTTATGTTATATTATTATAATTAATGTTATGATAGTTTTTATTTATATGTTTTAATTTTCACTTTTTATGTTTTATATTATCATGTTATAAAGTTTCTAATGTATGTTTTATTTATATTTTATAGGTTCAAGGGCCACTATCCAAGCACTTGGAGAAGCCCACCTAGCAGCCCACATGATGTGGCCGGCCACTTTGCACCTTGCCACCTTTATTTTCCCATGCATGCACCTTGTATCTCTCTCTCCATCATTATTAAATTCATGCATGAACATCCCCTTGCATTGGCCGGCCACCCTCCACTTTCATTCCCCCCTCTCCATTTTATATTTTTATTTTCACTTCCATTAAATACAAATACATGAACCTTCCCTCTCTCTCTCCCCTTTTTATTATTTTCTTCTCCACTTTATTTCCCATCCATTCCCCCTTGATTATTTATTTTATTTCTTTTTATTTTCCAAAATGACATGCATGCATGTAGCCTCCTCTCTCTCATTCCCTTTATTATCATACATGCATTTAGCCTTTTTCTCTCTCCCTCATTTAATATCATGCATGAATCCTCTCCAACACATGTGGCCGGCCACCCCCTTGGCTTCCCCTTCATTTCCTTGCCATCTAAAATGTTCTCCCTCTCCTATAAAAGGAATCCCTCCCCCTTTGTTGGAAGTTAAGTAGTTTTTAAGTAGTTTGAGTTTTAAAGTAGTTTTAGTTTTGGTAGAGTGCTAGTTCAAGAATGTTTCTCTCCTTGTTGTAATTTTCTTTTATTGTTGTAATTTTGCTTCATAATATAGTCTTGTTGTTTTTAATATTGTACCTCTTTTATTATGCAATGAAAACATTTTCTTCTTCTCTTATTTTGGTTTTCTTTTCCAATATGCGTAGCTAAATAATTTTTGTGCCCGATCGCGATGATTTTTGCAATAGAATAACGCATCTTTATTTTTATGTTTTCATTTGTATTTTTCTATTTTGATCCTTCCTTGAATTATCTTGTATCGACTCCGTATTTCTAGTATATGGTAGTAGATTCCGATCTCATATTCGAGTGGCCGAGAGGCTCGTGAATATGAAAGATCACTCAAGGAAGGAAGGAGTTGAACGCACCCCTAGAGATAGGATGACGTAAATCCTCCATATTGGAGTCAAATCCAATAGTGCGGGTCACTTCGATAATGCGACTTTAGGCCATTTTGACTTGTAAAGAGATTTCGGTCAAAATGTCTACAAGTTAGGGGATTTAATGCTCTAGCGAGATTACTTTCTAATATCGGATCCGTCACGGTCTTAATAGATTTACAATTGTTAAACTAAATTATTTCGTTATTTTATTTCAAAGTGAATCGTCGATCGCGCACACTTTTCTCGTAATAGTTCATTCTCTTTCTTTTTAACTTAGTTTATTTTCATTTTCAAAACTCATTAATCGTCGGTAGAATAATAGAGTCGTTGTGAGTAATAGTACTTGCCTGTCCCGAGTTTTTATACGACCTTGATATTTTTCATATCCTATGTTATAGTTCAATAGGTACACTTGCCTTAATCGAGTATAGATTGGAGAATACGAGATTTTCTCTATCAATTTTACACATGGGCACACCATTGCTTCCACTGCATTGTTTGTCTGCAAACTAATGCTCGAGCGGGATGGCCAGTGGAGTGGACTGCTTCTCAATGATCATTGGTTTAGTGATACCAGTTTGTTAGACCCCCTTTACCAAGGAGGTAACCCGGTCTTATACCAAAAACCGCCACCTTACGGCGACACTTAGCGCACACGGGCTAGTCAACACTGCAAAACGCTGATCCTGCCGGCTAGTACGATCATTCAACCTATCGGCCAATCGAGAAGAGAAGCAATATAAGCAATTATACATCAAGTCCACATCACATAATCATCATAATATAAGTAAAATGAGAGATCCAATAGTCCACAATGAGTACAGAATGAAAGAGAAAAGGGTTTATGCCCAGTACATAGTAATCAATCTCTCTCACACAAAATCTAACCAAGCAGAAGCTAATCAATCATCAGTACATGCATCATCACCTGACGTTGGGTTGCAGTCGAAGTAGTAGTAGGTGGTGTCAGCTCCTCATGTCCTTCCACCTCGTCCTGCTGGTGCTCCAGCTTCTCGAGCTCCTAAAATGATATGGTTACAACCGACTGTTAATTATAAAGACTAAGCCATTTTTTCCTCGCCTCCCCCATGACTCCTAGGTACTGAGCAGGAGGACGAAGCGGAGAATAACAAGGGGTATAAAAGGAAAGCAGGTGACAGTGAATCTAATCTAACAAGATTATGTAATAACAAGTATATCTCTATTCTAACAGTTTTATATGGTACAAGTTAAGTAAGAAAGAACTGTACTGAAAGGAAATATTGTAAGCAAAGTAGAGAACGGAGCAGGAAATAAACTATCTACTGCTAATCTATCATCACAGAAGTACCTTAACTTATATGAATGTCCATACAAACTTATAAGTTAAGGTTTCACAAATTTAACTCATCATATAAAAGAGCTCATACTAATTTATATGATAAGGATCTATGGTGTGTATGTCCTAAGTATGTATGTATGATATGGTATGCGGGTTATGATTCATACAAGTGTAACTCACGCACACGACTCTATGCACACATACCTTAAGTTCCCACTTTTTGGAGTTAGCTTAACTCTCAGGTATTACCATTGTGGCTATGGCAGTAGTGGAGCGGGCGTCTCCACTCCTAGGCAGGTATGCACACTACCAGGCCTAGACCTTTCGTACGCCTCTGAAGAACACACCAGAGTCACCACGTACAATACCGCTTGTTAGTCCACCATACTTTTAGGTCGGGCGTGTATATTCAGGGATTGTCCTTCAGACCGCAGTATAAACAACCTACTGCCCCCCTCAAACCCTCACACCTCACCTGAGTCACCGTATTGCCATCGGTGTGACGATTAGCCTAGTACCGCATGACCCTCCACTAATATGTTTTATGCACATGCAATTTGTTTCTAACCCTAGCCTCCAGCTCACAGGACAAAACACGTCTTGTATCCAAACATCTAAGCCTCCAGCTCGCAGGACAGAACCCGTCCTGTATCCAAACATTCGAGCCTCTAGCTCGCAGGATAAAACCCGTCATGTAACATCCAACCCTATACGGGTGAGTTTGTCGCATCGTTCCCTTAACCCATTAGACTAGTCTTGTCTAACGCTTATTAGGCATAACAACTTATGGTTAGCCCTTGGACTGCCCATGGCATACCCAGTGAAAGGCTCTCGGGGGCACTAAGAACTATGATGGGCTGAAGCCCAAAGTTCCCTTTCTCAAGGAAACTTACTTTTATTAGTGTTTACCCATTATTAATACCCAACTCTCAATGTTGCTCTTGAGTGAACCTGATGACTTAAGGTATTATTGGGAGAATGACGGTCTTCCGCCGGTCTCCGTTCTAATTACATTCCTTGGGCTTTGCACTCTAACACTCGTTACTACTTGATACCAACCAGGGTTCCAACTTCCCAATACTCTTCTCAATCCAACCTCCTAGTATATCCCCTGTGGGTCTAAGTGTTATGTGTTACTTTGTCTAAGCGCAACCCATGACCTAATTCTAGCCCAAACGAAATGACTTCCAATTTCTTGGGCCAAATTCCCCTAATTATTTATCATGGTTTTCTCATGTATGTAATATTGATCATTCAGAATTTCATCATCTTTCTAATTATTTTGGATCATAATTTAAATTAATTAATTAAGTGACCTAGGTCACTTTGAACATGAACTACTCTAGCTAGTCGTCCATTATGTTAAAATAAATTATCTGAGGTTTATCTAGATTAAAAATGTTTGCTCATCAAAAATCATGATTTTCCAATTTGAATTTCCATATATTTTCTATTTATAATTAAATCCATAAATAATCCATTTCCCAAATGAAGTACTTAAAATATACTACCAAAAATTCCTAGAAAATTACTGGTGATCAAAATTGATATAATAATACTCAGGACAGAAATTCATGATCTTAGTCAGTGATTTGGCCTAACATAATTGCATATGGACATCATTACCAAAATGTCACTACTAGGTTTTCATCATATATAATCATCCAAAAATTCTCAAATAATTATATTGGGTTTTAATCACAGAAATAGGACGCTATAAATTTTTTCATAATTTTCAACAATATTTTTCCTTACTTTTAAATTAATTTCCCAAAAGGATAAAATTGTAAATCTACTTTATACACAAGATATAATACTCAAATAGTCTTATAACTTTTTTCAAAGATATAAAATGTCCTATTAGGGCATGTATCAAAATTTTAGAATTTTACAAGGTCAGTGGATGCATATCTCATTTTTATTTCTAAAAGACCTTATTCTCAATTAATTCAAAATAATGGGATTTTTGCTCCCAAAAATCCCACTCCTTCCATAGGAGGTGTAATTCATCCCTATAAGCCTTTGTCCAAAATCCCATGGACATTCATTGTGCCAAATGGGCTAACTTCCCATTTTTACATTTTGGCACAATATTTACAAATCTACTTCCACCATGCATGTTGGATTTCCCCAACATACAAACATACAAATGAATTTCAACTTTTACCAAGGTCATATAATGACCCAATGACCATGCCACCCAAATTTGGAGGCATTTGGAAGAGGGAATCTTCCTATATTCCTTTTATTTAATAAATGATATTTCTATTAAAACTATAGAAAAGTACATCCCAAAAATTCTGATTTTTTGACTATAACTATATCAAGCATAAACACATAAATATCCAAAATTTCATGACATGTGGACTTAGGGTTTGGCTTGGGAACTCATTTAAACATTTGCCCTAGCCAAGGACTAGTCTAAGTAGAATGACCCTACAAGGAGCAATATTGCTCCAAATTTCAAGTTTAAGGTGTCAAATTAAAGGTAAGACTTATATAGACCTTTTTAATGTTGGGCATTATTTATGAAAATGCCTCTAAGAGGCCTAAATAATCTATATAAAGTGACTGTATAAACTGGGACAGAAAATATACTTTTTATTATTCCATAAAAATTCAAGGGCATCAGATCATCTTCTCCAATGAGCCTACGGTCCAGATTGCCCCAACCTGGACCAGTTAGATCTTGTATTTCCTGGCCTTCTGGCCACCGCCACTACCGATGATTATCACCACCACCTTCATTAAGGTGGTGTCTTGCGTTTCTCGGCAGCATGGCCGCCAGAGGTGGCTCCTCCGGCAAACCTGAGTAAGGAGAAATGCTCGACAAGCTCCCTCTCTCATGGCATCAGGCTCATTTGAGCCCAATATCTCTCCTAAAAGAGCTAGACAGCTAGCACAGAAGGAGGGGAGGAGAAACGGACCCTTAAACGAGCTTGACGACGGCTTTGGTGGTGATGCTCCATAGCCAACCCTTGCTCCGGCAGGCTAGCTCGTTTGCTGATTCCTCCGGCAAATCCTCTGCTCCTTAGGTTTCATTGAAGGTGATGGTGGGGTGGAATGGAGGTGAGGCTGGCTGGTTTAATGGCTTTGACTTAGGAGGAATGGTTGGGCATGGCCGGCCGTCATTGAACGTGATTCTCCCCCCAAGCCGCCACGTGTCAGCCATGTAATGGACCGCCAATTATTGCCATAAATATTTTTTTATTGAAATGAGGAATAGATTTGCTGTAGAGATAGATCTCAAATGTCCCACCACTATTTTATCCTGAACCCGGTTCAGCCGGTATAAAAATGAATCGGCCAACACAGCATTTTAGACTGAAGAATTCTCCAAGTCCAAAAGCGTTGAGTGTGTTGACACCACTCAACGCCGCGTTGAGTGGTGTCGACACCACTCAATGTAATACCCTTTTTTTCCTTTTCAACCACCAGGGTCTTATGCCCAGAATCGCCGCTTTGCGGTGGTACCGACACTCGGGAAGGCCTCCACGAAAAAACACCAATTCTACCGGCCTTTTTTGATCACAAAGAGAGATAAGTAAATGCAACATGTCCACATAATCATATATGAATAAAAATCACAGCAAGTCCATCAATATATAGAAAGTACTGCAAAAGAACAGTACATATGAAATATATAAACGGGCTCAAGCCCGGTACATCAGAGTCCTCACTACAAATCACTCATTGCAGAAGCTATAAGAAGTACTAATCACTCACGGAACTGGTCACAGGTACTCCGGAACTAGACTGGCCCACATCCATGCGCACCGTACTCTGCTGGTGCTGGTCCCTGGACTGCTGGTCCCTGTCTCCCATCCGGAGCTCCTGTAATATTGTGGTTCGAAAACCATTAGTCATAAAGACTAAGTACTATCATCCCCTACCCCTCCCCCCACGGCTCCTAGGCACCGAACGGAGAGGAGGAAAGGGAAGCTACAATGGTGGAGAATAAGCAAGGCGGGTGACAGTGGAACTAGTCTAACAGTAAATATATATTGTATAAGCAGTTAAGTATGAAAGGTATATCTTGCAGTTCGAAAATAGTGAGCAGTAAGGTAAACATGTACTAAATCAATATATATATATATATATAAAAGGACAAGTAGAAATTAAATATGTAACCTTAACTTATATGAATGCTCATACAAAATTATAAGTTAAGGGGTCTTCTGGAAGGCTCCCATCGTATAAAAAGTCCCATACTGATTTATACATTGGGGTGTTGGTTGTATGCAAATATGAGTGTAGTGATATGCTATGTCATGATTCATGCAAGTGCAACTCACGCACACGACTCATGCGCATAGACCTTTAGTTCCCCCTGTTTGGGAAGCTAGCTTCACTCCCAGGAACCTCTGTAGTGGCAAACGGAGACAGTGGGTCAGGCCCCCCACTCCTAGGCTGGTATCCACACTACCGGGCCTAGCCCTTCCGTACGCCCCTAGAAGAACAAAACCTAGAGTATCCGCGTACTAGTGCTGGCTGTATCCACCAGACTTTATTTGGCTAAGTGTCCCACCAGACTTTCTTTGTCTACGTACCGACGTCAGTGTGAACGATAGTAAAATACCAAAGACCCACCACCTGATTCTGTATTTAAACCCTCAAGCCCTCGGCTCCTTGGACTGTCCCGTCCGTTCATCTACCTTCGGAAGCTATCGACTGAAAGACAATTAAACTAATCTACTCAACCTCCCTAACTACCGGGGGTGTGTGAATGTGAAACTCTAGTTATACTAGTTGCTTTTTTGGTTTATTATTCCTACGGTTTACGTTAGCCCAGGACTGCCCCCAGTATACCCCGTGAAGGGCTCTCAAAGGGCACTAGGAACTATGATGGTAGCTGAAGCCCATCGTTCCCTTTCACAAGGCACTTACTTTTATTGGTTATTACTCATTACCCGATCCCTTTTAAATTACTTTGGATCTAACCCTAGTGTATTAAGACTCTTCCAATCCTACCGGGGAGGACGATCTTTCGTTGGTCCCGAACACCTCTTACGACTAGACAACCTACCAACCTATCCTCATCTTGGCTATTGAGGATGCATTTATAAACATTTCCAAACCATTATACCAATATCCAAATCCTCTAAGTTCATCCTGCAGCTTAATCCAGCAGTTTTTACTAAACGCAGACCATCCTAAGCTATATGAGATATACAAAGGGAGGTACTCCAAATTGTCTTCCAAAATTCCTATAAACTTTACTGGAGGTCTATCATGACAAGTTTAGTCTAAAATCAGAGATTCATAATTTTTCTAATTAATTTGATATTTATTGAATTTTCCCAAATGTTTGGCCATGGGCAATTTTGAACATGAAATATATGATCTACTCAATTAATGGCCACCCAAAAATTTTGATAACTAAATAACAGAGATATATTATTATATACTAATTTCCATAATTTTTCAAAAACTATTTGACCTCTAATTAATTTATCCAAAATAATTCCCTTAATCGTATGTAAAGAAGGAAGTACCAAAATTATTCATCAGAAAATTATATAAAAGTTATAGAATCTTAATATGGTACAGAAAGGGTCATTGTGCAAAAATCATAATTTACAGGCTTGCTAGACACCAAAATAAATTTAATTAAATTTTCATGGGAAACAATACTTAATAAACCAACACTTAGAAATAATCTTCCAAAAATCCCATAAAAATTCACAGAGTTTTAAAACATAGTAAAAAGGCATTTGGCTAAAGTTCATCAATTTCCAGCAAGTAGTTATTTCATAATAAATTCCTTAGTAAATAATACAAATTACTAAATTGTTAATAAAGTATCCAAAATAATAATCCTAAATTCATAACAAAATCTCCAGAGCTTGTACTAACTTTAAACACTATTCTACCCAAATCTCATCACTGTTCAGTGAGTTTTAGTGACATTTTCTATCACTACAAGGTTTGTGCCCTAAATTAGGGTTAGGGTTTTGAGGGACTTATTTACCTAAAAATCCATTTAGATTTCTGCAAGAGGATTCTAACTACCCTAGAATCCTCTCCACCAAGTTTCAAATCATATCAAGGTAATTAGACCACCTGCCCTTCACAATCTACCAAGAACCATCCTTAGGGTTTGGTCTTGGGTCCTAGGGCAAATCTACCCCAATCCTCCCCATCTCCCATGGGAGGGTGTTAGAGGTCATTCCAAGTCAGTGGTCATAATCTCAGCCTCTTTTGAGGTGATTTGACCATTCAAATCACAATGTGCACTTTTGACCTAAAAATCCCTTAATAGGGCAAAGCTTAGGTTTGTTCATTTCCAATCTAAAACATCTCCAAATGAGATGAAAAATTAAATAGAGCCTTATGATGAACTTAGGGACCCCTCACTAAAATTTGGGAGGGTTTGGAAGTCATTAGGCCACCTGATTAATTTATATAATGATTATTAAATTTCACTAAAAACTATAGAAAAATATTCTCCAAAAATTCCCATTTTTGGAAAGGACCTAGGTATAGCTAGGGTAGACTCCTGCCCAAATTTCATATCATTTGGACAAGGTATGAAGGGTGGGCATCCATTTGAATCTCAGGATATCCCTAGGTATAGGTCCCACCAAAATGGGTTCTGTGGTCAAACCACTTACCCAAACGAGTTGAAATAAATTTTAAAATAATCTAGACTCGAAGGGCTACAACTTCTGTGACTGGTCATTTTTCCTAAAATGGCTTATAAGGGCCTCATTTAATGACATCAAAATGAGATTGATAAAGGATAAATAATTACTATAAATTATATATAAATATATATCATAAACCATAATTTCACTGTTCATCTTCTTAAAAACCCGAAAAACAGAAAACCCTAAAACGCATAAAACCTATAGCTTTCTAAGTGGATTTCTCGTCCACCCAGCCGTCTCCCTGGCCGGCCACCACCACCACCTCCGTTGGGGTGAGGGCTACCGTTAGGGGGCGGCACAGCCGCCGGAGAGGCGGTTTCCGGCGAACCCGTCCACCATGAATTTCGGAAAAACCATGGAAATGCTCACCCGATCCAGCTCTTTTGAGCCCGATATCTCTCTTAATAATTCCTAAGATCTATTCATAGAAGAAGAGGTAGAGGAGGACCTTGTTCGCGGGTTGGAGGCGTGCAGATCGACGGAAAGCCATTAATGGTGGAGGTGTTGCCGACGCTCTTCAACAGCACGCAGAATTCTCTCGTCTCCTTCGGGCAAGGTGTGGAAATGAATGCTTGAGGTCTAGGGAAGCTTTTAAACCAGTAAAAGGGGGAGGGGGAAGGCCTAACCGATGGTGGCCATTAATTGTCCATAAAGGCAATTTCGGCCACAGTGCAGGGGGGCTGAACACGGCTTAATCCAGCCAAGTAACAGCTGGAAACTCCTCCTCTTCCCTAGAGGAGTTGAATCCAGCCATTAAGGAGGAGGGGAAGGGGCCATGGCATCAAATGCCATCAATGGTCGTGAAAGCTGGTTCACGGCCATGGTCGTGGCTATTCACTCACTGTTTTCAAAACTGACGCCACGTGGCATTCACCGGTCAACATTTTAAAATAAACTTAATTGATTCTTAATAAGAGAAACGGCCCAATAACACATTCTGGCCCACTTCCTGGAACGGCCTGGTTCAACTGAACCATCAGCCAAGATAAAACCGCCAGAAAAAAAATCTAAGTAAAATGGCGTTGAGTGAGCTCTGCTCACTCAACGCCACCCAGGCTACGGCGCTGAGTGAGCTCAGCTCACTCAACGCCATCCAGGCTACGGCATTGAGTGAGCTCTTCTCACTCAACGCCATCCAGGCTACGGCGTTGAGTGAGCTCTGCTCACTCAATGCCATCCAGGATACGGCGTTGAGTGAGCTCTGCTCACTCAACGCCATCATGGATACGGCATTGAGTGAGCTTTGCTCACTCAACGCCATCCTGGCTACGGCGTTGAGTGAGCTCTGCTCACTCAACGCCTTCTTGGCTACGGCGTTGAGTGAGCTCTGCTCACTCAACGCCATTCAGCTTATGGCGTTGAGTGAACTCGACGCACTCAACGCCCGAGCCTAAACCCTATTTTAAGCAAATTTCTGACCTACTATTTGCAGACCAAGGTGATTTTCACCTTGAGCCTGGGTCTCTTGGCCTCCTTGGGCTTCCTAGGGTTTTGTCATGACTTGGTCATGACAAAACCTCTCTTAGGGGTCTGGTCAGAAATGGGATGTTACACTCAACACCTTCAGCACTCCAAACAAAAGCGTTGAGTGGTGTAGACACAACCAACACTGCGTTGAGACGCCACGTTGAGTGATGTGCACACCGCTCAATGCCGTCAGCAATCCTAAGTAAAGGCTTTGAGTGGTATCGACACCACTCAACGCCGCGTTGAGTGGTGTGGACACCACTCAACGCCGCCAACAATCCAAAGTCAAAGTGTTGAGTGGTGTCGACACCACTCAACGCCACGTTGAGTGGTGTTAACACCACTCAACACCGTCAACAATCTTAAGTCAAAGTGTTGAGTGGTGTCGACACCACTCAACGCCGCGTTGAGTGGTGTTAACACCACTCAACGCCGCGTTGAGTGGTGTTAACACCACTCAACGCCGCGTTGAGTGGTGTTAACACCACTCAACGCCGTCAGCATTCCAATCTTTTCCAAGTTAAGGCGTTGAGTTGCGTTGAGATCACTCAACGCCAACACCATCCCGCAGCGTCTAAGTAACACGGCATCAAGTGCGTTGAGACCACTCAACGCCGCGTTGAGTGGTGTCGAGTTCACTCGACGCTTCGTCGAGTGGCGTCGAGATCACTCGACGTCTAAAGTTTCCCGAGTATTTTTCGTCGAGCTCACTCGATGCCTTTTCAAATGGCGTCGAGATCACTCGACGCCTAAGGTTTTCCGAGTATTTTCTAAGTTAAATTCGTCGAGTGGCGTCGTGTTCACTCGACCCACTTGACGCTTCCTGATCCTTGAGTCAATTTTATTGACTCAAAACATGTTCAAGGGGCCTAGCACGAAATGGATTGTTACAACGAGGATGTCAACATGCTAAATGCAAAGTGCCTCAATCATTTTCCTGGAGTGGAGACCACTTACTACTCCTTTTGACTCTATCAATGATGATTTTAGAAACATATACCTACTTGAATTATTGAACTCTATTAATCCGGGGAATCTACCTGCACACAAGTTGAACTTGAAAAAAATGCGTACCTATTATGCTTCTCTGAAACGTCGACCAAAAAATTGGATTATGCAACGGCACGAGACTTATATGTAGAAGCTTTGTTAGGAATGTGATCTAAGAATATATTCTTGGAGGCAGATTCAAAGGTCATAGAGTGTTTCTTCCACGCATGTCACTCAATAGTGCAGAAGATGCTAGAATGCCGTTCAAATTGACAAGGAAGCAATTTCCAGTGCGTTTAAGCTTCGCACTTTCAATTAACAAGTCTCAAGGTCAAATAATTGGTAATGTCGGAATATACCTGCCAAATCACATGTTCAGTCAAGGCCGACTATACGTTGCATTATCGCGTGGGGTCTCAGAAATTACAACAAAGATTTTGGTCAAAAACTTTACGATCGTCGGTGAAGCAGGCTTGTACACTAAAAATATCGTCTATAAGGAGGTATTCGATCTTATTATGAGAAGATTGACAAATTCTCAGTGATATAATTAGCACCCAAATATCCTCTAACTTAGAGTGAGGATTCATTCTCCATTCTCTCAAAGAAATCTGGCCCATTCAACCAAAGTTATACTTCTCCATCTGTAATTTTCCTTAATTGTAGCACAAACCATTAATGATTTATCACTGCGGTTTGCTGTACATAACCGCTGCGGTTTGCAAGGTCAAATTCGGGGCAAAGCCGGGGCGGTTTGCTGCAGCAAACCGCTGTAAAGCCGCATCAGTTTGCTGCGGGAAATCTGCGGCGGCTTGCAGCAGATAGCCGCGGCGGCTCGCTGCAGATAGCCGCGGCGGCTCGCTGCAGATAGCGCGGCGGCTCCCTGCAGATAGCCGCGGAGGCTCCCTGCAGATAGCCGCGGCGGCTCCCTGCAGAGCCGCAACGGGACTCACCGGTTTGTAATTTTTACTTTGATTCAAATGAATCATGTTGTGGGTTCTTGCTCAATTTTTAGCACTACTAACATCAAGAAATTTTGCCCTTGCTATTTAAATTTTTCACTTTGTTATCGTAGAGTTGTAAGGGATGTTAATGAAGAAATTAGAGTAAAGAAGAATTTCTTTTCTATCTTTTTCGCAGAATCAGTATCATTTATAAATAAATTTTACTTGGATTAGGTATCAGAATCTGCCTGAGCATATCTTTGATAATCCTATGCATTGTGTATGGGATACAACTAGCAAAGGTTCTATGCTATTGTCATTGCACATTATTCGAGGGGCATAGTGAGTAATGATAGGTACTATTCTTGCCAGCATATAGAGCGTACTTGTGAGAGAGCGAGATATGCTTTGTTATTCATGATGTCCCATGCAAAGATTGAATTTAGGACATCTTGTAGAATTTTATAGTTTGGGTTAAAATATTTATTTGTATGCAAAAAACATAGTGGAAATGCTAATTTATACTTGAATTAGATGATCTCACGCAAATGAGAGTCACTGTACTTGCAAATAGTTGAGTTTATATA
Source organism: Platanthera zijinensis (assembly GCA_039513925.1). Classification (NCBI taxonomy): domain Eukaryota; kingdom Viridiplantae; phylum Streptophyta; class Magnoliopsida; order Asparagales; family Orchidaceae; genus Platanthera; species Platanthera zijinensis. The sequence goes on from CM077091.1 coordinate 127,966,893, forward strand.
ACTTGATTACTGAACATCACAAATTACTAACATAGTTAATTACTTAAGTATTGATGTTTGCTTTATTGATTCTATACTTATGCGAAGGTTCGTTATGAAATCTCCCTCTATTATATTCTTTTTTTATTGATTCATTACCCCCAATAGGATTAATATCTTCACTCTATTTAATTTCAATGATTTATGAGGTTTTGTGCCTGGGTCAATTTGTGTCGGAAGGCTTCGTGTGAGTCCAAGACTTGGCTTTTATCCGTTGAATTCACTTTGATAGTTTATTATTATTTTGTGTTTTCTGCAGTTGATCAACCCAAATGTCATCGTGGAAATAGTGGACAACACTGATGATTGTCGCCAAGGAAAACCCGACGTCGTAAAGGATAAATATTTAGTTGGTAGGGAGACTAAGGTCATTCTTAGAGACGGCTTGTCCCTCATGGAATAAGACTCCATTCGGAGACTTGTTGTGCCCAAGATTCTCTACAAAATGCATTTGTAATGATAACTTTAGAGATGCTACTAATCTACCTCAGCCATTCAAAGTGAATTCAATGGTCTGCATAAACTTTTTATATATTGCTATTATTATTTGTTTTTTTAATCTGAGAAACTATATATATAAGGAATGTTGAGAGTAATTTGCCAGCAGGACACGTGTGTGTGGGACCGACCCCGTGGCTTTCCCCATCGCGTTCCTGGTCTGGGTGTTGACCCCGGTGGGCCCCCTGTGGCGGAATATCCCCGCGGTCCTGTGGTTGGGATTAGTCCCACATCGCCCGCAGCGCCTGCTCCTCCGTGTTTATGTACCCCGCCACCCTTCATCTCAACACCTGGGTTTTGAGATGCGATATGGGTTGGCGGGTTCTCACATGGTATCAGAGGTTGTACGGTTGTCCTGCTGCGGGGGTGTGTTGAGAGTAATTTGCCAGCAGGACACGTGTGTGTGGGACCGACCCCGTGGCTTTCCCCATCGCGTTCCTGGTCTGGGTGTTGACCCCGGTGGGCCCCCTGTGGCGGAATATCCCCGCGGTCCTGTGGTTGGGATTAGTCCCACATCGCCCGCAGCGCCTGCTCCTCCGTGTTTATGTACCCCGCCACCCTTCATCTCAACACCTGGGTTTTGAGATGCGATATGGGTTGGCGGGTTCTCACAAGGAATATATTAGAATTTTGAGAATTATAATTTGAAGGAATTTCTTTAGTAAATATTGTCATGCGCAGTTGGAGTTGGAGATGCGAGATTGGCTCAAAATGCATGCTTATTTAAAAATTTACAGTGACATTTGTGAATTCTTTTTATTTGTTTTTCAGCTCTCACAGATATTTTTTAAAAAGCTTAAATAGACATGTGTTTATGCTCATGTATTGGGGGAATTTTTTCTATGGGTGAGCTACATATATTTAAGGTCTCAACTCAAAATGCATACATCTGTGAGTTAAAAGACATCATTTTGAAGGTTGTGGATGTAGATGTGTTGATCTGATGAATGTTTCATTGAAAAACTGTATGGACAAAAGGTAGAGATTTACTAATAGTCAACGAACATTTGATATTGTCTTGAATGTGGCACATGAGTGTAATCACCCCCAACGAGTGTCGCCGCCCACTATGAGTGTTGTTCCTCCCGACAAGTGTTGCCTCCCCCGATCATGGTCGTTGCCCATGACCAATGACGTTGTGGAGAGGGGCGGAACCGAATGATGCCACCTGACAAAAGTTGTCGCTTGCCAAAAGTTACCGCACTTAATGTTTGCCAAATGAGGGGACATTTGAGAATTTTTATGTGGGTGCAGCCCACTCGAAAGCGAGCAAAGCCCTCTAAGAGTTGGCTCGAATGCGGCGCAGTCCGCTCGAATGCGGCACAACCCGCTCGAATGGGGGCACAACCAGCTCGAATGTAGGCACAACCCATTTGAATGCGGAAGCAATCTACTAAGAGTCAAATGAACTTGAGTAGTTTGGGCGGCAATCACAAAAAATAGTGTAGGAGCGGTTCTCATAAAATTCAATGTCGATACAAAACGACGGGCAGTACACTACCAAACTATATAGGAGTGGCTCACTCCATTAAAGTGTCACCGCCCCCTATGAGTGTTACTGTCCCCGACAAGTGTTGCCGCCCCCGATTATTATCATTGCCCACGACCACTGTCATCGTGGATATGGGCAGAACTGAATGATGCCGCCCAACAAAAGTTACTGCTTGACAAAAGTTACCGCCCACTTAATGTTTGCCACATGAGGGGACATTATGAGATTTTCTATGCGGGCGCAGCCAGCTCAAATACATGTGCAACCCGCTCGAATATGGGCAAAGCGCGCAAAGAGTCGGCCCGAATGGGGCGGGCGCGGGCGCGGCTGAGCGAATCTGAACCACTTAAATGGAAATATAGTGGTCATATAATTTAGTTATTATATGAGACCTACTTTCAATGTTGGTCGTTGATTTAATATTTTCTGGCTCCGATCTGATTAGATCATAACATCTCAGCCATTCGATCAGATGAACGATTCTGTACCGTCCATATATTTTTTCTAGGCCTCCTAAACCTAAGATTATAGGATGCCCTAAACCTATAAATTTTATAGGACTCCTACCCACAGAGTGGATTTAGTCTTTTACCTCTGTAATTTCAAAAAAAAACAACAACTGGGTAAGCCACCATTTTTTTCCATTTAAGACTCATTTAACAGCCCATTTCGGGTCCATAATTCAACCCGCAGAGCTGCAATGTCCAATTTCAAATATTGATGGCCGGGTTTTCTATTTAAACGCAAATTTACATTACGCTCCTAAGTATGATGTGAGACTACTTTATTTATTCTCGAAATTGCCTTCCCTTTCCCTGTATGAGACTAAACGAAACAAATCTTAAAAAAAAAATACTCACATGCCATTATAAATAATTGAGAATAATTGTTAATACGTATTATTATATATATTACATATTCGAAAAAATAACTCATATTATTATATAATTACTGTGTCATATTAAGGGCCAACCGCTAGCATTTTTTTTAATAAAAAAAAGTAATGTTATATAAAAGATATTAAAGGCGCTGGACAATTATATTAAATATTTTAAAAAAATTAAATATTAAATTATTTAAAATATAAAGAACACTATTTTTAAGTTCAAAAAATGAATAGGGGCGGGCGGGGAGCAGTGGCGGATCCAGAAAATTAATAATGGGGGTGCACAATTTGATAATGGGGGTGCACAATTTTTTTTTAAAACGCGTCATTGAATTCTATAAATTATAACATGGGAGGCCAGACATCAACTTCCTTCAAAAAAAAATTAAACGTTTCAATCTTATCAGAGTTGTTTCTCCCTCATCTGCTCACCGTTTTTGACGTATAAGTAGTCAAAATTCATTGCCTCGACGAGAGGAATCCAAATACACTAACCATTTTGAAAAATAATGGAGGTGCTAGTGTCCCTCGGGCCCCCCTCTAGATCCGCCCCTGGCGGGGAGCCCGTCGGGGGGGAGTACTGTCTGGCGAAGCACAGGGTTACTTCAAAAATTAAATAGGTGGCGGGCGGTTATTGTCGCGCGGGGCACAGGGTTACTTCAAAAAAAATAGGGGCTGGCGGAGAGGCTGCTTGAATGCTGGCACAACCCGCTTGAATGCAGACGCAACCCGCTAAGAGTTAGCGAGCACAGGAGAAGCCCATGCGGAGCTGCTCGTGTGTATATATATAAGTGATATTTTAGCGCGATTTGTGGTTTTCGGGATTTAGACCCCCAAATGTATCTTGTTTGAAAAAGTGATCAACATGAAAGTTGTAGATGCGATCTACACTTTTTGATTTGAAGTCGTTTAGGTCCCCGATTTGAGCCCCGAAAAATGTCAAGCCGAAAATCTGACGTTTAGGCCCCCGACTCGTTGTGTGTGTGTATATATATACAAGCAGTCGTGCACGGGGGACCCCGTGCGGGCCACATTTGTCGTGGGAGGCGGCATTTGTCGTGGATGTGACATTTTTTGTGGGCGCGACAATTATCATGGTTGCGACATTTGTCGTGGAGGCGACATTTGTCGTGGAGGGGGGGGGGGGGGGGGTGACATTTGTCGTGAGAGTGACATTTTTCTTGGGGGCGACATTTGTCATGGGCGCGACATTTGTCGGGGGGCGACATTTATCGTGGACGCGACATTTTTCGTAGGGACAACATTTGTCAAAGGGGTTGATTTTGTTGTTGGGGCAACATTGATCGCGGGCATTAAAAACGCATGGGCGGTCTCCAATTTGGACATCTTCCTTTTGAAGTTGTCAGAAAATAAATAGAATAAGTAGATTTCAGCAAAATAATTTCACTAATGCAGCACAATGTGATTTTGTCCTAAGATCGATACTTAAAAATCTCTAGAGTATATTCAGCAAAATATGCAAATAATTAATTAATTCACCTGGGAATATAAATCTCTAAAAAAACAACATAGATAGAGCAAGTTACCTTCTATAAATAGAAAAGATAGACTTGAAAAAATATATACTGTCAAGATATGAATAGCTTAAAGCAATAAATATATTTGTTTAAATATAAATGATTAACAAATCATATAAGTTACCTATTAAAACACAGAAACTGATCACAGCAACATAACTGTAAATATTGTAAGATCTGAGAAGAAGTTTTAAGTGTGGCAAACTATGGTTTTATTGAGCATACCATTACTATGCAGATACACATATATTTATAGCTTTGTCCACATGGGTATAAGCGTAATTTTACAGGATAAGAACTCGGGATTTATAACATATCCTTTACATTTTGTTTTACTGCAACTGTCTTCTTCTTTGTCTTGTCGCAGGTGTTGCACTTAGGGCTCCTGCTGAGTTTTCCCGTCTCTGATTCCTTCATGGCTGTGTGTGCATTCGTTTCCTTTGGTCTTGGATTGGCCTATGTCATCATCCCTCCCGTTGGCCAAGCATATATTAACCCCGATTTTACTTCACAGTTGCGTGAATCGTAGATGCGGAAGAGGTTTTGTAAGTAGATCTGCAAATTGATTTTCTGTAGCACAATATTTCACCTCTATAGTCCCTGCTTCGACTTGCTCACGAATGAAGTGAAATCGCAAGTCGATAGGTTTACTACGCTTTTGCGTGATAGGGTTTTGTGCAAGTAAGATCGTTGAAGTATTATCGCAATGGATAATCGTGGGGTTTTTGCTTTTAATGCCGTTTAGATCTTGCAGGATTTGTTGGATCCAAAGGCATTCACAGCTGGCAGTGTTGAGCGCCATGAATTCGGCTTCTGTTGTTGAAAGGGCCACCGTAGGTTGTTTCCTTACTCCACATGTTACCGGTTTGCTTCCAAGTAAGAATAGAAATCTAGTAATACTTTTTCTAACATCCACGCTTGTTCCTCAATCTGCATCTGCATATCCAAGTAAATCATTGTGTTCTTCTGGTAAGTAAGAGAGACGGTAGTGTTGTGTGCCTTTTAAGTATCGGAGAATACGGTGAACTGCAAGTAGATGAGATTTATTTGGGGATTGCATAAACCGTGAGACTTGATTTACAGCATGTGCAATGTCCGGTCTTGTGTGGGATAAGTACAGTAAAGAGCCAGTAAGGGATCTGTAGAGAGTTGCATCAACCAGTTCTTGTTCTCCAATATCTTTCTTAAACTTTCTTTGGCTAGCATAGGTGTTAATGTAGGGTTGCACTGCTCATAATTTGCCTTTTTTAAGAGATCCAGAGTAAATTTTTGTTGGGATAGAAAAATTCCCTTGGATGTTGTTTGAACTTGCAGGCCTAGGAAATACTTCATCTTGCCTAGGTCTGCCATCTCATAAGTGCATTCCATCTGCTTTTTGAACTCATCAATCATAGCTGGGCAATTTCCCGTGACTAATATGTCATCTACATATAAACCCACTATCAATTGCTTAGTATCATTCCATTTGATATAAAGTGAAGGGTCACTTTTACTTCTACTGAAGCCCTGTTGAAGGAAGTGGGTATCTATGGCTGAGTTCCATGCTCTTGGCGCTTGTTTAAGGCCATATAGAGCTTTAGAGAGTTTATATATTTTATCTTTATCTATCCTTGATGCATAAAGCCTTGGGGTTGTTGTACATAGATTTCTTCTTTTATTTCTCCATTTTAAAAAGCATCTTTTACATCTAAATGATAGATTGGATACTTTTTTGGGTTGCAAATGCTATAATCAATCGAATAGTATCCATTCTAGCTATAGTGCAAAAGTCTCTTCATAATCTACTCCCTGTTGTTGAGAATAACCTTTGACTAATAGCCGGGCTTTATACTTTGCAATATCACCAGTTTCTGTGTATTTTGTTTTAAAGAGCCATTTGAGGCCTATTAGACATTTCTTGGGAGGAAGGTTTACTAAAATCCAAGTTTTATTGTTTTCAATGGTTTGCCATTCTTATTTCATTGCTTGTTTCCATATGGGTTGCACACAAGCTTCTTCATAGTTTGAAGGAGTTGATACTATCAGTCCTATTTTTGTCTCTTGATAAATCTCATCTAATCTTCGAGTTCTAATGGGAGTTAGGGAAGGTGATGTTGAAGTGAACTCGGGATGGGTCTGAATATCAGGAGTCTGGACTGTGTTGGTAGGTGTTTCAGGTGGTGTTATAGTGGCTTGTCGAATTGGACTTTGGAACTGATGATACGTAATATTGGTGGGATGTTGGAGGGTTGCAGGTTCAGTTGTCCAGTTCCACTTAGCTATTTCATCAAACAGAACATTTCTGGAGACTATAACTTTACTAGTGCATGGATTGTAAAGTCTATAGGCTTTTGATTCCTCACTATATCCTATAAAGATACACTTCTCTCCTTTACTATCTAACTTGTCTCTTTTTCCAGCTGAGATAAGGGTATATGCTAAGCATCCAAAGATTTTTAGATGAGAAATAGTAGGGGTTCTGTCAGTTAACAGGTAGTAAGGTGTCAAATATTTCAGTGTTTTAGTGGGAATCCTATTTAGCAAATACGTAGCTATTTGGGTAGCTTCAGCCCAAAAGGTTTTGGGGGGAGCTTTGGTTTGCATCATAGCTCTTGCCATCTCCATAATTGTGCGGTTTCTTCTTTCCACCACCCCATTCTACTGAGGAGAATAAGGGGTCGTCAGCTGCCTTTGTATTCCTGCATCTGTACAAAAAGTATTGAATTGGGTAGAAGTAAATTCTCCCCCACGGTCTACTCTTAAAATTTGGATATAACATCCTGTTTGTAGTTCTAATCTTTTCTTGAACATTTGGAAGGTAGGTAAGGCATCTGATTTATATTGTAAATGATATAGCCATAAGTATCTACTAAAATCATCTATAAATAATAAATAATACCATTTACCTCCTATAGAAGTAGTTGATGCAGGGCCCCAAATATCTCCATGAACTAATTCAAGCAGTCTTGATGAGGTAATCTCTGTGGCTGTAGGGAAAGGTAGTCTATGTACTTTACCATAACCACAGTCCTCACAAAATTCTGTTTTGAGCTCGGAAATTGCTGGCAGACCTTTGATGAAAGATTTTCTTTGCATATTTTGTATAGCTTGCTAATGAAGGTGACCAAGCCAATGATGTCACAAGGTTAGAGGAGCAAGGTAACTCTGCTGTTGGCATGAGAAGGCCTTATGTCCTATATTTGCAAGATAGATAACATATAGTTGGTTTTGGGTTTGATCTGCTGAGGCTAGAAGCTCACCTGAGGCAATGTTAATAATCTGAGCTCCTTCTTTTGTGAACATTATCTTATATCCTTTGGAGACCAACTTCCCTACGCTTAATAGATTCTGGGTTAGGGTAGGCACATACTTTACTCCTTCTAACTGTTTTACTTGACCAGTTTTATCTTTTATGTGTATGGTTCCAGTTCCTTCAATAAGTGCAGAGAGTTCATTTCCAAGAAGAACTTGAGCTGTGGCCGAGGTATCCAATTGGGAATATAGGGTTTAACAAACTTCCCTATGCTTAACAGTTTGGCATCTTCTTTAGGTGAATTCCAGCAGTGTTGAGCTGAGTGATTTTGAATTCTATAGTTTTTGCATCTAAAAAAATAGTCCTTGGACTGATGGTTTGTTTTTTTTACATATGATGCAGTATTTATCTTCCATGATGTTTTTGGTTTTCACAGGGGCAAGTTTCCAAGGCTTACCTTGAGGCCTTGGTGTCTATTTTCCTGCAGTTGCTCCTTTGTGGAATTGTTTTCCTACAGGTTTAACACTTTGTAGATTCATTTGAAGTGCTTGGTCTAACTGTGCATTTGTCCCTAGTAATCTTTCTTCATGGGGTTTTAATGAGCCCATGAGGGCTTGTAGATGCAAAGTACTTAGATCCTTTGACTCCTCTATTGATGTTATTATTGGATAAAAACTGCGCAGAAGTTTAGGAACAATTTTCTTGTCATCTATGGTATCTCCCAAGCTACGAATTTGGTTGATAATATGTAGAGTCCTGGTGAGCAGTCCCTCTACTTTTTCTCTAGGTTTCATGGATAGATTTTAAAAATCTCGCCATAGATTTTGCATTTTTAAAGCTATAACTTTAGTATCTCCTCTATATTCCTCTTTGAGCGTGTCCCAAACGGCTTTTGCCGTTTGTGCACCCATAATCCTGGGAAATACGGTTTCAGATACTCCTTGAAAGATTAGACAAATAGCTCGTGCATCTTTTTGTTTTATTTCCTCTTCTAATTGAGTTGCTTTTGATGTATCAGTGACCTTGGGAGGTACAGGCCCAGTGGATACTATGTCCCATAAACCTTGGGAAATAAAAATAGCACGCATATGCACACTCCAAAAGTCATATTTCTCACCTGAAAATACGGGAATAGTAGTTTGAGATAAAGAGAAGCTTGATGAGGCCCTAACCTTCAATGATGATCTCAGATAATTTGATGGAGCCTCGCTCTGATACCAGTGTAAATATTGTAAGATCTGAGAAGAAGTTTTAAGTGTGGCAAACTATGGTTTTATTGAGCATACCATTAATTTACAGATACACATATATTTATAGCTTTGTCTACAGGGGTATAAGCGTAATTTTACAGGATAAGAACTCAGGATTTATAACATATCCTTTACATTTTGTTTTACTTCAGCTGTCTTCTTCTTTGTCTTGTCGCAGGTGTTGCACTTAGGGCTCCTGCTGAGTTTTCCCGTCTCTGACTCCTTCATGGTTGCGTGTGCATTTGTTTCCTTTGATCTTAGATTGGCCTATGTCATCAATAACTCCCTATCGATTAACAACTATAAATCTAAGAAGTTATGATATCTGATTAACAACTGTTTCTTCAACAGAAACCTGGAAATAAATCTGAGAAACTGATTAATAGCAACTGCAGCACACAATATTTGATTTCACTGATTTAATTACAGCAAAAACTGATTAACATCAACAGCAACCTGGAAATAAATCTGAGAAACTGATTAATAGTAACTGCAACCCTCAACATTTGATTTTACTGATTTAATTTCAGTCTGATTTGCACCGGCAGTGATCTCAGTGGTTAATTGCAATAAACATTTTAGTGATTTGTCCATGTTCTCACTGAAATCACGGCCTATTTCATGATCTAACACCTTAAGAGCATGAAGAAATCACAGCCTATAATAATTTCATTAAAAATTTTAAAAAAATGCTACAGAAATTAATCACTGAACTACTGAATAAAGAATTTTAAAACTCCTAAACAACTAAAATTAACCACTGAAATCAAAACGGTGATCTCAAAATCACCGAACTCCTAAACAATAGGGATATCTAAACAATAGGGATAACAAATATAACTTAGATATAAAATTTTCACCTCTATTTAACGGATAACAAATATCAACTTAGCATGAAGGCTATGCTCATACCTTTTCTACCACTGCCTTCAACTGAAATCGGACAATGGATAGCAGAGATGTAGAGCGGTCGAGGCAATGGAAGATAAAACGCTTACCCCTAAAATAATGATGAAGATAAAGTGAGAGAATAGGGACTTACCTTTCGGAGGACCAATCTCCTGTGCAGGGAATGAAGAACGCTCACCAACAGGTAGACTTTGCCCTAATGTTGCGAGAGTAGAGTAGAGCGATTTGGAAGCTCGATTTGAAGATGGCGGATCTGGTCGTCGAGGAGGAATCCAGATCTGGAGATGAGGAGAAGTGTGTGCAAGCGAAACCCTAGGTTTTGAAGCGGAAATGAGAAGCAGAAGTCACTCAGGATGAAATGAAGACGGGCCGAACTCCTGGACGGCGACGAAACTCCTGAACGGCGTGAGCAGGAGTATACCGCAGTGGGAGAAGAAGCATGCGAGTCGCCGGGATGAAATGAAGACGGGCGAAACTCCTAGATGGCGACGGAACTCCTGGAAGGCGTGAGGAGGAGTATGCCACAGCGGGAGAAGAAGCACTCGAGTCGCGGGAGGAGGGATTGCGATGCCCTACCTGCGCAGAAGAACCGAGGAAGAAATTGCGGCAATCACGATTTTGAGGTGGGCGAACAGTGCAGGGAATCAATAAATGACCGAAAAGAAACAAAAGATTTAAAAAACAATAAGCTCTGAGCCGGACAAAAGACGAAAAAGCCCTTAAATTAAAGCCCAAATTTGCTTAAATGAGGGTATTTTGGGATTTAAATGTTACACCATAAAGTGATTAAGGGTTTCCTTATATATAAAAGATATACACACACGAGTGACAGTGCCCTGGGCCCCCCATGCCCCGAAAAATGTTGCTAACTCTTAGCGGGTTGCGCCCGCATTCGAGCGGGATGCGCCCGATTTCGACCAGGCTACGCCCGCATTTGAGCGGAACCTCCACCCGCCCCTTATTTATTTTTTAAAGTAACCCTGTACCCCGCGCAATAATACCCGTCCCCCGGAGGCCTCCGCACCCCCCCCCCGGTCGGGCCTCACTCTTGTATCACTGAATCATACTGAAATTCTATAAAATAATACTTTTTAAATTAAAATCAGTCTCTCGCACCGCATTTTCCATTCTTCCCTTCCAACCCTAACGCTCCAGGCTCACTTCAGCCGGGGATTCCGCAGACCTCGCCCTCACATCTATGACGGTGGAAACCTCAGCAGGAGTGGCTCAGTGTCCATTCTCCGACGGTGGCAGCTTTGCCGATTTCCGTCGGCGCAACTGGTCTCCTTCCGGACGACGGATGACGCAATCTTCTCGCAGTCCTCACCCTTCTTTATGGCTGTGGCGTCCACGCCAAGTTCAACATCTCCATTCTCCACTAGCATTGGTATCCTCGGCGAGGTCGATGTCGTCCTTCTCCTCTCCAAGAATGCAACAAAGGTTTGTTTCTTCCTCTGTGCCTCCTGAGCCCGGACTCCATTTCCCCATTTTTTCTGAGCTTATGATCCTTAAAAGCTTGAGGCCCAGGAAAAGCTTGCTGCCACTTTTCTTGGGACTTTCTCCTGACCTAGACCTCCTTGAGGACATTAGTTAGTGTTTTCTGAATATTGGAGCGTTGCACTTTGTCAGGAAATTAAGAGATTGATATGGATTTGCTTGTTTAGAACATAAATTTTTCTCAGAGGGGAAGCTGGTCCTGAAGCAAAATTCTCTCCTGATGCAAATGATTATGGTGGTGGAAGAGCAAGCATTATCTTGAAGACTCATTGGATCGAATTATGATTTAGAAATGTATTCTTTGGCTTCAAGGTGATGATGCCCATTTCTGTTAGTTTTTTTGTTTTGTTTTTACTTCATCCAAACTTATTTACAACGGGCATATAAATGAGACAGAAATGCTTTGTTCTATAAATTATTTTCTTTAGGTACTAAAATTTCAGTCTACTGCTGCCAATATTATATCAATTAAATTCTTGTGAACTTTATTAATGATGAGGATACACAGAAATAAAGCGTGTGCTTGCATACACGATCTTATGTATAAATGATTTTGGTCTATTATTATAAATGTGGATTAATTAAAATAATAATTAATTGACATGTTATATTTCTTTATTAAATTATTTTCTAGGATTTTTTTCTAGAATTTGGATTGAATTACTAGTAGAGTGATGGACACTTTGTTTAAAAAGTCGATGCTAGTAAATTGTTTCCAGCCATACTATCCAGTTCAAAACCATGGATGGAAAAGCACTAGTTTAACTAAATTTTCTTTGTAAGCTTTATCTTTAACTAGATTTTTTAATGCAAGAAGAGAGGTCTCGCTTCATTACATTTTTTTAATTTGTCATGTATATCCTTTCCTAGTTGCATAATCTAATCTCATATTTTCCATCAAATTCCCCCTTTGGTAGTCTCTTGTTCTCCAATTATGCTCTACTAGACATTTGGGATTGTGGTTCTTTATGATATACAACTGCAAGCTTATTCATAGTCTTGTTATTGGCTACTTCTAGCGTTGCTATTTTTATTATACATTGATTATGGGACCATTAATGCATCCTATACCATCAATCTCTACATAGCAGTTATTTGTGATTGCATAAATAAGGTGTCTTACTGCAAGTATCATTCATCACTAAGACTATTCAATCAACTATCTTTATTATAAGTGTACACAACTTTATGCATAATGCTCAATGTTATATATATTTTTGCATCAAAAAACTACTCAAACATATACCACTTCGTGTGCTGACAAATAGTTTGTTACTAATTAAGTTTTTATTTATTTTTTGCTCAAAACATGCAGGAGGTAAAAGGAAGCCACTAAGTTTGCCTAATCCATCCCAGATTGTGTGTCTGTTAGTCATCATCGCCAATGAACGGTATCGATCGTGTGTTGGGGGACATTGCGAAAACACAACGATCGGAGGAGACCCTCATCTGTCGCTGTCCTGAAATTCCACCGAAATCGATTCTGACCCAAACGCCGTCATTCTATTTGTCAGTATTCGACTGCCCCAGGTGTGAGTCGTGTCTTTGTGGCAAGCAATCTGGAACGTTAAATAAGATTCAGGAGGATTTGATCAAAATACTGCTGAAACTGATCGAGGATGGCACGCACCCTCCTATCCGAATCGATCCGCCCTTGCCACTGTGGAGCAAGCATCTCGACTTAAACGCGTATCTGCTAAAACCATTGTTTGTGATCGATCCGGAATGGCAGTACGACGTCAACGTGACAGCGGGTGCATGTCCATCTTGTAATAAAGTGGGTTTTCTTTTCCGCAAGAAATTCAGCGCCCCGCGAAACATCGATTGCATCAACACCACCGCATTTGCTCTTTGTGCTCGATATGTGTGCAAGAAGTCAAAGAGCTCAGACGGATGTGGTGCCACGTTCATCGATTGCATCAACACCAGCGCATTTGCTCTTTGTGCTCGATACGTGTGCAAGAAGTCAAAGAGCTCGGGCGGCTGTGGTGCCACATTCCATGTCATGGACGACGCCAAAACTGAGAAGTTTATCCCGACGCCCGTCCTTAACTATCCCGTGCAGTTGTTTGAACAGAGCGCGCACGACGTCGGTCTTGTTCAAATGACATATGACTTGTACACATCCCATTCTGGTAGTGCTGATGTCGTCAAGGTGATTCGTTGTGCCCGAAAGACTTGATACATGCGCCAAGCCCTCTATATCGTGGTCACGTGTCATGGTATTTGGAAATGCGCGCTCGAGATGCCGCACTAGGGCAATCGTCGTCGCCTCAGGATCTAACAGTGTTTCCCGATTTTCCATCATTCTTTCAGCATTGCAATGGGTATAATGGCACTCTAGGTCCAGTGGAATCTACACTGACAGGCCTGGTCAACGATTGCATTGCTCGCCAACTCCCATTCTTCAACTGAATGGAAGGCGCCATCACCGGGACTCATCTCTCGACCGACCATCATCACACTATGCCAGGACGCATGAAAATAACAGATGAGTTCAACGGCAGGAAATTCGCCCCTGTTAATGGATTGCACTCTGTCATGAACGAGCGCCAACAAATCCTCTCCCATCAATTCACAACCATGACGGGGAATACAAAACGTCAATCTGTTGGTCGGGGTTTGCTGAAACGTTACAAAACTTATGGTATTGATACGTCGCTGCTCATCATGTACCTGTACAAGTGCTGTGATGATCGGGAATGGCTAGAAGACTTTGAGAACATCATTGTTCTCCTCGACAATCACCACCTGATCACGAGGTATCGGGACAATTCAAATGGCACGGATCGTGCTCACTACGAACAATTCATGTCTGTTATCGCTAAAATCATTTTTGGCACTGGACACGCTCCAATGCGGGAAGGCTCTATCATTGAGGCTGAATTGGATGCATTGTTGGATGACATTGAAAAGTGGGAAATAAAAAAAAATGTGCTCTCATCGAAGCGCATCGTGACGAGCAAACTTCTCGCTTGCCACGAGACGCAAAAAACACATCAAAAATTGCTTAACGCCGCTCGCATCCACATTGACTACCGTCATGGATCGCTTTTTTCGTTCGATTCTACGTCGTGGATCGGGGAATAACGAAAACTTGTGGCGCCATGGACGGGCCATTTTCCTGGAGACCATATCCCTGGAGGAGGGAACTTGTGGCTCCATACCCTTGTCGCTCAAATCAACTTTCGAGGCGAACTCCAATTCGATCCTCGCTGGGCGTATTTACCAATCTCTGCGATGCATATCATTCTCACTCAGTATCTCGCACTATTTCCGACCGATGGCATTAGTCTCTCGCCTAAGTCTTTGTCAATGATGTTTCACATATTGCCTCTCTTGATTGATGATTGTGACGATGAATTTGGATTGACGACAGCGTTTGGACAATCCCTTCCTCAACTACCCAAAATTCTCGCGGGCAACTTGAATCACTTGGAATGGTCGCAGAATCAATCGCTGATAATGCAATTTGGTCGAGTCACACGTTCGATGTGATTGTGTACGATGCCCTTGATATTGTCATCGGTGTTGTCGAGCGGGCTCGCAATGATCATTGCATCGTTGAAGAAGACAATACTGCATTACAAAATGATGGTGATCCAAACCATGCCGACAATGTCGATCCGTTGATTGGCGCCGAATCTGGCATCAAAGTTAGCAACGCGCCCCATTCCATTTAGTCTAATCGCAAGCACCGCAAACCAGGATCAATGTCGCATGAGTGCAACTCTTCATCGAGTCATAATAAGAAACCTCGCAGTCTCAATGCATCGGGTAATGAACGTCAATCGGCATTACAAGGGCTTAATCTCTGGGAAGATGTCATGAGTACTTCACCAATGATCAACCCCTTGGAGCGTCTCTTGCTCCGAACGATTGCTCTAAAATTTCTTCTTCCCGATAAACTCCAAGATCTGAAGGATTTCCCCATTGAATCCTTACATCTTCCACAATTGCATCGAATCTAATCTATTCTTGTATTGGCTTTCGGTAGCACCAATTTCTCTTTCAAACTGTTCATTCGGCCGAAATCGGAACAGGTCCTGAAACAACACCTGGAGGATATGGTTTCCCAGGCCCGATTCAGATTTCTCATTCAATGAGCAGCTCCTAAACGCAGCATCATTAATGCCCTAAATCAAGCTGTGTCAGTGATTGTTCCATTACAGTCCCCCTTGTTGCTAGTTTCAACATTATGTAGTTAGAAGAGACCGTGACGACAACTACAACTCGAATCGTCACATTGGCAACCAGCGACAATCACAGTTCATATCAACCCCATACATCAGATATGCAATCTACGTCTGGACAACTCATTGAAGGATCATCAGACGATATCATTGATCGACTGGTTCGGCAAGAGATTGATGCTGGACATGCTGACAACATTCATTGGACCAAAGTGATTGCTCCCGCGTACGTTCGCATTGCTTCCCTTCATGAGGATCTGCTCAAGATGACCCACAAGGAGATCCAGAATCATTGGGAGTATCTTGCACGCCTCAAGAAGCGTGTGACATCAATCACATCGACACAACCAAGTCGTCATTCCCTTTTGCAATCGCATTCTGAGGCGGCCCACCAGCACGACGATCCAGGCTCCCTCATCATTCCGCTGTTGTCACTGGCCAAACCATCAGTTCTAGCCGTATCTCCGACCACCACGAATTCAAATCAACCGGCCTCTTCTACAGTCATCACACCGACGGAGGAACCTGCTGTGGTCAACACGTCCTCTGTCATAAAGATTGGTTTGCTTCCACCATTTATGGTCAATCAACAATTTCCTAGTTTGAAATTAGATATTGGCAGCCACCGTCCCCACCCCATCTACAGGGGAGCCGTTTTCCCAGACGGAGAAAGAGCTGCTGAATTACTTGCTAACCAGTCTAGCAGAGCGCTCCCGTATGAAATCAGGGACCGGTGATCAAACATCTTGGAAGAGACTAGCCAAGTGTTACTTGTACTGGGCACGAGTCGCGCGGGTATTGGGGATGAACCGGTTTCGGGCCCGATCCGATGGGAAGCTCAAGCAAAAGATCAAGGATGATAACAAGAAAAAGAGCTTGCAACACTCTGCGGAAAGGTAAATTATTAGGAGTTTGAAGGTTCTTCTATGTCACCAATTATTTTTAATTCGTTCTTTATATTGTTCACTGTCTAGATTGCTGATGCGTGGTCTTGTGGAGTAACATTATATGTCATGATTGTTGGAGCATACCCATTTAAAGACACAGATGAACCAATAAAGTTCAGAACAATAATTGGGGTGATTATTTACAGTTTTCAAGTTTTTAAAATGCTCAATTATAATTCTTAATAGATCCGGTGTTGTATAGGATACTTAACGTCCATTATTTGGTTCTACACTATATTTGGATATCATTGGAATGCAATCATCTTTTTTCACGGATATTTGTAGCCAATCTGGAGAAGGTATTGTACTATCACTATTTCTAGCTGTCTGTGAGGAGATATTTGTAATGTATATATATGAATGTGATTTTACATTCTTTAAATATAATCTCTGCCCTATGAATTTGGAAAAAAATGCAATCGTCGTAGGATATATGTTTGACATGACAATGGATAAAACTGTATGGAGTTCCTTAGTTGAAGTTGAATGTTCTCCATTCGTAATCATCATGTTTAATACCATCAACATCGTGCCAAACATACTCATAACCCTATAATATAAAATGGGGGATTGTGAGATTGTTGAGAGAGGAGAACCCCATGCCAGACAATTTGTTTAATGAAAAAGACAACACTGAAGAACTTTCAATTAGCTCCCAAGGTTATTACGTTAGTTTATATATGTGTATGTATATAAAAATATAATCAGGTTCTTATATTTTTGGTATTTTAACTCATTAACCTGTTGAAAATTGTGAAGTGAAAGTGGGGGGTTGATCAGGCAGACCGCACGGCCTGGGTGGACTGATGGTGCGGCCTGGGCGGACTGATGGTGCGGTCTGGGTGGTCTGTTGTTGCGGCCTGATGGTGGTTGAAAGTCTTTAGTTTCAAGGATAGCTAAATCACATAGAGGGGGGGGGGTGAATAGGTTATTGGTCTCTTTATTAATTCTTTTCTTTTCTTTTGGTTTGCTACTTGAGTGGTTAATTCTTTTCTGCTTTCAAGATGATTTACCCTCCACAAAGAAAACAAACACAACACAGCACACAGATGTTTATAGTGGTTTCCCAACTGGGTATATCCACTTTTCCTCCCACCTATCCAACTATCTTATTAGACTAGGCACTTCTCCAAAATGCTCCAAGGAGCTTACACCTCAGACCATCAGCCTTACACTCAGATTCTTCATAGAATCCAAACTCAGAACCCCAAGGGTTCCTACCTCAGAGCCCTGCAGAGCTCCTACAGCTCAGTGATCCACTGATCACCTACCTCAGCCTTCTTTCTAAGGCCTACAACTGAGGCTCTATAGCCCTACAACTTCAGGCACAAATCCCTACTCTCAGAGTGTTGCAGCACTCCTACAACTCAGTACCCTTTCAGGTATCTACAGCTCAGATCCAGGTAAACTGAATCCTACAAGATGAAAGTGGGTTGATGGATATTCTTGACACAAGAGATATTTCTCTATGTCATGTTTCTTGACTGAGATAGACTCAGCCCAACAATGACTATAGGAGATTATATCCTGAGTCTACCTTTATTAAACTAAGATATACTTAGTCTTAACTACTTTTACAGCAACAAGTAATTACTTGTGCTAGAAGCAACTTACAGAACCCTATTCTGCCCTTCTCTATTTCCTGGACTGAGGTGATTCATCCCTATCTTTGACTCCTGAGGAATAGTCCCCTGAGCCTTCATTCAGATATCTGCTTCTTAAAGCTTTCTTCTCTTCACAGCTTCTAGATAAAGATCTTAAGGAGCTTGAGTTGCTAGAACTGTGAAGAACCTACAACAAAGGTCAGCCCTTGGATGCTACCTTATGCTCAGATAAGATACTCTGAACTAGCTTGCTGGTGCAGGTGAGAATGACACCAGCTATCTTGCTGTAGAAGATGTTGATTCCAACAGCTAACTTGCTCTTTTTCTATCTAACCTTGAGCTCCCTGTTCTATTGCTTCACAAAAATGGTAGAGAAGAAGAACAACTGTTACTTCTTTTATGTATTGAGACCCAACGACTCTTTTAGTAATGGGACCCACACATTTAATGCTGTCTACAAATTTCCTTTAACACCAACTGTCGCATAGTAGGTCTGCGGCAACCTTTGTCGCGTACTGTAGTCATCCCGCCACTTATTTGAAATATATTGACTTGTTGACTTGCTAACGTCACCAGCTGTGGACTTAGCAAAAAATCAAGCATCAGAGAATAGGCGTTGAGTGAGTAAGCATCACTCAATGCCAAAACACTTAGACAGATTCACTATCTCTTGGCATTGAGTGAGTCACCTTCACTCAACGCCAAACTACTTAGAATATTGTCTCATTCTAGGCGTTGAGTGATTCAGCTCCACTCAACGCCAATCTTACTTTATCAGCTTTCAGCTGTTTGGCGTTGAGTGAGTAAGCATCACTCAATGCCAAACCCCTTAGACAAAATTCTGTCTTCACTAGGCGTTGACAGCGTTGAGTCAGTAACCTCCACTCAATGCTTTTTGCCTTAATCAATTTTCTGCTTATTCAGCAATATAAGCATTGAGAGCGTTGAGTGAACATGCCTCACTCAACGCTTTCTGCCTTGGCCAATTTTCTGCTTATTCAGCAATATAAGCGTTGAGAGCGTTGAGTGAACATGCCTCACTTAATGCTTTCTGCCTTAGCCAATTTTTTTCTTATTCAGTAGCATGGCGTTGAGTGAGTTGACTTCACTCAACGCTTGTGGACTTAGCCACATTTTAGCTCATTCCAACTTCAGGCTTTTACTACTGTAGCCTATCTCACAGCCTTTTGTTGTATGGCGTTGAGTGAGTTGACTTCACTCAACGCTTGTGGGCTTGGCCATTTTTCTAGCTTGCCACTGCCTTGGCTTTGACTGTATATGCTTCACTCAACGTTATAAGCCATCTGGCATTGAGTGACTGATCTTCACTCAATGCCTGTGTACTTAGACAGTTTTCTGTCTTTCTACCACTTAGGTAAGAACTTACCTGACTTAGCCACTTAGACTACCTGTCCCATCATAGCTTATCAGGACAAACTGCAATCATTCACTTTAAACACAAGTTTGATCACAATATATGTATATATTGTTTTGCTAATCCTTTAAATTCTGGACACTGGGATCAATGGACCCAACAATCTCCCCATATTTGAAGAAGTCAAAACCTAAGCCAATGTATACACTAAACATACCTATGTTATAACTATTTAAATCATATCATCACATCATAATTCAGATAAATCATAGAAATAATCATCACATCATAATTCAGATAAATCATAGACATATCAAATGATGTAGCAGATAAGTCAGACATAGCAAATGATGAGTTAGACAGATCATGATTATAACAAAATGTTGTATTATTTAATCATATAGTGAATAAATGTTTGAGCAATATAAATAGTGTTTCATCCCTAGCCCTGAAAGCAGAACCTGAAACATTTTAAGTTTCAGGTTCCCTTATCATAATTCCACTGCCTATGGATTTCTTTGTCGGCTTGTCTTGGATTTCTTTGTCGGCTTGTCTTCATCTCCAGCTATCTTCTTCCCTTTTTTATCATCTCCATCAGCAGCCTTAGTCTTAGTAGCTTCAGCTTCAGCTTCAACTTTATTCTTTTGTCTCTAAAAATAGCTGAAAGGCTGGGGAAAGTATTTGTATGTTTCCACAGCATCAGGAGCCAAAATATTTGCCTTTTTGTTCTTCCAGAAAGTCCTTCTTTTTGTGTCTCTCTTTTCCATCTTATCTCATTCAATCTTGATGTACCATTTACCTCTATTAGATCTTTTGGCTTTGACCTGGTCCCAAGCAAGCAGAATTATAGATCTGGTCTCTGGGCTCCACTGCTCGAAATCAGGCATCTGTTCCATTTCTTCTCTATATCTCTTTTTTCCTTAGTTTGGCCTCCACTTCAGCATCATCAATGATTCTTTCTTTGATCTGCAGTGACCGCTCTACTGCGGGGCTGAAGGAAGGATTCTGAGCACTAGTAGTCTTCTCTCCCCACTGAGCATTAATACTATTTCTTCAATATACTGAACATATTCTTGATTGTCTTGAACTTGGGCTTCACTACTATACATCCTGTTTAAAGAATTTTGTACATGGTCAGGCATCATTGGGATGTTATTATATTGCAGTGGCTCCATTCCCAATGAGTCTCTCACAGCATTTGTGGCCCAGACCATATTCACAGTATTTGTTCTGATGACATTTCTCTCCCCCTTTTTGATTTCTTCAATTACTTGAGTAGTATAGGAGATGCTAGCTTTGCTTCTTTCCCCTTCCAGGTAGTTAACTCCAGCAGTTACTTGATTTTTAACTTCTAACATGTGGTCATCAAGCATCTTGGTGCAGGCATCCATCTTAGTGAAGATTTCAGTATTTTGTTATTTTCTCAGAATTTTATCATTCTCATGAATGGTCATATAGTTCTTAGCCTAAATCGTTTGATTTTCAACTATAATAGCAATATTCTGATTTGACACATCCAGTTTCTCCATAGTGTAATCTACAGCAAGAGTAGCTCTTGTAAAGAATTTTATTGTTTCTCCTTTCCATAGATTTAGTTCAAACCTTATAGATTTGATCTCAGTTACAAGATCATTTCTAACATCTTTGAGGGCTTCATCCACATAGTTTTCCAATGCCCTTCTTTTCTCATCTAGCAAACCTTTTAGTTGGGCCATGAAGGTAAATGGCATCTAATCAAATCTGGCAGATGTGCCCTCATCCAGAGCTTCAATTTCTCCTTATACAGGCTTGCTCCCTGTTCCTTGAGCTGTTCCACTCTTGTACTGTTCTATTTCTGGATGTGGTGAGGAGTGTGCTTTCTCATCACTATCCTCCTCTTCCTCAGACTCTGATGACATTATATTGTGTACCTCATGACCAGGGAGACTAGAAGATTTCTCCCCCTCAACCACTGCCACACTTTTGTTTGTATGCAGGTTAGCAGCAGCAACATCCTTTGTTGGAGGAACCTCCAGTTGCTCCCCTACAAATAATGCACCATGCATTATTTCTTGCATCAGTTGCTCCCCCATAATTTGAGCAATCCTTCCCTTAGTACTAGGAGTTTCAAGACTTTATCCTGTACTTCCTCATCTTCAGACATAGATATTTGCCTATCTGCATCTTCCAATCTGGAGGCATCATCCCCCATTCCTGCAGATATTTTGTTAACAATTTCCTCTACTATTTTGCAAGCATCCTTGGCTGAAGACAAATCCTCTCCTTCCTCTCTAGCAAATCCAGCTAACCCAACAGCAATCTCATCCACTTCAAGAACTGAATCTGACTCTAGTCTGCTCACACGACTAAGAGGGGTAAGTTCAGACGAGGCGGGTACCTGGATATTCATGTACCTCCTAGACACTTCAACAGATTACGATAGATCAGGATCATGAGGCTCTTCGTCCTCAGATGAGCTGCTAGAGAAGTTGGGATCAATAGTAGCAATTCTCTTCCCATTTCTCTCTACAACTTCTGGACCACGGGGCAGAAGGACCCTGTCCCATCTCTCAATCTTTCTGATGTCCATCCTTCTCATATGGTGTATTCTTGGACCAAGTTTTAGATTCAGAATTTCATGAGCAGTTTCTCGCAGAAATAGTGACAGGATTCTCCCAAAAATGGGTTTAGCCATGTGTTCCACTACTCTTTCAAACACCACTCTTCCCAAATCAGTTATCTTGGACAATATGACCCTATCCATAAGTTTAAACATCCTTTTTGAGATTTTGTCAAGGGAGACTGTTTTGCATATCAGAACTTTCCCAATGACATCGGCTAGAAACTTACCTCTCAGGTTAAGTTCTTTCCTTTGAATTGATCTGGTTGAGTGCTTGGAAAGTCCACACCATTTCATTGCCGATTTTACATTATCCAGCAATAGCTCTTCTTCGTCCTCAGTAGCAAAAAGATTTGGCAGTTGTAGATCCTTGGTTAGCTTTTTGGGCATTAGCTTTATCTTCTTTCCGCTTTCCATGCTCTTAATTTTACTAGCCGAAGCATCCACTTTGGCATTGGAAAACAACTCCAGTACTTCCCCCTTCCACAGAAGATAGGGTTCCGTCAGGACGAAAGCTAGGTTAGATTTCTGCAGAAGATTTAGCACCTGCAAAACTTCTTCCGGAGCATCAACGAATCCATTTCACACCAGTTCTGCACCTTCGAAGAGGAAATCCGGTCCCTTGGGTGCCATCTCTCTAGAGAATTTGAGAAATCAAGTGAAAGAGGCTTTCCGTCGATTTAGCGAATGCGGGTGGGAGAGGGTAAGGAATAGTGACTTGGCGTATTGCACAAGTCCTTCTATTTATAGGTATTTCTACAAAGAAGGCGGAAAGTCACTAATCCATCATTATTGTTTTAAACTTGATCAATGGTCAGGATTGAGTCCCGACATATATCCGCATTCCGTATTTTCTCCAGTATTTGTTAAGTGGGCTTAATTAGCTTAACATCAGTTTTCTTTAGTAATTAAATTTTTCGATTAGCCCCTAACTGTGTTGTCCTAACTTGTAGGGGTAATATAAACTCGCAGTACACAATCTAAATCGTGTTCTATTGGGGTGCAATTAGACAAAATTTTAATAACCTTATATTTATTTCAACTGAGAGAGTATTAGCCCCCAACCTCAATTGACTCAACCAAATTTTGATACTAACCTAGCTTAGTATTCCATATGCAATATGTCTTTGGGTATGTTGAGACAAGTTAAATTTTGTGGCATGGTGAACATGTAAGCCACTAACACATGAATTAAGAAGAGATGTTGTTTTTTATATTTTCTTAGTCATTTGTTTCAATTACCCTTCTCATGCATGAGTAATCAATTTTGAAATTAAGTGCTAGAATAAAAGAAAGATGAATTCTACTTATCTCTGCTCTGTAGACTTGAAGTCCATGCTGGATTCACAGTTTTTGAGCATACCAGCAACGTTGCTTCTGAGCTTTAGCCCTTGATGTTCATCTAGATTTCCTTTGTAAAGCTCCCCCTTAATAATTGCACTTATCATTGACATTTAGTGCATGTTGATAAGTTGAATTATTTCTTGTACCCAGACTTAGGTCTGGTACAACATTATCCAAGGACCATAAATGGTTATGGCCACTTAGACTATCCTGAAAGACAAAATTACCTTCCCTTAGGAACCTAAGCTGACTTGGATCCTAGGTTCTTGTTAGCTTGAAAAAAAACAAATGTCTACCTACAGGAGCCCTGTCAGAAAGACTTTCTCTTGCCCTTGGCACACAAGGGTTGTGCCAACAATCTATGGCAAAGTGGCTCACTTTTCCACAGCACCAACACTCATGAATATTATATCTTCTTTTCTGAGCAGGTATGACAGTATGGTTGACAGCAGACTGAATAGAAGAAGAAGAAGAAGAAGCTTCCTTATTCCAAATTCTCTTAGCCATAGTCTGACTGAGAGTAGGTCTGACATGATAAGAGCTTGGATTTTCACAAGGTATATCAGCAGCAGTTCTCCTTGCAGAGGACATGCTATTGGTGTCTTTGGAAGATTCCAAGTCTTGCATCCTGACAGATTTACCCTTGGTCAGAGTGTGAGCAGGGAGATTTTGATAAAAGGCAACTGCCTTGCTCAAGAGTGATGGAGCTAGTGTATTAAATACAAAAGGTCCAGGATGGGCCTTTTGCACTTCTTCATGGGGAGTCTTCTGAGCACTAAGACCCATGTCCTTTCTTCTTCCATTATAAGAGACATTTGTAGTCTTACAAGGAAGATTCTCATTCCTCCAGTGACCATTAATACGCCCGAAAAAGGTGTGCGTGTTGGATCCCTAGTTGGATTTGGGCAAGGTTCACTAAATTAGGTTGAGTTTGACCCACATTGTATAACTAGGGTCAAGTCCTTAAGTCTTAGAGTTTAGGCTAGTCTTTAGGTTCAACCTTCATGAACCAACCAGCAGAGGACTTCAATAAACTCAGACTTAGAAGTTTTTCAGAGATCAAAATTATTAGTTCGAAGTTCTTCAAACTCAGCTCGACGATCGTCAATCTTAGATCGATGAACTCAAAATTATTTCTCTGAGTTGAGCTCGACAATATTCGAGCTCAGGTTGACGATCTATTCCTTCAGACAGATTCTTAGCTCGACGAACTTAGAGCGCAGAATTGGCAAGTTATTCTCAGTATGTAGTTCGCAGAGCTCATGTCGACGAACAGGAATTCTCAGGCCGACGAACATGGAACTCCAGTCAACGAATTCTGTTCTGAGGTTGACAATTTCTGTCCCGAGCCAGACTTAGAGTTTTCCTTACTTCTGTCCCTTATTTATTATATTATTTAGAAGTGATTTCCTGAGTAATTAATGTTTATATTCTCCTGAATATAGCCGTTATTAGCAGCATTAATTATGGTCTTCATCAGGGTAATTAATTGCCTATTTTAATGAGACAGTTGGGGAAACTCATTTAAAGCAAATATTCCAGCCGTTTCTTTCTCAGGACAATCAACAATTAATGCCAGGAATTCAAATTTCAAAGGAGATATTATTAACAGTTGAATATAAAAGAGATTTTTTTCTTTTCAGACGACAATATACAACAAGAATCACTGCAAGAATACACAGACCAGACCTATAGTAAAAATACAAGAGCAATACAGCGAAGAGAATATAGTTACACAGAACAACAACATACATAACTTCTTCTTTTTATACAGAAAACATTATATTTTCTCCCTTGTTCTTTCTGAATACTGAAGAAGAACAACCATCAATATCAAGAGTCTTCTTCAACTCCTCCTCCAGGAACATTCAAGGACAACATCTTTGAATCAGTCAAAAAGTTCCAGGATTCTTTCAGACAAGGCTGAAGACCTACACCCTGAGCAAGGCTCCATGTTTCTGAACCATTTTCTACATTTCAGAAGGAGTCTTGATAAACAGTAAATCCACTAGTCTTCTCTGTTGTATAGAGAAAAGAAAAGACATCATCACCTCTTTCACCTCCTGTAAAAGGGTTTATTAACTCCCTTCAAAAGTTTATTCTTGGTTTTTGGGCACCTAATCAAAAGCCTAAAGGGTTGTGAGATCTCCCTGGAAATAGATCTTGTGGTGGCAGTCACCTGATCAAAAACCTGATAGTGGATTCCTACCAGGGTGGTAGAAGAGTGGATGTACCCAGTTTGGGGACCACTATAAAATTCTTGTATTGTCTGTGTGTGATCATTTTCTTTCTTGTTCTTGCTGTGCTGTGATAGATTAGCTTAACCTGTTTTCATTTCCATTCTATATTACTATTGGCATCACTTATTTTACTCTGATAAATTTAAAAATAACAAAAGTTTTAATTACTCTATTCACCCCCCTCTAGAGTAAATCAGGTCTAACCCCTATCTTTTAATTGGTATCAGAGGGGTGTTTCTTTGGTTGTACAAGCTAACACTTGAACCAAAAGATCATTGCTAGATCTGATTTTCTTTTGCTAGTTTTTCTGTTTTCACATCATGGCACAAAACAAAGACTATGCAAGCACCAGACCTCCAATTTGAAACTTAAATAAGTTTGTTATCTAGAAGGCAAGAATCAAGCTGTATATGAACTCTATTGATGAGGATATCTTTAATTCTATTTTGACAGAACCACCAGTTCTAGTGGCAACATCTACGGCAAGTTCCAGCACACATGTTTTTCCACCACCTGAGTGGACAGATGCTCAGAAAAAGGCCAAAATATCTGATGCAAAGGCCATGAATATTCTGGCTCAGACAATGTATGATGACATTTTCCAGAAGGTGGCTGAGTGCACATCAGCCAAGGCTATCTGGGATTCCCTTTACCAGATGGTTGCTTGTTCAACAGATGAGAGAAAGGATAGGAGATCCAATCTCATCTCACAATATGAAAACTTCAAGAAGGATGAGTCCGAGTCTGTAAGTGACATGTACAACAGATTAAGTTCAATCATCAATGAACTGAAGACTCTGGACAAGGACATCAACCTTACAGAAGTAAATTACAAAATCCTCATGTGCTTCCCTAGCTCATGGGATTCCAGAATCTGACCAATCAAGGAAGCCAGAAGTCTAAATGAGATTTCCATAGAATCTCTACTTGGAAAGCTCAAGTCCTATGAGCAGCTCATAAAGTCTAGAGAAGCTGCAGAATAGAAGACTCCTTCATCAGCAAGAAAGGAGCAAAGCATTGCATTCAAAGCAACTGAAGAATCAGAAGCTTCAACAGCTAGTGAAGAATTCCTGAGTCTCTTAGCCAAGAGATTTTACAAGATGGGCAAGAGGGATTTCAGAAGAAACTCATCAAGGCAAGATGGCAAACCAAGGTATGACAATACACAAACTAAAGAAGTTGTTTGTTTTGGTTGCAGGAAGCCTGGACATTTCATCTCAGAGTGTCCAGAGAACCAAAAGAAGGAGAGAAGAAGAGAAAAAGAAACCAGGAAGCATTTGTAAGACCCCCCTCCCGGAACACAAAACACGGCACGAGAAGAGTCTTATGCCCAGAGTAGCCGCCTTGCGGTAGCACTAACACACGGGTTAGCCTGTACTACAAGACGCCTATTCCGCCGGCTACAACCAATATAATATACTATGTCAACCCAACCATAAGATAAAAAGAAAGTCAATTCACACATAGTTTTAGGTCCAAAACGAAGCGGAAAATAAGAAGAATAACAAGCTTCTAAAATATCAGAGTCTAAAAACTGTTTGCCAAAAAGGCTACAACAAAACACTCACAACTGTCACAGACAGTATCGATGGTACCGTCACCTCAGGTCCTGTCGTCCGGGCCTGGATGTCCTGCTGCTGGCCTCTCTGCGGGGTTTCCTCCTAAAATGGAAGACGTAGCAACCGTTAGTCATAAAGACTAAGTGGCTTCACATCCGCTCCCCCGGCGACTCCTCGGCACCGGGAGGAGAAAGCAAACAAGTACAATATGTATATATAAAGCAGGAGTAATCAAGTAGGTGACAAGGAACTGGTAAGAATAATATCTCTATGAAGTAAGCTAGCAGTTCTATTAAATCAAATAATTAATCAGCAGGTAATCTACAACAGGAACAGTAACTTAACTTATAAGAGTGCCCATACAAACTTATAAGTTAAGGTTCGGCTTATAGAAAAGTAACTCATCGTATAAGAGTGCCCATACAAACTTATACGATAAGGATCTTATGCATGATATGAATGGTATGATATGAATGTTATGCAATGACCGACCCATGTTCACACACATGCAAGCTTCTATGTCGACACAGACTTGAAGTTCCCACTTTTCGAGCAGGTAGCTAACCTCTCAGGCGTCAACCGTCGTGGTCAGACGGTGTCAGTGGAGCGGGCATCTCCACTACTAGGTGGTATCCACACTACCTCTCCTAGGCCTCCGTACGCCTCGACGCAAAGAACACAACAGCGGAGATCACACGCTTACTACAGCTCAGAAGGGGTCTTGGGTAGATGTGCACCAAGAACACAGCCCAACCTGGCCTTTGATTTCGAATCAGAAGGAACCTCGGAATCGCACGAGGCGCAAGCCCAACCGTTCTCATGGCGCGGAGGAGACCTCGGGTTATGGACACCAAGTGTCTAGCCCTACCGCCCAAGGTCTAACTATTGACTCCCATCGGTGTGACGACTGGCGAGCCCGTAGACCTGCCACATTCATTATCTCAGTATCAAGACACATCGAGTCATCGCACACCACTTGCACCATCACAACTCACTCGATGCTACCCGTAGGGAGACTACACCTCTAAGCATCGGTTATCAACAAAACCCATTAGGCTCGGATTCCTGGTACAAAATACTCTCCCAATAGAGTTCATCTCATTCACAACTATCTATTCAATTGAACGCCTCAAATTCATCACATGATAGATATAATCTACAACCAAGCTCAACCTCCATTGATCACTAGCCATCCTATCTCAATTAACATCACCATTAACCAAGATGGCTACCAATGTTAAGCACAACATTCATAAGGTTAACTATAGTATCATAATTGAAGGAACCAAATGATATAAATTGCACATCATAACTTTCACAAGAGTACACTTAACCATGAGTTTACATGAGCATTATTATTATATAGCCTACCACCAAAACTGGAATTCCTGGAGCTATAGGAATCCTCTATAAACGCTCAACCCCTCGTTGGAAAGGTATTCGCGAGGACTACGACTTTCATGTTGAGTCGGAAGCCTAGATCTGGTTGCATCACATCAGAAATTAGACTCAAAGTCTGCTGCGTACAGGATACAGATTTCCTGGACATATTTCCCCCAATCGCAGCAGACTCGAACGGACTTTCCCGTGGCTACAGGTATCGCCTGGAAACGTGCGACCACTCGTTAGAAAGGTATTTTTGAGGGCTACGATTTTGGTGTTGAGTCAAAAACCCAGATATGAACAGAACCCCTCCGAAACTTGCGGCGAAGATCGCTGCGTGCAGAAGTCAGATTTCTGCACGCATCTTAAGGTGAGATGAACGGCATCCGTTCATCTTCCTCCTTGCACCGACCTCCCAAAACTCCTCCATAAATTCGTCCACCCTTATTCACCCTCACAAAGCCGTACTTCTCCACGAATCACTCTCTCATCTTCACTTTGAATGATGAAGAGGTTGAAGAAGACTAAAGCCTAGAATACAACCTAGGCATGGCTTTCCCTAAGAAATATCCTCCTCACCATCAAGACTCTATGGAGTCGATATCTCTCCTAGAATATAACTACAGATCTAGCACCAAGGGAGAGGGGAGGAAGCTCACCTCGTTTCCAGCGGTACCACCGTTCCCGGCCATGGATCTAGTCGTTCTTCTTTGTGGCATCTCTCGATTGGTGCGGTTGTTCTTCACGGCTAAGGAAGGAGAGGGAGAGAGAGAATGAAGGTCGCCTCCAAGAGCTCCGCCTGCTTCCCTCGGCTCCGTCGGTTTCGCGAGATCCACGATGACGGCAAGGGTCGATCGGCGCAAAAGCTAGGGTTCGGCTTTAACTCCCTTTTATAAGCCGATGTATTAGGTTACATCTTCTGCCACGTGTCAATGCCTCATTGGACCGCCCATAATGGGTCATATTGAAGTGACCCGGTCCAAGGAACCATCCAGTGTAAATATCGAAATTTGGTTTGGTCTGCCTGTACAAGCCGGCGAATCTGCCTGGGCGAAGAAAACGCACAAGTCAAATTCGGCGGCAATCATCTGTCATTCTCGACGATCGGCGAGAATCGTCAGGCATTCTCGACGATTTTCCCTTGGGCCATGCATATCGGAAATCTGGCGTTGAGTGCGTTGAGTATTCTCAGCGATACTCGACGATCGGCGAGAATCACCAGGCATTCTCGACGATTTTCCCTTAAGCCATGCTTATCGGAAATCTGGCGTTGAGTGCGTTGAGTATTCTCAGAGATACTCGACGATCGGTGAGAATCGTCGGGCATTCTCGACAAATTTCCCTTAGCCTAATTCTCGCTCTGTAGTTCATAATCCGGCGGGTATCGACCATCGATACCCGTCGAATCAGCGAGTATCATTCCCGATACCCGTCGAATCGGCGAGTATCATTCCCGATACCCGTCGATCGGCGAGTATCTTCCTCCAAACTCGTCGATTTTCCCTTGGGCCATTTCCTTTCGATCCGTTGGATATCACTCAACCCTACACTCCATTCAACATACTTGACACCTTTTTCCAGTGCGTCTCGAGCCCGAGTCAAGTCTCTTGACTCAAAACTCATGCGAGGGGCCTAGCGCGAATTGGGACGTTACAAATCCTATAAACAAAATAAAAGATTTCATCCCCGAAATCAGGTTAGGGCTATGGGGATGCAAGTACAAAATAAAATGCGCTATAAAATGTTACCTTGGGGGAACAGCTCCGGATAGCGCTTCTGCATTAAGTCCACCGGCTCCCAAGTAAATTCTTCCTTCCTATGATTAGACCATAGCACTTTTACCAGAGGCACACTTTTACGGCGCAGAGCTCTCACCTCGTTGTCAACGATCCGTACCGGCTCCAATAGCACAGACCTATCAGACGCCACAGCACCATCAGTTATGGGGGTGTATTGGTCGGGTTGCATCAATGCTTTCCGGAGAGATGATACATGGAACACGTCGTGGAGGTTCTCCAATTCTAGTGGCAACTCTAACCGGTAGGCCAACGGGCCAATCCTTTCCACTATGACATAAGGTCCAACGTATCTTGGGCTTAGCTTCTTCACGCCTCGTACTCGTGATACTCCATGCATCGGCCGGATTTTCAGAAACACCCTGTCTCCCACTTGAAATTCCACCATCCGGTGTTTCGCATTATAATACTTTGCTTGCCGACTCTGAGCCTCAAGCATGCGATCCCGTATCAATCTGACTACCGCATCAGTATCATCAATATACTCTTTTACCCAATGCCTTCGGGTCTTCGTCTTGCACCCAAGACAAGGGGGTCCTACACCTCCTTCTGTATAGAGCTTCATGGGGTACCATGCCAATGCTAGCTTGATGGCTGTTGTTATAGGAGAATTCCACTAAGGGCAAGAGTCTTTCCCACGGCTCCCCCTATCTATCACACACAATCTCAACAGATCCTCTAATGTGTCCGTTCAGATTTCCCGTCCGTCTGAGGATGAAAAGCTGTGCTGAAAGTGAGACGCGAGCCCAAGTAAGCTTGTACAGCCCTCCATTCTCTTGACATAAACTGACCATCTCGGTCAGAGACGCTCGTCTTCTGCACTCCATGATACCGCACAAACTGTTCTACGAATAGGCGCACCAAAACATCCACATGCGCCTCCTTCTTCAATGGGGTAAACCGGGCTACTTTGGTCAAGCGATCGACAATCACCCAAACCTAATCATTCCCCGAGCGTGAGCGAGGTAATCCGTGCACGAAGTCCATGGAGATATCCTCAAACTTCCATTCTAGGATGGGCAATGACTGTAACATTCCACCGGGACTTCTGCACTCTGTCTTCACCATTTGGCAAGCCACACAATGCGTAACAAAATACTCGACATCCCTCTTCAAGCCCGGCCAACATATCGTCTTCCGCAAATCGGTGTACATCTTTGCGATCCCAGGATGTACTGAATATTGGGAGCAATGAGCCTCCTTTAGGATATCCTCTCGAATATTGCCACCTTCGGGAATATAAAGCCGTCCACGAAAATGGACGAGGTCGTCTTTTAGGGAGTACTCTTCCGTCGTCCCATCCTCAATTGACTTGAAAACCGGAATTAGAGCCACATCCTCCTTCTGCTCCATCCGAATCTGGTCTCGTATGTTGCAAACTATACTCATCGTGGCCAAGTATTCCGTATACTCTTCCGGTTGATCCTTAAATACCAACGTGATCTCCATCTCCTTAAGTATCCGGACTAACTCCATGCTCATCAAACGGGACTCCGTGCTCGATCCCGGTACTTTTCGAATCAAGGCATCAACTACGGAATTAACTTTTCTGGGGTGGTAGTTCAAGGTGAATTCATAGTCACACAAAAACTCCAACCACTGCCGTTGTCTAAAATTCAACTCCTTTTGAGTATGGACGTACTTTTAGTTCTTATGATCCGAGAAGATCTCGCAGTGGACGCCATACTGATAGTGTCTCCAAATCTTCAGGGCGAACACCACCGCTCCCAACTCCAAATCATGCACCGGATAGTTGGCTTCATGCTTCTTCAACTGTTTTGAAGCATAAGCAATCGCGTGCCCATTCTGCATCAAGACGGCTCCCATCCCTTGGTACGACGCATCCGTGTAAACTTGAAAGCCTTCCTTCCCCGACGGGAGGGCTAGGATGGGTGCGGTCGTGAGCCGGTCCTTCAACTCTTAGAACGCGGCTTCGCACTGGGGTGCCCATTCGTACGGCACACCTTTCTTCGTCAGTGTGGTAAAGGGAAGTCGACCTTCGAGAAGCCTTTCACAAACTTGTGATAGTACCCGGCAAGTATATGAAAGCTCCGTACGTCGGCCACCGACTTCAATGGCGACCATTCCTTCACGGCCCGCACCTTGGCCGGATCCACCGCTAGCCCAGCCCCACTAATCAAATGGCCCAAGAAGGCAACCTCTTGGAGCCAAAACTCGCATTTGTTGAACTCTGCAAATAAAGCATGTTCCTTTAACTTATTCAGTACTAAGGCTAGATGTTCGGCGTGCTCCGCTTCTGTCTTGGAGTAGACCAGAATGTCATCGATGAACACGATGACAAAGATGTCCGAATAGGGGCCGAACACCTTGTTCATCAAACTTTTAAAGGCTGAAGGGGCGTTCGTGAGCCCGAATGGCATCACGGTGAACTCATATAGGCCGTATCTCGAGCTAAACGTCGTTTTCTGAATATCGTCCTCTTGTATTCTCAGCTGATAATACCCCGACCGCAGGTCCAACTTGGAGAACCAATGTGATCCCACCAACTGATCAGATAGTTCATCGATGCGGGGTAGAGGGTAGGTGTTCCGCACCGTTAACCGATTCAGTTCTCGATAATATATGCACAACCGTAGGGTGCCGTCCTTCTTCTTAACGAACAAAACAGGAGCTCCCCAAGGTGACGAACTTGGGCGAACGAAGCCTGCTTCCACCAACTCCTGAATTTGGACTCTAAACTCCGCAAGTTCCTTCGGAGCAATTCAGTAAGGAGCCCGTGAAACGGGCTTGGCACCCGGAACTAGCTTGATTTGGAAATCCACCTCCCTATGAGGGGGTAGTCCCAGCAATTTCTCGGGGAATACCTCGGGGAAATCCCTCACCACCTGCACATCTTTGACATCTAATGCCATCTTCTTCAACTCGAAACAAATTACATAGACTTCGTCCCCCTCCATATGAGATTTTATAACCTGAATTGAATATAACAGTTTACGAGGTGCGAATCTGATACCTTGGAAGACGACTTTCGAGTCTCCATGCCTCAAAGTAACTTGCTTCTCCGCACAATTAATTCTGGCGTGGTGCCAGTCCAACCAATGCATGCCCAAAATGAGGTCAAACTCCGGAATCTTCAATACTGTCGCTGCAGTTTCAAAGAACTTCCCTCCTATGAGCGTGTCGAAGTCACAGCTGGCAGACGGCGTCATCTCGGATCCGTCCGGGAGACGCACCCTTTGCGTAGTGCCCGTGAAATGGTGCAGCCTCTCTAAGTCTTTCACGAAGTCCGCCGAAATGAACGTGTGAGATGCGCCCGTATCAAATAACGCATAAGCGGGGCTCCCACTAATCATGACGGTGCCTAAAATATCATGATATAACCACTAGCTAGGAATGTGCATGTTCTATATATCATAAAAATAAACATGTTCGTGCACTATTAATAAACTCAGTACGTACCTGTGATAACCTCTTGCGGGTTCCGCTCTTGGGTCATATCCAATGCGAACACCTGCTCCCGCGCATGTCCCTGATTTCTCCCTGGTGGTCCCCGTCCCCGACCACGCATATGCCCCCGTCCACGAGGAGCTACTGGAGGGAGAGCAAGAGGAGCATTCGCGAACAACCGCGGGCAGAAACGCTGGACGTGCCCCGGTTGGTTGCATTCGAAACACACTATGTCACGTCGGCCCCCAGGTTGTTGAAATTGTTGCTGTTGTGGTGGTGGAGGCAAAGCTGGTGGCTGCAGAATCGGGTGCTCCATTCTATAGTTCCGGATGAACCACCGGCCACCTCTCTGATTTCCTCTTCCTCTACCATGATCATGTCTCCTTCTATTACTGGGGCCGACCTCCATCACCCCTTCTGCAGGTCTCTTATTACTTCCCATGTGATCTGTCTCTAGTCTCTTTGCCATGTCAATAATTTCCGTCAGGCTAGCGTCAGCTATAAACAAAAGGGTTTGTCTCAGGGGGGTCCCTTAACCCTTTATAAAAGCCCTTCACATAGCCTCTATCATCCAAGTCATAAGAATCGGCAAACCTAGCAAGGTGTTGGAACTCTTGCTGGTATTCCGTCACCGATTTCGATCCCTGCTTCAGTTGTAGAAATCTCTCCTCAAGTCCATCCCGTGCGGAAGAGGGGATGAAATGTTCCAAGAAAGCTTCCGAGAATTCACTCCAACTAATGTCTGTGTACACTCGCCCTCGAAAGGTGGAGCCCATGAGGAACTTCCACCATCATTTGGCGTGCAGCTCCAGCAACGTCACCACCAAGGTCACTGCCATATTGCTCGGGCATCTTATACCGGCCATCAGCTCTTAATCGGTATCAATCCACTCTTCGGTGCGCACCGCCGACTCTGTCCCTAGGTAAGCAGGAGGGGACAGGGCACGGAAGGCGCTCAACCAATTGGAGACCGGAGCTTGCTGTTGCACCGGAGCTTGTTGGGCTCTAAAAGCATCTAATATTGCTGACAGCGTTTTCCCCTGCTCTGATTGTCGGAATTGTGAAGGAACGGAAGGGATAGGAGTACCCCCAACCGGCTCAACCTGCGCTGGGACCTACGCATAAGGTACGAACTAGGGTCAGGTTGGCTAAAACTAGGGTCAAAGTTGGACAAACTTAGTGTGAATTACATATGGGCACACCACTGCTTCCGCTAAGTCAGTTTGTCCCCAAGCTGACTTATCGAACGGGAGTGGCCCATTGTTAAATGACTTCTTTAGGTGAGGATCGTGGGAAACCAGGAAGCATTTGTAAGACCCCCCTCCCGGAACACAAAACACGGCACGAGGGGAGTCTTATGCCCAGAGTAGCCGCCTTGCGGTAGCACTAACACACGGGTTAGCCTGTACTACAATACGCCTATTCCGCCGGCTACAACCAATATAAATATACTATGCCAACCCAACCATAAGATAAAAAGAAAGTCAATTCACACATAGTTTTAAGTCCAAAACGAAGCGGAAAATAAGAAGCATAACAAGCTTCTAAAATATCAGAGTCTAAAAACTGTTTGCCAAAAAGGCTACAACAAAACACTCACAACTGTCACGGACGGTATCGACGGTACCGTCATCTCAGGTCCTGTCGTCCGGGCCTGGATGTCCTGCTCATGGCCTATCTGCGGGGTTTCCTCCTAAAATGGAAGACCTAGCAACCGTTAGTCATAAAGACTAAGTGGCTTCACATCCGCTCCCCCGGCGACTCCTCGGCACCGGGCGGAGAAAGGAAACAAGTACAATATGTATATATAAAGCAGGAGTAATCAAGCAGGTGACAAGGAACTGGTAAGAATAATATCTCTACGAAGTAAGCTAGCAGTTCTATTAAATCAAATAATTAATCAGCAGGTAATCTACAACAGGAACAGTAACTTAACTTATAAGAGTGCCCATAAAAACTTATAAGTTAAGGTTCAGCTTAACAGAAAAGTAACTCATCGTATAAGAGTGCCCATACAAACTTATATGATAAGGATCTTGTGCATGATATGAATGGTATGATATGAATGCTATGCAATGACCGACCCATGTTCACACACATGCAAGTTGCTATGTCGATACAGACTTAAAGTTCCCACTTTTCGAGCAGGTAGCTAACCTCTCAGGCGTCAACCGTCGTGGCCAGACGGTGACAGTGGAGTGGGCGTCTCCACTACTAGGTGGTATCCACACTACCTGTCCTAGTCCTCCGTACGCCTCGATGCTAAGAACACAATAGCGGAGCTCACACGCATACTACGGCTCAGAAGGGGTCTTGGGTAGATGTGCACCAAGAACACAGCCCAATCTGGCCTTTGATTTCGAATCGGAAGGAACCTCGGAATCGCACGAGGCGCAAGCCCAACTGTTCTCATGGCGCGGAGGAGACCTCGGGTTATGGACACCAAGTGTCTAGCCCTACCACCCAAGGTATAACTATTGACTCCCATCGGTGTGACGAATGGCGAGCCCGTAGACCTGCCACATTCATTATCTCAGTATCACGACACATCGAGTCGTCGCACACCACTTGCACCATCACAACTCACTCGATGCTACCCGTAGGGAGACTACACCTCTAAGCATCGGTTATCAACAAAACCCATTAGGCTCGGATCCCGGGTACAAAATACTCTCCCAATAGAGTTCATCTTATTCACAACTATCTATTCAATTGATCGCCTTAATTCATCACATGATAGATATAATCTACAACCAAGCTCAACCTCCATTGATCACTAGCCATCCTATCTCAATTCACATCACCATTAACCTAGATGGCTACCAATGTTAAGCACAACATTCATAAGGTTAACTATAGCATCATAATTGAAGGAACCAAATGATATAAATTGCACATCATAACTTTCACAAGAGTACACTTAACCATGAGTTAACATGAGCATTATTATTATATAGCTTACCACCAAAACTGGAATTCCTGGAGCTACAGGAATTCACTATAAACGCTCAACCCCTCGTTGGAAAGGTATTCGCGAGGGCTACGACTTGCATGTTGAGTCAGAAGCCCAGATCTGATCGCATCACATCAGAAATTCGACTCGAAGTCTGCTGCGTACAGGATACAGATTTCCTGGACATATTTCCCCCAATCGCAGCAGACTCGAACGGACTTTCTCGTGGCTACAGGTATCGCCTGGAAACGTGCAACCACTCGTTGGAAAGGTATTTTTGAGGGCAACGACTTTTCTGTTGAGTCAAAAACCCATATATGAACAGAACCCCTCCGAAACTGGTAGCGAAGATCGCTGCATGCAGAAGTCAGATTTCTGCATGCATCTTAAGGTGAGATGAACGGCATCCGTTCATCTTGCTCCTTGCACCGACCTCCCAAAACTCCTCCAGAAATTCGTCCACCCTTATTCACCCTCACAAAGCCGTACTTCTCCACGAATCACTCTCTCATCTTCACTTTGAATGATGAAGAGGTTGAAGAAGACTAAAGCCTAGAATACAACCTAGGCATGGCTTTCCCTAAGAAATCTCCTCCTCACCATCAAGACTCTATGGAGTCGATATCTCTCCTAGAATATAACTACAGATCTAGCACCAAGGGAGAGGGGAGGAAGCTCACCTCGTTTCCAGCGGTACCACCGTTCCCAGCCATGGATCTAGTCGTTCTTCTTTGCGGCATCTCTCGCTTGGTGCGGTTGTTCTTCACGGCAAAGAAAGGAGAGGGAGAGAGAGAAAGAAGGTCGCCTCAAAGAGCTCCGCCTGCTTCCCTCGGCTCCGTCGGTTTCGCGAGATCCACGATGACGGCAAGGGTCGATCAGCGCAAAAGCTAGGGTTCGGCTTTAACTCCCTTTTATAAGCCGATGTATTAGGTTACATCTTCTTCCCCGTGATAACGCCTCATTGGACCGCCCATAATGGGTCATATTGAAGTGACCCGGTCCAAGGAACCATCCAGCGTGAATACCGAAATCCGATTCGGTCCGCCTGTACAAGCCGGCGAATCTGCCTGGGCGAAGAAAATGCACAAGTCAAATTCGGCGGGAATCATCTGTCATTCTCGACGATCGGCGAGAATCATCAGGCATTCTCGACGATTTTCCCTTGGGCCATGCTTATCAGAAATCTGGCATTGAGTGTGTTGAGTATTCTCAGCGATACTCGACGATCGGCGAGAATCACCAGGCATTCTCGACGATTTTCCCTTAAGCCATGCTTATCGGAAATCTGGCGTTGAGTGCGTTGAGTATTCTCAGCGATACTCGACGATCGGTGAGAATCGTCGGGCATTCTCGACAAATTTCCCTTAGCCTAATTCTCGCTCTGTAGTTCTGAATCCGGCGGGTATCGACCATCGATACCTGTCGAATCGGCGAGTATCATTCCCGATACCCGTTGAATCGGCGAGTATCATTCCCGATACCCGTCGATCAGCGAGTATCTTCCTCCAAACTCGTCGATTTTCCCTTGGGTCATTTCCTTTCGATTCATTGGATATCACTCAACCCTACACTTCATTCAACGCACTTGACACCTTTTTCCAGTGCGTCCCGAGCCCGAGTCAAGTCTCTTGACTCAAAACTCGTGCGAGGGGCCTAGCGCGAATTGGGACGTTACAGCAGCTCTACAGCAAGCGCTCCTCCAACAAGCATAAGAGGAAGGAGAGGCTTTGTGGCTGAGGCATGAAGTGAAACTGAAAATGAATCTTCATCTTCTAGCTCCAGTGAAGATGAAGAGGAAGCAAAGGCAAAAAAAGTGTGTCTGATGGTCATCAATGCATCAGACAGCTGTTCAGAAGCAGAAGATGACAAGTCAGAGGATGAAGACTCTGAATCTTAGGAAGATCAGGTACTGTCTTCTTTTGATTTCAATTCAGAAGATTTTAGAACAGAATTCAAATCTTTGTGCATTGACTTAATAAATTCTGAAAAAGAGATTAAACAACTTAGAGAGAAATTGACAGAATAAGAAATCTTGTTTTCTGAAAACATTAAATTAAAAGATGAACGAACTCTAGCTAATGAACAAATCATCACATTAAAAACTGAATTAGCTGAGGCTAGGCAACTTGAAGAATCCTTAAATGGGAGAAGTATCAAGCTGATGGACATCACAAGCATAGTGAATACCATGCTTAATGGCAAGCTGGGCTTAGGTGCTTAATCAAGCCAACCCCCACAGATTCAGAAAAATATTTTAACAACTTCAATAAAATTTGTTTCAGAAAAGGGTAAAGAGAAGATAGATGATAATAATATTAAACAAACAGAATTAA
Organism: Platanthera zijinensis; assembly: GCA_039513925.1. NCBI lineage: Eukaryota > Viridiplantae > Streptophyta > Magnoliopsida > Asparagales > Orchidaceae > Platanthera > Platanthera zijinensis. The sequence goes on from CM077091.1 coordinate 128,005,968, forward strand.
AACAAAAGAATAAGAAAAGGAGAAAAAATAAGAAAAATCTTAACTATAACTATGTTCAGCCGATTTCGTCGAACTCAGATCGACGAAATGTGTACAGTTCGTCGAACTCAAGTCGACAAACTCCGAACGCAAACTTTTACAATAATTATTCTCTGAACTGCGATCGACGAAACCAGTATGGTTCGTCGACCCGAGATCGACGATATTGGGGTCCAGAAAATGAATATTTTCATTCTCTGAGTGGAGTTCGACGAACTCATCCCCATTTGTCGATCTCAGATCGACGAACTTACCAGAATTCGTCGACCCCAGTTCATTATAAAAGAAACTTTAATCCTAACAGAACATTTAATCAACCAGGACAATATGTTAATCCATTCAATCAGTGGATAATCAGTGGCGACCATGGAATTGGGAGATAATGGCGGCAACCGTGGCGTTGGTAGATGATGGTGACGACGTCTGTGGTATTGGGAGACGCCGACGGCGGCCGTGGACTTGGTAAACGATGGCGTCTGCGTCCGTGGCGCTGAGAGACGTCGGCGATGACGTCCGGTGAAGGGAAGGGGGACGTGTCATCGGCACATGTTGGCGTCCCCGGTGGTTAGCCCACGATCCCTGTTGGGGAGTTCACAACCCTCCCCAACAAGGAGGCTAAAAATGGGTGCTGGCTTGGTCAGCCCCTCTTCCAGCTAATGCGGGAAATCCCCATTGGCCGAAAGGCTTTGCCTTATAGGATCAATCCCACGCGCACTATGCGCGGAATTAATCCCCCACGTATAGTGCACGAAATTAATCCCGTGAACGTAGTGCGCACTGCGCGTAGGACAATTCCCGCACGCGCGGGACGTGACACGCATAGGACTCCCATGCGCAACCTTCACCGTGGAGGGCGATTACCGCGTGGGAGGCCCCCATAATGCGGCTCAGGCTGTCGTACTGAGGGGTTGCTCTCTGTAAGAGATTACTGCGATTGTGCTTGCTGGATCCACGGTTCGGTCGAACCCTTTCAAGGGAACCTCATCAATTGCCCTCCCCCAAGTCCCTGTAGCTTCGAGCTGAAGCGAATGAAGGGCGAGAAATTCTACTCGGAAGCCTGTCTTGGTGCGTAACAGTTCACAATGACAGGTGCATGACAACACGCGAGACGTGCAATGGGTAGAATGTGTGAAGGATGCTTTGACCTCTAGGAGTGGCATGCGTAATTAGAGCAGCATGCGCACAGCGCGCGCTGAGCTTAATATGTATGGGGCATAAAGCGCACAATTATGGAGTGCATGCGACAAGTGCGCAGAGCACAATGTGTGTGATGTGTGTGTGTGTAGGGGGTGTAAAGTGCATGGTGTACGTATGGGGCGCAACGTGCGTAGTGTGTGCGAGGTGTTGCATGGGGTATGCCGCGTACACTTGTCGCTTTATGTTAGTGAAGATTTGAGTGAATAGTCGGCCTAACAGGTAATAGGACGTTGTTCGCAGGAGAAGCTGATGTAGTGTCGCTCCTTATCATTTGTGGAACAGGTTAATATTTGAAGGAGACAGTGTGAGATTCCTACAAGACCGGAGGTGAAGATCCTCTACCGAATGGAGTGGACGTGTAGTTGCGAAACAACAGAATTTGGTAGTTGAGATTTCCCCGAGCATGACAGCGGGGTCTCTGATGTCGATGTAGATAAGTTTTAATTATGCCTTTGTTGTACAGATGTCAGTAGTCTGCGAAATGTAAGCTTGTAGCAGTTTAAGAGAGTGTGACGTATCAATCTGATGGTCGGAGAATATAAGGCTTCAATTTGACTGCGCAGCTGCGAGGGGGGCATGCCCTGGCGGTGCAGGAGAGTAGGCTTGCAGTAGCGTTGAGCGTGCTGCTCAAAATCAAATGGTGTAAGGAGCGCGCTTCTTGGAGACAATTTTTGTAAGGAGTGCACTGCCCGAAGGAAGGCATTGTAAGGAGCTTGCTGTCTGGAGGCAGTTGTTATAAAGAGCGTGCTGCTTGGAGGTTGTTGTTGTTAGGTACATGCTTCCTGGAGGCAGTTCCTGTGAAAGTGTGCTACCTAGAGATGATTGTTGTAAAGAGCGCACTGTCCAAAGGTAGTTGTTGTAAAGAGCGCGCTGTCCGGAGGCAGTTATTGTAAAGAGTGCGTTGTCCCAAGGCAGTTATTGTAAAGAGCCCGCTGCCCAGAGGCAGTTGCTGTAAAGAGCGCGCTTACCGGAGGAAGTTGCTATAATGAGCGCACTGCCCGGAGGCAGTTGCTGTAAAGAGCATGCTTACCAGATGTAGTTTCTGTTAGGAGCATGCTACCCAGAGGCAGTTGTTGTAAAGAGCGCGCTGCCCGGAGGCAGTTGCTGTAAAGTGCACTCTGTCCAGAGACAGTTACTGTAAAGAGTGTGTTGCCCGGAGGTAGTTTTTGTAAAGAGCGCGCTGCCCGGACACAATTGATATAAAGAGTGCACAGCCCGGAGGCAATTCCTATAAAGAGCGATATGCCCAAAGGCAGTTGTTGTAAAGAGCGCGCTGCCCGAAAGTAGGGGTAGTAAAGAGCACGCTACCCGGAGGCAGGTGCTATTAATGTAAATGGACATCTTTGCACTTAGACGAAATGAGTATGCGTTTCAAATCGCACAGATGTTGCTCGCCTTCTATAGGTTTGAAATGAGCAAATTTTAAAAGCTATTAGAGTTACATCCGCGAGACTGGTCTTGTGGAAATTCACACAAAGAAATCATTAGAAAGTAAAATTGGTAAACACTACAATGGGAAGAGCCCCACTGATAGGTATGAAGCCCTCTCTTGGGCTGGTCTTCTTAGGGGTTGCCCCTCAGTCCATTCTAGTAAGAGGTTGACCGATTTCCTGTTAGCAAATTTGGTGTCTTGCCCCGTAAAAATCTCCCCAGGAGGCCTTGTTCGACGAGATATTCGATTTCCTCCTTAAGCTTTGAGAAATCTTCTGTGTCATGTCGTCGTCCCTGGTGGAACTCACAGTAATTTGTCTGGTCCCCCGTATTTTTAGCGAGGGGTCTGGGCTTACAGAGCGTCTCGTTGTCTTGGATTGCGTAAAATACATTTATCCTTGAGGTATTGTGGGGCGTGTATTTCAGGTGATGTCGAGGTCGTGGGTTTCCACGACATTCACTGTTCTTCCGCAGGTCTGATAAAGCTTCTTTCTCCCTTCTCCTTTTTATGCCTCTATCGAATTGTTGTTGATGTGTCTCAATTGCTTCATCGGAAGTAATCTGGGCAAATTCGACTCATCATATTAGATCATGAAAACTTGATATTGTTTCTTTCATTAATGCTGAATATAAGTTGTTGGTTCAGAGTCCTCCTAAGAGGAAGCCTCTTAAGAGCTCGGGGTTGATGCTCGGGATCAATCGTGCCTCTACAGTGAAATGACGGAAAAAAATCTTTGAGGGTTTCCCCCTTACGTTGGCAAATCCTAGAAAAGTGGGAGGGATTTTTGACTTTCCGACGGCTGGCGATAAATTGGTCCGTGAATTGTTGTGTTAGTTCTGTGAAATTCTTGATTTCTCATTCTTTTAAGGAAATGAACCGGGTGTGAGCTTGTCGTTTTAGGGTTGCTGGAAATGCTTGACACAGCAGAGGATCAGAAGCATTGCATAGTTGCATTATGATTATGAATTATCTGACATGCTCTGATGGGTCATCTATTCCATCGAATGACTCGATCTTTGGGAGCTTGAAACCACAAGAGATTGGATGCGTCAAGACCTCAGGTGCAAATGGAGAGCAATGATGGAGGGGCGGTTGGCCAAAGTGACGTGTTGCTTGGCTAGCTCATGCTTTTCTATAATTAAGTTGAGAACTTTTTCGCGTGTGAGCCTTTCATCGAGGTCCGCCACTTCTGGGCAGTTGCAGTGATTTTAACCTTCAGGTTCTCTAGCACGACGGGCTTCGCGGCCATAAATATCTGCGGGGGGGGGGGGGGGGGGCTGCTTCAAGCATGTTGACCGACAAGTAAGGGGGAATTGGACCGACGTGCCCCCCAAGGGTTATCCCTTCTGCAGTGCGGGCAACTTCCCCGCCATAGTCTTTACTCACAAGTACCGTTGTGTTGAGGATACTGTCTTCTAAGGATGTTGGGAACTCGCTTCCCACATACGACGCCAAACTATTGCAACCAAACTCGATGCCCCGATCGGATCGTTTGCAGTGCAAACAATTTCACTATTGGGAGCTATACGCTCGTTGTATTATTGAGTCTTCTGATAGTTCTTGGAGGTGGGAGCAGATTGTTGCGCTTGTTTTGATGTATAGGGCTTAGAAGCTCGTGCGACGCGCTGGGCGCGTCCTATCATCTGTGAATTGTCTCTTATTGTACTTAGAGGAGATGCGAATTGCTGACTTGTTGATGCTTGGTGGGCTCGTTGCTGAGCTGAAGTCGTTGAATACTTGCAGTATTTTTGAGAGAGGAACACACGGAGGTGTGCATGGAGCAGACTTGATGGCAGAGCACGCAGAGAGCTGGCTGATGGAAAGCGCGTGGGGAGCTTTCTAGAGGAGAGCGCGCACGGCGCTCGTTGGAGGAGTGAGTGCGAGGAGCTAGCCAGAGGAGAGCGAGCGGAGAGCATGTTGGTAGAAAGCGTGCAGGGTGCTTGTTAGCGGAGAGTGCACAAAGCACTTGTTGGTAGGGAGCACACGGGGCGCTTATTGGAGGAGAGAGTGCGGAGCGCTTGCAAAAGGTGAGTGCACGAAGCGCTTGTCGGAAGAGAGCATACAGGGCGCTAATTGGAGGAGAGTATGCAGAGCGCTTGCTGGTAGAGAGCGCGCGGGACGCTTATCAGAGGAGAGCACACAGAGTGCTTGTAGGAGGTAAGCATGCAGGGTGCTTATCTGGAGCGCTCAGTGAAGGGGAACATGTGGAGTGCCAAGGGAAGTGGAGCACGCAAGTAAACGATGTGTGCGAGAGCGCACGAGAAGGCGGAGAGGGCGGGATCGTGCAAGGAAGAGACGCGCAAGTAAAAGGCACGCGCGAGAGCGCACAAGGAAACAGTGAGCGTGAGAGCGTGCAAGGAGGTGGAGCACGCGAGTGCACACTAGGAGGCGGAGCATGCTGGGTCGCGTAAGGGAGAGACACGCCCAAGGGCATGTAAAAAGGCGGAGCGCGCGAGGAAGAGAGGCGCGCTCTTGCGCAAGAGCGCGCAAGGATGCTGCCCGCGCGAAGGAGGGCGGGAAAGAGATGCGCGCAAGGAGGCAGCGCGCGCGAAGGCACGCAGGGAAGAGATGTGCTCGAGAGCGTACAAGGAGGAGGAGCACGCGGGAGCGCACAAGGAAGAGACGCGCACAAGGAAGAGATGCGTGCAAGGTGGCGGCGCGCACGTAGGCGTGTGGGGAAGAGATGCTTGCAAGAGCGCACAAGGAGGTGGCACGCAGGGAAGAGATGCGCGCAAGGAGGCAGTGCGCGCGAAGGCGCGCAGGGAAGAGAAGTGGTGTAGAGAGAAATTCTGAGCGGAGAAGAGAGATGAAGATCTTCGAAGACGAAGATCTTCGAGTGCTTGAAGATCTATGAAGGGGGAGAAGAGTATGAAGAAGATGCAGGAGGAAGGAGAGAGAAAATTCGTAGGAGAATTTTCCGATTAAGGTGAGAATGATTTAAAGGAGGATCTGTTGCGTTATTTATAGACTTCATGGGTGGTTATGGAGGTCATGCGGCTATCCGCAGTCCATAACCACCATGATCGTTATTTATAGGCCGATTTTATTACACATTATGCGCATTTCAATTTATAATTTTACTAAGCGCAAACCGGTCCTATTTTTGGCAATGCATTTCCCCCACTACGGGAGATCATGCGGGCAATTACGTGGGTGGTTACCCACGTAACCAACAGTTCCGATCGCAGGAGCGCGATTGAACGGTGGAGAATCAGTGACGACCAAGAATCCGGCCGGCGACGGACTCCAGTCCGCGGCGGAGGTTGGCCGAACTGAGGGGGAGCTTGGCAAATTGGTGAGGAAGTGGTCGTAGACGACGACGGGGGTGGCCAGCGACAATGGAGGAGGATGTAGAGTTCGGAGACAATGACGGCGGCGGCGGCCGTGACGCTGGGAGACGACAGCGGAGACGGTCGTGAAGTTGGGAAACGACAGCGGCGGCGACCGTGGTGTTGGGAGATGACGACGAATGCGTCCGTGACGTTGAGAGACAACGATGGCGGCGGTCGTGGCGTTGGGAGACTGCGGCGGCAGCCGCGGTGTTGGAAGACGACGACGTCGGCCGTTGCGTTGGGAGACGACGCTGACGGCGGCGGCCGTGGCGATGGGAGAAGACGGCGACGGCCGTGGCTTTGGGAGATGGCGGCGATGGCGGCTGTGGCATTGGAAGACAACGATGGTGGTGGTGGTTGTGGCTTTTGGAAACGAGGGTGGCGGTTGTGACGTTGGTAGACGACGATGGCGGCGGCGGCCGTGACGTTGGGAGACGACAACATCCGTGTCATTGGGATATGACACTGGCGGCCTTGACATTAAGAGACGACGGCGACGACGTTCGTGGCGATGGGAGACGACGACAATGACGTCCGAGGAAGGGAGGGGGCGTGTCGCCGTCACATGCCGGCATCCCCCACCAACCACCCCAGCGGTTAGCCCACGATCCATGTTGGGGAGTGAACAACACTCCCCAATATGAAGGATAAAAATGGGCGCTGATCAAGTCAGTGCCCAAGTCAGCGCCTCTTCCAGTCAATGGGGGAAATCCCCATTGGCTGGAAGGCTTTGCCGCGCAGGATCAATCCTGCACGCACTGGGCGCGGGATTAATCCCGCGCGCATAGTGCGCGGGGTTTATCTTGCGCGCGCAGAACGATTCTCGCGCGCACGAGATTTGACACACGGGGGAACTCTCATGCGCGACCTTCGCCGCGTAGCGCGATTGCCGCGCAGGAGGCCCCCACAGAGCGGCTTGGGCGGCCGTATCGCGGGGTTGCTCTTTGCGAAAGATTACAGTGATTGTGCTTGCTGGATCTACTATTCGGTCGAACCCATTCAGGGGAACTTCATCACCCCGCTTGCACATAAATCCCCACTTAAATGTGAACCTCCAAACCTTCATTTTGTTATTCATGTTCTTTCCTCTCTTTTCCTATAAGAAGTGGCCAAATCCAACAGCTCTCCTAGTCCTGGAAATATTTCCTTTGTAGGTTAGTTTTACTGTATATAACATTTATTTTATATAATGCAGTTAGGGGTGTCCAAAAAAACCGGGCTCACCGGCCCGGCCCGGTGAAAAGCCCGGTAGGCCCGGTCCCGGGCCAAGCCCGGCTCGGGCCCAGGCCGGGCCATGGGCCCTTCCGGGCCCCAGTATAAGGCCAATGCCCGGCCCAGTGCCCGGGCCGGGCCGGGCCGGGCAAAGCCCGGTTTCTAGGCCCGGGCTAAGCCCGGGGCCGGGCCGGGCAAAGCCCGGGCATGGCTCCTACGCGCCTTTTAAAATTGCGTCTATTAGGGCCATATTCAGGAGAAGTGTTCAACATGAAAGTTGTAGATCTCGACGATATCTACAACTTTCATGTTGAACACTTTTTGATTTGAAACCGTTTAGGCCCCCGATTTGGCCCCCGAAAAAAAACACGCGTAACTTTCAAATGTTCCACGTGATTTTTTTCGGGGGCCAAATCGGGGGCCTAAACGGCTTCAAATCAAAAAGTGTTCAACATGAAAGTTGTAGATATCATCGAGATGTACAACTTTCATGTTGAACACTTTTCCCGAAAATGCACCTAAAAGACGCAGCTCAAAAAAACGCGTATTTTTTTTAAAAAAAATTTATTTTTTTAAATAAAAATAAGGCCCGGGCTAAGCCTGAGCCCGGCCCGGCCCGGCCCTGGGGGCCTTAGCAGGCCCCCTCCCGGAGCCAGGTGCCCGGCCTGGCTATAATCAGGGCCCGGCCCGATTAGGGAAAGCCCGGGCCTGGGAGGCCCGGTTCAGGCCCGGGCCCGGCGGGCTTTTTGAACACCCGCAGTTTAGGCCTTTTTTTATGCAAACTTTCTATTCTTGTATCATTTTACTTTATGCAATTATAATTTCTATTTTCAATAATGCATCTTCTTTTATTACTTTTTATTTTATGTGAAGTACATAGTTATATTTAATCTTGATCATTATGAATTTTAAGTGAAATTATTTTTCTCTTTATATCTCTTTTTTCTTATGTTCAGTTTATTTCTAATATTATCATGTGCAGTTCATATTCCGGTTATTAATTTCGATATATATATTCACATTGTAGTTAGCAGAAAGATTCGTGTGTACGAATCAAATTCTCGGGAATAAAAAGAGTTGATTGCAATCATCGAAAGAGGATGACGTAAATCTTCCGGATATGAGTCAAATCGTATAACGGGATTCACCTCATCGAAACATGTTTTAGGGGATTTGATTATAAAACGAAAGTTCAGTCGATCAACATAATCTTCGTTGGGTGCTGTGCTCAAAAAAGACTGGTCATAATTCCGAAATCACCACAGTCAAGGATTGGATTAAAAGTTTATAAAATATCTTCTATATTTTATTTCAAAATTTGTTTTCATCAAGTTATGTTTTTTAATTTCCTATTTTTGTTTAAATATAATTTCTCTTTATTTCCTTCCGATAAAATAATAGTTAGTTTCTCAAATTAAAAGTACTCGACATATCAAAATTATAATACGATCTTGATATTTTTAGATTTTATACCGTATTTCGATAGATACGTTTGTCTTAACTGAGTATAGATTGCAAAACACGATTTTCTTTTTAAGAGATAAGTAGGATGAGGGATATATTCAACTCCTTTGGCTCCCTCTTAATTTGATGGCCACTTTAAGAAGCAAATTGAAAATGGTATTGGTGGCAACTTTTATGCAAGTTAAAATTAAAGTCAAACTTTGATAAATATAAACCTTCAAGGTAGCATTTTTAAACAAGAATTATGATCTCATAGCAATCTTTGATTAATATAAAACTTAATTTCTAATGTTTGTGGCCTCCATTTGGTGATTGCTCACTGGGCGATGCAATGAGGAGAGTCATATGTTGATTCCAAGGACATCGTAAATGTCTCTGAAATGATTCACATTGTGGACACATTTTAGTACATGCCTCTGTGGTATGACAAACAGTTTAGCCAAAAATATCCCCATCAAAGTGCTACAGACCAATAACACTCTCTCCAAAATGAATTATGCACTATGTTGAGTGGGTCTCTCTTAAGATTTGGAGCACTACAACTTTTGAGGCACATCTTGCTTAGAAGGCTGGAAGTATCTTCTGGTATACCTATATTTATTGAAGCATGATTCTGTTGCGGCCAAATTCGGCGCTCCGGTCGATCCGGACTAACTTGAACCGCCTTAGCTCGCGGAACGGTCGAGCGCGCATAAAGTTAGTTGAAAATAGGGAAATGTACACCAGGAGTTTTAACGTGGAAAACCCTTCAACCGGGTGAAAAATCACGTGACCGGTTCTGTGCCAGTCAAAATCCACTAAGTTGTTGGAGGTTACAAAATGTTAGGAGAATCAAGGGCGACATGCCGCTCCTTGTTACAAAAGTGGAGGTGAGAGGGAGACTTGCTCTTCCCACGGGCAACAGGCTGCGCCGTGGAGAGGGCTTGAACGGTGGAATCCGCGTGAGTCTTCGGAGCTTGGAAGCTGGCGCGGCGCTCCACGCAAGGATGTCTTGTAAGCCTTCTTCTTCTTCAGGTTTGGGGACTTAGTCGTTTTCACCTCGGCGGAGCTTCGCGGTGGCTGTAGAATTCTCTACGGCGGGAAACGGACAGAGCTCTGGCGCAAGGAAGAAGAAGCTGCCGAGGAAAAAAGGTCCGAAAAGAGGAGCCCATGAGGGTCCTTTTATAGCCTCCGGGGGAGGATCATGACGGGGCCCACCACTAAAGTGGTGGGTTAGTGGGTGGTTACCCACGGATTGAACGGCTACGGAGGCCCCATCACAATCGGACGTTGGAGGCATGAGCGGCGTACCACCGGCCGGCCGGCGGCGTGCGGCGGCCGGCAGGCGGCGTGCGGCGGCCGGCCGGCGGCGGTCGGCCGGCGGCGGCCGGCGGGAGGCCGGCCTGCGGCGGTAGGCGGCGGGCGGCGGCGGGCGGCGGCGGGCGGCGGCGGGCGGCGGCGGGCGGCGGCGGCGGGCGGCGGCGGGCGGCGGCGGGCGGCGGCGGGCGGCGACGGCCGGCGGCGGGCGGCGGCCTGCGGCGGGCGGCGGGCGGCGGCCTGCGGGGGGCGGCGGGCGGCGGCGGGCGGCGGTCGGCGGTGGTTCCCACCTTTTGTGATGGGAGAAGAGTTAGTGGAGAGATAAAAGGGGAGGTGAGCCCTCCCACTCTCCTCCTATCATGATGGGGATCATGGGGAGTGGGTTGACTAGTCAACCTCATGATCCTCTCATTTGGAACGGCTATGCGCATCTCGAAAGGTTTAAAAATGGGTTAATCCTCATCAGATTCTATTTTCAATTTGAGAATAACAAATCTAGATAAGTTGCTAACTATATTTGTTAACTATTAACTTTACTCTCCATTGATGTGGGTTCAAGACCCAAGATTAAGATTTTAAATTGAATTTTGAATAACCTTCTTTAAATTCATTTTAATTTACACAATATAATGGGTAAACATGAAATTAATATAAAAATTATTTTACTTTTATTTTTTTAAAACAATTGTTCACCTAAAAAAATTAAGGGCTATGTCACTCTTTTTGAAAGTTATGGAGGGCCGAACAATTTTCCTTTACAATTTTGAGATACCACAAGTATTTTTTTAGAGCCTAAATTGTCATCAACTCTCCGCGCTCTGCCCCTGGATCAGGTGTTTTGTAGAGAAAAGAGAAATTGGCAAGCGATCGGTTACTAGCCCTTGTGGGTCGAGCGGACAAAGCACAAAAAAGAGATTGCCGCTGGCAGCGGCGGAGACCAGATTTACCCGCCGCGACGAATACCACTTGTGGCAGGCAATCTTATTTCCTCAGGAAAAGATTACATACTAGTACAAGCAAATACCAAAACGAGCAAGGAAAGAAAATGCAACCGGCAGACACTCATAATTAGTAACCACATCTACAACATGGTGGGTTTTAGCCCCAGTTCGTTGTTCCCTTCGAGCACTTATGACCCCTCAATTTATACGTGGGGGAAGGCTATTTGAATGGTCGGGGCATTTAATATTATATTAAATGTGCGGCCGCCTGATGTACACGAAGAGTCGGGCGGCGAATTGTGAGAGAAGAGACTGTGCGAAAACCATACACGCTATTGCCAAGGAGATGAACCCACACGAGCTCGGAAAAGTATCCGACGTGATTTCACCGAGGTGTTGCCAAAGGATCATGATCTGGGAGACCGCACAAATCTACCGAGCATTGTTGTGCGCGCTTTGGCCGGTGGGAATGCACGGATTCTTGGAGAGCATTAGTTAACACTTCTAAGTGCCCACCTGGCTCTCTTGGCGAACCACTTAAGGAGTTTCCGGGGAGGGCTTGCGACCTCTGCTAAGCTCTACTATATGGGTGTAGATTCCTTGAGGGTGCCCACGAGTGCCTTGGAGTATCCTCCCAGGCGCTATCTGATGTCATCCCACATCGCAGGGTTTGGGTTAACACTTAACCCTTATATTTTTTTTATTTGCATATAATTTAACTACATTTGTATATACGCATACCTTTTATTAATGTTCCTCAGTTGAGCGAGTAAGACAATACATAAGCATAATTGAAAAAGGATTTTTCATAGAAATTACGTATTAAGATTTATTAGTACACATAAAATTCTTATTTCTTCCTCCGAGGAATAAGTTGAGCTCGGAGAGGATTCTCCATGATGGTGGTGAACTCGAGCTTCTCTGAGAGATCCACTTCGTTTCCTACTTCAGATTTCCATACAAACTCCCTCACTAGATTGGCCACAAAGAACTCCAAATGGAGAATGGCAAGTCCATAACCGGGGCACATCCTCCTCCCCGCACCAAAAGTCATCATCTTGATCTCCCTTGTGCCAGTTATATCCACCTCCTCGCCATAACCTCCGGCCATAAATCTCTCGGGTCTAAACTCCATGGGCTCCTCCCACTTCCTCCCATCCCAATTCACATCTGCCACAGCAAAGAGAACCTGAACTCCTTTAGGTATTAAAAAACCGTCAACAATAACGTCCTCTGTAACAGAGTGTGGCAACATAAAGTGGCCCGGTGGGTGGCGGCGCAAAGATTCCATGACCACCGCCTTGAGATACAACATCCTCTGCAAATCCTCCTCCTTTATGATCTCTTCATTGCAACTTCCCGTCAAAGATTCAATCTCTATCAAAAGCTTGGACTGCAAACTCTGATTCTTAACGAGCTCCGCCATAGTCCACTCGAGAGCCGTCGTCGTGGTGTCAACGCCGGCGCTGAGAAACTCATGACAAAGACTCACCATCTCATCATCGGTTAGCCCCCGCCCTCCTTCATTGGGAAGATGGATATCAAGGAGGGAGTCCGCATAACAGTACTCGAAGTCGCTCTGCTTCCCTTCCGGCGATTGCTACATATAGAAACAATCTTCTGTGAATTAGCCAAAATCCAATGGAAAACATGTTGCATGCATTAATATATTTTACCTTCCAGTCTCTCCTCGCTCTAATCATTGGGAGAAAGATATCCGCCTGCTTTCTCCTGGCGCAGATGATCTCTTCCCACCTCTTATGAAATAAGAACTTAGTGATGGCTGGAATGATAGCAAAGACATTGAATGAAGTAAATGTGCGGAGGAGAAACAACTGTAAGGATGCGATCTCGTGTATTTCCCTCTCGTTGAGCTTCTTGCCGAAGCACATTATCGCAAGGAGGGATAAAATGGATTGCTTGAAGTTCTCCTTGACTGTAACGATCTGGTCAGATTGGGAATGGAGGGCTTCAAGGAGGACACGAAGAGCCCAGTGGCGGCCAGGGGAAAAGAGGCGAATGCGGGAGGGATGGAGGGTTTCAGCGGTGAGGTTTCGGCGCAAAATGCGCCAGAGGGAACCGTATGGGGCTGTTGAGATATTGTAACCCCCAACGGAGAGGAAGCGGTTAGGCTCTACAAAGAGAGGGCGACTGGAGAAGGTGACGCCGTGGTGGATGAGGGCGGAATGGGCAAGCGAGGCGTCAGAGATGAAGATGGAGGGGTTTGAGAAGGGGATGAGGCGGAGGCTAAATATGACGCCATAGTGGGAGTGGATGCGGCGGAGGATCGGGGCAACCTCGAAGATGGAGCAACGGTGAAGGAAGATGTGGGTTAGAACGGGAAGAGGAGAAACAAATGGAGGGAGATGGTATTTGTTTTTGAATTGTTTTTTTTGGTGGTTTTGGAGGACATGCTTCAAGAAGAGGAGGGTGAAGGAGAGGGAGATGAGGATGAGAGATGCATTCAACTCCATTGACTACCTCTTAATTTGATGGCCTTTTTAAAGATAAATTTGAAAATGTTATTGATGGCAACTCTTATATAAGTTAATGTTAACGCTAAACAAATATGAAGTGCTTTTCGTGGCAGCTCATATATAAGTTAAAGCCAAACTTTGCTAAATATAAAATTATGTTCTCATTACAATTTTCTTTCATTAATATAAACTTAATTTCTAATGTGTGCTCCATTTGGCGATTGTGCAATAGGCGATGCTTTGAGGAGAGCCATTTGTTGATTCCAAGGCTTTGGCAAACGTCTCCAAAATGATTTGCATTGTGAACATATTTAGTACTCACACACACACATGTGTTCCTACAACCAATCACGACAGTACCCAAGCGAAAGTACTCTGGCACGACATCGCCCCGATGTGATGGCGCTCCCGCCGCTCGCAAATTCCCGAGCGCCTGACCTTTGCAAATTTTTCTTGTGCACTTGGGTTTAAGAGAGGGGAAGACACATTTTTTACTATAAGTAAGCGATTTTGTATACATGTGAACACGTTTTTTTAAATAAAAAAACACATAAATTAAAGAAATTGTAAATTTGATAATTAAGAGGGATACAACTAAAAAGTGAATGTTTCCTCAAAGAGTTTTTTTTCTTTTTAATATATATATATATATATATATATATATATATATATATATATATATATATATATATATATATATATATATATATATATATATATATATATATATATGCAGAAAAATGCATACACACTTAACGCGTATATAAGCATATACATGTCATTTTGAATGACGTCTTCTACGTGCATTTTCATGAAAACCGCTCAACATAAAAGTTGTAGATTTCGTCGAGATCTACAACCTTTATATTGAACACTTTTTGATTTGAAGCCGGATAGGCCCCCGATTTGGCCCCCGAAAAAAATCATGCGGAACATATGTACTGTTCGGCATAATTTTTTCGGGGGGCAAATCGGGGGCTTAAACGGCTTCAAATCAAAAAGTGTTCAACATGAAAGTTGTAAATCTCAACGAGATATAAAACTTTCATGTTGAAAACGTTTTATGAAAATACACGTATAAGACACAGTTCAAAAAGACGCGTATGTAAGCATATAACTTAACGCATATATAAAGCGCACATACATATATATATATATATGGATATATATATATATATCCATATATATATATATATATATATATATATATATATATATATATATATACACACACACACACACGAGTGACAGGCACGGGCCTCCGGCCCGATGGCCACGCGCCACAGTATCCGGTCGGCGACGACGGGTTTCGCCCGCCCCCAACTGCCTGTTTTTTAAAATTGAAAACATCAATAAAATAAATCAAATACCCGGCCCAATAGTCACGTCTCCGGCCCAATGGCCACGCGCCACAGTATCCGACCAGCGACGGCAGGCTTCCCCCGCCCCCCAGGCTTGTTGCATTTATAATAAAATGTTTATAATATTTATAATATAATATTTATAAAATATTTGTATGGTTTATAATAAAATATTTATAATATTTATAATATAATATTTATCTAATATAACATGGCACTGTTCACCCGTCTGTTTTGCATAAAATATAATATAATATTTATAAAATATAACAGGCGGGTGAACAGTGGCGGGAGCACTGTTCATCCGCCTATTTTAATCCCACACCGCCCGTCAGTTTTTTTCGGGTTTAAATATAGTTTATCGGAGTGAATGTTTGAAATCGTTCTGGCCGGCGGGCTGCGCTTAAATTATGTGAACTGGTGGGCTGGGCTTTGCGGACTGTGCTGAAATCATCCGCACTAATTATGCGGGCTTTAGCGGGTGGTGTTGCTTAGTCCTTTTTGAAGTAACCTACTTAACTTTAGGACCCCTTCAGCAGGTTTAGTAGCCCTACAAAAAAGTGGAGAGAGGGGGTGTGTTTGATAAAACGGCTACTAAATAATGCATCAAGATCGAACGACTGAAATCACTTCAATTAATTTAAAGGTCATGCCTTTGATATTTCTATTATAGTGGTAGAGATATATATATATCTATACTATATAATAAGGGAACATTGGATTACTACAGAGCTCTCCCGTCGGTTACATTTGATATTCCGAAATTACCCCTCCCTCCTGTTCGTCGGCTCATATTTTTTTAAAAAAATTTAAGCAACAATCCACCGCTCCCGGCGGAGCCGGCGGCAGCCTGAGCGAACCTCACCGACGGGCCTGGGGTCGCCAGACAAAATTTAAGCTTGAGTTGATTCTCCCACAATACATGTCGGAATTAGGCAAATAATATATGCATTTTATAGTCAAGAATGAGATCTACAACTTTCATGTTGCACATTTTTCCAAAATTTGCATGGTTTAGTCGGAATCTGGCCCGAAAGGTTGCTGCCTCGAATTTTGAAATTTATTATTATTATATTCATTTCGAGGCAGCAAGCTTTCGGGAAAGATTCCGGCCTAATCGTGCAAATTTTGGAAGAATATTCAACATGAAAGTTGTAGATCTTGTTCTTAGCTATAAAATACATATATTATATGCATAATTCCGACATGTATTATGGGAGAACCAGCTCAAGCTTTTTTAAACTTAAAAAACTTGAGCTTATATATGTTATTATATATATGTATGTATATACGAGCATCTTCGCACGGGCTACGCCCGTGCGAAAATGCTCTCGGGCGGCCTTCGGCCGCATCAGGCGGGCTTCGGCCGCATCAGGCGGGCTTCGGCCGCATCAGGCGGGCTTCGGCCGCATCAGGCGGGCTTCGGCCGCATCAGGCGGGCTTCGGCCGCATCAGGCGGGCTTCGGCCGCATCAGGCGGGCTTCTGCCTCCTATGCACGGGTTACGACCGTGCTCGATGCTCTCGGGCGGCGTTTGGCCTCATCAGGCGGGCTTCGCCCGCCTGCGCTCGGGCTGCGTCCATGCTCGATGCCCTTCGGCGGCCTTCAGCAACATCAGACGGGCTTAGCTCGCCTGCGCACGGGCTTCGTCCGTGCTTGATGCTCTGGGCGGCCTTCAACCGCATAGAAGCGGGCCCCACTTACTCACAATTCACCGTATCGACACCGCAACCGGCACCTGCGGGCCCGTGATGACCTATGATTGTTTGCATACGCGCCACCCTAATCAGTCCATGGCATTGAGTGAGGTCAACTAACTCAACGGCCCGAGGCAGAATAATTTTGAAGTAGAAATGGCGTTGAGTGAGGTCGATTCACTAAACGGCCCATGGCAGAAATAATTCTAAGTAAAATGGCATTGAGTGAGCTCAACTCACTCAACGCCATGCAGTCTAAGGCGTTGAGTGAAATAAACTCAATAAACGACCCATATCAGCAATAATTCAAAGTAAATGTTATCACGGCTTTCAGTGCTCAGTCTATGGTGTTCAGTGATCACGGATTTGAGTGCTCTCAAAGCCGTGATCATGGTGTTGAGTGCACTCAACCCCATTCAATGTATGGCGTTGAGTGCACTCAACGCCATTATCACGGCATTGAGTGCACTCAGAGCCGTGAGTGATCACGACGTCGAGTGCACTCAGAGCCGTGAGTGATCACGGCGTCGAGTGCACTCAGAGCCGTGAGTGATCACGGTGTCGAGTGCACTCAGAGCCGTGAGTGATCACGGCGTCGAGTGCACTCAGAGCCGTGAGTGATCACGGCGTCGAGTGCACTCAGAGCCGTGAGTGATCACGGCGTCGAGTGCACTCAGAGCCGTGAGTGATCACGGCGTCGAGTGCACTCAGTGCCGTGAGTGACCACGGCGTCGAGTGCACTCAGAGCCGTGAGTGATCACGGCGTCGAGTGCACTCAGAGCCGTGAGTGATCACGGCGTCGAGTGCACTCAGAGCCGTGAGTGGTGACGTCGTCGAGTGCACTCAGAGCCCTGAGTGGTGACGGCGTCGAGTGCACTCAGAGCCGTGAGTGGTGACGGCGTCGAGTGCACTCAGAGCCGTGAGTGGTGACGGCGTTGAGTGCAATCAGAGCCGTGAGTGGTGACGGCGTTGAGTGCACTCAGAGCCGTGAGTGGTGACGGCTTTGAGTGCACTCAGAGCCGTGAGTGGTGACGGCGTTGAGTGCACTCAGAGCCGTGACTGGTGACGGCGTTGAGTGCACTCAGAGCCGTGACTGGTGATGGCGTTGAGTGCACTCAAAACCGTGAGTGGTCACGACGTTGAGTGCACTCAAAGCCGTGAGTGGTCACGGCGTTGAGTGCACTCAAAGCCGTGACGGCTTTGAGTGGTCACGGCATTGAGTGCACTCAAAGCCGTGACGGCTTTGAGTGGTCATGGCTTTGAGTCCACACAATGCCGTGAGTGGTGACGGCGTTGAGTGCACTCAAAGCCGTGAGTTGTCACAGCTTTGAGTGCACTCAAAGCCGTGAGTGGTCACGGTGTTGAGTGCACTCAAAGCCGTGAGTGGTCACGGCGTTGAGTGCACTCAAAGTCGTGACGGCTTGAGTGGTCACGGCTTTGAGTGCCCTCAACGCCGTGAGTGGTGACGACGTTGAGTGCACTTAAAGCCGTGGTCACGACTTTGAGTGAGTGCACTCAAAACCGTGAGTGGTCACGACGTTGAGTGCACTCAAAGCCGTGAGTGCTCACGGCGTTGAGTGCACTCAAAGCCGTGAGTGATCACGGCATTGAGTTCACTCAAATCCGTGAAACAGGCTTCGCCCTCAGGCGGCCTTCTGACATATCAGGCAGTCTCTGACCGTGCATGATCTTCCGGGTGGTCTCACGACGCAAAGAATCGGGCCACGCTTCCACGCAATTCATCAGCTTGGCGTCGCAACTGCCACTCGCTGTCGCGCAACGCGTGTATATATATGAATTTTTGGAGCACAGGCAGGGGGAAGCGTGGCCAACATGTGGTTGCCCACGTATGGCTTCGTCGTGACGTGGCGTGCTCTACCTGCCCTCGGCGGGGTCCGTCCGCCCCCGTCGGGCTCCGAACGCCCCCGTCGGCCTGGCTTTGAGTGGCTCGTGAATTTTTTATATTTAAATATTTTTAAATTCACTCTTAAATAAGTTCTAATAAATATCAGAAGCTGTAACCGGTTCATTGCAACGTATACATAAAATCCATGTTGCTGTCAAAGTCATCCGCAGTGTTGTTGCTAACAGAGTTAGCTGCGAGGAAAAAATGTACAGTTTAGTTCACAAATTGGTATGATAATAAGAACGTAGATATGAAAACTATCAATAACTTACTTGGTTGAGCTGTGTAATTATTATGTAACTGTAGTCGCTGATATGATGATTGATCGTTTGACATCTGCACATTTTTAAAATTCATAAAGAACGTATCGATGTACAATAAATCAGCGAGTATTTTATCAAAAATAAGTAATAGTATCATAATAGGTTTAAGGTTTATAGTATCATCACAATATACGTAAAGGTGTACAAATTTCATATGTAATTTTAGAAATTTGCAAGTATTTAGTATGCGTTGCAGTACAGTTGTAACAGATGAAACATAATATTCTTGAGTGATTATAGATTTATATAAATGCTGCAGAAAATAAATATTGTAATCACAGATGTTAGTGATATCGTGATAAGAGATTTGATCACCTATAACATGTTTTCTTGTTTAACTTATAACATACATTACAGATATGTTGTAACTGCGTATGATTCTTGATTTGATTCTATAGACATGTGTGTTTAGAAAAGTTGATAAGAAGTAAGTTTATTGTAAGTAGGTAGATGTTGTGGTAAGCTACATTTTATTAATTTTGTTTGTTTTGTAGATTTTTATATTACCATGGTCATTGTAATACGCATGTGTGCACATGAAATAATATGTTTATAATATTAATTATATCGTACATGTAATTTTAGTACACCAAAGTGCAGCGTAGTGTATATTTAATGCATACATTAGCCTGATATTCTATGTTGATATCATAGATGTATAAAGATGTATTTGTAAAAAATATTTACTGTATAAATACCTGCACGACTATTTCTTTTCGTATTCTGCAATAAGTATTATGTTTTTTATCGGTATTTGCCCCGTGATAGCTGAAAAAAATTGAGGAAGACAAAAAAGATTGTTTGGTAGGTATACTAACAAATGTTTACATGTTTGACATTTAGATGTATTTCTTGTACGTACGTACAAAAGTTAATTGGAATTGAAATTTTTTACGTGTTAAGTGGAATGACAATTTTGTATATGCGTAACTGTTCAATGAGAATCGTGGTACGCAGAGCAAGTTTAGTTCGCAATTACGTGTTAGCATCTCGGAATTGATTACATGCTTTGGAAAAATACGACACTGAAATTTTGTTACATTACATTGAATATATTACATTACGCATTAATCAACAATGTCATCAATGGATTTGTCGGCATTGTGTACTTTTGAGGCAGAGCTTATATTATTTGGTCGAAATGCACGAACGACGTAGTAAATTAGTATTTGTAATAACTAATGAAGACAAAACCTGAGTTTGTAATATTATTGCGCAAGTTGTTATTGTTGTATGTGATGAAGTTGAAGTATTGCCGTATAGAAAAGGTGAGTGCGTGTTGATAAAGTCGTGCAATGATATGTTTTATTGTTCATGGAGATGTTTTCCCTCTCATCTGCTTGTCCTAACTGCAGTAAACTGTACTTGAATTATATTATGTATCTGTATGTGGGGTGAGTTACAATTTAGTATACGTTGAGAGATTCCTGGCATATGTACGTAATTTGTAATAAAGTTATTTTTAATAAGCAACTAAACTGATTGTCAGATTTGTTTGTAATTTGTATGACATGCAGTCAGAACATTTTTAGTAAATCGTGAAATGATGTCTGATGTAATTTTTATATATATTCACTGTACATAATATTAGTGGAGAAATATTATTCGACAAATAATATTCATCATGCGACAACACTGGGAGTAATACAAAACAATTACCGAAATGTGAAGGTTTGCAGTGGTATGATTTGTACATAAAACAACGGAGTAGTACATTATACAGTAGTAAAAATTGAAGCTGTAAAGAAAATATTTATAAGTAAATGCATTACAGAGGTGAACACATGATAATACACATCAAGTAAATGATAAAATGTTATAAGATACATTAGCATAACATGTAAACACTGGTACATGTACATTACATTTTTAGCAGAAGTGCGATTCGACAAAATTTATACAGTTTATTTATATGCAGTATCATTCGTATTGATATTTAATTCAGGCGTTGTTGATAGTATTCTGGTTTAATATCAAAGAGACGTAACTCCTCGGCTAATATTGTTTGGCCATCAATAATTTGGCCGTTTATCACGTTTGCGGCAGATTGCATTGAAAGTTCATCTGCAAAGATTAGTTCTCCTGTCCCAGTTGGGTTGCCCGATGTGTCGACGTCGACCTGCATTAATAACGGGTCAATATATTGTAATTATAAAATAAAGTGGTTGTAGTAATTTAATATATAATGTGAAATAAGACTGCCTACGCTGCCGTGCAGAAAGCCTTGCAGATTTTGAAAGAGCGATCTTACAGAAGCAGTGGTTGTAGCAAGATTAAGGTTGCTGAGTAATACAACGAAGTAGTAGTAGTCTCGCATATCTGGGGGCACATTGTTGTAGGAGTCAACAACACCGAAAGTGAATGGCTGGTCATCCTCCTGCATCACGTTTGCTGAGGAGCCGTACTCAGTCATCGTGAATATGTATGTATGTACTGTAGCATATGAGAAATGATATTCTGAGATGAACATAGTTAATGATTTGAAACATAAACCTCATGTGAAAGCTGAAATAAACAATTTTTATTTAAGGAAGAGAACAGAAACAATGATATTTCAAAATGTTGTGCAAAATAATGAATTACTGGACTATACAGTAACGCAAATCTAAATGATCATTTGAGGTACAGAAGAGATGCATAGGCGCAGGTGGAAGCGTGGTCGACATGTGGCTCCGGTCCTATGGCTTCGACCTCCCTTTGCGGCCTCTGGCTGCACTTGGCGGGTTCAGTACGCGCCCGTTGGCATGGCGTTGAGTGTCGAATTTAATTTTTTATGTTTATATATTTTAAATTTACGCCTCAGTAAGCTCTATTAAATATCAGAAGTTGTAAACGGTTAATTGAAACATACCAAAAAAATCCATGTAAATTATTTTAAAACCCACATTGAACGATGACCATCAAAATCATCATATCCATCATATTTAATCAAGTGGTGGTGGCGAAAGATGTATAAAATGAAATGTTATTACAACATGTATTTTGTTGTCCAATCAACAAGGAACATACTGGTAGGAGCATGTTGGAAGAGTGTAAAAAGCGTTAATACCGAGCACAAACATAAAGAAAGGAGGAGAAAATTTATTTTATGTAAAACAGTACTAAGACATTACAAAGTTAAAAGAAAATTCACACATACAAACTACTAACAATCGGGTATTACAACTTCAGACAACAACTCAAACTGCGGAGGGCGCACACTTCATCGCATATGGTTGGAGATCGCCGAGAGTTGAGCATTCTTCAAACGCAGTAAATGGAACGTGCATGTGTACTTTGAAGCTCCCAGCAGTAACAGCAGTGTCGGACGGCATATCTTATTCAGTGGCCTTGTGAGATTCTGCATTGGTGGAACATGTACAGTGATAAAAGTTATTAACAAACGTTGATTGATTTGTAGTAGTACTTTTCGTTATGTAATGCATATTATTTGGTGTGTGTTACCTTGTAATCAATGTGAATACGTATTTTCACTCTTCCTGTGGTGTTAGACATGCTGGCACAGCTGGGATACGTACTCTAAAACCCGAAAACTTGTTTCGTGGATGATCTGAACACCGGGTTGTGGTTGGCGAATAAAGCTTATCAGAGTAATTGTCAATAGAGTTAGATGCAGTGTTGTTGTTGAGCGGGTTATTTGCGAAACACATTTTACAGTGGTAGTTTCAAATTGTAATGGTAGTAAAAATTTAGATATGAACAGTAGTAATGATGTACTGGGTTACGTGGTAGAATGATTATGTAATTATAGCAGCTGATTTGAAGAGTTGGCATTTTCCATCTGCATATTGTTGACATTCATAAATAAATAATCAATATTTGCGAAATGAAGGCGTATTTTATCGCATATATCAAAGAGTGATTGACAAATTAAATGAGTAAAAAAAGAGTAATTATTACAATAAGGGAAGGTATGTTTTATGATCAGTGTTTAGGATGAAAGATGGATTGGGAGGATCGCAGTTGGCGATCATGAAAGTTGATGTAGCTGCATTTGTTATACTGAGTGACAGTATCCATGAATGCACAATTCAATTGTTCTGCGGAGAAACATGTAACTTGTACGCTAAAATCATATTGAATGTATACAGCACAATGAATTGTATGTAATGACTTGCTATGTACCTGTAGGTGTGTTTGCATGAGAAGTTCTTTGAACACGACATTTTTTGTGTATAGGCCCTCGTGAGCAGGCAGTGAACCTTGTTTAATTAGTAGTGTAGTACTTGATGAAGACATTCCTCTTGATAAAGCTACATACAGTTGACCGTGAGTAAAAACATGAGATGGTTAGTAGAGTCCTATTTTTTGCACAGTCTGCCCCTGCGATTTATTAATTGTCAGTGCAAAGCTAAGACGAATTGGAAACTGCTTGCGCGTAAGTTCAAAAGGCATCTTTGAGTCTTCAGGATTCTTCAGAGGTGTACGCGGAAGAAATATTGTTTTTCCTTTATGTTGTCCTGTAAGAATTTCACAACATTTTTGGTCTTTAGCAACACCTGACTTGACAACAGTTATAAAAATATTGCCTAAACTTTGTTAGAGAATAGTTTTTAAGTGTTGCAATAGGTTTACATCTTTAGGCAACACTTTCTGTGCAACATTCAAAAACTGTTCTCTAATCCCTTATAGGAAACATTTTTGAAATGTTGCCCTTTAGAATTCACTTTAGGCAACAATTATGATATGTTGTCTTCTTAAAAATTAATTTACAATATTTTAAAAGTGTCGTTATTAGTTTTCAATATAGCGACAAATTTCTATATTTCGACCGTGTTTGATTTTTAAAGTTTGTTCAAAATCATTACTCCACATTTATTGCGACGTTTTAAAAGGGTCGTTGTTAGTTTTCAATATACCTACCTGGAATTTTAATTAACTTATATCGGACCGAATTTTAATTTGTTGGAGTTGTGGAACACTTCCGTTCTGATCCTCTTATTTCTCACACAGAGTTTGCACACGTAAGATTAGAGGAATCAAAGTGTGAATCCCTTCGACATATTCGGCGCCAACGACAGCGGGGGTCCGGGGGCGGCAACCCTCTTCCCCGACGCGACGATGAGCTTCTTCCCCGGGCGCGGCTACTGCACCGCCTGCATCCTCTTCCGCGTCGACGCCGGCGTGCAAAATCTTCTTCCCCGCCAACAACTACAGTCCTATTGCACCGACCAAGCTTCTTCCCCATCGACGTCGATAGTCCGATTGCACCGAACCGATGACAAAATCTGCCGGAATTTCTCCGCCAGATACCTAACGCAGGGTTCTTGCACATTCGTCCTCTGCATATCTTGTGCTACTGTTCTCCATATCGCTGAGGTATACCCCTTCTCTTACATATCTTGTGTCCTAGGTATACCTAGCGTGTTTGATTACATTTTTTGTGTGCTTAAATTCTAAAATGTTGAGGGGTGGGAATCCATTCTTCATGTATGTTGTGTGTGTGTGTGTTGTAGGTGTTTATGTGTGTTGTTGTTGTGTTGTATGTGTGTTGTATGTGTATGTATGTGTGTGTGTGTGGTGTGTGTGGTGTATGTTATATTTGTGTGTGTTGTGTGTGTGTGCGTGGTCTGGTGTATGTTGTATGTGTGTGTTAGTGTTGTGTGTGTGTGTGTTGTGTGTGTGTTGTGTGTGTGTGTGTTTGTGTGTTAGTGTTGTATGTGTGTTGTAGGTGTGTTTTTGTGTTTGTTGTTATTTTGTTGTATGTGTGTGTTGTTGTTGTTGTCTTGTATGTGTGTGTTATAGGTGTGGTGGTTGTTGTATGTGTGTATATGTGTGTGTGTTTTTTTGTTGTTGTGTTGTATGTGTGTGTGTTATAGGTGTATATATTGTTGTTGTTGTTGTTGTTGTTGTGTGTGTGTGTGTGTGTGTGTGTGTGTGTGTGTGTGTGTGTTATAGGTGTATGTGTTGGTGTATGTGTGTGTGTGTTGTGTTCTATGTGTTTGTGTGTGGTTGTGTGTGTTGTATATATATGTGTGTGTTTGTTGTTATTGTGTTGTGTGTGTTTGTTGTTATTGTGTTGTGTGTGTTTGTGTGTGTGTGTGTGCGTTATTTGTGTTTTTGTATGTGTGTGTTGTAGGTGTGTATCTTTGTTGTTGTGTGTGTGTTGTGTGTGTTGTATGTGTGTTTATGTGTGTGTACGTGTGTGTATGTGTGTGTGTGTGTATGTATGTGTTAGTGTGTGTGTGTGTTAGTGTGTGTGTGTATGTGTGTGTGTGTGTGGTGTACGTTGTATGTGTGTGTTAGGGTTATGTGTGTGTGTGTGCGTGTGTGTTAGTGTTGTATGTGTGTTTTTGTGTTTGTTGCTATTGTGTTGTATGTTTATGTGTGTGTTTGCGTGTGTTGTATGTGTGTGTGTTGGTATGTGTTGTATGTGTGTTTGGAATGTGTGTGTTGTCGTATGTGTGTGTGTTGTCATACGTATGTGTGTGTGCTGTATGTTTATGTGTGTGTTTGTGTGTGTTGTATGCTTATGTATGTGTGTGTGTGTGTGTGTGTGTGTGTTGTGTTGTATGTGTTTGAGTGTGATTGTGTGTGTTGTATATATATGTGTGTGTTTGTTGTTGTTGTGTTGTATGTGTGTGTGTGTGTGTGTGTGTGTGTGTGTGTGTTTGTTGTTGTGTTATATGTGTGTGTTGTTGTATGTGTGTGTGTTTGTTGTTGTGTTATATGTGTGTGTTGTTGTATGTGTGTGTGTTTGTTGTGGTGTATGGTGTATGGTGTATGATGTACGTGTGTGTGATATAGCTTCTTTCTCTCAAATCATTTTTCATACACATAAATTCTCTTGCAATATTTTATACTAATGTATTTCTCTTAACATATCAGCGAAGAGCACACAATTCTTCTTTTATAAATTTTTCTTTGATAATGTAACTCAATATAATATTTTTTGTTTAGGTACCATCATTTTTCATTATTCAGAAGATAAAATATGATGAAAAAGGATTGGATTTATTTGCCTCGTTATGGTGAAGATTATATTAATGGTGTTAAACATTTCTTAGATATTGCGTTTAGGAAAGGGTTGTTCGAAGGAGAAGAGATTTTATGTCCATGTGTTGTTTGTTGTAATGGTATTTGGGGGAAAAGAGATATGGTGTTTGACCATTTGGTAAGTAAGGGTTTTGTAAAAGGATACACCGATTGGATTTATCATGGAGAGGATATTAAACGTATGGATCTTGATCAAGAAACTAATGATGATGTCTCATCTAATGATATCAATGGATTATTTTTTGAGATATTTAAAGATGTGTTTAAAGAAAATGGATTATACGAAGGACTAAATGAAGATGCAACGAAGTTTTATAAGCTTGTTGAGGAAGCAAATAAAGAACTATATCCTGGTTATAAAAAATTCTCTACATTATCTTTTACTATTTGTATGTATTTACTGAAATGCTTGCATGGATGGAGCAATGCATCATTCACATCTATCTTAGAATTATTGAAAGAGGCTAAACCTGATTTGAACATCCCAATCTCTTTTAATAAAACAAAGTCTATGATTAGAGACCTGGGATTAGATTATAAAAAGATTGATGCATGTCCTAATAATTGCATGTTATTTTGGAAAGAACATAAGAAAGATGACAAATGCCATACTTGTGGCGAATCTCGTTGGATTCTACATCCTGAAGTGAATTGTGAGTCTGAGAAAACCCAGAAAGCTCACAAAATTTCTGCAAAAGTGTTGAGACATTTTCCTTTAATTTCAAGACTAAAACGACTCTACATGTGTTCAAAAACTGCTGATTCAATGAGGTGGCATGCAGAAGAGCGTTCAAAAGATGGTAAGTTAAGGCATCCTGCTGATGGACAGTCATGGAAAGACTTTGATGTGAATCATCCAGGTTTTACAAATGAAACTCGTAATGTAATACTTGGATTGGCTAGTGATGGGTTTAATCCATTTGGTAATATGAGTCTGTCACATAGCACATGGCCTGTGGTATTAACAGTATATAACTATCCTCCAAATTTATGCTTAAAGCCAGAGAATCTTATGATGTCTTTGCTTATTCCTGGACCACGATCACTTGGAAATGCTATTGATGTGTTCCTACAACCATTAATTGAGGAGCTAAAGATATTGTGGGATGTCGGAGTAGAAACATATGATGTTTCCAAAAATCAAACATTTCAGATGCATGTTGTAATTTTGTGGACAGTTAGTGACTACCCTGCATATGCTATGTTATCTGGTTGGAGCACTAAAGGAAGGTTGGCATGCCCTGCTTGTCATTATCAAACATCTTCTTGTTATTTGAAACATAGTCGAAAGATGTGCTACATGGGTCATCGAGTATTTTTGGATGTGAATCATAAGTGGCGTTCTGATAAAGTTTCTTTAAATGAGATGACAGAATATAGGTCTGCACCTTCCTTGTTAGATTCAAAAAATATTTTAGAAGATTTACAAGACTTTTCTTACATATTCAAGGAGAATGATAAGAAGAAAAAGTTTGGTCCGTGGAAGAAAAAATCTATCTTTTGGCAGTTGCCATATTGGAAGTATTACTTTACGCCATAATTTTGATGTCATACACATTGAGAAAAACATATTTGAAAATATAATTGGGACACTTTTAGAGATTGAAGGAAAGAGAAAAGATCAGGCAAAGGCTCGTTTTGACCTACAAGATATGGGGATAAGAAAGAAGCTTCATTTGAAAGCAACAAGTGATGGCAAGAAAACTCAACTCCCAAAAGCTTGTTTCTCCCTAACAAAAAATGAGAAATCTATCTTTTGTGGTGTTCTAAAGAATGTAAAATATCCTGATGGGATAGCCTCTAATATTTCTCGATGTGTTCATCTTGATGAAGGAAAAATATCTGGGTATAAGAGTCATGATGCTCATATTACTTTGCATTACTTGCTACAAATAACAATAAGAGGTATAACTCCTAATCAAGTTGCAATTCCATTAATTAGGCTTTGCTCCTTCTTTTGTTGCTTATGTCAAAAGATCATTGATTTGAGAAGTTTAGATCATTTAGAAATGGAGATTACTGAAATACTTTGCCAGTTTGAGAGAATCTTTCCTCCTAGTTTTTTTGACATAATGGTCCATTTACCTATTCACCTAGCAAATGAGGTTAGATTAGGTGGGCCAGTTCAATTTCGATGGATGTATTATATGGAAAGATATTTGGGTGAATTAAAATCATTTGTTTGTAATAAAAGTCGCCCAGAAGGCTCTATTGCAGAAGCATATTTGGCGAAGGAGTCTTTGACATTTTGTTCTCGATATTTATCCAGTGATGTTGATACACGCATCAATCGATTGGCAAGAAATAATGAATTTTCTATTAACGGACATCATATTGGGGGGAGAACTCTCATTTCTCTTGATCATAAGTTACTAAACAAAGCTCATGGTTATATTTTGTTCAATTCTGATGAAGTTCAAGATTACATTAGGTACTAACACCATTTACTTATTTCAATATTCTCAAAAAATTAATTTGACATTGGTAAATAATCTTGACTTATTTATTTTATAGTGAACATGAGGTTTATCTTCAAAATTGCAAAAAAAGAAGTACGTGGAGCAAAGGTAAAAGTCAAAGAGATGATTTCATTCAATGGTTTGCAACACGTGCCATGAATGATGATGTTTTTGATTTCATAAAAGAGTTGTCTCGGGGGCCAAATAATATTTCAAAAATATATTTTGGATATCTTATTAATGGATATAGATTTCATACAAGACAACGCGATACAAGGAGGAAAACCCAAAATAGTGGGGTCACTTTGGAAGCGGTAACCCAAAGTTTTAAAAGTGCTAAGGATGAAAATCCTGAAAAGATATGTATGACATATTATGGAGCAATAAGTGATATCATTGAGGTAGATTATTATGGACATTTGAATCAAGTGTTGTTCAAATGTGTTTGGTTTGAAGCTGAAGAAGACAAATACGGGATGACTTGCGTTTATTTTAATAAAGAATGTTACAAGAATGATCCGTTTGTCCTAGCATCTCAAGTGCAGCAATGCTTCTATGTCGAAGATCCTTGTAATAAAAATAAGCAGTATGTTTTGAAAATACTACCAAGGGACTCATTTGATATGGGAGATAATACAGATTTACATACTCAAGAAATACCTGAGGTGCCAATAAATATTGTTCTATCAGTAGATGATGTTGAAGTTGATTTGGCTAGGGAAGATTTGCCAGATGATATTATTGAAATGTCTTTATCTAAAATTCATGTTCAACACAAGGAGCTCGACGATGAAATCATTTTTGAAAGTGAAAATGAAAGTGATTCTAACTTTGTTTTTAGTGATAATACAATTTAGGTAATGTTTTCTTTATTTATTAAATAGCTTTTGTTCGAATTATTGTACAAGCATATATTATATATTAAAATGTGTTTAATGATTTGATTTTATCATTGCAGAAATGAAGAAAGAAAAAAGTGGTTTTGATGTAACTATTGAAGCAAGGTCTAGTGTTGAGTTGGCGAGAAAATTTCGTCAGGTTAAACAAGAGAAAACTGATATTTATCATAGAAAGCTTCGTGAAAGAAAGGGCAAAAATATTCAAATCATTGATGAGCCTAATGGGAGAAATGAGTTACTTAAGATTGATGGAGCTCTCTATCAAGAAGATATTGAAGTTGTTGAACCAAACAAAAGAATTGGTATATAGATTATTCTCTTTTTTATAGTCTATTTACTTTATATTGTCTTATTTTAATTATTCATTAAATAGCTAAAGATCCGCATCCAAAGAAGCATCAACCTGAAGAACCTGCATCCATTGTACAACATTCGAATCAACATCAAGCAAAACAGGTAAAAAGGAACAAGAAATGTCCTTTAATGTTGATTGATGAGTTTGTTTGAGTTTATGAGATTTCTCATAAAGCAAGTAGTTAACATGATCAAATTCATCCTTCTATAAAGGTGAATCAAAATCAACCTTCCTTAAAAGTGAACAAAAAACTACCACCATTTAGAAAACTAGATTTTGAGCATAGTGAGAGAGATGAGTTACTTCTGGTTGATGGAGCTCTCAATCATGAAGATGTTGAAGTTATTGAACCAAACAAAGAAATTTGTATGTAGATTACTCTTTTTTTATATTGTGTCTATTTACTTTAGATTGTCTTATTTGTATTATTCATTAAATAGCTAAAGATCCGCTTCCAAAGAAGCTTCAACCTGAAGAACCTGCATCCATTATACAACATTCCAATCAACATCAAGCTCAGCATGTAAAAAGGAATAAGAGATGTCCTTCAATGTTGATTGATGATTTTGTTGGAGTTTATGAGATTTCTCATAAAGGAATAAATCAACATGATCAAATTCAGCCTCCTGTAAAGGTGAATCAAAATCTACCACCATCTAAAGAAATCTAGGAAGAGCATAGTGGGATACATGAGTCATTACTTCGGGTTGATGAATTTCTCAATCAAGAAGATGTTGAAGTTGCAGAACGAAATAAGGAAATTGGTACGTTAATTATTCTTTTTCTTATATTGTGTGTACTTACTTTACATTGTCTTACTTGATTATGTTTATGTGCCCCACTATACACTGAAATTAGGAGCAAGGATCAAAAGAACTCATGGAGAAACAATGTGCAAAAACATTCATGCAATAACTTTAGAGGAGCGAAAAGAAGTTACCTTAAATGAACACGGTCAACCAATAGGACCTACTGACCGTGTCATGTCAGACTTAAGTCTCTTTTTGGGCACATTGGCTAGAAATTCAGTATTTTGTCCATTAATTTACACAAGCTGGGCTTCCATGCCAGAGGAGAACTTAGAGCGTGTATGGAATTGCATCTATTTTGTTTTCTTAATATATTTTGTATAATTATTTACTAATATTGATCGAATAACTTTTTTTCATTTTACATTTTGCAGTCAAAGTTTATTTTACAAGATGATGCAGAAAATTGGGTAAAGTTCACTGTTAGAGATGCTTGGAGACGTTACAAACACATTATTAAGAAGAATCATTTTTTGAAGTATTCCAACATGACTGATAGGATCAAAAATCGCCCCATAAAGATGTCAGAGTCTCAATTTAAAAAACTTTGCATGTTTTGGAGTTCGGAAACTATACAAGTAAGAGTAATATTATTTTTTTAATTATAGTAGAAAAAATATTTGTATGTATATTTTCTCATTTTTTTTAACTTAATGTGCAGTCAATCAGCAAAAGGAATACTCAAAGTAGGGTTATACAAAAGTGGAGGCATCGAATGGGCACCAAAACCTTTGCTATAATTCGTGAAAGAATGGTAATACATTATATTTCACTCACCTCTCTAGATCTCAATTTTGATTCTTGAATGAATTTTATATGCATAGACAATTATATTGTGTATATTTCACCCACATCCATTGCAGAGAGCATCAAGCTCCTCATGGGACCTCACTGAAATCAACCTGAATTTCAGCGCGCTGCTGCAGCCCGCTGAATTTCAGCGCGCTGCTGCAGCCCGCTGAATTTCAGCGCGCTGCAGGTGCAGCCCGCTGAATTTCAGCGCGCTGCAGGTGCAGCCCGCTGAATTTCAGCGCGCTGCAGGTGCAGCCCGCTGAATTTCAGCGCGCTGCAGGTGCAGCCCGCTGAATTTCAGCGCACTGCAGGTGCAGCCCGCTGAATTTCAGGGCATTTCTCTTGCTGCCCACTAAATTTCAGGGCATTTCTCTTGCTTCAAATTTCAGCATGCTGCTGGTGCAGCACGCTGAGTTTCCTACCCTAAACTAGACAAACGATGACATCAAGTACCTCGTTCTAACATGTATGCACGATCAAGGGCTA
This sequence comes from Platanthera zijinensis, assembly GCA_039513925.1. Classification (NCBI taxonomy): domain Eukaryota; kingdom Viridiplantae; phylum Streptophyta; class Magnoliopsida; order Asparagales; family Orchidaceae; genus Platanthera; species Platanthera zijinensis. The sequence continues at coordinate 128,037,440 of CM077091.1, forward strand.
TCTTTTTAATAACTTTATCCCATATTGTCATCATATAACCTCAACATGGGTGAAAACCCTATAATAAGGCCATAGCTCACCACGTTGAGGGATGGAGGATAGGGTACAAGTTGCAATCCATTATTTTTTTGCTTTGATCTTCTCTTGCTTCGAACTGATTGTACGAGTTTTGAGTTCCTTTTTTGTGTTCGCATGAGTTCTAATAAAAAGTGTTCTTCTGAAATCCAAACTCAAGGTCCTCTCTATCATTCTTCATTTGGTCAAAGCTGGACTTAACTAAAATCAGTCCAACAAGTTTAGTATTTCATTTATTCTAATTTCTTTACATGAAGTAGGCGTAATTTGATGGTTATCATGATGCTTTTATTTATCTACGCTAGCTATATGCCAAAAATATTATAATTAGCTTATAAAGGTTGCATATCTTACAGATACACAATGAATGATAATTGGAGAAGGGTTGCATAGCTTACAAATACTGCCCCAGATCTTCATGGTGAGCCTGCAACAAGCTGAATTTCAGCGTGCTGCACGCGCTGCAGGTGCAACCCGCTGAATTTCAGCGTGCTGCAGGTGCAGCCCGCTGAATTTCAGCATGTTGCAGGTGCAGCCCGCTGAATTTCAGCATGCTGCATTTCTGTAACGCTGAATTTCAACGAGATGCATTTCAGCACGCTGAATTTCAGCGAGTTGCATTTCAGCACGCTGAATTTCAGCAAGCTGCAGGTGCAGCACGCTGAATTTCAGCGCACTGTACCTATAGCGCTTTGCAGCGCTGCACCTGTAGCGATAAGCTCGTTGTTCTACTCTGCTACACCTTTCCTACCCTAAACTGGACAAACGCTGACATCAAGTACCTCGTTAGCTATCTAATTATCCCTGACAACAACATCCTCACAATCATACAAACCTTCAGCAATGAGAAGCATACTGAAATTTATGCGAATATTGATCTTCAAATCCAATTTCATTGTTCATCCGAAGAATTTTTAGATATAGATTTCAACTAAGCTGTCAATTTATGCGAATATTGATTTTCTGAATAAAGTTAATTTAATCAATCTGCTGGCAGAATTGTATTTAGTTTTTTTTTGTTGGGATGAAAATTGAATGAGAATTAGAGTATTGTGAGAGAAAACAAAAATGAGAAGCTTGCAAGTAATTCAGCGTGAGCGAGCTTGTACAAGCTACAGGTGTAGCACGCTGAAATTCAGCGAGCTGTACCTGCAGCAAGCGTGCTGTAATTTTAGCGTGATGCAGGTGCAGCACGCGCAGAAATTCAGCATGCAGCATGCCCTGCAGGTGCAGCACGCGCTAAATTGTGCAGTATGCTGAATATCAGCGGGCTGCGGGCACAGCACGCTGACATTCAGCGTGCTACGGGCGCAGCACGCTGACATTCAGCGTGCTGCGAGCGCAGCACGCTGATATTCAGTGAGTTGCGCCCGCAGCACGCTGACATTCAGCGTGGTGCACCCGCAACTCGCTGAATTTGAGCGTGCTGTGCCCGCAGCTCACTGAATTTGAGTGTGTTGCGGGCACAGCATGCTGAATTTCATCGCAGCAGCATGCTGAATTTCAGCGCGCTAAATTCAGCATGCTGCGCCCACAGCACGCTGAATTTCAGCGCGCTGAATTCAACATGCTGCGCCCGCAGCACGCTGAATTTCAGCGTGCTGTGGGGGCAGCATGCTGAATTCAGCACGCTGAAATTCAGACGCTGAATTGAGCGTGCTGCGGGGGCAGCATGCTGAATTTCAGCGTGCTGAATTCTGCGTGTTGCGCCCGCAGCACGCTGAATTTCAGCGTGCTTCGAACTGATTGTACGAGTTTTGAATTTCTTTTTTTGTTCGCATGAGTTCTAATAAAAAGTGTTCTTCTGAAATCCAATCTCAAGGTCCTATATATCATTCTTCATTTGATTATGTACAGTTCGTTAATTATGTGCAGTTCATTGATTTTGTTTAATTTTCAATAATGTTTTTTTTGCATCTGTAGCGTTCGAAAGCAAAGAGAGACCCCACTCAAGCTGAAGTTTTTATTGAAACTCGAAGTAGTACTAGTGGAAAGGAGCTGGATTTAGAAACCAACAATGGAATTGTGAGTTATTCTTTTATTAAGATCACATATAATTTGCTTATTTATTTTTTTTAAAATCAACTATTCAATTTGTTATCAGTCACAACTTCAAGATACTACGAATAATGAGGAAGGTAATGTAGAAGCATTTAAAATTATGTTTGAGAAAGAACATCCTGCATCAATGCGTTGCTTTGGGAAAGGTATTACACAAACTGCTTTGAAGCGAAAGGAAGACATTGCGGCTTTGAAGAAATTACATAATGAAGAGGTGGCTTTATTGAATAAAAAAGTACAAAATGTGAAAGATACACTTAATACTCTAAAAAGTGTACTTAAGATTATGCTGCAGCAAAGCAAACCCATTGGAGTATATGTAGAATCATTGGAGAATCTATTAGGTTCATCTCCAGGGGATGCAAATAGTGGACAGAAGAGAGACGGGCTACCACATGCACATTCTTCTACATCAACACACGTTCCAAACTATGTTGTGGTATAATGTTATAGATTTTCACACAATATATTAAAATACATTTACATGTTTACAACTTTTTAATTATATATTGATCTTGATGTTATTATATTTATATATATATTATTTTACTTTGTGCAGAAAGTTCTTGATGCCGGGAAGACAAATGAGGAGTTGCAATATGATCGATGACCTCATATCATGAAGAATATTTGATGTTTAAGTTGATTTAGATAATTTTGTTTGTGTACTGTAATATTTAAATGTTTTGATCAGTGTTTTAAAAACCGGACCGGACCGACCGGTCCAACCGGTCGGACTGCCGACCGGTTCACCGGGCGGTCCGGTCTGATCTTGTAAACCGCCTGAGCCAATAACCGGCCAGGAACCGGTTAACCGAAAACCGGGCCGGCCAAACACAAGGGTTTTAGGTTTTGTTTTTTATAAAAATAAAAGCACAATGCAGGGATTTGAACCCAGGACCTCTATTATTAATGAAATGATCATTACCACTCCACCAACAAGTTCTTGTTGTTCAAAATGAAACTATTATATATATATAAATAAATAATAACGTATTTTTATAAAAAATATAGACTTAGAATATAAATAAAATATATATTATTAAATTAAGTATAAAAATAAATATTGTTGTTAATTAATTAAAACTTAGTTACAATATTATTATTTATGTTAAATAAAAATATAAATTTTAAATTTTTTTTTAATGTCATTCGAATTTTGTTACAATATTTATTACTACGTATGATTTCTATTATATATATTATAATTATATTATTTAGTGATATTTGAGCTCAATTTGATATTTACGTGATATGTAATATGTTATAAATTTATAACTAATATTATATAATATGTTATTATCTAACATCCCGGTTCAACCCTGGTCCGACCGATCAGACCTTGAACCTTTGAACTCTCCGGTTCATCCTCCGGTCCGGTTCTTAAAACCTTGGTTTTGATGTACTTTGATACATTGCGATGCTAATGATGGGTTATTAATTTGATGCTAAAACATGTGAAACTTTAATATTCTAAATGAAAGTATTTGTCTTGTTAAATTGTTAAATATTTATGCGTTATAAAAAATGTCTCATGATATAACATTGAATTGTTTTTGAAGTTTTAATTTATTTTCATGTTTTTTTAAAATTTATATTTTTTTTATTAATTCAATATTTTTGGCAACATTTATTAAATGTACCTCTAAACATTTTAAAAATGTTGCAATAGGTCTATGTAAAAACTGTTGCCTTTACTACAGAAATAGGCAACAGTTTCAAGTAATGTTGCCTAAATATGTGAAAACTATTGCCTTAGGTCTTTGGTAACGCGGGCATAGGCATACACCCCTATGGTAATAGTTTTCAATGTTTTGGCAACGTTTTACGGTTTTAGGCAACAGTTTTCAAATGTTACTAAAGACCAAAAATGTTGTAGTGTAAGCCTCAATGATATTTCTGCTGAATTGACGATACAGAAGACGTGAACCATTGCACAGGCCTGTTGTGGCATTGAGATTTCGAAGTAGCATAATAGGCACGCCCTTTTTTAAAGACAGTCTGTGTGGGGGGAGATTTCCTGGTGATAAATTGTTCAAAAACTCTTGTGGATATAAATTGTATCTGTCATAATTCACCGAGTCAAATGAGTAGTAGGTGACCTCTTCTCCTGGAAATACTTCTCGACATTTATCGTTTAAATGATTAACATCTTCATTTAGCGGAGTCAGCAAAATTCTATTTTCAAGATAATCTGAGCAGTGCGTATGCGCACTGATGTCAGAGAATATTGAATTAATTAACATATCTACTGACAGTTCCCCTTCCCAAGAAATAGTCATAGCATTTAGGATCTTTATCATTTCATCTTCAACAGTAATTTCATCACCATCACCAACGCGTAGTAAGAAATTTGAGAATTCATGATCAGAGGAAGCTCTCATATTTTCTGTCAAGGGAAGCACTCTTACAGTTGTCCACAAAGGTGATTTGACAATGCTTGCGCTGATAATTTGAGATTTAGTTCCATTAATAACAACCGGTGCTATTTGATGAAAATCTCCGCCCATTATGATTATTTTGCCACCAAAAGATTCATTTATTCCAAGAACATCTCTCATTGAGCGATTAGCTGCTTCAAATGCATGCTGATGTGTCATTGGAGCTTCATCCCAAATGATCGCCGAGCAGTGCTCCAATAGTTTATGCATATCAAATAGTTTGCCAAAATTACAGAATGATGTAGACTGCAGTGGTATGGGAATTTTAAAGCGCAAATGTGCAGTCGTACCACCTAGAAGAAGAGTGGTTGTAATTCCATATGAAGTTGTAGCTATAATAATATGACCACTGCTTCGCAAATTTGTAAGCAAACAACGATATAAAAATGTTTTACCACTGCCTCCAGGTCCATCAACAAAGAAAAGACCAAAATCCTTACGATGTATTGCTTCAGTGATGACGTAATATGCATATCGTTGGTAAACATTCAGTAATCCAACTGAATTTAAGTCTGATTCTTATATAGGAATTGATAGTTCATGTTCTATTAAGTTGGAATACCCAATCATGTTGTCATACAACTTGATTTATGGAAGATCAAAATCAGTTATACTTTTACTGTGCTGTTGAAGAATATAATTAATTTCATGAAGAAGTTTATTTATACGTAATGTATATGTCATTCATAACTCTTAGTATGATGTAATCTTCAGTCATGGAGGAGTAGTTGTCATTCCACATTGTTGGAGTTACCATGGTGATCTAGAAGTGGTCAAACATGTAATCTCACTGCCAACGCGATATGAGCCTGCAGGGTCGCACATAAGAGCATGTGGAGAAATTGGAAGATTAACTGTGTTGGTAAGGGTTACCAATCACCCTACAGTATGGGGAGTCAGGCAAATGTTGCCAAGGGAGAATCATCGAGAGTCGACGGGAGTCGTCGAGTATGACTCGTCGACTATGGCAAAATTGACAAGAATCGACGGGAGTCGTCGTGTATGTCTCGCCGACTAAGGCATAATCGTCGAGAATCGAACTGTTCGATTCTCGACGATTCTGCGTCTGATTCTTGCCGATTCTGCGATTGATTCTCGCCGACTGATTCTCGCCAAATCTGGAGGTGATTCTCGCCGACTGATTCTCGCCGAATCTAGAGGTGATTCTTGCCGAACAGTCCAGAAACCCTAACTTGGGTGTTCTGCGGATAGCGATTCCTATGAACTGTTTATGCATTTGGTATAAATAGGACACTTAGGGGTTTTGGGAAATGATCGACCAACATCGGGATTTCTGTAGCCGAACGGAAGCCGACAGAAAGAGTTCCGCCGATCTCCCGATCCGCCGAATCCCGATTCCGCCGGACGGAAACGTTCCACCGCCGCCTGTTCGCTCCGCCGACGACCTCATCTCCGGTGACCGTCGCTGGTCTTGCTTTCCCTGGCGTGGACCTAGCAGTCTGTGGGAAGTGTAAAGGTGCGGCTGATCTTCTTCCCGACCCTTCGTGCGACGAAGCTCGGGGTTCTCCCGCTCGTGTGGATTTCTGCAGAGATGTGGACGTTATTCCACGTAGAACTCGTCACCGACAAGGACACGAAGCTTGGAGCATCTTTATTGAGTTGTGACTCAACACCGAAGAGGTAATTTTGTCTTGTTATTTTGATAACTTCTTGATTCAACATTTATGGCCCGATCCATTTCTCTTTGGGTTGTTCTTGTTTTATTCCTTTCGTTGCGTGCACAAGTGTTGTGCCAACCTCCATAGAAAATGTAACACCCATATCCGTCGCATAGCATATAGCAGTAGGTCCGGCCGGGGCCCGACTCCATATACTACGGACAGACCGGTTGGTTACGCGTTGAAACCATTCAACCAATCATGTCATCCTACACAACACCTAGCGGAAGCAATTTATTAGGTTGCAAAAGAAATAAGAACCCAGCCACAACAGCATGAATGTCCACTACAAACTCAGGAATGTATACATACACCAAAAGAGAAACAGCCTTAAGGCCTTACACTATTCACTTAACAAAAGAAGTGTTTTCCAAACTTCGGCACGCAGGCCGGCCATACATGAAAATGGGAAAGAAACATAAGCAATTAGGCCTTCGAGGGCCGGCACAGCAACAAGGGCTTTAGCCCGCTATTTCCCGCTCTGCTCCGCAGCACCTGCAACCACAAACCACCGCCCGGTGGCAAACAATAACAACGGTCAGCAATGCTGACCAAATTATAACGATCCCGCCCCCACATTCGGGGCGGCAATGCTCTTTCCCTGCACATTATTAGCATAGGCAATTATACAAAGTATTTGCACTTCACCACAGGCGTGGGCTCGCACAGCCACACAACCCGTGCACTCAGGGCACATTATCGGCGAATTGGCCAACGTCACGTCAATTCAAGCCATAGACGTTCCCAATCCACCACCGCCTCTTGGACAGTCATCCATATGAGCATTTTGCCTTCCTGGCCTTGGTCACGGCAATTTAAGCCATAGACCGCCGAAGACCCTCATCTATGCCAACGGTCCTACCGAATGACATAGACCGGGTACGGTTCCGCCTGACCCGTGCTCACACCGCAACGGCAATTTAAGCCATATGCGCGGGTCAAGACTCACCGAGTCCCGCTTCCACCACAATAAATCACATAACCCGGTTATGTTCACGTTGGCTCCCCGGCCACCGTGTTGGCAAAACACGCTTTTGCCCAGTTTTCCGGGTGCACCTTGGAGTTAATCTCCAAGGCTCCCTGATGCAATCTACCATGTAGAAAACCCGAAAACACCCAAACACCCGGAGTCTTCCCCGGTTCATATGCAATGCAACATCACCGATCCGGACCAACATGTCCGAATAGGCTTCACACACAATGCCTATGTCCGTTTTCGCATACGGACTCTACACAAGGGGGACTTCACATATCTACCCCAAGGAACGCTCCAACTCTTCGCTCACTCGCGAGAGAGGGCTTCCTATGCAAAGGAAAAGATGGATTCACATGCCCAAGGATGAGAAATCGTTACCCTTGCATTCTTCCGCGGCGCCATCGAAAACTATGCGGTTGAAAAGCACCGCAACGGCATCACCTCCGCGGATCTGGACTCGGATCGCGATTCGGAGCTCCGAAGCTCCTCCGGCGGTCGGATCTTGGTCTCCTCCTCCAAACTTGCTCTCCCCTCTCTCTAAAACTTAGAGAGAGATTTGCTTGGATGGAATGAGGGATTCTAACCCTAAAACCCACCTAAAACCCCTCAGGAACAGCCCCCCCCCCCCACCGTCGGATCCAAAGCCAAGGAAACGAACGGTCGAGATTAGACCTGAAATCATAAAATCTAGGCCGAACACGGGTTCACACTGTAACACCCCAATTTGTCGTAGGAGCGACGGGGATCGTTTTTGGCCAAGTCAGATTTTTGGTGCAGGTGACACGGGCCCCGACACGGGTGTGTCGGAGGACGTGTCGGGCGTGTCGAGCTCGAATCGTCGAACTGGCCGTGTAGTCGACCAGTGTAGGTCGACGATGGTCGTGTGGAGGGACACGGCCTAGGACACGGGCATGTCCCAGGCCGTGTCACTCAAGGGAATCGTCGAAGTGGTACACGGGCCGTGACACGGGCACAGACACGGGCGTGTCAGATGTGACACGGGCGTGTCCCATGCCGTGTCACCAAGCCGTGTACCACTCTGACTGCAAGGTGTCGATTTATTGCACATGGGGGGCGTGACACGGGTCCCGACACGGGCGTGTCGCAGGCCGTGTCACATGCCGTATGCTGGTTTTCAATCTGGGTCGAGACGGCGAATGAGCTACACGGCCAGGCACACGGCTGTGTGCCAACCCGTGTTCGGCCCAGATTTTATAATTTGAGGCTTAATCGTGGCCGTTCATTCCCTTGGCTTTGGATCCGACGGTGGGGGGCTGCTCCTGGATGGTTTTACCCGAGAGTAGGGTTTAGAAACCCTCATTTTCTCTTGAGTGGTTCTCTTTCTAAAGCTAGAGAGAGGAGAGAGCAAGGAGGAGGAAGAAGGGCTAGATCCGGCCGCCGGAGGAGCTTCAGAGTTTCGAATCACGATCCGAGTCCAGATCCGCGGAGGCGACCCCGTTGCGGTGCTTTCCAACCGTATAGTTTTCGATGGCGCCGCGGAAGAATGCAAGGGTAACGATTTCTGATCCTTGGGCATGTGAAGCCCTCTTTTCCTTTGCATAGGAAGCCCGCTCTCGCGAGTGAGCGAAGAGTTGGAGCATTCCTTGGGGTAGATATGTGACGTCCCCCTTGTGTAGAGTCCGTATGCGATAAAGGACATAGGCATTGTGTGTGAAGCCTATCCGGACAAGTAGAGCCAGATCGGTGATGTTGCATTGCATATGTACCGGGGAAGACTCCGGGTGTTTGGGTGTTTTTCGGGTTTTCTACGTGGTAGATTGCATCAGGGAGCCTTGGAGATTAACTCCAAGGTGCACCCAGAAAACTGGGCAAAGGCGGGTCTTTGCCAACACGGTGGCCGGGGAGCCAACGTGAACATAACCGGGTTATGTGATTGTTGTGGCGGAAACGGGACTCGGTGAGTCTTGACCTGCGCATATGGCTTAAATTGCCGTTGCGGTATGAGCACGGGTCAGGCGGAACCGTACCCGGTCTATGTCGTTCGGTAGGACCATTGGCATGGATGAGGGTCTTCGGCGGTCTATGGCTTAAATTGCAGTGACCAAGGCCAGGAAGGCAAAATGCTCATATGGACGACCGTTCAAGAGGCGGTGGTGGATTGGGAACGTCTATGGCTTGAATTGACGTGACGTTGGCCGGTTTGCCGAGAATGTGCCCTGAGTGCACGGGGTGTGTGGCCGTGCGAGCCTACGCCTGTGTTGATGTGTGTTCACATTAATAGCATTGCCTATACTAATGAAGTGCAGGGAAAGAGCATCGCCGCCCCGATTTTGGGGGCGGGATCGTTATAATTTGGTCAGCATTGCTGACCGTTGCTATTGTTTGCCACCGGGCGGTGGTTTGTGGCTTGCAGGTGCTGCGGAGCAGAGCACGTGATGGGCTTTCACCCACCTGTATTCACGGGCGCAGAAACCCCGACCCAAGCAGAGGATTGGCTCTCAAGGGTCAACAGGGTGATGACTGCGACGGAAACGGAATTGTGGCAGAAGACCACTATAGTGACGTTCCTTTTGGATGGGGACGCAAGGTTATGGTGGGAAGGCCTAGAGCTACATCAGTTGCGGGGAAGGCCGTTGGCCGAAGTTTCGATGGAGGAGTTTGCGAGACTGTTCATGGCTCGATACCTCCCCTCGGCGCAAAGGATTGCGCTAGAAAGCGAATTTCAGAAGTTGGTGCAAGGGGATTGTACCGTTGATGAGTACCTCCACAAGTTTACTCGGTTGGGGAGATATGCCGGCGCTACCTTCGCAGACGAGGAGCGCAAGACGAGTCGCTTCTATGAAGGGCTAAGAGATGATTTAAGGTTGCTACTGTCGGGGCCCAAGGCGCAGGGTTTCATGACCCTGGTCAATTTGGCCCGGTCCTTGGAGAAGGACATGAAGAATGTCCAAGCAAAGAAGGAATCCGGTAGCAAGAAAGCGGAGTTCAAGGTACCGACTACGTCGAAGTCGGGCTACCGCAAATTCTATAAGAAAGCTAAGACTTCGGGTCCAGCTGCTTCAGGTGCATCGGGGACAACTACCAATCGAACCCCGGGCGCTTGTTTCACGTGTGGGAAGCCGGGGCACTTTGCCCGTGATTGCTGGAGTGGACGCTCAAAGTCCGAAAGGAAACAAGGAGCTACCTACGAGGAGAAGGGCAAAGCGGTGGAGTCGACCGCGTCCCACTATGCTCCGACTCAGCCTAGAGTCTATAACTTGGGCCAGCAGGAGGCCATCAAGCAAGCGGATGTGGTGACAGGTATGAGTTAATTTATAGCAAGTTAGCTTTAATACCGTTATCTATTGCTTGTTAGCCTAATATTGTTTGTATAGGCTTTGTTGTGATTAGCGATAGTCCGGCACGGGCACTGTTCGATACGGGAGCTTCACACTCCTTCTTGTCTGAAAGCTTTATATCGCGTATCGGAGTCCCTTCTTCGATGGCGAAGGACAAGTTGGATGTGCTGCTACCGAATGGGTGCTCGATGCGTGCGGACAGGGTGTGCGCCGTAAAGGTTCACATTGGGAGCCAAGAGTTCGACTTGCTAGCGTCATTGCTGCTGCTAGTAGAGTTCGACGTGATCTTTGGAATGGATTGGCTGTCAGAGCAGAAAGCTTGGATTGACTGTGACCGGAAGGAGGTCAAGCTGGGTGTAGGGCGGGAGACTACATTCGAGGGGTTAAAGGGGTCGAGCAGGACACTGATGTCTGCTCTTCAGGTGGTGAAGGCAGTTCATGCTGGTGCAGAGCTGTTCTTTGCAATAGTGGGGGCTGTGGAGCCAAAGTCCCCGTTGGATAGCATCCCCATGGTTTGCGAATACCCCGATGTGTTCCCAGATAGCCTTCCTGGAGCCCCACCGCAGCGGGAGATTGATTTCACCATCGAGCTCGTACCGGGGGCCAAACCGGTGTCATGTGCTCCATATAGGTTGGCGCCTAAGGAGATGGCAGAGTTGAAAGTTCAGCTAGAGGAGCTGATGGAGCAAGGATATGTGCGTCCAAGCTCGTCGCCTTGGAGCGCACCGGTCCTCTTCGTTAAGAAGAAGGACGGGAGTATGCGGCTGTGTATCGACTACAGAGAGTTGAACAAGCTGACGGAGAAGAATAAGTACCCGATCCCGAGGATTGATGATCTTTTTGATCAGTTAGTCGGATCGTCGGTATACTCCAAGTTGGACTTGAAGTCGGGGTACTATCAGCTGAGGATCAGGGAGTGTGATATCCCGAAGACGGCGTTCAGTACGAGGTATGGGCATTTTGAGTTCACGGTCATGCCGTTTGGACTGACGAATGCGCCATCGGTGTTTATGGATCTGATGAACAGGACGTTCAGAGATTTCCTGGATCGCTTTGTGATCGTCTTTATTGACGATATTTTGGTATACTCGCAGTGCGAAGAAGACCACTTCAAGCATTTGCATTTGGTGTTGGAGACTTTGAGGAGGAATGAGCTTTACGCAAAGTTCTCCAAGTGCGAGTTCTGGCTACCCTCGGTAGCGTTCCTTGGTCATATAGTGAGTGGGGAAGGTATAGCGGTGGATCCGGCGAAGATTGTTGCGATACGGGAGTGGCCTGCGTTATCTTCTGTCGCGGAAGTCCGTAGTTTTCTCGGGCTTGCCGGATATTACAGGCGCTTCGTAGAGAACTTCTCGCGGGTAGCGTTACCTCTCACGAAGTTGACAAGGAAGGATCAGAAATTCTTGTGGATGCAAGAGTGCGTGCAAGCTTTTGAGGAGCTGAAGAGGCGGTTGACCACGGCGCCAGTGCTTAGTTCGCCGAGTGGGACCGAGGGCTTTGAGGTGTATAGCGACGCTTTGGGTAGTGGCTTGGGCTGCGTGTTGTTGCAGCATGGAAGTGTGATCGCGTATGGATCGCGTCAGCTGAAAGTGCATGAAAGAAATTATCCGGTGCACGACTTGGAGTTGGCGGCCGTGATTTTTGCACTCAAGTTGTGGAGGCACTACCTATACGGCGTAAGAGTCGATATATACACCGATCACAAAAGCCTAAAATACTTGTTGGATCAAAAGGACCTTAATATGAGGCAGAGAAGGTGGATGGAGTTCCTGGGGGACTACACCTTCAAGATACATTATGTACCCGGGAAGGGCAACGCAGTTGCGGATGCGCTGAGCCGCAGGGCTCCCGCCCGAGCCAACTGGTTGTCGGTGCATGATGAGCGGCTAGTGCGGGAGTTGGAGGAGCTTGAGATCTGTTGCGTTGACAAGCAGACGAGCGCAAAAGCAATGTTAAACTGGACAGAGGTGCAGTATGACCTGGCTGACCGGGTTCGGCAGGCATTGGAGTTAGATGACTCCATGAAGGAGCTTTTGGAGGCCGCTCTGGATGGGTCAAATTCCCAGTTCTCGGTGGATGATGGTTTGTTAAGGAAGGATCATCGGTTGTGCGTCCCGAGTGGGGGTAACCTCCGGGCGGAGTTGATGTACGAGGCTCATCATACCAAGTACTCAATCCACCCAGGGAGCACAAAGATGTATCGTGATCTCAAGAAGCTGTTTTGGTGGCCGGGGCTTAAGAAAGATATGGCGTTGTACGTGGCTAAATGCTAAACGTGCGCCTTGGTGAAGGCGGAGTGCCAAAAGCCAGGAGGATTTCTGAAGTCCTTGCCTATACCAGAGTGGAAATTCGATGATATATCTATGGACTTTGTGCACGGGTTGCCAAGGTCGCAGAAAGGGAACGACGCCATCTGGGTGATCGTAGATCGACTAACCAAGGTGTCGCATTTCATTCCGCATAGGAAGGATGATCCAATGGAGAAATTGGCAAAGTTGTATGTCGACAATATTGTTAGGCTGCATGGTGTGCCCCGTAGCATTGTGAGTGATCGCGATGGACGGTTCACGTCAAATGATTGGAGGTTGGTGCAGCAGATGCTGGGAACAAAGTTAAAGTTCAGCACAGCTTTCCATCCGCAGACGGATGGGCAGACCGAGAGGGTCAATAGAACGATGGAGGACATGCTCCGCATGTGTGTTCTAGACTTTGGGAAGCATTGGGAAGACCACCTTTATTTGGTGGAGTTCGCGTACAACAACAGCTACCAAGCGAGTATACAAATGGCGCCCTTCGAGGCCCTATATGGTAGGAAGTGTCGCACGCCGTTATCGTGGCTTGAAGCGGGTGAGGCAAGGTTGTACAAGAAATAGGAGGTGGAGAGTGCTACCTCGTTAGTAAGGATCATTCGGGAGCGCTTGTTGATCGCTCAGGACCGGCAGGCGAAGTATTACAATGCCAAGCACCGGAACGTGGAGTTCGTGGTAGGCGATTGGGTATACCTGAAAGTGAAGCCGTTCAAGGGGGTTTCGCGGGTGAGACGCTTGAAGAAGCTGAGCCCAAGATACCTTGGACCTTTTGAGGTTCTGGAGCGAGTCGGCGAAGCTGCATACCATTTGAAGCTATCGGTGGAGTTGAGTGGATTACATGATGTGTTCCACATTTCTGTGTTGCGGAAGGCGGTGCAAGAGCCTTCGCAGGTGATCGCGGTTGACCAAGTGCCGGTGGACGAAGGGTTGACGACAAGGGTCAAGCCCGTTCGTATTGAAGATGTTGAGGTCAAGAGGCTTCGTAACAAGGAGATCCGGATGGTTAAGGTCCGATGGGATAACTGCGGGCGTGAGGAGCTCTCTTGGGAACGGGAGCAGACTATGCTCGAGGAGTACCCGGAATTATTCCGCTCATGTATTGTTTTACGTTAAGTCCTGTTTTCCTTTATTAATTTCGTGGACGAAATTCTTTAAGGGGGGTAGAATTGTAACACCCCAATTTGTCGTAGGAGCGACGGGGATCGTTTTTGTCCAAGTCAGATTTTTGGTGCAGGTGACACGGGCCCTGACATGGGCGTGTCGGAGGCCGTGTCGGGCGTGTCGAGCTCGAATCGTCGAACTGGCCGTGTAGTCGACCAGTGTAGGTCGACGATGGTCATGTGGAGGGACACGGCCTAGGACACGGGCGTGTCCCAGGCCGTGTCACTCAAGGGAATCGTCGAAGTGGTACACGGGCCGTGACACGGGCACAGACACGGGCGTGTCCCATGCCGTGTCACCAAGCCGTGTACCACTCTGACTGCAAGGTGTCGATTTATTGCACACGGGGGGCGTGACACGGGTCCCGACACGGGCGTTTTGCAGGCGACACGGGCGTGTCGGAGGCCGTGTCACATGCCGTGTGCTGGTTTTCAATCTGGGTCGAGACGGCGAATGAGCTACACGGCCAGGCACACGGCCGTGTGCCAACCCGTGTTCGGCCCAGATTTTATAATTCGAGGCTTAATCGTGGCCGTTCATTCCCTTGGCTTTGGATCCGACGGTGGGGGCTGCTCCTGGATGGTTTTACCCGGGAGTAGGGTTTAGAAACCCTCATTTTCTCTTGAGTGGTTCTCTTTCTAAAGCTAGAGAGAGGAGAGAGCAAGGAGGAGGAAGAAGGGCTAGATCCGGTCGTCGGAGGAGCTTCGGAGTTCCGAATCACGATCCGAGTCCAGATCCGCGGAGGCGACGCCGTTGCGGTGCTTTCCAACCGTATAGTTTTCGATGGCGCCGCGGAAGAATGCAAGGGTAACGATTTCTCATCCTTGGGCATGTGAAGCCCTCTTTTCCTTTGCATAGGAAGCCCGCTCTCGCGAGTGAGCGAAGAGTTGGAGCGTTCCTTGGGGTAGATATGTGAAGTCCCCCTTGTGTAAAGTCCGTATGCGATAACGGACATAGGCATTGTGTGTGAAGCCTATCCGGACAAGTAGAGCCGGATCGGTGATGTTGCATTGCATATGTACCGGGGAAGACTCCGGGTGTTTGGGTGTTTTTCGGGTTTTCTACATGGTAGATTGCATCAGGGAGCCTTGGAGATTAACTCCAAGGTGCACCCGGAAAACTGGGCAAAGGCGGGTCTTTGCCAACACGGTGGCCGGGTGTAACATCCCATTTCCGGCTAGACCCCTAGGAGTCGGATGGGTGTGGTAGAATCCCAGGGAGCCCAAAACTTGAAATAAATCGACCAAGAAAATGGGCCCACGGGCAGGTCACGCCCGTGACCCGCCATGTCACGCCCGTGACATAGGGCGTGACACGCTCGACGATCGTCGATTCCAGGTCGACGGTCGTCGACCCAAAATGGGCCCACGGGCCAGTCACGCCCGTGACCCGCTACGACACGCCCGTGACATAGGGCGTGACCATGATCGTCGGTTCCAGGTCGACGGTCGTCGACCCAAAATGGGCCCACGGGCATGTCACGCCCGTGACCCGCTATGTCACGCCCGTGACATAGGGCGTGACACGCTCGACGATCGTCGATTCCAGTTCGACGCCGTCGACCCAGAATTTGGCCACACGGGCCTGTCACGCCCGTGACCCATGTGTCACGCCCGTGACCATGGCCGAAGCGACAGCCAGGTTGGAAATTTTGGTAACCGACGCCATAATAAATTCTGACCACGGGAATGAAAATCAAGAGTATTTATGGGTCGTTTCCTACTTTAATTATGTTAATAATTAAGGAAAAATGGGCCCAATAGGAAATTGCCACCTGGCAAACACCTCTTCACCTCCAACTTTTCAACTGCCATTCGCCATAACCGAAACGTCATAAGGGTGTTAGTAATGGCTGCCAACGTTTCATCTCCAACGTTTCATCTTTTCCCCTCCCCATTTGCTAATCTATAAAAGACCCCTAAGAGCAAGAGGAAAAGGTTACGCTCCCTCAAACTGTTTCAGACTTCCCCTTGCTGTAGAAGAATTTCCGGCGACGCCACCACCGCGCAAATGGCTTCCCGACGCTCTGCACGCCTTCAACCCGCGAACAAGGTCCTCCCCTCCCTCTTCTTCTGCGGATAGATCTTAGGAATCGTTAGGAGAGATATCGGGCTCAAAAGAGCCAGATCGGGTGAGCGTATTCGTGGTTTTCCCAAAAATTTCATGGTGGCGGGTTCGCCAGAAACCGCCTCTCCGGCGGCCGTGCCGCCGCCCGACGATAGCCCTCGCCTCAACGGAGGTGGTGGTGGTGGTGGCCGGCCAGGGAGATGGCTGGATGGCCGGGAAATAGCTTGGAAAAGCTACAGGAAAATTAGGTTTTTAGGCCTCTGGTTCGGGCTCTGAAGAAGATGAACAGTGCCATGAAAATTGTAATCTATTTTTAAAACAATTTCTGAATGAATTTATCTGTCACCTTAAATATTTTGGGAAAATTACTTAGAGGCTTCTACAGGAAAAATGGTCAACATAGAAAATGTAGCCCTTGAGGTCTAATTTAATTTAAAATTAAGTTCACTTGATTTGGAATACTGGTTAGACCACAGCACCCTTTTTGGCGAGGTCTATCCAGAGGGCCGTCTTGACCTTAGAAAAATTCCCCACTCTAAATCAGTCATCAAAATGACTTGAAATTTGGGGTGTGTTCTAATCTCATATATATCTAGGTGCTATCCAAAAATGAGAATTTTTGGAGAATATTTTTCTATAGTTTTTAGAAAAATTCAGTAATCCTAGCCGAATTTAATTAGATAAATAAATAATTTCCAAACCCTCCCAAATTCTGGTGAGTGGTCCCTGGGGTCACCATAAGGTTCTGTATAATTTTCCATCTCATTTGTATATGGTTTGGACTAGAAATGATCAACCCTAAGTTTTGCCCTAATAAGGGGTCTTAGGTTAAAAGTGCACTTTGAAGTTTGAGTGGTGAGATCGCCTCAACAGAGGCTGAGATTTTTACCACTGGCTAGTAATATTCTCTAGCACCCACTCATGGAGTTTGAGGTGGATCGGGGTGAGTTTACTCTAAGGACCAATGCCAAACCATAAGGATGGATCTTGGTGGTTTGAGAAGGTCATGTGGTCAAATGACCTTGGAATGACCCGAAATTTGGGTGAGGAGAACCATAGGGTCAATATAGTTCTCTGGATGAAACCTTAGTAAATTTGGAGACCGTTGAGATACCTGAAAGTCTAACCCTAGTTTAGGGCGCAAAACTTGTAGAGTTAGGAAATGACACAAAATCCCATTGAAAAGTGATAAGAATTGGGTAGAGTGAATTATAGGGATGGTACAAGCTCTGGATATTTTTCTATGAATTTTATGTTCATTATTTTGGATACTTCCTTCAATGATGTAGTAGTAGTATGGTTTGCTTTGAAAATTTATTAGGGAATACACACTCTCTGGAAAGTGATGAAATTTAAGCAGAAAACGTTTATTATGATTTTAATTCTCTGCGAATTTTTATGGGACTTTTGGATGATTAATTCTAAGGCTTGCTTCTTTAAGTATGTTTTACCTTGATTATTTGACTAAATCATTAGTGGTGTTTAGCAAGTTAGTAAAATTATGATTCTCTGCACAAAGATCTTTTATATATCATACTACTGACTAGTGATTTTTCTATAATTTTTAGATGAATAATTTCTGTACTTCCTTCATTAAGTAGGATTAACGTGATTATACTGAATAAATTATTTAGAGGTTAAATACTTTGTATAAAATTCTGAGAATATGTATTTGAGGTTATCTTGCTGTTATTTAATGAACGTAATTTTTGGGTGGCAATTACTTAAGAATATCATGAAGTTCATGTTTAAAATTACCCATGGCCAATCTTTGGGGAAAATTAAATAAATATCAGATTAAATAGGAAAATTATAAATTTCTGGATTTAAGCTAATTATGTCATGATAGACCTCCATTAAATTTTATAGGAGATTTGGAAGATAATTCGGTGTACCTCCCCTTGTGTACCTCATATAGCTTAGGATGGTCTGCATATAGTAAAACTACGGAATTTTTGATAATTGATGGTTGGTAGGGTAAGTTAAGATTGAGTTCATCATTAGAAGTCAGGATAAGTTGGGAGTGGGACTGGTTAGGATAAGGGAGTACGGGAACGACGAAAGATCGTCCATCCCGGGAAGAAGAGGAAGAGTCTTAATACTCTAGGGTTAGAACTAAAGTAACTAAAGGAGGATCGGGATAAGGGACATCAACCAATAATAATAAGTGCCTTGCGAAAGGGAAATTCGGGCCGTAATACCGCCGTCTTGGTTCCTAGTGCCCCTTGAGAGCCCTTCACGGGGTATACCGGGGGCAGTCCTGGGCTAACGTAAACCATAGGGATAATAAATTAAAAGAGCAACTAGTGTAACTAGGGTTACACATGCACACTCCCCGATAGCCAGGAAAGTTGAACTATAGGATTACTTGCCATTCAGACAGTAGCTCTGAAGGTAGTTGCACGGACAGAACTGTCTGGGGGGCCGCGGGCTCGAGGGCTGGAGTACGGAATAAAAGTGGTGGGTCATCGGTACTAGGCGATCGATCACACCGACAGCGGTACGATAACTCGGCGAAAAGTCTGGAGGGTACATCCAGCAGCAGTACGCGAATACTCTAGGTTGTGTTCTTCTAGGGGCGTACGGAAGGGCTAGGCCTGGTAGTGTGGTTACCCGCCTAGGAGTGGGGGGCCCGACTCACTGTCTCCGTTTACCACAACGGAGGTTCCTGGGGGTGAAGCTAGCCTCCCGAACAGGGGGAACTAAAGGTCTGTGCGCATAGAGTCGTGTGCGTGTGTTGCACTTGCATGAATCATGGCATAGCATATCACTACACTCATAATTGCATACAACCGTCACCCCAACGTATAAATCGGTATGGGACTTTTTATACGATGGGAGCCTTGCAGAAGACCCCTTAACTTATAAGTTTGTATGGGCATTCATATAAGTTAAGGTTACTTACTTACTTACTTGTTTGTATACTTACTGTTCCCTAGCTGCCTTCTTTTATACAATTTGATATTTAATAATTGCTCTACCTATTACAACACTTTTATACTGTTCACCTATCATAACTTGCTAGTTAGGTCCACCGTCACCTGCTTGATTATTCTCCACTTTTGTAGCTTCCCTTTCCTCCTCTCCGCCCGGTACTTAGGAGCCGTGGTGGGAGGGGTAGGGGATGATAGGGCTTAGTCTTTATGACTAATGGTTTTCGAACCAAACATTACAGGAGCTCCGGATGGGAGACAGGGACCAGCACCAGCGGAGTACGGTGCGCATGGAGGTGGGACAGTCTAGCACCGGTGCACCTGCGACCAGCTCCGTGAGTGATTAGTATTTTCTTAGCTTCCGCAAAGAGTGACTTGTAGTGAGGACTCTGATGTACTGGGCTTGAGCCCATTTATCTGTTTTCCTTTTATTACTATTGATGGACTGGTTATGATTTCACCTTATTTACATGTTTCTGTGGACTTGTTTACATTTTTGTATAAATGCTTCTCTCTCTTGTGATCGAAAAGGGCCGGCAGAGTTGGCGTTTTGTAGTGGCTGCCTTCCCGTGAGTCGGTGCCACCGCAAAGCGGCAATTCTGGGCTAAGACCCCGGTGGTTGAAAAAGAAAAAAAAAAGGGGGTCTTACAAGTGGTATCAGAGGGAACCTCGATCGAAGAGAAGTAGTCCACAAAGACCTTGGGCCACCCCCGTGCGAGCTTAGTTTGTGGACAAACTAGCAGCGGAAGCAGTGGTGTGCTCATAAGGGAAATCACATGTGAAAGTCCATCATAACTCTTCTTAAATTCCATTCATTCGCTCTCTAACAAATGGAATTTTTGCTTGTAGCCTGCGACGAACCCTACATCGCAGCAGGGGACACCTCAGGCTCCGAATGTGGTCCCGACTCCGCCAGCACCCGTTCCGTTCCAGCAGACGGAGATGGGGCAAACATTGACGGCCATCCTGGAGGCCTTCAGAGCTCAGCAAGCCCCGGCCCCACAGCCAAACCCCGGGGCCAATTGGATGACTGTCTTCCGGGGACTTTCCCCTCCATCCTACCAGGGGACGGAGTCTGCAGTACGTACGGAGGAGTGGTTGGACACTATTTACGAGATGCTGGCAGGGATTCGATGCCCCACGGAGGAGGCAGTCGCTTTGGCAGTCTCCTGCTTAGAGTCACATGGAAAGAGATGGTGGAAATCTCAGCTGGACACCACCTTCGCAGGGATGGACTGTGCTGATATTGCTTGGGAGGAGTTTAGGGCAGCGCTCTTGGGATATTTTGTGCCTCGGTCGGCGAGAGATGACCTGGAGGATAGGTTCCTACGGTTGAGGCAGGGGAACAGGACTGTGGTGGAGTACTATCAGGAGTTCACTCACCTGGCCCGTTATGCGGACGCTTACCAGTTAGACGATGCTGGCTACGCCCGGAGGTTTTATAAGGGGCTGCAGGATGACATGAGGCAGGCCCTCCTTTTCGTTTCAGAGGGGAGTCTGGCCAGGATTCTGGAGATGGCTAAGAAGAGAGAGGCGGATCAGCTTACAGTGAGGAATCGGAAGAGACCGGCTGATGATTCAGTGACTGGAGGTCATAGAGACCGTCCTCGGGGCCAGGTTATCGGGGAGAGAAGGAACGGGGATCAGCCTCGTCAGGAGTTTGGGCAGGAGCAGAGGACTCAGGGGGTATTGGCTCCCCAGCCTATACAGATGCTGGAAATGCCAAGGACGGCAGGGCAGCCACCGGTATGCTATCAGTGCAACCAGCCAGGACATATCAAGCGGAACTGCCCTGTGGGGCGAGCACCCCCACCAGCACACCAGGGCGCTCCACCTCCCCGACAGTTTGGCGGACGAGGACAGGACCGAGGAAGGGGATTCCAGGATCGAGGTCGTAGGCCAGAGAGAGCAGGTGTATGCTCTAGACCTGACACAGCCCCGGGACCCGGAGCAGGTTATCACAGGTATGGCAGTACTTTTCAGATTTTCTTCATATAAACTACTATTTTAAACATAACCTGGTTAGAAATTAAGAGAAGATAAGCTACAATGAGAATACTAAGACATTTAATTACCCCAGGCATAGTGTTCGTGAGCGGTAAGCCCGCTCACACCCTCTTCGACACTGGTGCGTCGCAATCCTTCGTGTCGGAGGACTTCGTGAAAGGACTGGCAGGAGTGGAGCCATTCACCGGGAAGATGATGAGGGTGCGCCTACCCGACGGGTCAGAGATATTGACCTCTGCTCATTGTAATATGGAAGCAAGAATCGGTGGAAAGGCGTTTGAGGCACCAGCGACGGTTCTGAAGATGCCAGATTATGATCTGATCCTGGGCATGACTTGGCTCTATTGGAACCATGCCCAGATCGATTGCGTGGCGAAGAGGATCACCGTGAGGCACGGCAACTCCTTCATTATTATCGAAGGTATTATACCAGCACCCCGTACCTTGCTATCGTCTGTGCAGGCCGTTAAGGCCCACCTGCAGGGGGAAGAGGTTTATCAGGTCCTCTTTGAGGCGGTCGTAGCCAAGGACTCCATTGCAGATATTCCAGTAGTGCGGGACTTCGCCGACGTGTTTCCGGAGAAGCTACCAGGGTTACCCCCGCACCGAGAGAAGGACTTTCAGATTCAGCTCGTACCGGGGGCTAAGCCGGTATCCAGAGCTCCCTATCGAATGGCCCCAAAGGAGTTGGTGGAATTCCGAAGCCAGCTTCAGGAGTTAGTGGAGGCCGGGTTCGTTCGGCCTAGCTCATCACCATGGGGAGCTCCGGTGCTGTTCGTTAAGAAGAAGGACGGGACCCTTCGACTGTGCATCGATTACCGTGCTCTGAATAGGTTGACAGTTCGGAATACTTATCCCTTACCACGGATAGACGAGCTTTTTGACCAGCTGGAGGGAGCCCATTGGTTCTCAAAACTGGATCTGAGGTCAGGGTACTACCAGCTTCGTATTCGGGAGGAGGACATCCCGAAGACGGCCTTCAGCAGCAGATACGGCTTGTACGAGTTTATCGTGATGCCGTTCGGGCTCACGAATGCACCCTCTGCTTTCATGTCTTTGATGAATCGGGTGTTCGAGGAGTATCTGGACGTCTTTGTCATTGTATTCATCGACGACATTCTCATCTATTCAAGGACGGAGGAGGAGCACGTGAGGCATCTGGCCTTGACCTTGGGGAAGCTGCGTGAGCATGAGATGTATGCCAAGTACAGCAAATTCCAGTTCTGGCTAAAGGAGGTGGCCTTTCTGGGCCATGTCATCAGTGGAGCAGGTCTGGCAGTGGATCCTGCAAAGATCCAGGCAGTGCGGGATTGGCCATCGCTAAAGTCGGCCACGGATGTTCGAAGTTTTTTGGGACTGGCCGGTTACTACCGGAAGTTCGTCGAGGGGTTCTCCCAGATTGCCCTCCCTCTCACGTCTCTGACGAAGAAGGAGTCCCCTTTTATATGGACGCCTCGATGCGAATCTGCCTTCCAGGAGCTAAAGGATCGTCTCACCTCGGCTCCCATCCTTGCTCTTCCATCAGGGAAGGAGGGATTCCAGGTGTATACAGATGCTTCCTATCAGGGGATGGGTGCCGTTCTGATGCAGAACGGGCACGTAATAGCCTACGCCTCCCGTCAGTTGAAGCAGCACGAGCAGAACTACCCCGTGCACGATTTAGAGATGGGGGCAGTCATTTTTGCTCTTAAGATCTGGCGACACTATCTCTACGGAGTACATTGTGATATCTTCTCCGACCACAAGAATCTGAAGTACGTCGACACCCAGAAGGAGTTGAACATCAGACAGAGACGCTGGGTGGAGTTTCTGTCGGATTACCAGTATACCATGCACTACCATCCTGGGAAGGCGAACGTGGTCGCAAATGCTCTGAGTCGGAGAGCGGGTACGACAGGAGTAGGTCCGCAGCTGATGGCCTTGGAGTTGATTAGATCATTCGAGGAGATGCAGATTTCGCTAGTGTCTGAGGATGACCCGGATCTGTACATGGAGTACTTGGGGTCGATGGCTACTACTGATGACATTCGGGACCGCATCAGAGATGGGCAGATGCTGGATGAGAGGGCTGAGCCGATATTCCGAGCCTTGGAGGAAGGCACGACGGGAGATTACTCTTTGAGGGATGGGCTCCTGTGTTTCCGAGGCAGAGTCTACATACCAGCAGGAGGACGGATCCGGGAGGATATTTTGACGGAAGCTCATTGCAGCCGATATTCGGTACACCCGGGGATCACCAAGATGGTAAAGGATTTAAAGAGGACGATGTATTGGCCGGGTATGAAGAAAGATATTACGTATTTTGTGACGCATTGCGAGGCCTGCCAGCTCGTGAAGGCGGAGTGTAGGAACCCGGTAGGCTTGCTGCAACCGCTTCCAGTACCGGAGTGGAAGTTTGAGGATATAGCCATGGACTTCATACATGGGCTACCTAGATCCCGTGCGGGGAACGACTCGATCTGGGTGATAGTGGACAGGCTGACAAAGGTGGCCAGATTCATTCCAGTAGCAAAGGGGGCACCAGTCAGCGTATTAGTACGGAGGTTCATTGAGCAGTTTGTGCGTTATCATGGGGTGCCCAAGACTATCGTTTCGGATCGGGATGGGCGGTTTACATCCAGGGAGTGGAGGTCAGTCCAGGCCCATCTGGGTTCCCGGTTGACATTCAGCACAGCTTTTCACCCTCAGACCGACGGACAGACAGAGCGCACCAACCGTACACTGGAGGATCTGTTGCGACTATGTATTTTGGACCGTGGCGAGCCTTGGGAGAGATTGCTGCCACTGGTCGAGTTTTCTTACAACAATGCTCATCAGTCCAGCATAGGCATGGCTCCATACGAAGCGTTGTACGGAAGGAGGTGTAGAACCCCACTATCATGGGTTCAGGATGAGGATCCGCAGGCACTAGGCTCGGAGTTTGTGGGCGATACAGATGCTCAGATTAGATTGATCCGAGATAGGATGTTGGAAGCCCAGAGCAGACAGGCAAAATACTACGATGCGAGGCATCGCCAAGTGGAGTTCCAGGTAGGAGACCGGGTTTTCTTGAAGATACGGCCGATGCACGGAGTCTCGCGGGTTCGCGGGCGGAAGAAGCTCAGTCCGAGATATATGGGGCCCTATAGGATCCTGGAGCGGATCGGCCCCTTAGCCTATAGACTGGAGCTACCGCCGGAGTTAGCGGGATTGCATGACGTCTTCCACGTCTCCTCACTTCGGAGGGCTCTGCTACGCCCTGAGCAGCTGATTTCCTCGGCAGATGGCCCAGTGGCCTCGGATCGGTCAGTCGATTTGGAGCCTATCAGGATTGACGATACAGCAGTGCGGGTCTTGCGACGGAAGAAGGTCCCGTTAGTCAAGGTTATGTGGAACAATCATGGGCAGGAGGAGCATACATGGGAGCCACAGGACTTGATGCGGCAAAAATACCCGGAACTTTTTCGTCAGGTATACCTCACAACCCCTCTGGACAATTAATTTGCCTTCCTGTTTTAAATCAAAGGAACTGAAACTTCAAAAATAGGGGCTAATCTTTTGTTTATTGGGGTGTATATATCTAGTTAAGTGGACGAATTAACCTTAGACTTGAAACCGCATAGAGCGAACATAACATATGGATGTAATTTCTTTAATTCTCATGGGATGTTACAAACTTATTTTCCCGATTTGTGTCCCGTAGGCTTAACCTTGATTTCGGGGACGAAATCTTTGTTTTGTTTATTGGGATTTGTAACATCCCATTTCCGGCTAGACCCCTAGGAGTCGGATGGGTGTGGTAGAATCCCAGGGAGCCCAAAACTTGAAATAAATCGACCAAGAAAATGGGCCCACGGGCAGGTCACGCCCGTGACCCGCCATGTCACGCCCGTGACATAGGGCGTGACACGCTCGACGATCGTCGATTCCAGGTCGACGGTCGTCGACCCAAAATGGGCCCACGGGCCAGTCACGCCCGTGACCCGCTACGACACGCCCGTGACATAGGGCGTGACCATGATCGTCGGTTCCAGGTCGACGGTCGTCGACCCAAAATGGGCCCACGGGCATGTCACGCCCGTGACCCGCTATGTCACGCCCGTGACATAGGGCGTGACACGCTCGACGATCGTCGATTCCAGTTCGACGCCGTCGACCCAGAATTTGGCCACACGGGCCTGTCACGCCCGTGACCCATGTGTCACGCCCGTGACCATGGCCGAAGCGACAGCCAGGTTGGAAATTTCGGTAACCGACGCCATAATAAATTCTGACCACGGGAATGAAAATCAAGAGTATTTATGGGTCGTTTCCTACTTTAATTATGTTAATAATTAAGGAAAAATGGGCCCAATAGGAAATTGCCACCTGGCAAACACCTCTTCACCTCCAACTTTTCAACTGCCATTCGCCATAACCGAAACGTCATAAGGGTGTTAGTAATGGCTGCCAACGTTTCATCTCCAACGTTTCATCTTTTCCCCTCCCCATTTGCTAATCTATAAAAGACCCCTAAGAGCAAGAGGAAAAGGTTACGCTCCCTCAAACTGTTTCAGACTTCCCCTTGCTGTAGAAGAATTTCCGGCGACGCCACCACCGCGCAAATGGCTTCCCGACGCTCTGCACGCCTTCAACCCGCGAACAAGGTCCTCCCCTCCCTCTTCTTCTGCGGATAGATCTTAGGAATCGTTAGGAGAGATATCGGGCTCAAAAGAGCCAGATCGGGTGAGCGTATTCGTGGTTTTCCCAAAAATTTCATGGTGGCGGGTTCGCCGGAAACCGCCTCTCCGGCGGCCGTGCCGCCGCCCGACGATAGCCCTCGCCTCAACGGAGGTGGTGGTGGTGGTGGCCGGCCAGGGAGATGGCTGGATGGCCGGGAAATAGCTTGGAAAAGCTACAGGAAAATTAGGTTTTTAGGCCTCTGGTTCGGGCTCTGAAGAAGATGAACAGTGCCATGAAAATTGTAATCTATTTTTAAAACAATTTCTGAATGAATTTATCTGTCACCTTAAATATTTTGGGAAAAATACTTAGAGGCTCCTACAGGAAAAATGGTCAACATAGAAAATGTAGCCCTTGAGGTCTAATTTAATTTAAAATTAAGTTCACTTGATTTGGAATACTGGTTAGACCACAACACCCTTTTTGGCGAGGTCTATCCAGAGGGCCATCTTGACCTTAGAAAAATTCCCCACTCTAAATCAGTCATCAAAATGACTTGAAATTTGGGGTGTGTTCTAATCTCATATATATCTAGGTGCTATCCAAAAATGAGAATTTTTGGAGAATTTCTATAGTTTTTAGAAAAATTCAGTAATCCTAGCCGAATTTAATTAGATAAATAAATAATTTCCAAACCCTCCCAAATTCTGGTGAGTGGTCCCTGGGGTCACCATAAGGTTCTGTATAATTTTCCATCTCATTTGTAGATGGTTTGGACTAGAAATGATCAACCCTAAGTTTTGCCCTAATAAGGGGTCTTAGGTTAAAAGTGCACTTTGAAGTTTGAGTGGTGAGATCGCCTCAACAGAGGCTGAGATTTTTACCACTGGCTAGTAATATTCTCTAGCACCCACTCATGGAGTTTGAGGTGGATCGGGGTGAGTTTACTCTAAGGACCAAGGCCAAACCATAAGGATGGATCTTGGTGGTTTGAGAAGGTCATATGGTCAAATGACCTTGGAATGACCCGAAATTTGGGTGAGGAGAACCATAGGGTCAATATAGTTCTCTGGATGAAACCTTAGTAAATTTGGAGACCGTTGAGATACCTGAAAGTCTAACCCTAGTTTAGGGCGCAAAACTTGTAGAGTTAGGAAATGACACAAAATCCCATTGAAAAGTGATAAGAATTGGGTAGAGTGAATTATAGGGATGGTACAAGCTCTAGATATTTTTCTATGAATTTTATGTTCATTATTTTGGATACTTCCTTCAATGATGTAGTAGTAGTATGGTTTGCTTTGAAAATTTATTAGGGAATACACACTCTCTGGAAAGTGATGAAATTTAAGCAGAAAACGTTTATTATGATTTTAATTCTCTGCGAATTTTTATGGGACTTTTGGATGATTAATTCTAAGGCTTGCTTCTTTAAGTATGTTTTACCTTGATTATTTGACTAAATCATTAGTGGTGTTTAGCAAGTTAGTAAAATTATGATTCTCTGCACAAAGATCTTTTATATATCATACTACTGACTAATGATTTTTCTATAATTTTTAGATGAATAATTTCTGTACTTCCTTCATTAAGTAGGATTAACGTGATTATACTGAATAAATTATTTAGAGGTTAAATACTTTGTATAAAATTCTGAGAATATGTATTTGAGGTTATCTTGCTGTTATTTAATGAACGTAATTTTTGGGTGGCAATTACTTAAGAATATCATGAAGTTCATGTTTAAAATTACCCATGGCCAATCTTTGGGGAAAATTAAATAAATATCAGATTAAATAGGAAAATTATAAATTTCTGGATTTAAGCTAATTATGTCATGATAGACCTCCATTAAATTTTATAGGAGATTTGGAAGATAATTCGGTGTACCTCCCCTTGTGTACCTCATATAGCTTAGGATGGTCTGCATATAGTAAAACCACGGAATTTTTGATAATTGATGGTTGGTAGGGTAAGTTAAGATTGAGTTCATCATTAGAAGTCAGGATAAGTTGGGAGTGGGACTGGTTAGGATAAGGGAGTACGGGAACGACGAAAGATCGTCCATCCCGGGAAGAAGAGGAAGAGTCTTAATACTCTAGGGTTAGAACTAAAGTAACTAAAGGAGGATCGGGATAAGGGACATCAACCAATAATAATAAGTGCCTTGCGAAAGGGAACTTCGGGCCGTAATGCCGCCGTCTTGGTTCCTAGTGCCCCTTGAGAGCCCTTCACGGGGTATACCGGGGGCAGTCCTGGGCTAACGTAAACCATAGGGATAATAAATTAAAAGAGCAACTAGTGTAACTAGGGTTACACATGCACACTCCCCGATAGCCAGGAAAGTAGAACTATAGGATTACTTGCCATTCAGATAGTAGCTCTGAAGGTAGTTGCACGGACAGGACTGTCCGGGGGGCCGCGGGCTCGAGGGCTGGAGTACGGAATAAAAGTGGTGGGTCATCGGTACTAGGCGATCGATCACACCGACAGCGGTATGATGACTCGGCGAAAAGTCTGGAGGGTACATCCAGCAGCAGTACGCGAATACTCTAGGTTGTGTTCTTCTAGGGGCGTACGGAAGGGCTAGGCCTGGTAGTGTGGTTACCCGCCTAGGAGTGGGGGGCCCGACTCACTGTCTCCGTTTACCACAACGGAGGTTCCTGGGGGTGAAGCTAGCCTCCCGAACAGGGGGAACTAAAGGTCTGTGCGCATAGAGTCGTGTGCGTGTGTTGCACTTGCATGAATCATGGCATAGCATATCACTACACTCATAATTGCATACAACCGTCACCCCAACGTATAAATCGGTATGGGACTTTTTATACGATGGGAGCCTTGCAGAAGACCCCTTAACTTATAAGTTTGTATGGGCATTCATATAAGTTAAGGTTACTTACTTACTTACTTACTTGTTTGTATACTTACTGTTCCCTAGCTGCCTTCTTTTATACAATTTGATATTTAATAATTGCTCTACCTATTACAACACTTTTATACTGTTCACCTATCATAACTTGCTAGTTAGGTCCACCGTCACCTGCTTGATTATTCTCCACTTTTGTAGCTTCCCTTTCCTCCTCTCCGCCCGGTACTTAGGAGCCGTGGTGGGAGGGGTAGGGGATGATAGGGCTTAGTCTTTATGACTAATGGTTTTCGAACCAAACATTACAGGAGCTCCGGATGGGAGACAGGGACCAGCACCAGCGGAGTACGGTGCGCATGGAGGTGGGACAGTCTAGCACCGGTGCACCTGCGACCAGCTCCGTGAGTGATTAGTATTTTCTTAGCTTTCGCAAAGAGTGACTTGTAGTGAGGACTCAGATGTACTGGGCTTGAGCCCATTTATCTATTTTCCTTTTATTACTATTGATGGACTGGTTATGATTTCACCTTAATTACATGTTTCTGTGGACTTGTTTACATTTTTGTATAAATGCTTCTCTCTCTTGTGATCGAAAAGAGCCGGCAGAGTTGGCGTTTTGTAGTGGCTGCCTTCCCGTGAGTCGGTGCCACCGCAAAGCGGCAATTCTGGGCTAAGACCCCGGTGGTTGAAAAAGAAAAAAAAAGGGGGTCTTACACCGGGGAGCCAACGTGAACATAACCGGGTTATGTGATTGTTGTGGCGGAAACGGGACTCGGTGAGTCTTGACCTGCGCATATGGCTTAAATTGCCGTTGCGGTATGAGCACGGGTCAGGCAGAACCATACCCGGTCTATGTCGTTCGGTAGGACCGTTGGCATGGATGAGGGTCTTCGGCGGTCTATGGCTTAAATTGACGTGACCAATGCCAGGAAGGCAAAATGCTCATATGGACGACCGTTCAAGAGGCAGTGGTGAATTGGGAACGTCTATGGCTTGAATAGACGTGACGTTGGCCGGTTCGCCGAGAATGTGCCCTGAGTGCACGGGGTGTGTGGCCGTGCGAGCCTACGCCTATGTTGATGTGTGTTCACATTAATAGCATTGCCTATACTAATGAAGTGCAGGGAAAGAGCATCGCCGCCCCAATTTTGGGGGCGGCATCGTTATAATTTGGTCAGCATTGCTGACTGTTGCTATTGTTTGCCACCGGGCGGTGGTTTGTGGCTTGCAGGTGCTGCGGAGCAGAGCGGGAAATAACGGGCTAAAGCCCTTGTTGCTGTGCCGGCCCTCGAAGGCCTAATTGCTTATGTATCTTTCCCGTTTTCATGTATGGCCGGCCTGCGTGCCGAAGTTTGGAAAACACTATTTTGTTAAGTGAACAATGTAAGGCCTTAAGGCCAGTTCTCTTTTGTGTATGATTACATTCCTGAGTTGGTAGTGGACATTCATGCTTTGTAGCAGGGTTCTTATTTTCTTTTGCAACTTAATAATTTGCTTCCGCTAGGTGTTGTGTAGGACGACATGATTGGTTGAATGGTTTCAACGCGTAACCAACCGGTCTGTCCGTAGTATATGGCGTCGGGCCCCGGCCGGACCTACTGCTATATGCTATGTGATGGATAGGAGTGTTACACACACACGGCCGTATGCCTGGCCGTGTAGCTCATTCGCCGTCTCGACCAAAATTGAAAACCAGCAACACGGCATGTGACACGGCCTCCAACACGCCCGTGTCGGGACCCGTGTCACGCCCCCTGTGTGCAATTTATCAACACTTCGCAGTCAGGGAGGTACACGGCTTGGTGACACGGCATCAGACACGCCCGTGTCAAACTAGACACGCTCGTGTTCATGCCCGTGTCATTACCTGTGTACCAACCGCATAGCCCAGGTGTGACACGGCCTGGGACACGCCCGTGTCCTAGGCCGTGTTCCACCACACGACCAACGTCGACCTGCACTGGTCGACTACACGGCCAGCTCGACGGCCCGAGCTCGACACGCCTGACACGGCCTCCGACACGCCCGTGTCGGGGCCCGTGTCACCTGCACCAAAACCATGTCTTGGCCAAATTTGATCCCCGTCTCTCCTAGAACAATTTGGGGTGTTACAATTCTACCCCCCTTAAAGAATTTCGTCCACGAAATTAATAAAGGAAAAGCAGGACTTAACGTAAAACAGTACCTGAGCGGAACAATTCCGGGTACTCCTCGAGCATAGTCTGCTCCCGTTCCCAAGAGAGCTCCTCACGCCCGCAATTATCCCACCGGACCTTAACCATCCGGATCTCCTTGTTACGAAGCCTCTTGAACTCAACATCTTCGATACGAATGGGCTTGACCCTAGTCGTCAACCCCTCATCCACCGGCACTTGGTCAACCGCGATCACCTGCGAAGGCTCTTGCACCGCCTTCCGCAACACAGAAATGTGGAACACATCATGTAATCCACTTAATTCCTCCGATAGCCTCAAACGGTATGCCGCTTCGCCGACTCGCTCCAGAACCTCAAAAGGTCCAAGGTATCTTGGGCTCAGCTTCTTCAAGCGTCTCACCCGCGAAACCCCCTTGAACGGCTTCACTTTCAGGTATACCCAATCGCCTACCGCGAACTCCACGTTCCGGTGCTTGGCATTGTAATACTTCGCCTGCCGGTCCTGAGCGATCAACAAGTGCTCCCAAATGATCCGCACTAACGAGGTAGCACTCTCCACTTCCTGCTTCTTGTACAACCTTGCCTCACCCGCTTCAAGCCACGATAACGGCGTGCGACACTTCCTACCATACAGGGCCTCGAAGGGCGCCATTTGTATACTCGCTTGGTAGCTGTTGTTGTACGCGAACTCCACCAAATACAGGTGGTCTTCCCAATGCTTACCGAAATCCAGAACACACATGCGTAGCATGTCCTCCATCGTTCTATTGACCATCTCGGTCTGCCCATCCGTCTGCGGATGGAAAGCTGTGCTGAACTTTAACTTTGTTCCCAGCATCTGCTGCACCAACCTCCAATCATTTGACGTGAACTGCCCATCGCGATCACTCACAATGCTACGGGGCACACCATGCAGCCTAACAATATTGTCAACATACAACTTTGCCAGTTTCTCCACTGGATCATCCTTCCTATGCGGAATGAAGTGTGACACCTTAGTTAACCGATCTACGATCACCCAAATGGCGTCGTTTCCTTTCTGCGACCTTGGCAACCCGTGCACAAAGTCCAGAGATATGTCGTCAAACTTCCACTCTGGTATAGGCAAGGACTTCAGAAATCCTCCCGGCTTTTGGCACTCCGCCTTCACCAAGGCGCACGTTTGGCACTTAGCCACGTACAATGCCACATCTTTCTTGAGCCCCGGCCACCAAAACAACTTTTTGAGATCACGATACATCTTCGTGCTCCCTGGGTGGATTGAGTACTTGGTATGATGAGCCTCGTACATCAACTCCGCCCGGAGGTTACCCCCACTCGGGACGCACAACCGATGATCCTTCCTTAATAAACCATCCTCCACCGAGAACTGGGAATTTGACCCATCCAGAGCGGCCTCCATAAGCTCCTTCATGGAGTCATCTAACTCCAATGCCTGCCGAACCCGGTCAGCCAGGTCATACTGAACTTCTGTCCAGTTTAACATTGCTTTGGCGCTCGTCTGCCTGTCAATGCAACAGATCTCAAGCTCCACCAACTCCCGTACTAGCCGCTCATCATGCACCGACAACCAGTTGGCTTGGGCGGGAGCCCTGTGGCTCAGCGCGTCCGCAACTGTGTTGCCCTTCCCGGGTACATAATGTATTTTGAAGGTGTAGTCCCCTAGGAACTCCATCCACCTCCTCTGCCTCATATTAAGGTCCTTTTGATCCAACAAGTATTTTAGGCTCTTCTGATCGGTGTATATATCGACCCTTACGCCGTAAAGGTAGTGCCTCCACAACTTGAGTGCAAATATCACGGCCGCCAACTCCAAGTCGTGCACCGGATAATTTCTTTCATGCACCTTCAACTGACGCGATCCATACGCTATCACGCTCCCATGCTGCAACAACACGCAGCCCAAGCCACTACCCGAAGCGTCGCTATACACCTCGAAACCCTCGGTCCCACTCGGCGAACTGAGCACTGGCGCCGTGGTCAAGCGTCTCTTCAGCTCCTCAAAAGCTTGCACGCACTCTTGCATCCACAAGAATTTCTGATCCTTCCTTGTCAACTTCGTGAGAGGTAATGCTAACTGCGAGAAGTTCTCTACGAAGCGCCTGTAATATCCGGCAAGCCCGAGAAAACTACGGACTTCCGCGACAGAAGATAACGCAGGCCACTCCCGTATCGCAACAATCTTCGCCGGATCCACCGCTATACCTTCCCCACTCACTATATGACCAAGGAACGCTACCGAGGGTAGCCAGAACTCGCACTTGGAGAACTTTGCGTATAACTCATTCCTTCTCAGAGTCTCCAACACCAAGTGCAAATGCTTGAAGTTGTCTTCCTCGCACTGCGAGTACACTAGAATATCATCAATAAAGACGATCACAAAGAGGTCCAGGTAATCTCTGAACGTCCTGTTCATCAGATCCATAAACACCGATGGCGCATTCGTCAGTCCAAACGGCATGACCGTGAACTCGAAATGCCTATACCTCGTACTGAACGCCGTCTTCGGGATATCACATTCCCTGATCCTCAGCTGATAGTACCCTGACTTCAAGTCCAACTTGGAGTATACCGACGATCCGACTAACTGATCAAAGAGATCATCAATCCTCGGGATCGGGTACTTATTCTTCTCCGTCAGCTTGTTCAATTCTCTGTAGTCGATACACAACCGCATACTACCATCCTTCTTCTTAACGAAGAGGACCTGTGCGCTCCAAGGCGACGAGCTTGGACGCACTAACCCTTGCTCCATCAGCTCCTCTAGCTGAACTTTCAACTCTGCCATCTCCTTAGGCGCCAACCTATACGGAGCACGTGACACCGGTTTGGCCCCTGACACGAGCTCGATGGTGAAATCAATCTCTCGCTGCGGTGGGGCTCCGGGAAGACTATCCGGGAACACATCGGGGTATTTGCAAATCACGAGAATGCTATCCAACGTGGACTTTGGCTCTACAGCCCCCACTATTGCGAAGAACAGCTCTGCACCAGCACGAACCGCCTTCACCATCTGAAGAGCAGACATCAGTGTCTTGCTCGACCCCTTTAGCCCCTCGAATGTTGTCTACCGCCCTACACCCAGCTTGACCTCCTTCCGGTCACAGTCAATCCAAGCTTTCTGCTCTGACAGCCAATCCATCCCAAAGATCACGTCGAACTCTACTAGCGGCAGCAATGACGCTAGCAAGTCGAACTCTTGGCTCCCAATGTGAACCTTTACGGCACACACCCTGTCCGCACGCATCGAGCACCCATTCGGTAGCAGCACATCCAACTTGTCCTTCGCCATCGAAGAAGGGACTCCG
This sequence comes from Platanthera zijinensis, assembly GCA_039513925.1. Lineage (NCBI taxonomy): Eukaryota > Viridiplantae > Streptophyta > Magnoliopsida > Asparagales > Orchidaceae > Platanthera > Platanthera zijinensis. Next base: position 128,071,418 of record CM077091.1, read on the forward strand.
ATGCGCGATATGAAACTTTCGGACAAGAAGGAATGTGAAGCTCCCGTGTCGAACAGTGCCCGTGCCGGACTATCACTAATCACAACAAAGCCTATACAAACAATATTAGGTTAACAAGCAATAGATAACGGTATTAAAGCTAACTTGTTATAAATTAACTCATACCTGTCACCACATCCGCTTGCTTGATGGCCTCCTGCTGGCCCAAGTTATAGACTCTAGGCTGAGTCAGAGCATAGTGGGACGCGGTCAACTCCACCGCTTTGCCCTTCTCCTCGTAGGTAGCTCCTTGTTTCCTTTCGGACTTTGAGCATCCACTCTAGCAATCACGGGCAAAGTGCCCCGTCTTTCCACACGTGAAACAAGCGCCCGGGGTTCGATTGGTAGTTGCCCCCGAGGCACCTGAAGAAGCTGGACCTGACGTCTTAGCTTTCTTATAGAATCTGCGGTAGCCCGACTTCGACGTAGTCGGTGCCTTGAACACCGCTTTCTTACTACCGGATTCCTTCTTCGCTTGGACATTCTTCATGTCCTTCTCCAAGGACCGGGCCGAATTGACCAGGGTCATGAAACCCTGCGCCTTGGGCCCCGACAGTAGCAACCTTAAATCATCTCTTAGCCCTTCGTAGAAGCGGCTCGTCTTGCGCTCCTCGTCTGCGAAGGTAGCGCCGACATATCTCCCCAACCGAGTAAACTCGTGGAGGTACTCATCAACGGTGCAATCCCCTTGCACCAACTTCTGAAATTCGCTTTCTAGCGCAATTCTCTGCGCCGAGGTGAGGTATCGAGCCATGAATAGTCTCACAAACTCCTCCATCGAAACTTCGGCCAAAGGCCTTCCCCGCAACTGATGTAGCTCTAGGCCTTCCCACCATAACCTTGCATCCCCATCCAACAGGAACGTCGCTATTGTGGTCTTCTGCCACTCTTCCGTTTCCGTCGCATTCATCACCCTGTTGACCCTTGAGAGCCAATCCTCTGCTTGGGTCGGGGTTTCTGCCCCCGTGAATACCGGTGGATGAAAGCCCATCACGTGCTTCAGTTGTCTTTCAGTTGCTCTCCGAGGCAACTCTGGCTCCAAAACTACTTGCTCAACCCTCCTTTGCTCTGCCGTCTGAAGCGGTACTTGCTCCACAGCAGGAGCAGGCTGCTGCACCTGCCTTGCAGGCTGCGCATTGATCATTGCCATGACTGCTTCTGCCACCAACCTAATGGTCTCGGCAGACGGAGGTGTTGCAGGCGCATCGCTTGGCGCACTGCTCGCCTCAGAACCTGGCCGTTCAGACGGCCCAGCACCACTTCTGGTCACCTATAATCGTGCAAAACACCGATAAGCGACACAAAAATTACTGCAAACAACAATTATAGGAACACGCAGGTTCCTCAAACATGTATATTTTCATTCCTAAGTGGACATTCATGGGTTCTTTTCATGTTATAACGATGACGCACACATGTGCTCACCACCCCTTAAAGTGAATTCGTCCACGAATTCATTTAAGCTTGACCGAAACCAGAAGTCTGATACCAATTTGTAAGACCCCTATCCGTCGCATAGCATATAGTAGTAGGTCCGGCCGGGGCCCGACGCCATATACTACGGACAGACCGGTTGGTTACGCGTTGAAACCATTTAACCAATCATGTCATCCTACACAACACCTAGCGGAAGCAATTTATTAGGTTGCAAAAGAAATAAGAACCCAACCACAACAGCATGAATGTCCACTACAAACTCAGAAATGTATACATACACCAAAAGAGAAACGGCCTTAAGGCCTTACACTGTTCACTTAACAAAAGAAGTGTTTTCCAAACTTCGGCACGCAGGCCGGCCATACATGAAAACGGGAAAGAAACATAAGCAATTAGGCCTTCGAGGGCCGGCACAGCAACAAGTGCTTTAGCCCGATATTTCCCGCTCTGCTCCGCAGCACCTACAAGCCACAAACCACCGCCCGGTGACAAAAAATAGCAACGGTCAGCAATGCTGACCAAATTATAACGATCCCGCCCCCACATTCGGGGCGACAATGCTCTTTCCCTACACTTTATTAGCATAGGAAATTATATAAAGTATTTGCACTTCACCACAGGAGTGGGCTCGCACGGCCACACACCCCGTGCACTCAGGGCACATTCTCGGCGAACCGGACAACGTCACGTCAATTCAAGCCATAGACGTTCCCAATCCACCACCGCCTCTTGAACGGTCATCCATATGAGCATTTTGCCTTCCTGGCCTTGGTCACGGCAATTTAAGCCATAGACCGCCGAAGACCCTCATCCATGCCAACGGTCCTACCGAACGACATAGACCGGGTACGGTTCCGCCTGACCCGTGCTCACACTGCAACGACAATTTAAGCCATATGCGTGGGTCAAGACTCACCGAGTCCTGCTTTTACCACAATAAATCACATAACCCGGTTATGTTCACGTTGGCTCCCCGGCCACCGTGTTGGCAAAACACGCTTTTGCCCAGTTTTCCGGGTGCACCTTGGAGTTAATCTCCAAGGCTCCCTGATGCAATCTACCATATAGAAAACCCGAAAACACCCAAACACCTGGAGTCTTCCCCGGTTCATATGCAATGCAACATCACCGATCCGGACCAACATGTCCGAATAGGCTTCACACACAATGCTTATGTCCGTTTTCGCATACGGACTCTACATAAGGGGGACTTCACATATCTACCCCAAGGAACGCTCCAACTCTTCGCTCACTCGCGAGAGAGGGCTTCCTATGCAAAGGAAAAGAGGGCTTCACATGCCCAAGGATGAGAAATCGTTACCCTTGCGTTCTTCCGCGGCGCCATCGAAAACTATGCGGTTGAAAAGCACCGCAACGGCGTCACCTCCGCGGATCTGGACTCGGATCGCGATTCGGAGCTCCGAAGCTCCTCCGGCGGTCGGATCTTGGTGTCCTCATCCAAACTTGCTCTCCCCTCTCTCTAAAACTTAGAGAGAGATTTGCTTGGATGGAATGAGGGATTCTAACCCTAAAACCCAGCTAAAACCCCTCAGGAACAGCCCCCCCCCCACCGTCGGATCAAAAGCCAAGGAAACGAACGGTCGAGATTAGACCTGAAATCATAAAATCTGGGCCGAACACGGATTCACACACGGCCGTGTGCCTGGCCGTGTAGCTCATTCGCCGTCTCGACCAAAATTGAAAACCAGCAACACAGCATGTGACACGGCCTCCGACACGCCCGTGTCGCCTGTGACACGCCCGTGTCGGGACCCGTGTCGGGACCCGTGTCACGCCCCCCGTGTGCAATTTATCAACACTTCGCAGTCAAAGAGGTACACGGCTTGGTGACACAGCATCAGACACGCCCGTGTCAAACTAGACACGCCTGTGTTCGTGCCCGTGTCATTACCCGTGTACCCAACCGCACAGCCCAGGTGTGACACGGCCTAGGACACGCCCGTTTCCTAGGCCGTGTTCCACCACACGACCAACGTCGACCTGCACTGGTCGACTACACGGCCAGCTCGACGGCCCGAGCTCGACACGCCCGACACGGCCTCCGACACGCCCGTGTCAGGGCCCATGTCACCTGCACCAAAACTCTGTCTTGGCCAAATTCTATCCCCGTCGCTCCTACAACAATTTGGGGTGTTACAGAAAACCCAACAGTGGTATCAGAGGGAGGTTTCGGCCATGATTGTTGTTTTGGAAGTTAGGTTATTCTAGTACGTGTAAACCTAGGGATTTAGAAGTGTTCTAAATGTCTAGATTTAATCTTGGCACCCCGCTGGGAACATGTGGAATCTTGTGGTAATTTATAATCGTTAGGAATTACTGTCTCCTTAGTAGTAACCATCCCTCAATTTTGTTTTGGATTTTGAATCCAACAAGGAGAGATGAGCTTGTCTACTGCTTAAAGTTGAGTTGCCTTTGTCCCTTGTCCAATGC